>CM059297.1:7690000-8290000 GCA_030340665.1 Neosalanx taihuensis | reverse complement strand
AAAGAGGGAGGAGGGTTTTTGTTGCGTTTATCTATATATTATTGCATATCTGCATCTACTAACCTTCACAGGATACAACAGTTAATATAACAGTGACTGCACATGTAATCTATAGTCTTTTTCTGAGGTAACCGAGTTGGATTAGGAACTAAGAATTACCAAACCAGGTGTCTTTTGCAGAAAACACCACGGGATCATGTGGACTACGCCAACGAAAACACTAGAACAAAAACATCAAACTGAAATGGAAAACCGCTTACTGCTTGCCATCATGTTGCTGACCGAGGCAAACTCGCAGAAGGTGGCGTAGTTGGGCAGGATGGTCTGAACGGGGACTTCGTCCGCAGAGCAGCGGATGTCGGCCTCTTCGCAGAGGTGGCGGAAGCAGGACATGGCCACCAAAACGGCCTCTGCGTCGGGGCTCCAGAGGAACAGGTAGAGGCACACCTCCAGCTTGGTCTGAGCTCTCCTGCAGATCGGAATGCAACTGCCAAGAGTGGCACACTCCTAAAAAAGGAACAAATCCCCACACACAAGGCAATTTGGAAACACAGATAAACGTTTTGCCGCATGATTGATTCGCAGTATCAACGTCTTTGCGAATAATGAACCTTTAAATGAAATTCAATCATTTAAAACGGTGACGCGCACGGAAATAGAAACTGTCCTGTTTTTTTTTTTGGGGGGGGGGGAGGTGTCCCTCCCCAAAGGTATGACTTGATTAGGAGTGCTCACCTTGTTCTTCAGGAGAAATTTGTTCCTACAGATCAGGATCTCCCTCAGCCATTTCAGCACCTCTGTGCTGTTGATTAGCTGGTGACTAATCAGCTTCTCGCAAATGGTAGACAGGACCTGGGAGCTGGAAGGAGGCCCAAACTTTTACAAAAAGCCAGCATCTCAGGAATGCAATAAATCACTTATTATATGAATGCTATTCATGCAGGAGACAAAGTCTTTAAGGTTCATGGAATGCTGACCCCCACCCCCCCCAAAAAAAACAGTCATTAAGCTTCACCCCCCAGCCCCCCCACCCCACCGCTCAGACCCCCCCACCCCTCAGACCCCCCCCCCCCAAGATGTAGCTTTCGCAAACGAATGAGACGAGCGGAGGTCACGTGCGTGTACCTGATGTCCCAGAAGGTTTCGATTGGTGCTTCAGGGTTCCACATCTCAATGGTCTCTGGCTGGTGAAGGACTAGCAGAGCCTGAGGAAGTTAGGATGAGAACCGGGAGGTAAAAGAGAGAGGCAGAGAGAGTCACATTTTTTATTCTTCTTCTTTATCGAGCATTCGTCTCCATCTCAACAGAAATGAGCAACGGCAAAAGAAAAGAGCGTCTGTCTGACCTCCATGGCTTCTTGAGAGAGCTGGGCCGTGTTGGCGAAGGGCACCAGCTGCACCAGGCCAGTGATGAGCTCCATGGAGCTACTCTGGATCTCCTGGGCCTGTTTTCCTGGGTTCTAAAGCGAGAAAAGCACACAGAGTAAATCCTAGCTATTAACATCAAACAGTACTTAAAAAGAAATGCCTTCATTTGCCCAGGAAATATGACTTTGGCATCAGCACTTGCACAACCTTGTATGATTTGAACTCACCTGTAATTAGTTAATCCGAGCATTTAAACATTGGATAATAAACAGCTTTAGGGATGTTGACACAGCAGACATGAAAATGCAAACAAGCACTGTTTGTATTTCTGATTTCCTTCTTATTCCAGCCCAACACTGGTATGTGGGGACAGAACCCAGTGCTAAGGAGAATATAACAATGTTTCAGTTCCAGCACTCACATGCAGCATCAGTTTGGGGTCAGCGTGGATCAGCTTGACCAGAGCGAGGAGGAGGCACTTATAACTGCGTGTGTCCAGCTCAGTGGCTTTCTCTTTGAACTTAAGGCTGGTGGTCATCCTATCTTTAAACGTCAGACTCTGTCACAGGAAGACATCCAAGGTTAGCACGTTAAGAGGAGCTAGCAAATTTCCCAGTGAGACTGTGTGTGTGTGTGTGTGTGTGTGTGTGTGTGTGTGTGTGTGTGTGTGTGTGTGTGTTACCGGTGCGTGTGTGTTGGGGCCTTGAGTCACTCTGCTCAGAGTCTCTGAAAACATGCATCTCAGCTCGCCAGAATAGCAGTACACAGCGTCTATCATCGGCCACCAATCCAGGTGAGACTGAGGGGAAAAGGAGAGGTGAACAGGTGTAGAAAGAAAGAAAGAAAGAAGAGTAACAACTGTTGATTATCAAAGTTGATGTTTATGTAGCGTTTTTCTGTCTATTATAAGTAAATGCATAATTACATTGGTGATGATTCTGTGCAAAGAGTTGACCAGGACGAAGTGAAAAGTAGACGGAGAGGAGGACACCAAACAGACCTGTGAAGACGTGTGTTCCAGTTGGTGAACAGTAAACAGAGATGATAAAGGTGAAACAGCCATCCATGGGTATTTACTTAGTGGCAATTGCAGGCAATAAGTGTTAAGAGACAGAGGTCTACCTTAAAGTGCTGGTTGTTGTGGGGGTTGATACGGAAACAAGATACAAAGCAGTCGATCATGAGGTCCACGTCGGCGCTCTGGCTGCCTGCCCCCCGGGAGAAAGGCTTTGCTGGGTTGAAGAGCAAGGCCTGATGGGACAGTGGACACACGTGGCCTCAGAACAACACCCAATCGTGTTTAAGGCACATACATGAAAACTTGTGTATTTGAAAATAACGAGGATGATCAAAGTTAACAAATACACACAAATAGCATACTCTTCCATTTCCCATTGGCACACATTAAATTCAATGAATTTACGGAATCAGATTAACTAGGACACAGTGCTCATGACGTAGCCAGTGATTAACATATCAGTGACACACAAACATCCGATTCCTGGAATCATAGGAATTCCTGCTATCTTAAGTTAAGTGTCCACACAACAACAACAAAAACAAGCATCAAACTTGCACAGACACACAAAAGACGCCTTGCTGGAGGAAAGCTCATGAGCGCAGAGTGCTTGCGTTGCCTGGAGGCCGCTGGAGTGCTGCTCTGACCTTGAGGTCTACCACGATGGACTGCACCAACAGGAAGATGACCGAATGGTCCTCCCAGTTGATGTAGGTGGAGGCCTTGCAAAGTTTGACACAAGCGATGGCCGCACTCTCCGTCAGCTGCTTGCTGCCCCCCTGGCCTGCCAGAGCCTTCCGTAAGCTGTCCATGAAGAGCTTCTGTTGGAGAGGAGAACCCAGGACAAAGTCAGTCATCCAAGAGATATAACTTGACTAGAGAATTGATTTGACATCAATAGTCAAGTGGGCTTTTTAGTGGGAGTGTGTGTTTGAATGAGAATAGAGAGTATAATTTACTAGTATATAATACAATAGTATAATTTCATAATAGGTAAGAGGAGTGAGCGAGTTTTAACTGAAGAGGTGTGATGGACTCTGAAAACAGGGTTGCGTGGTCTCAGAATACCCATGTGGATTTATTCTCTCACTTTATTGGCCTTGCTCTCTTCCACCAGCTCTCTGGAGATGGTCTGTGTGATCTCTGGACAGAGCACAAGCAGGATGATCTGCAGGGGCCACACTGCTGCCTTCCTTTTGGTACTTTCTGCAAAGCTGTCGACGAGGTCAAAGAGCTTCTCTGCAGCATCTGTGGAGGAAGGGGCGGGGTGGGGGTAGTATGTATAACATGGCAGTATGTTCCAGAAAATTACACGGTACTTTTGTTACGTGGTTGCGGTTAGCATTTCGGATACATAACTCACCAGCCATGTCTGTTTGCGGTCTCTGATAGAGTCTTGTAAACTCGTCGGGGTAGTTCTCTACCCAGTTCCAAAAAGCCTGAAGGAACACACAGAACTCACAGTTTTAATACAACAAATACATCATTTCACCCTGAGTAAGGATTTAGGTCAAAACTAAAACTAGTTTAAAACTAGTTTTGAAAGCTTCACTAACCACTTGCAAGGAGCCCTGCCAAGTGACATCAACAAAGTGAATCAATATCTCACCAGCTGGTGTCAGTAAAGTTTACATTGGGAAAAAAATACAAAAACATAGATGAAGATCTTCCTTTTACCTTCTCTAAGCTATTAATGACGGCAAGTTGGGCAGGTTTCTTGAGGGCTTTGAATTTTAGAACAGTTTCTGGAAGGAAGCAAGAGGAAAAACTTGTGTGTTTGTTGTCTTCAAAGCATACTACCAGCACCATTACCAAATCTTTAGCAGGAAACAATAAGCCGCAGTCCCAGTCATGGATTAAGCCTTGTTCTAAATAAGAACAGTTTTCCATCAAATTCTCCATAATTTTTGTTGGGTCTAGGACTAGATTTTAATCCATGTCTGGCAAATTGGGCCAATGAAGCCTGTTACATGCATCTTTAATCCGGAGCCTGTGCTGGAAGTGCTATGTGAGGGTGCAGCTACCTTGGATCAGTCTTTTGAGCTTGGAGCAGTCCACATTGATGTACTGCATGAGCTCTATGTCATGGACATCCACAGTGTCTTCTGCGCAGACCGTCAGCTCCTGAAGTCTAGGATCAAAGGAAGGAGACAGAATTAATCCTATGAAAAGCATTTGCCGCTAATCTTAAAAATGACAGAATCTGCTTGATCAGGGTATACAAATCTGAAACAACTCATGTATCAAGAGAAGCAGGTGTAAAAAGGACTAATACAGTAGGTATTCTAGAAAGTAACAAGAGGGAAGACATAATCCCCCCATAACACTAAAAGGATGTAGCAGTCAGACGCAAAGACAATAAGGTGCTTTTTGGCATGAAGATTAATTGATTATTGCAATGGCATGAACGAAAAGCATTTCTGTGATGAAAGTGTATTTATATGTTGACAACTTTACCATGACAACAGACACATTAACAGGCTTTACCCAATCCTTGTCCTCGTAACCTTCTGCCCCACATGTTCTGAATGTTTACCTCTTCCAACACACCTGATTCAGATGACTGGGTTGATAACAGGCTTCAGCTAAGCTTGGTCACCACCCATTAAAATTCAAACAGGTGTGTTGAAAGAAGGAAACATTCAAAACATGCAGACCAGGGGATTCAGAGAAGACCAGGATTCAGAGAAGGCTGCATTAACACATTCAAGTTCTCAAATTCTTCTTTGTTCCTTGAAGGGCCAAGACTTGTGTACCTGGTGGAGAAGCGGCTGAAGACAGCGTTGAAGTGGTTGCAGCTCAGGGAGAACAGCACCCCGGAGGCGGATGTCCGCAGCTCTACGGCGTGCTGGTGGCCCTCGCGGTACGTGTGGATGAAGTGGCAGATCTCTGGGAGGAGTTGCTTCACCAGCATGGCCTCGTCCAGACGCAGACAGTCCTTAGATTGCTGTTGAGAAACAGGGGTGAGAAAAACACAGGAATTAAAGAGAGGAACGCATGTAATTATGATGAGAGCAGCTGGAGTCCATCTGATGGCTCTAATGATGGCGTCCAAAAAAATTGCCAGAGGGCCAAGAGGTTGTACGGTTCAAGCTCCACTACACCAGCTGATCTCACTAATGAGATTCTCCACCCTCTTGGCCCCCGACGGCACATGGTTTGACACCACTGCTCTAACGAAAAGCCAAAACATCAAACTTCAGAGGATCCCCATTGGAAGATCTGGAAGCTGCAAAAGCACTAACTCAAGCAGAGGAAACACCTGCAATTGTAATCTGTTACCGAGGGGTGTTCGAGGCATGTTTCAGTGGAGCGGCGGGGAGCGGGAGTGACGGTGGTTTAAGTGCATTACCAGAAGTCTGTCTGTCACAAGACTATCATCCGACTTCTATTTTCTAGCACTTCATGAGATTGGTGAGTTGTGGAACGTGAGTTTTTAAAGCTCAGTTTTACAGGAAGGTAACATCCCTACAGACAAAAGGTTACAGTGGGTATATATATATGAATGGAATGAAACATACGAAGAAAGGGATATGATGGAAAAGACTAGCTGCATCTAACTGAGTGGACAGGACACTCTAGCCCAAAGGTTTCTTTAGTACAGCATCACATGTTGGCAGTCCTCACCCCTGCCAAGCACTTCTCCAGTGTGTCCAGTATGATGAGCTGAGAGAGGTAGAGGTTCTTCTCAGCCGTCTCACCAAATATCCTCTGGAGAAACATAGATGAAAAAGAGATTTATTCATTCTCACAATCTTTCTGTATTAGAGACTAGGTTTATGAATTGGCACAAAAGGACGGTTCTTTTAATGATAAGAGGCATCGTCTATGCAAATCCGCAGTCTTTAAAAGTCATCCTCAACATCTTATCTTTGAGCAGTATACACATAAAAATGACACTAAATGAGCAAGATAACTTGGACAATATGCAGAGCACTGCAGTAATAATCCACAAATCAGCCTATATGTTGCAACAACAGAAAATAAATAAGATTTAGATATTACCATATTGTTGACATTTTTTAGGATGTTGGTGAGGCCACTGATGACGAGAGAGAACTTGTACTTTGAAATGTTGATCAGACATTCCTTGTTGTGCTCTGTGCTGACTCTGGTGTGGGTGTTCTGGATGTTCCCTGTTTTGATGGGAAGCTGGAGGACAAGGGGACAGGGAAGGGAAAAAAAACAAGGGAAAAAAAAAACATTTCAGTTAGCACACACTAGGATCTTGCCAAGAATCCATTCTGAAAGAGGAGGTTTTATTAATGAGTACAATTAAGCTAAATCGTTTTAAGAGAATAGCAGTTGACACTAAATAACATTTTGTCTACATCTTTTAAAAATGTTCAGTCCATTGCCCAACCCAGCATCCCACGTGAAGTTCCTGAGTCAGACAGACAATGCCACACCTTGTTGGGATTCCCAACCCTTATCAGACTGGGGAGTGAGGACCAGCCTCCTGTAGTTAGAGAACAAAGAAGTCCTGTACTACATCCATTCCTCTCTCCCTTCCACAACCCTAAGCACCTGTACACCAGCAAATATCCCACATACATTTGGCTCCCACACACACGATGAGGCCGGTAAGACTACATGACGTGGGTAAGAGGAGCCCCTGTGAACTTGGCCAACATTGAGGAGTCTTAGCTTGTGTAAACTAGAAAACACACCAGTGCCTAAGGAAGTCGTACTAATGGAACATAAGTATTTCCCCCCCTTTCAGCCCATCCTATTAATATTTGTTTATATTTAGCACATTGGCATTAAGAGGGAAGCTTATGGAGTCCACAGCCCAACCATGAAAAAACAAGTCAGAAAATAAGATTACACTGACATGGTCTAGCATGACAACAATTACTACAAAAGTGACAACGTAAGCAGGAGCAGGAAAGGCTTCATTTCCTAACACTCCAAAGAATTTCAGGATGGAATTAACCATATCCATAGACAGATAATCTAATTCTGGGAATCAATTGCACCCTATTGACAAATCCAATACAAGCCCCTTTAGTGGGTTTCCAACTAAGAGAGCTTAACATGAGAGGTGGATAAGTACACTTTCATTTAACTATAATGTTCCAATCTGAGCCAAGCTACTTATTCTGGGTGAAATTGCCACTTGGTGGTTAAAACTAATGGCTGATGCCGGCCCGAGAGTGTGCAGATATATCTTTTCAAAAGTCAGAAGGATAGAATGGATTATTTAACAGAAACAGGTGCCAGAGATTTGCATTAGAAGCAGTGCTGTGGGAATAATCAACATGGTTGACAAAGTTTGGATAGGAAAGGGAAAAAATATATATTTTATGTAAATCGATCAACTTATTAGTCTTTGGTCACTTGCTGGTCACTGGTCACAACATCCCCCCCCCCCCCCCCCCCCACACACACACACATTTTTTTTTGTTAAAGTACTAATTGAAATTGACTATGAAATTGAATGACAACACGAAATCTGACATAATTTTAAATGGTGTAGGTGTAAATATTTGAAGTTTGAACGACCCAGGACAGCTCCAGTTCAGATCAGGTTATGATCCCCATAGCCTGTCAAATATAAATAAATGATTTTGTGCCAGTAATTTGCACATTCGTGCTTCTTTGGATGCTTCTAAGACAAATAAACAGCATGATGTGGTGCCTGCAGCTTGCTGATCATTAGAGTTGGAGTCACGCCTCGACTGTTGACAGACTTAAAACACAGCGAAGGAAGTATAGTGACATATTATCACGCACTTTATCCCCTGTCGGTTTGAACTACCTAGAAAAATAATACATTGCGGTGCTTATTCAACCATTTCAACAGTATTTAACCTGTGTGCATGATAATATGAAAATAGGACGGTTCTCCTGTCTGCTAACTGCTGCTGGGAATCTTAATGTCGCATTGTTTTGCAAAAACAAGCGTGCATCGTTTCAAGACAGTAGTTTGGAAATGTAAGAAAACTGGGGATTTGCGTGCTTGAAAATGCATACGATTTAAAAAGTCAAGTTAAATACAGCCAAGCAATACTGTTCATCCAAGTTATCTAGCTGGCCAGTGTTACCATCTTACCTGCTCATCGAATCTGTTCATCACGGCCTGGACCCATTCCACTGGTTTATGTGCCGCCATGGCCGGCCAGGAAATTACTAATGACTTATTGCAATTCCAATATGTAGTTGCACGTCCTTAATCCAATAAGAACTTTAAAAACCGATTTCCAAAACCGCTGTCGAGTAACGACAGAACGGGTTTGGTTATTTTCCCCTTAAAACAGGCTTTACCATGCCGCCGCCATGACACACACCGGAAGTCTTCCCAGTGAAACTGATGAAGAGTTCACTGCGCGTGCATTCTGGCATCTGGATCCATAGACATTATAAAGATTATAATTTATAATGTCTATGGATGGATCTATCTGGAAGAATAAAAAACCCTTATTGTTTGATCACTAATGTTTAGCAGTCTGCATGAAAGTGGAAGGACAAAAGTTGAAATTCATAGTTGGTCCTTATCTGAAAAATATTAAGATTAAAGACAGACCACATTAACATATTATTATTTTTACTCCACATAGGCTATATACAACTTTTAGAAGTCTATGAATACGGAGGCATGTGGGCTATTGTGAAACTGTTAACACCAGCAGGTCAATTATCTTCATTAAGCCTGGTTTCTGCTTCAATGTCACTCATAGGCGGCTGAATAGGGTCTGTGGACGCCGCACGGGCTACGTGCACGAGCTCAAATATGTAGAGAAGCGATGTTGCGCGTGGTTACGCTCACGTAGAGCCGCACGCGCGATGATTGGTGGGGTGGGAGGACAACAATGATTGGTTGGATGGAAGGTAGGTAGGAGTGTAGATTTCTTATGCCCTCAGATGCACCCACACCTAGAAAAGCACCCCTCAGTGGGTGGCGCGACGAATCCACTAGTCACTATTTCAAAAAGTATCAAAAAGTGAAATATTTAGTTTTCATATTGCAACCAAACGGAGAGGACATCTGTCCTAAATATTACACTAACTCTTTAATAAGACGGCGTAGACCCTCTTTTGTTCAGGAATGTTCATCTGGACACACACAGAAAGCTAGTGCAGTACCCGTGATGCAGCTGGTGATTATTTATTTTTTTTTCGATGGATCTGAGATTTTTGAGCTGGTGCACATTGTCTGCCTTGCACAAAAAAATACTGTATGAAGTTTAAATTTTATAATGTGAATAATACAAAGTTTTAGAGCCAGACAGACATTTCCCCTCTTCCGTGACTTACAATTCGGATGTCGAACTGACATAATCATCATAGTTACATTCAAAATAAATAAGACACCATAATGAGAAGGGACTTTTGGAGAGTCATCGATTTTTTTTCTCTTTAGTTTGACTATAGTTTATAATTAATTATTATAAACTATTATAATTATTGTATAATTATAGTATACAATACACACTATAGTCTATAATTTACATACCACATACCATAACACTGTAAATACTGTAAAGATTGAGCTGTATATTTGTAATACAAAAATACTGTTAATACCCTGTACATACTCACTGTATATTCCACTTCTGCTGCCTGTTTTGCACTTGCACCTGGATGGATGCTAACTGCATTTCGTTACCCTGTACTTGTACGTGTGTAATGACAATAAAATTGAATCTAATCAAATCTAATTATTCACAAAGCCCTCACACTCTGTTTCATTGTGGGTCTCTGTTCGAAAAAAATATAATTAGATCTGAGAAAAACAGACCAAACAGATCTGCAAACAGACCTCTGAAGAAAAGGCAGGTCATTGTCTTATGACCACAGTCTGCATCCTTCTATCCAACTGGTGCATATTTTCACCTGTCAGTCGAAGGCATTCATTTCTTATTTCATCTACGTCAGTCCTTCATATGGCCAAACCATGAGTGTTGGATCACATAACATTTCTGCCATTGTTCATCATGTCTGTAGACAGTGTCCCTTTGTTTTTAAAGGTCATTTCATAGCTTTTTAAATGTCACATATCAGGGTTGTTGTTGAGGAACCTTTTCCTCTGGTCTTTTTATGTAACATTTAACAAGCTAGAGGGGGAATTATCACAAGGTCATTGGCCTAGGGATTCAGTATTAGAGGATGGAATTCTGGGGGAGTGATGATAGGTAAAAAGATTGAAGTACTTTCCAGAAATACCTTCCTGTGCACGTACTGTGGGATAACCAGGAAAAAAGTGATAACATCTAACTCTTTAGTTTCAACAGATAATGAGTCATCCTTTAACAGTAAACTGTACATTTTGCCATAACATTATCTAGCTCATTCTTGTTTTTGACTGACATTATGACCAAGATCATAATTTCTGATATGTTCTAATCCACAACAAAACATTTAAATACATCTCACATGAATCCAAACTGCACTTACATCTTGAAATGCGGAATAATTTAATTTAATCAAGGGAATTTTAGGTGAAGCTTACTGACCCCCCCCCCCCCCCCCCCCCCCCCCCCCCAAAAGAATCAGTGAATGACTGGCATAGAGACAAACACGATGGTGTTGCAGGTCTATCAGCATTATGTCAGCATTATGTCGTGAAAATCTGAATTATGTGACCGATGTCCTTAAAAATGTATCATATGTATATTGCTATCCCAAAAGAGTTGCAGGAAATAGTTAAACAGATTGGGGGGAGCCAAGTTTTCAATCCACACACAGCGGAACTATTTCAAAGGGTAGTGTTTCGTCAGTGTTAGTTTGGATGATGCACAATAGGTTTTCAATGTCTTCACAACCATCTTTTTTTTAAGACCTCCTTCGGTATCTATCTTTAATGTTATACTGTTTTACATTGTTTAAAATACATCTGATATTCAATAAGTACGTTAAGGGATTAACAGTCATGGCGACAGAAAGAAAGTCGAAGGAAAGAGGGCCAGTTTCGCTGGAAAGCAGCAAAACTTCTAGCAGTGGCCACCTCTGAATCTGATTTAAATCAGAAGGTTATCTATGACGGTTGTTAGGATCAATTGTTTAAAACAGGACGTTAACGTGGAATTAATATTTATATCTTAAAAACTCGATACGAAGTAGCCATCGAAACCAAAATACCATACCATTAAGGTACAAATACATTAGTACATGTGAACCCCACCAATGCCTTGTTGCAAAGCCAAAGTTAGGCTGCTGCACTCCCAAGATGTTCTAAGTCAACTAGTTTTGGTTAGGTTATTTTTAATTGAATGTATGTGCTAATTATATTTTTTGCCTCTGCTTAAAGAAAAATATAAGTGATGATACATGAGACTGAAGCGTGTGTTCTGTTCACGAATTCTTCCACCTAAATGGGGTTCCACAGAAGCCTGTTGGAAATAGTCATCTCATCTGGGAAATGTCACCGTTACAAGGGGCTCAGATGGTCCAAACCCCAATACAGCTCTATCGCTACCTTCTTAGATGCTGTCAATTATTGCCAAACTCAGCAATGCAGAAACATTATCGACATGCGATAAGACAGGTATGAAATGATCCTCATTCAATTTGTGCGGATTGGGTGAAACCAAAGATAACCATGAGTTTTTGCTTTCCATCACAGGGTTACAACAGTCATGTGGATGAAGACGACAAGGAGAGGATTCAACTTATAATTCAAAGAGCTATAGCTGACGCAGACTGGATTCTAGATAAAGTAATTCTGAAGTGAATTGTCTTGTTTCTGTTTTTAAGCACCTTAAGTAGGTTGTAAAACACAAATTAATTCATAAGCAAATTAACATTTGAATTCTAGATAACCATGATTAATTTAATTTGTAAGCATACAGGCCCAATATTATACATAATGTGGGAATGGTCTGTAAATATATCTGTAATTTGATTGTCTTTTCCAGTACACAAAGAAGAAATGAAGACTTGAGTCTTCAACATAAGACTTTTTTGGATCGTCCTCTGTTGTGAGACATTTTAGTGCTGAATAGGTTTTCAATCTGTCAGGCTAGATCAGGGGTCAGCAACCTTGGTCCTTGGGAGCCACTGTCCTGATAGTTTTAGATGTTTCCCTGCTCTAACACACCTGATTCAAATGGGTAAGCCCTACATATGTAAAGATGTACATTGTTAGTTTCTTCGTGCAATGAATCAAATCAACTGCACACAAAAAACTAACAATCAAGTGATGACAGACTAAAGGCAGGAAGTGTGGCGATTCCGGGAATAAATATCAACAAAGAATGTCTTCCTTCTTCCATGACCACATTGTAATTACGAAAATATTTTCCCTGCTCTAACACACCTGATTCAAATGAATGGTCATTTTCAGAATTAGGTGTGCTTGAGCAGGGACACATCTAAAACTATCAGGACAGTGGCTCCCTATGACCAGGGTTGCCAACCCCTGGGCTAGATCATCACTCACACAGCCTTCGCAAAATATTGCAACTCTAGTCAATGTCTGTGTGTACCTGCTGAGAGGTGCATAAGTCTCTTTAACAGTTAACTTACAGGACATGTCTGATTGCAGTGATTGTCTCAAAAGGTTGTGCAACAAAATATTAATTTAGGTGTACCATCATTTTTGTCCAGGCCTGTTCCATGAGTTCATTTTTGTAAATAATTCTGTTGAAGCATGGTTGAAAAGCAATGTCTGACTTTCATTTGTTAACATTCATAGCATTTTTATTTATTATTACTTTTGTCAGATTAAAGTTTTGGCCATTGTGAGTTTTTCTTTCATTGACCGAAGTGTACCAACAATTTTGTCCATGCCTGTATATGGACATTGTAACTTGATAAACAGGAAAGCAAGAAATGGGACGAGACATACAAGAAAAATCCCTCTGGCCAGAATCAAACAAGTACTTCTGCACTAACCAGCGTCAATGATTTGTGCTCCACCCAGGAAGCCACCAGTGCATCTCAGATACATCTAAGTTATAATAGGTAGCTTAAACAAATGTTTTGTTGTTGATCAACTTGTTGAAAAGATTGATCTGCCAATAATTCATTGATGAATTGTAAACATAATCATTAATGAATGATGAAGATTAAAAGAAATGTACTTGAATGTCAAAGTGTCACATTCTTACTGGTAACTGGCCTCAGAACATGGCTATTTAATTAAGTTAAAGCACAACCAAAACAAGCATCTCCCAGACTGCATTAACATAGATAAGCCCTACATATGTAAACGTGTACGTCATAAGGATAGAAAAAAAAGCAATCAACTGATGACAGACGTATAGGCAGGAAGTGTGGCCATTTAGGGAATAAATAAAAATAAAGAATGTCTTCCTTCTGCCATGTCCACATTATAACTACGAAAATATTTGCCCCCGGATCTGCCCCACAAGCAGGTTGTGGTTGAAGGAGGCTATAAAGGGGCACTGTGGCTCACTGCAGTCAGAAGTGAACTTTCAGTTGTGAGGTGAGGTTAAGGTAAAGTCTGCACTTGCCAATTTCAGCACTCCTTTATTTTTAGCAACGTATGTTTTCATTTGCTGTAGAATGGACATAATTAAGATAAATATGACATAATTTGGCTTAACTTTTGTTAAATAAATGTTCTAAATCCATGCTGCATCATTGATTTCATAAGGAATAACTCATTTTGGCAGATGAAAGTGCTTCAAGATGACCAAACTACATTTCAGATGGCAGAGCCAAAGGTAAACAAATTAATCTGAACAATATGATTAAATTTGTCTTATAACATGGGTTCATGCACTTCAGCATGCCATAACTGTTCTTATTTTCAGTGTGGTTAGCAGCAGAACTAGCCTGATGTATCCATAGCATTCCTATAATCTTCATAATGATCATGATTGTGACATTAAAATGTGATGATCCATATTGCTTTTTTTGTTTCCAGGTGGATACTAGAGCCAGACGTCCGTTTTCATTGGCCATCAACAACAGCCAGACTGGCTCGCGCTACCAGGACACGCTGCACAAGCTGGCTGTCAAGGTGTGTTCAGACATAACAACTCAACTACTAGACTCTACAAGTAGATTATGAATGCATTTGCTAGCTACCTCTAAGAATCGTCATTGACTAATAAAAGTTAAGACTTAAACTATTAAACTGAAGAATTGAATTGATAAGTTCAATAGTTACCTCTGAAAACTTTTCTAGTATTCAGTTTAAACCTTAGAATTTTGCTTTCAGAATCAGCCATGTGAGTCCATGATTTGCCAGGCTTCATTGATGACTCCCAAAACATTGATTCGGTATCCCAAACGGGCTCCATCTACGCAGAATGAGACACTTCCCCAGGCTATCGACTTCATTAATCAGTATTTCAAGTCCAAAGTAAAGTAAGTATCTCTAGAATAACCAATTAAGGCAAAACCAAAAAGTATATCTCCTTGCTCTGTTTCATTTGTACACTTAATGCATGAATCAAATAATTTAGTATTTTGAGTTTACCAATCTGTCAGACTCAGTTATTTATTACTGATAGTTCCAAAATTGAGGACCATCTCTCAAGATTGAATACCATTGCAATGGAGATTGATGTCAGTGGAACATACAATCTGACTTTGGAAGAACTGTCGTTTGGTGCAAGACAAGCATGGAGGAATGCTCCAAGATGCATTGGTAGGATTCAGTGGTCTAATTTACAGGTGAGTAAAAGTGGTAATGGGGCAGGATATGTTTACTGGGCATCTTTGTGTGCGATGAACACATTCTTATTTGTTAGTCGTCTTTCAGGTTTTCGATGGCAGACAATGCACAACTACTCAAGAAATGTTTGATATGTTGTGCAAGCACTTAAGGTATGCCACAAATGGTGGGAACCTAAGGTGAGTTGAGAAAGTATTTTTTTGTAGCAAAACATAGCTCTTATTTTGAGCTGAAAGCTTAAATCATGTAGTCTTGATGATTTTAGGGATAAGTTGTGTAACATCTCCAGATGGACTGTTTACAAGAGGATTAGACAGATATGGTTCATTGCCTTACATTGCTTAAATAGATACATGTTTGGGCATTGCTAGTGCAAGAACACTTACACATGGAACATTTGTTACCATTCTTCTTTGAAGATATTTCTAAAATTGGGTTAACAAATCAAATTATTTATTGATTTGTCAGGACAAATATGATCATCGAAGTATTTAACACACTATTTTACATATGACTGGTATGACCTTCCAATACCTCTCTCTTTTTAGATCAGCAATCACCATTTTCCGTCAGAGAATGACAGGTATGGGTGATTTCCGTGTGTGGAACAGTCAGCTGCTTAAATATGCAGGGTATCGAATGCCTGATGGGTGTATCCAGGGAGATCCCTCAAGTCTGGAATTTACTCAGGTAGATTTTTCCTTGAGATGAAAAAAACACTGGCTTTATTCTATTCAATGGTTTAAATACAATACAAAATAAATGTTCTGCTGTGCCTTCAAAGATTTGTATCCAGCTTGGATGGACACCGAAATATGGCCTCTTCGATATTTTGCCTTTAGTATTGCAAGCCAATGGAGAGGATCCAGACTTATTTGAAATTCCACTGGATTGTATTCTAGAAGTTGCCATGGAACACCCAGAGTGAGTGACTTTTACCCTTGGTTCACCCCCGCAAAAGTTATACAATCATTACTTTCTGTTTCCTATCACAGCTTTTGGTTGATACTGAAATGGTAGAAATGTGATGCTTGGATCTTAATAGAAAACCAAGTTGTATTTGGGGAAATCTATACATATTTCTTTATTATCAGAGCAAATTTGATAGTATTTTGACATAAAAGAGAGCTTTTTGCATAAGCTAATTAAATTGGTACAAACAATTGGTCTTTCGTTTTCTGGCAGTTTCCAAATCTGGCCCTTCAGATCTCAATGGGAATTCTTGACACTGTATAAAACCTGTCTGCATTCCACATCCTTAGCTTGCCTGTCCAAATAATTCCCAAATCAAGCCGAGGGTTTTCTACTTTATTGCACAATAATTCCAATGGCCAGTCACTGGTTTCAGTACTAAGTAGGATAAGGTGTTTCAAGTTTCTTGTGAATGAGAAAAGAACAGGATCTCAGACTTTATGTGTACAGTGTGTGCGTATGTGTAAAAAGGTCAGAATTTAAGGATTAATATTTTTTCTTTTAAATATTCTAAATGAAATTAGCTTAGATGTCACGTCAAACTATTTGTATTTCGAAAACAGTCGCATTGTAGCAGGGAATATTTACTACTATTGGGCCCAAATTATAGAAAACTGAGCCTCAATATGAGACTCCTGCTGTATTTTAACTGTTCCTGTTGATTTCCTCTCAGGTATGAATGGTTTAAGGACCTTGGACTGAAGTGGTACGCTCTTCCAGCAGTTTCTAGTATGCTGTTAGAGGTTGGTGGACTGGAGTTTACTGCATGTCCCTTCAACGGCTGGTACATGGGCACAGAAATTGGTGTCAGGGACTTTTGTGACTACCAACGCTATAACATTCTCGAGGTAAAGTTCTGCATGATGCACCCCTTTGGATGTGTGTGCACCCACTGCACCATGTATTGGAACAGCTGCAGTTGTGCAAAAGCGAAATCGCAATTGAAAACTTTTTGGTTGATTGGTACAGGAGGTTGGCCGCAAGATGGGCTTAAATACTAAAAGGCTGGGCTCGCTCTGGAAGGACCAGGCTTTGGTGACCATTAACATTGCAGTGATACACAGTTTTCAGGTTTGTAACCTGTGACATTACCATGAGTTCCACTAATGCTTAAAGGAATTCCTTATCACTACAGTATTTCAGGGGGCCATAATCAGGGAGAAGATCGCGATTGTTAAAATGTCAAGACCATGCTATTTCTTTCTCCTGATTGGATGCAGAAAAACAAAGTGACCATCACTGACCACCACACTGCAGCAGAATCCTTTATGAAGCACTTGGAGCAGGAGTACCGGCTCCGTGGTGGCTGTCCAGCAGACTGGGTCTGGGTGGTCCCCCCCATGTCAGCCTCCCTCACGCCTGTCTTCCACCAGGAAATGTTAAACTACATCCTATCTCCATTTTACTACTACCAGGTACTGATAAACTAGTCTGTGTTAACTGCGTGTAGAAACTGTTCTTATATATACTGTATATAAACAATCAGCTTCTGCGGAGCTTTGCAACAGCAGTTATGACAAAGTAAATTGATGCTTTTACGAGATACAAAACTCAATTTCACTGTCTTGATGTAATCTGTATAAATGTGTGCTTCTGTTGTTGTTGTTGTTTTTTCTGTTGCTGTTGAGGGAACTTGACACATGAGAGATGTGAGCTTAACTGCTGTACCAAAACCAAATTCCATCAACTCTGTTGTGTGGCCTTTAAATAAATAATTGATTGATTGATTGAATGTGTTTACCTTTAACATCATATTTCGGGAACCTAGTCTGAGGCCTGGATCAGCCATAACTGGAGCGATAAGAAAAAGTTCATGATCCGACAGAAGTTCAGTTTCAAAGCTGTGGCCAGGTAAGGCGCCGTGTATAAAATCTTGATTGGTATTAACTTAGATGGAATGGCCATGTAAGGCAAAGGAATCAAAATTAAATAATAAGGTTAACTCACTGAATGCAATGCAACATGGAGAATGTACCCACTTGTAGCTATTCTATAACAAAGAATAAGACCACCTTACAGATACTAAGTGGATTGTGTGTTGGGTATTGATAGTGTTTGTTATTTGGGCATCAGCATGAAGAACATCTGTCATACCATCTCCTAGGGTGGTCCTCTTGTCCTCGAGCTCCATGAGGAGATTCCTGGCCAGCAGGGTGAAGTGCACTGTACTCTTTGCCTCCGAAACTGGAAAATCACAGACATTTGCCCTGAAATTCCACCGCATGCTTAAGGATGCCTTCAACTCCAGGGTAATAAACATTTTAGTGAAATTATAATTTAAAGGGGCTTTTTACAAGTCGAGTTAACCAAGAGGCTCATAACAAGATTGTTTCTTATATTAACATTCTTATACTACATTTATTTGACTGTTTTCTATAAACACTTTTTAAGTCAGTACCATGTCTTAATACCCCTCAGATGCTTTGCATGGAAGACTACAACATCAGTGACATAGACAAAGAAAACCTCTTGATTGTGGTAACCAGCACTTTCGGAAATGGAAGCCCTCCTGCAAATGGAGAGGTATGTGTATATATTTGTGTGTTTCCTGTAACTTTTACGCCACACTAACCCTAACCCTCTTATACAAAATAAAAAATGACGTTCTTAATCCCCAGAGTTTTAAGGAGAAGCTTTTCTCCTTGCTGCATCTTGGCAAAAAGTTGAGGTGGGTATCAAAAGTTCAGTTTGCATCCTATTTGATTTACCATGAAACAACTGAACCTGGATCTCTCTTTTTTTATTTAAAGTATTTTTTTCTTTTTGAACACGGCAGATACTGTGTATTTGGGCTTGGCTCCCGGATCTACCCCAACTTTTGTGCCTTCGCTCACACAGTGGATGACAAACTGGCAGAGCTGGGCGCTCAGAGGCTAGCTCCCATTGGAGAAGGCGATGAGCTGAGCGGACAGGAAGAAGCCTTCTTGACATGGGCCTCTGTGGTTCTCAAGGTTGGTCAACTGCAAAGGGATTCTTTCAGAATCATTTTAGAATCCTCTGTGAATAATAAAGCATTAGACAATACCTAGTTTAGTGCACTGTATTTTAGTGTGAACACAGTACATTGTGACTCAAATATCAGAATTTGAATGACATATGGTGTGATTTGTAATTCAGTTTAATCTGTTGTTATACGTTTAGGTTTCCTGTGAAGAATTCAACATCCAAATGCAGCCTGGTTTTAAGCCAGGGGTGGATCAGCCTTTAGAGTCATGGGAACCCATGAAATATCGTGTTTCCCATGAAAACAGCCACCTGGACCGCTGTTCAGGTACCAACAGCTTCAGAAGGGAGTAATCTAATGATACCCATTCAAATCTCTGAAAATGAGTCATATGGCTCAGCAGGTTAAGGCGTTGGCCTCATGATCAGAAGGTAGTGAGTTTGCTTCCTGGCTGTGGCTATTTGATGTTGTGTCCTTGGGCAAGGCAATTCACCCTACTTGCCTCAGGGGAATTGCCCCTGTACTTACTGTAAGTCACTTTGGATAAAAGCGTCTGCTAAATAAGTATTTATTTATTTAAATGTTCTGATGAGGATTTCCTTCTATGTTGTTTTCTTAAAAGTCTCTTTTTTTCTCTAGGACTTGCAGCTGTCCATTCTAAAACAGTTCTCCCCATGAAACTGAAAAGAAGACAGAATCTGCAGAGCGATTGTTCAAGGTCTGCATTGGAACCATCGCAACTGTGGTTAAATGGGTTTACAGATATCTAACTGATATCTAACAGTTAAAAGCATGTTCAAAGCTAATCAGCATAAGACAGGCATTAAATACATACATACCTATTATAACATTAAATCCTCAGTAAATGGTTAATCTTCTTTGTTTATAGTCAGTCCACTATTTTAGTGGAGCTAGAGAAGGAAACAAGGAGTGATTTCGAGAGCTTCTGTCCTGGGGACCACATTGGCATATTTCCTGGGAATTCACAACAGCAAGTGGCAGGCATCCTCAAGTTCATCCCTAATGCTCCCCCAACCAACCAGAGCCTCTGTTTGGAATATTGCAGTGACTCCTATTCAGGTAAAACCTTTCTTTGGTTACCAAAATATTTGTATGCATTCAGATATATTTGTTGTGAGTTTGATAATAGTTCTATATAAGTGCTGTTAAAAGTAGACATTTCAGAAAATTGTATTTTCTCCTTTAGAAAACAAGAGAAACTGGGCCATAGTGGGCCGCATCCCAGCATGCCCTTTGTCACAGGCTTTAACATACTTCCTGGATGTGACCACACCCCCATCCCAGAATCTACTCTACAAACTTTGTCAGATAACAAACCAGGAGGAACATCGCCAACGTCTGCTAACTCTGGCAAAGGTAAATCAGTGTTTGATTGCTGTCTTCCATTCCAGAACGCTCTGGAACACTTGCGTATTCAGTCATGAGAAGATGCCATTTGAGGAGGTCATGAACAAAACTTTGTTTTAGAACATTTTGAGTTTTTTGGTTTAGGACTCTAAGGAATACACTACATGGAAGACGTTCAACTGTCCCACGTTCCTGGAAGTCCTGGAGGAGTTCCCATCTCTAGAGCCATCAGAGGCCTTTCTTTACAGCCAGCTGCCTTTGCTGAAGCCCCGCCTTTATTCCATCAGCTCCTCCCCCGATCTGAACCCCGATGAGATCCACATCACAGTTGCTTTGGTAAACTACCATACCCAAGGTAGATACCTGGATGGATATATTTATTTATCAATAAAATCTGCCTTTTATCAGAAAGTACGGTATGATGAAATAGCTTTCAGCTTCTGTGTGTGTCTTTACACAGATGGACAGGGTCCTCTTCATCATGGGGTCTGCAGTACTTGGCTTAATAACATCCATGAAGGAGACATGGTTCCTTGTTACATCCAAAGGCATGAGACATTTACAGTGACTATCTATGTGTATACATATTATGTTACAACAATAGAATCCAAGTTAGTGGTTTATCCTTTTGAATAATAAAACAATATGTCTATATAGTTGAGTCAGATGAGTTCACCTCAATGCTGCTCAACTACAATAGTGCCCCCTTGAGGCAAATGTCATTTGGACTGATTGAATCTTCTTGTTCAATTTTTTTTTTCAAACTTTAAGTGATATGTATGTTTTGGTTGTGAATGGATCCAGATCCAGTGGATTTCATCTTCCTGCAGAAGCCAGCGCCCCAATCCTCTTAGTGGGGAACGGAAGTGGCATCGCCCCCTTCAGAGGGTTTTGGCAACAACGACTGTTTGACATGAAACGTCCAGGTAACTCAGTGTTAAGTGTGTGTGAATTGCCTGTAGTGTCCGGACACTCCTGAGGCAGAATCTATCCTGATTCCGAAGCAAACAGTACAAATAAATGGTACCCTGGGTGATAAAAAGACAAAATATATCAGGATGTGTGTTTATATTAAAATAGACCATATTTGAAACACTGTAAGATAAATACACATTTCGATGCATGATACATTTATGTACAAGATACATGATTATACATGTCCCTGATTGGATCTTTTTTATTTTAGGATATTCCGGAACTCCGATGAGCCTGGTGTTTGGTTGCCAGACTTCAGACACAGACCACCTGTACAAAGAGGAGACACTGGACATGAAAAGACAAGGAGTTCTAAATAACGTGATGTCAGCATACTCACGTCAGCCAGGACAACCTAAGGTATAAAGCATGACTTTCAAGCCTTCGCCATTCACTGTTTGGTAACTGGTTGAATGATTAAAAACTTTTTATTTCTTTCTCTTTTTTTATTGAGGATGATAAAAAGGAAAAAAAAAATATATATATATATATATATAGTATGCCACTGGTCACTGCTGTCCAGACTACTGCATCTGGTGTTTAAACATGGCCTCTAATATCTAAACAGGTCTACGTGCAGGATATCCTGAGGGAGAAGATGGCCGAAGAGGTGCTGAGAGTTTTGCACCAGCAGGGGGGGCACCTCTATGTGTGTGGGGGGGTGAACATGGCACATGGTGTGACCATGGCTGTGCAAGAGATCCTGTGCAAACAGCTTGGCATGACCAGCGTTGAGGCAGAGGACTACGTGACACAACTAAAGGTCGATCTGTTTCATCCCTCAATCTGTACATTCTTACACATTTTAAAGCCAATAACCACTAGCCACTAGAAACCACTATAATCATCATTTGCAGTTCACAGGCAGCTAATCTAAATTTTGATTGTAAACCCCATGGACAAAATAGAAGTATGTTTGATAACAAAATTGTAGATAACTGTGAGCTTTGTAATGAAATAGTAATGGTCTTACCAAATATAATGCTGTAAGAAACTAATATTGATAAATTGTTTCATTTTCAGATCAAAAAGAAATACCATGAAGATATCTATGGAGTCAAGATTTAGCCATGTGGAGCCTCTCTGTGTGCCAGTTTCTCAATAGTTTTTGCTAACTGGGTAATATCCAACATCGTTGCCCTTCAGAATTTTGCATTATTAATAGCCTACATTTAATTATAAATATTGTTTTTGCAGGGGATACCTGGGGATAACATTTTTATATTTTTTGAGAGGGGGGTTACGCTTCCATTCGGAGTGAACTGTCATCAAACCTTTTAACTTTTAAACTTTAGAAGATTTTACATTTAAATCTTAAGATTTTAACGCCTCATAAGAATCAGATTTACTTAAGGATTTAATTGGATTGTTTAATGAGTCAAGAGACCTCTGAGACCACAGAGCTGAGAACCCCATTTTAACATTCCATATATAACTTAAAATATTTTATATATTTTTGATTCAGAACTTTGATGTTTTTATTTTTGTATGCTACAATTGATCTTGATGTGTTATAGTTCTAATTAAATGTTTGAAATGTAAGACTTCTGAGATAATAAACTTGTTGCCTTGCAGAACTCCAGTACAGTGATGTATTTCCTAAAGCACTAATGTACTTTATATCAATTCCCATACAGAAACTCTTGAATAACTTATAATCTGTCTGTTAGTGCCTAGTAGTCTGTCAATAAATGTCAGTAACAATAACAGAATCAGACAAGATATAATCCAAAATACAAATATTTGAATCAAAAACACACAGCACCTTTCTTTAAATGTCACATTTAATGATTTTAACCACTGTACTTCAAATCTACACTTCCCCCCCCAACACACACTTGACCACATTTGAGGAGTCAATCACATCCCTTACTTGACCTTGGCTTTCAAAGTCCTCTGAACAGGACATTGTTTCTATACCATGTTTTGTATTCAAATGATTCAGTTTAATACTTTGTATAAATGTCAAATATCTTATAAAAACATCACTACATAAGTAGTACCCATGTAAGATCTGTCAAATATAAGGTCAGATTGGTCTCTCTCAAAGCTCAAAGGATTTGTCTAATGTTTTGATTAAGGACAAAACCAAGATAAGCAAAAGTGTGTTTGTACTTCATTCCAACACAAAAATGTATTGAGGAATATGAAACTACCATCTCCACACAAATATATTACACAGGCAGTGGGATCATAACCTCAAATATGTGACTCAAAGTTAACTAACAGTCTGGAAACCCTTGGCTATTGATAGGGTATATTACGTACAAGGATCTGATATGAATTTATAGAATTATTTTAATTTTAAATGTATGGGGGGGGGGGGACAAGTGCTTTTTCATTTCAATACAAAAGGTGGAAGGGACATTCAAGTTTTTCTAATCTCCACATTAAAATGATAAACTTGTGGAGGTAAACAAACCAGGTCATTGAGCTCGAGGTAGAGGCCAATATTGTGAATCATTTATATACACATGTACACACAGCAGTGTTTTCTAGGTGACCATAATAAAGAAAAGAGCTTTTACTTTTATATGTCAACAGCTTTGCAGTACACACAAGACACAATTAACATAATTGGTTGTGTTTTTTGTTTGTTTTGGGAAATCATTTTAGTTTTTGGATCATTCTGATTTCTACACGTTAAGTGCAGGAGGGAGGCGGGAATAAAAATAAAAATAAAAAGACAAAAGAAAATATATACATTTATATGCAAGTCTTAAAAATAAAATAAAATTCACAGCCCTAAAAATGTGCAGGCTATACTCCTATACAGCAGTACTGAGTTTTCATTTCTTTGTGTTTTGTAAATTTGTTTAAATCTTTTTTTATATATATTCATGTATTTACATGTGATATTCTGTGGATCATGGCAAACATGCCATAGAATGCCAAGGAAAAAAATAGAAAATAATAATCAAAAATATATTAAATAGTATTCTTCAGTTTTTTGTGTATGCTAACATGGTGTTCATGGTGAGTGGGATGAAAAACAGCCAATGGGAAGACGGCAAGACGTCATTCCACTGTGTTGCCATTGAAAATATCAGAATTATTGGCAATGTGTATTTCCTACACCTTGTATGTCTCACCCCAGTCTTTAACACAGCAGAGCATCATCTTATGCAAGTGACTACTCTAGTTAAACACTTATATTCGTGTGAAATATTTCATTTACTGTTCAACTCTTGCTGGAGTCACACAGAATAAATTAACATCCTCAACAAGGAATGAACATATATGACCCCCTTTTATATCAACACATCTCTTTTGGGGGGGGGGGGATATCTTGTATCTGCTACAAATGTCTACCTAGTTTGGCTAGTCTGCATCTACAGTGTTCCCATCAGTCCGTATGTGGGTAGACTTTGTCACAATGTGGATGGCAATATGGGACTATAGATAAACATGACGGGAACATGTGACCGAGGGTTTGCAGAGAATGACTGTCCTGCAGATTACCAGACAACTGCAAACAGTCTGTCAAGAGTTTTCACACCTGAAACGAGCGTTGCGAGCTGTCAGACAACTCCCCAGTCTGCTCGCTCCGGTCTGCATCCCACCACGGTGCTTTACACCACAGCCACATCCTCCCTGACAAGTCTCTCTGCTACTTCCGTCCATCACCACTCCCCCCCACCCCACCTCCTGAACCAACTAACAAAAGAACACAGAACAGCAAAAATAATCAGCAGGAATAATAACTGAACAAAGTAAACAAAATCACCACTGTCTAATCTATTCCAACAGTACAACACAAATAAATTAAAAGATGATGTCCATTAAACGCTATGGTTGGTGTGTGTGAGGGGAGGGGGGTCTCTGACTAGGACAGAGTCACGATACCCTCTCTTTCCATTCATAAATAAGTGATGAACTATGAATGTATGGAAATGTACATGAGCCGTGTGTTGCATTCTGGGGTGGGAGGCAGATCATGTGGTCTCTTTTGTAGCCTGCAACACGAATCCACGAATGGAGCCGCATGTACATGTTTGTGTGCGTGCGTCCTTCTCACACTTTGCATCTAAACATCAGTGCGATCAAGCAAGCTTGCATACACACATGCCTTCTTGCGACCCACTTCCAACTCAGCTAGCAGTGGTTGATTCTTCTCTTAAACTTCATTAGTTAGTATTACAGTACACACACAGTGGACTTTGCCAGTCCTAGACTCCAGTGAAATGCTACGCAAGTTTGGTGGGGACATATTTATGTTCCCACTAGTCCAGTGTGTGCAGGAGAAGGTGGGGGGGGGAGTGGGGGTGGGGGGAAAGGGGCAGGCGGGTTTGGCCAAGAGTGGCCATGGCAGCAGCTATTCCCACACCAAGGGGGACGGGGGCATCTCTGAGGGCTGTGCCACTGTGGAACTGGAAGAGAGGTGAGAGGAGACAAACACAGAGAGATGGACAAAGTTACTTCACTGCACCAGTCTACTGCAGAAACCTAATTAACTAATGCACACAGACTACACCCTAGTAACTCTAACAGGCTAGGTACAAAAATGGAAAGACAGAGGGGGACTTTTGTAAAAATCCGACTTAAAAAAACAAATGAAACTGGTTCATTATAGAGGATGAATCCACGTTTGTTCCGAGACGCTTCATTGACGGACACTGTAGAGCACAGGTGTCAAACTCCAGTCCTCGAGGGCCACTGTCCTGACACTTTTCGATGTTTCCCTGCTCCAGCACACCTCCACAGAGCTTGATAACGACCTTTCATTAGAATCAGGTGTGCTAGAGCAGGGAAACAGCTAAAACCTTCAGGATAGCGGCACAGCAAGACACCCCTGCTGTTGAGCAATGCTTTCGGAGATGGAGAAACTGAGCGAACAAAAAAAGATGCTGGCTCCGCAGCTACAACGCAGAAGCAGCGTTGTATCAGCACTTCTTCAGTGGAAATTAAACCACTCTATATGGCTGCTGTCAATTTCAGAGTTGTAAACTAGTCATGTGTGACATTAGATTTATTTCAAACGAGAGGAAGGATCTTTCTATATCCACAACTCGACAGTATACTTCCACTATTTTCTGAAGGCTTTTGATTAAGACTCACAGGCACTTAATGTCTAAAGTGCTTCTGATGAAATAGTAAATGATCCTCGACATCACTTCACAATCACATGACAGTACCTGAGGCATGACCTTCCAAAGCCCATTCTGGTTCAAATCCCTTTCAGTTTTTTCAGTTGATAAAGACCTATTTACTTCAAGGTTCTGACTAGTCAAGTCCTTTCTGGCCGCTTCCGGGTGGAGCTGCACCAAGCAGGATAACGATGAGCTTGGTGGTGGAATAACACAAGGGCCTTTACCTGATAAAGCTTTTGAAAGCTGCTGATTGTGGGTTGATGCAGAGTGGTACTCGATTTCCTTTCTGCTGCTCCAGGATGAACTGGTGAATGATCTCTGTAAAAAAAAAAAACACCACAAAAAAATTACAAAGGTTTCACCCCCCCCCCCTCCACCTTCAATGCAGGAAATGCCCATGATCCAATGTCTGGATATGCCATTGCGTGGGAAAGGGGGTGGGGGTGCCAGTGTTCCTACTTGCTCCCTCCCCTCTTACGGTGGTGGTACCTCCGTTTAGTGAGCACCTTGGAGTTCCCCAACAGTGTCACTAACCTCTCGGTTAAAGTAAGGAGCATGTCATAGGACAGAGGGGGGAGGTAGAAAGCCAAATGTATTCCAGGCCTACCCCCTGGGGTAAGCCTGTTCTTAGCTGGCAAACTCTAATACTTAGTGACAGAAGTGACCGCCAGTGATAGGCCAGCCTAGCAGCAGACAGATGGGAGATGGAGCGAGGGAGAGAAAGAGAAAGAACAAGTGTTGAGCATGTGATTGGGCACGTGATCCCTGAGCCTGATTTAATTCAATTAGAATTGGCTTCATCTCTGTGTGTGGTGGTGTTCAGCAGGGAATCCTCACACACCAACCATGCACTTCAGTCTGTCATCAGTCCAGTGATATACAGAGCAGAGAGCCTCTGGCCAGCTGCAGTAAATTAAAAGCTTTATGCTTCATGGTCTAAGAACTTACTGTGTTCTAAGAACCCAGGATTCCAAAATCAATCCCGTTATCACATCTTGGACACTCATTCCTGGATGGTTAAAACCGGCGTCAGCTGGCCATCTTGGTTCATATTGGTCAAATTAAACTCCTGTTCTGTAGGGGACAAGATGACTGTCGGACCTCACCTTTGACCTGTCGCACAGAGGTCAGGTTCTTTTCGAAGCCGTCGTCAAACTTGGGGTTGGTGACGGGCTCAAAGTCGCTTGTGTACACGCGGCCGGAGGAGGTGGTGTAGCAACACTTGCACATGCACGTGTGGTAGCGGAGCCGCCCCTCGTCCAGGTAAGGGTGCGCAAGGGCGTCCTTCGCCGAGATCCGCTTCGACTGGCAACCCCAAAAGAGAGTTCATGACGTCAGTTATACATGTCCACACGGACCCTATACCTAAATGTTTTTCTTGTTTCGTTTTCAAATGACTTCATTTCAAAGAACTCTGGCTAAGCAATTCAAATCCAAAACCTTGTTGTCAGAGCAGTTGGAATATAAATAATTCAAGATCAATTCATTTGCCCACCGGATCAAAGACCAGCATCCTGCAGAGGAGATGGACAGCTTCATGTGTGGCCTGGCTGGAGAGGGTGTAGAGTACAGGAAGAGATGGCTGTG
The DNA here is from genome assembly GCA_030340665.1 of Neosalanx taihuensis. Taxonomy (NCBI): domain Eukaryota; kingdom Metazoa; phylum Chordata; class Actinopteri; order Osmeriformes; family Salangidae; genus Neosalanx; species Neosalanx taihuensis. The sequence goes on along the minus strand of CM059297.1, from coordinate 8,262,090 downwards.
GAGCAGAAACACACTGCAGAGTCAAGAGCAGCAAGAAACAGCTGTCAAATACCAGCTTCATCATCTTCCTCATCATATTAAGACATAGCAAACTTGGTGATGTTTAAACAAAAATGTGATTTACTTTGATTTATTTTCTCTGGAGTTACTAACCAACCAAATGACTATCAACCCACTCTGCAACACTGAACACAAGCAGCTTGAATATGTGCTCAGTTAATCATGAGCAGCAATGTCATGACAATCGGTTATTTATAACTATGTAATTAGCGCCACTGTCTGTCCTCTCCGACCCCGACTCTCACTCTCTCTAAAACACGAATTTGATTGAAGCATAAACAATCATGTTTTCCTTGACTATGTTTTTGCAAATAAAAATCGAAGATTGAATCCCTTAAAAAGAAATCCTCCCGTTTAAATGTTTAACCTATAGTACAGGTATAGTGTTCGGCATAAGCCCACAAAAATGACCACCGGATACAACAACTAACTCAATTTGTGCAATAAATAGGAGGATACTCAGTGGCTTGACAGAGATAATGAGTTATTGCTTTGAGTATTTAACATGCTCTCCCTGCTGTTATAAGAGCGGGTGGATGGATGTGGGAGCCAAGCCTGTGTGTGTTGGGGCCCCTTCTGAATAGGGAGCGTGGTAGCGCATGGACGCATTAGCGGGCATTAGCTTGGGATTAACAGTGGATGGCGTTCTAGTCAGGGAGTGGTGATGGGGTGGGGGGGCGGCAGGGGGGATGCTGGAGAGGACACATGATCCACACGGCCAAATGAAACAAACGATGACTCAGACAAGAGACACGGATGACATAATCGGCACGCCGCTTCAGACATCCCCTGGGCGTCGCTCTGAAGCTTGCTGGGCGGCAAAACGAAAACTCAACGAGGCTTGGTTTCAAAAACAGACAGTCACTGGAGAGAGTTGGAGCCTGACATGAGACTGAATATTCTGTCTATTGGGAAAGAGTAAAAACGGGAGCCAAGCTGTCTCAAATGTCTGGAGAAAAAAAGCGAACAACAGATATCCAAAAAGATACAGTGAGAGAGAGAGAGAAAAAAGGCAATAGAGCAGGGGTGTCCAATCCTGGTCCTCGAGGGCCGCTGTCCTGAAGATTTTAGATGTTTCCCTGCTCCGGCACACCTGATTCTAATGAAGGGTCGTTATCAAGCTCTGTGGAGGTGTGCTGGGGCAGGGAAACATCTAAAACCGTCAGGAGAGCGGCCCTTGAGGACCAGGATTGGACACCCCTGCAATAGAGAGTAACAATCGAGGGTGAGAAAGAAATAAAGACAGTGAAAAACTCCAGAAGAAAGAACACAAATCTGACGAGGCTGCACACAGTAAGAGAAGCTGGTTCTGCAGTCAGTGCTTCAGTATAACACAGGGAGCCAGAGCCTTTATGAGCAGCTGGGTTTGTTCCACATTAAGCACAGGAGGACAGCAATTAGCAAGGCATGGTTTCTGGTGCTGCACAGCCACTCATTACCCCATAATTCATTAAACATGGTTCTAAGGCAGACATATTTGCCTCTGGGGTTCAGCTTAGCCACATACACCAAGCGTCCGTGTAAGCAGGATGTGTCCTTGGCCCATGTGTGCCAGGTTGTTAAGCCATACGGGCACTGCAGAGTCAGCGCCTTGCCACACTGCATCAAACATCTACATTACTGGGATCTCAGTGCACACATGGCTGCTATTGTTGTCGCTGAAACAAGGACAGAACCTCCTTTGTTGCTGAACACCATTGTCGTTTTTTTCCAACTTGTAGAGTGGGAGGGTGTTGCTGTGTCAAAAAACATGACGTACGACCTGTGTGGGTTCCATTCTCGTTTCATTTTTTTGTTTGTTTGTTCACACCAGGGTCAACGGGGTCAGGAGGTCACTCACTTGTTTGTGGGGTCCTCTCAGGACATGGGCTCTGGCCCCCTCGCACGCTGTCCTCATCGCCTCAAGAGAAGGGGTCCCTAACAGGTCGGTGATCAGATCCAGCTAGAACACAAACACAAACGTGTCAACAAAAGAGTCCAATCGAGCATCAGAATACATTTAAAAAGCTGAACACAACACAGTGACACATTTAGTCCCTTACACACATGCTCACAAGCAGATGGACACCAAAGGGTGGTAGGGGTAATGCACGCCCCCCCAAAATATCCAGACCATTTCTAATTAATCTCATGACAATATATAGTATCATTCAGGCCAAACTGAATTGTATGATTTGTTTCGGGTGTTTTTTTTTCATTGACTCATTAGCTAATGCTGTTTGAGAGGAAGGGCAATGAGCGTCTGTGTTCACAGCCTATTTAGTGCTGTGGTCAGCGACATCAGGCTTCATTAGTCATTAAACATATGACGAATGATTTTTAATTTGTGTCTTGTGGAACCAACTGCCCACCGAAAAACAATGACAGGATTTAGGAAGGGTATGAGCACTGGCACAGACATTCATTTTCTGCATGTGTCACAGACACAAAATGTCATCCCTTTTTCTCAGAGCTCCTTTCATCAAGAAGAAGGTACAAGATGACAAACTATCCAAGATGGAGGTACGCCGAGTTATCATACCTGCTGGATGGGACTCTGGGCTTGGAAGAGGATGCGACGGCCCAAGAGTTCAGCGAAGATGCAGCCCACAGACCAGATGTCGATGGCGTTGAAGTAGTGGCGGCTACCCATGAGGATCTCTGGAGCGCGGTAGTACTGCGTCACCACTTCCTGCGTCATGTGACGTGATTCGTCCAACTCCTCCACTCGTGCCAGGCCAAAGTCACAGATCTGACAAGGGTGGATGTGGTGGAGGAGGAGGAGGAGGAGGTTACAAGGTGAAGTCATTTGATTCATGTCAAGACGGGCACATTATCTTTTTTTTTTCTTTCCATTTTCTCCGATTTCTTCTCCTATTTTTACTCCATCAATCCATCCGCCAGTGACTTCCTGTCATTTCCTGTCCCCTTACTCCCTCTTGGCACTGCTTTCCTCACAAACAAGCATACAGTAAATGTGTGGGCACCCCACACATGCACAGGCAAAATGCAGAAAGAATCCCTTAAGACTGCCAGGCTGAAAATAGCCCATAATGCGTGGGGGCCATTTTCCCCTTTGGGAAATAAGAATTAGAACCTAAATTTGTAAATGTCTCATTAACACGTTCACCAAAGCCAAAGAGCAGAACAGGCAGCATCACTCATCTTCCATTTTTACCCTGGGCATAAAACCACATCCGTTGAAAATCAAACAATCTTAATGTTATTTACTGTAGGCATTTAAGACTAAATCCTCACCTTAAGTACACAGTTGCTGTTGACCAGGAGGTTGCCAGGTTTGATGTCTCGATGTAGAATTCCAGCTGAATGCAGGTACTTCAGTCCTTAAGATCAAATCAAAAATAAAATACGAATCAGAACGAACATGTACATACCGTAGTGTGTCATTACATTTACATTTTGAACCTCCTGTTCAACGATATGTGAATATTGCCATTTGCAGCCTAAAGTTCAACACAGAGTGTTTGCTTTGTGTTTGAGGCAGCACAAACTGTACCTCTGAGGATCTGGTATAGAAAGACTTTGACGTGGTCGGAGCTAAGGGGCTGAGGGGACACGATGATCTTGTGTAGGTCACTCTGCATCAGCTCTGTCACCACGTAGCTTGAATGGGGGAGGTCAAGGGAAATGACACCAGCACAAAACACAGCCCAAAGAAAACACCTCTTGTAAGAAGGAAGACAAAATGGAGTGGGGGTGGGGGTTCTGTTTTGTTTAGCAGACAGTGTGAAATCTCAAAAAGGAGACAGTGGAACAGACAACAGTAGCAACTTTCGAAACGTGCGATTACAAGTGTGCAAGCAACACAGTGTGTTCATTGTACCCTGCCGGTACAAATACATTTATGCCAGTGCAAAAACATGTCTGACACTTTTCAATCGAAACAACTTGAGTCAATGCAACAGGAGCCGACATTAAAAGGAATTTAGATTGATTTTAAGAGACGCTGTAAAGAAAACAAACTCCCTACGTGGGCGATGGTTTGATTTTACCGTGCCAACCACCACAGAAAAGAGACAGGAAATAAAACGACCATTCATGAAGTAGAACACTTTCCCACACGCGCTCAACCGCATACAAACGCAGGCTTCAACAACAGCCGAACACGACAGACATTCACACGCTCAATCTAAAAATGCTTCTGAGCCTCGTCCAGGCCCATTTTTGCTTTTCTTATCTTCAGTCTGTGACAGCAAGTGAGATAGTGGCCGGTCGATGTTGTGTGAAAGCGTCTCACTCCTCAGGGAATTTTGAAATTGGTGGCTGGCCTCATTAGAGCCTGACAAACACACGGTCCCCCGCTCCATAGGCGCTCAGGCACCCTGGGATACCGTGCAGTTTGGGTCTGTCGTGCCTGTTTGCGCACGCAGAGACACACACATTTAAGATTGTAAACACAATTCCATTACTGTGCCGCTGATCATTTGCGTTGCTGTGTGTTACTTTGGAGATTCTATATCACTGACAGTGTCGTTGACAAGTAATCACCAGGGAAGATCAAACACATTAAGTCTCACCTCCCACACCAGCATTTCCTGCCAGTCTAGCACGACCAACAACGTAGAGCCAGAATAGGACCTGTATAAGCGGCATGTGGCTTTCAATCAATGCCTTGTAATGATTGCAGTATGCCATGGTTGGAAGCTATAAATAGCCAGTCTGTTGTGTCACTCATACTTGGAACAATGAGCTTAAATGGGAATGTGCGTAGGGAACTGATCTAGGATAATGCAAAATCAGTGCCAAGATATTGCAAAGAAGCTTTTAGCCAGTATTGTGTGAGCAGTGACTAATGACACCGCCGACCCCCAAAAGAAAATCTCAAACCTGTCATATAGATTAGGGATAACCCCTATTGACCCACATTTTAAAACCAAGTATTGCTTTTAAATAGACTGCTTTGTGGAACCGGATCCGAGAGGCAGCGATTACTGAGAGTCTTTGGTAGAGCTTCCTTGTCTAGTCACCATGCATGAAAAGGCTCGAACTATAAAGACCCCTCTCAAATCCTCATTCACAATCGACCCTACACACACAGCAGTATATGTCAGTATAATAGGAGTGAAGCATTTCAAAAAGGGAGGAAAGCACAAATCCCCTGCAGGTTTCTGGATGCCTTCTCCTGTCTGTGGCTCTCTGATCCTGTCTGTGGCTCTCTGATACTGTCTGTGGCTCTCTGATACTGTCTGTGGCTCTCTGCTCCTGTCTGTGGCTCACTGATCCTGTCTGTGGCTCTCTGATCCTGTCTGTGGCTCTCTGATCCTGTCTGTGGCTCTCTGCTCCTGTCTGTGGCTCCCTGCTCCTGTCTGTGGCTCTCTGATCCTGTCTGTGTCTCTCTGATACTGTCTGTGGCTCTCTGCTCCTGTCTGTGGCTCACTGATCCTGTCTGTGGCTCTCTGATCCTGTCTGTGGCTCTCTGATCCTGTCTGTGGCTCTCTGATCCTGTCTGTAGCTCTCTGATCCTGTCTGTGGCTCTCTGCTCCTGTCTGGGGCTCTCTGATCCTGTCTGTGACTCTCTGATCCTGTCTGTGGCTCTCTGCTGTCTCACAGGACTTCCGATGAGGTACCTGTCACAGGTCCCTGCACTAGGCTATCTGGGAGACTCAGAGCGGATCAGCAGTTTTTCCATTCCCTTAGCAGACACAACTCTGGTGATACAATGTAGATCCTAACAGCCTTACTCACGTTGCTGTGTATAACATTGTGGCACCATATGCACTTGGTCATAATTGACGAATGGCTGACATTTCAAAAGCATTGTTTCGGTCACACATACTGTAATCGCTAATACAGTTACTGCTGTTTGTTGCCATAAATAAAAAGCTCAAATAGATTGCATGTCTTTATCAAGGATCTCATTCCATGCTAATTAACCTGCTTCTACAGAAGCAGTTACACAATTAAAAACAGAACAAATAAGTAATCTATAATTAGCATCCTTGAAAAACAAGTCCCATGAAACACTGCTACGCTAAGAAAACAAGAGATTAATTTTCCTCTTTTGTTGGCTTTAAAGTAATGCTCTTCAGAACCTACCAAGACATAAATCTTAAAATAAAAAATAAAAACAATACTGATACCAAAAGGTCTTGATGAGAGGCTGTGAAAAGACCAAGAGGCAATTCCAGAATGGGTGTGATTAGTCTGTTTTAATTAAACGCTAGATTAGAAATCCCAAAAAGCCTTGATGCTCCATTCTTCCACTCCTTAAGCACCTCAAGAAAATTATAGAAATTCTAAATGAACAAAAATGGCAAATGGCGTCAGCGTTTTATAAGTAAATGTTTTTTCGGGGGGGGGTTTTACCCAACAAACTGGAGCACTCAGGCCATATCCTGATTAATTCTGCCTTAAGTGAAACACACCTGTGAGCTACAGATAATCATGACATGAGGACACCAAAAGAAAACAGTTAACAGGACAAACAAGAGTGTCTCAACAATGAGGGACTTTTGCAACCAATTACTGTAACTCTAATCGATTTCTACAGTCACCACAAACACCACTTACATCACCAGCGCCAGGGTAAAAGAGACAGCAGGAGATTTGTTCTGATCGTGATAGGGGGTAGGTGCCCGAGTTAGCAAGCCAGTATCTTGGTCTGGGATCTACTGCTGTGGCTCAGACAGCTTCAAACTCCATACGGGTTCCATGCCTGTTCCGTAACAAAGACCAAATTCAAACCTCCCTTGCAACAACACAACCAGGTCAAACTTAATCCATGGGGAGGCTGGAATATCCACTCTAATCTGCAGAGCCATGCAGACAGATAAACTGATACCAAGCAGAAGGATACAATGGGGTGAACTTGCAAGGGCACCTATGAATTTCAATGGTTGTGGAACGCCCACAGTTTCAAACCCCACTCTCTACTGTGAAAGAGCCTCATGCACTCCGAGAGACTGATAACAAGAGAATTAGGACGGCACACGGCGTACTCCGATTCAAACAGAATTACCTCATGCAAACAGTTTGTGCGTTCGTCTTTGTCCTGTCCTTTCGTGTAAACAGCGATACAAGTCACCCGGCTCCCATGATAAAATATATTTATATATAATATTTTTTTTTAAAGCTCACCTAGAACTACTACACGAGGACTCCAGCAAAGACAGGAAGACATTGCTCAAAACGACAGGCACTGCGATGGCTACATCCCTCCAGCTGGGTAAAGTCAGCAATTAAGGATACATTTCCTCAAAGTAGTCGATGTGGGGAGGCTGAAGGATGTCCAGGGCAGAGAGCACCTGGGGAGAGAAGAAACAAGCACAGTTTGAGTTTTCAGATCCCACTTCATCCCTCTTTCCTCCTGTATGTACACAAGTATTATGGTCTGTTGACGTGTCATGTTAACCCGCTCTGAAGTGGGCGACGTGCTTCCGCTTTCAGAGTAACCAGAGTATACTGTGTGGAAGGAAATAGAATGCATTTTTCGGGCACTCAAAGTAGAGCCCTGAGCTAGGGAAGACACCCAGAAAGGGATTGGGATCAGAGAAGGGTGGGGGGGGGGGGGGCGGGGTCTGTCTGACAGAGTGGTGAGGAATGCTGCTGTTTATTGTTTTGGGTATCTTCAAAGGGATTTCTTTGAGAGCGGTAGGGCCTGTTGGAGTCAACATTTAGGATGCCAAAGACAGACTCAAAGGCTGCCAGTGAATCGGTACCCAGTGGGGCCTTAATGTTGTTGAGCTGAAAGAGATACGTACAGTCCTATGATCAAACGTGTCCCACCATGTCATTACCACAGGGGCTTTATCGTTAAGACCGAAACTGTAAATACTTTATTTTAAGATGGTAAGATGCAGCTGCATCTAACATACATCTGAACCAAGCAGGCAGTTGGCCAAAGCCACTACTGGTGCCTAGCTGTGGTGCAGAGGACTCCCAGTGAGGCTCTGGGACTGAAGGAAACACGGATAACAAGCTTGTTTTGCTCTACTCACGTTATCATGTTTAAAAAAACAGAGCATCTTCAGCTCCCGGAAGACCCTCTTGCATGAGACAAGGTTCTGGAAGACGTTGGGCATCTTTTTGAGGGCGACTCTCTTTCCATCCCTGGGGTCGGTGACTGACCTGCGGGGGGGGGAGGGGGGGAGAGAAGGAGCAGAACAGGAGTGAGGCTGAGTGAGTCGATGCACTTTTGCCGCTTGAACAAACAACAGCAAGGGAACAGCTGAGACTACAAAAGGGCTTGTCAGGTCACTGTGCTATCAACAAGGCTTTCAGCGGGCTACACCAACCCTGTCAGGACTGGAAACGGGTGGCTAAACTGCCTCAGGAAATCACTGATACCGAGTGGTTTTCACCAGAAACTGAGAGAGATCGCGTTGACCTATGTAATACGTAGAAGAGAGTTCTTAGAGAAAAAGATACCAGCAGTGAATCACTACACCTCATCACTACATCCACCAACCATTCATTTGGTAGGTGTTATGTTATCAAAGCAAATATTTTGTTGTTAAGTCTGCAAAAGCGATCTGAAAATCGAACCAAATGTTTCACTTCATGTGCAGGGGAGCCCAATTTATCGTATGCGAACAGTAGCTATCATGTAAACAAATATATATAATTTTTTGATAACCTACTTTCCTCACTCCAAATTAGTATTCATTAGCAGAGACATATTCTCCTGAGCTAAGTCCTCAAAATGATGAAGAGCTCGAATGAGACAATATCTAAAACAAACTAGGCAAGGGGCTGTTCGTCTCGCTGCAGGCTTATGAAGCGGCGGCACACAAAAGGCAGCCTGCTCCTTTGAAATGGATGCCAGGGAGGACAGAAGCAGCACTGTTTGGTACCGAGAGCTAGTTAGCAGTTTCCCCTGCCCCTTTCCTTTCCGTAATTAACCCACTAAGCCAGACCTCCTCACCCACCCTCCCGGAGCCCAGAGTAGAGGGCCTCCACCACTGCACCTTTCACAACCCCAGACTAGCTCTACTCATACTGGACAGATTTCATTTTTTGGGGGGTGCACGCATCTACTTTCCCCCCCTCTCTCTTTCTCTCTCTCTTCCTCTTTCCCTCTTTCTCTCTCTCTCTCTTTCTAAAGACTTCTACCTCTCTGTTCACCCCATGAAGGAATGCAGTTAAATTAGAACAGGCAGGAATTAGACCGTGCTTGCATAATGAATCAAAGCCCCTTAGATATGGCAGCTGAAAGACTGGAGGGAGAAAATGGTGGTGGTGGTGGTGGGGGGGGTCCTTTTATTTTTGCACACACAACTTCTCATCAAAGGTCCACTGAGAAACATTCACCTGATGTCACACCTGCAGCAAACGCAGCAACCAAGACAATTAGATGACTTATTAAAAATAACATTCGTCACACGGACAGACAGAACCACAGATGTACCTTCTGTTTCAAACTAGTGGAAAAGTTCCAGTTGGGGAACCAACTTGTGGAGCCAACTAGAAAAAGAGGAGGTTGCACCAAGATGGGAGGTGGGTAATGAAACACCAGTGCTGTATGTCAGTGTATCGCAGATAGACTCTTTTTCAAAAGAGAATGTTGAGCAGAGCTGAGCCGAGTGGCTATTTCCAAAACTCTCAACAGATTTGGGTCAATGACCTAATTAAAATGAAATGAAAAAGTATTATATATATATATACGGTATATTATATGCATATATATGACATGAGAAGGTATGTTGGTGTTCTCCTTTCTATACCAAAAGCAACTTTTGTCTCCAATCATTTTGGTGTCAGATAATATACAAATTATTGGTTAAGCTAGATGGCAGTTAGCTAGAGCAGCAAAATTAAGTTGTTTTTCTTTTCGTCTAATAACAGAAACCAAATTAAAGAGAAACAGAAGGTCTAATAATCTGCAGGGAAAAAATAAACACGGTTAACAACAGTGCATGTGAGTTCACATTGCTCGTAGATCTCTCTGGGGACGTTTGAATATTTTGGAGCTGTGGCCAAAGGCTCTGGGAGAAGCTCTGGAAGAAAAGGTCAGCTGAGCCACTTCAATACTTGTCAGCCAAAACCTGCCATCAAAGACCACTTTTTGAAGAGAGCATGCCAGAAATAAGAGGCATAACAGGCAGCAGTAATACTTTCTCTAAGGGGAGGTGGATGGTTAAGGATAATCATCATTGAACTGCCAGTCACCAGTAATAGCAAAGACCAAAAATAGGACATTTGTCACACTCGTCACAGTCTAAAGGTCTGTGACCAGTACTGCTTCAGCCACCCTGAATAATGAGACTGATAAGCCCACATCTAAAAGGATGACATCAGATACTGGATTACAGGAATAATCAGCATCTTTTAAGACAAAGCACTTCGTTGTGCCACCAGCCTATAGGATATCCCTCTCCTGCTGAGTTACCGGGCAGACTTGTTTTGCAGTTGGGTCCAGTTCATGGCCGGGCTGGTCTGTGCAGGATTCAAAGTTTTACAAGGACATTTACAGCTACGGTCAGGGTAGGAGCGCCAAAAAAACAACAAACGCATCTGACAGAGGCTGAGCGCGAACGATTAAACCAACCACATGTTTCACTTACTGAGCTTAACAATGGAATAACAAAAAAACAATGGGTGCATGTACCTGTCGCCATAATAATTAAGATTCTTTCAGTGCATTTGTTTTCTTTATTGTAATCTTGTGGGACCGTGTAGGATCGTCACTCCTTAGGGACAGTTTATTCTAGGGAAGTTGGCTGGCAATGCTTCCATCTGTTTTGTTGTTGTTGTTGTTGTTGTTGTTGTTGTTTTGTTGTCTGCTTTCTTGTCTGTATAATACGTTCCATTTTTACACATTCAGACAAGCTGACACACAATTTTCACATTTGGCTCTAATCACCTGACACTTCCATCCCAGTTTCTCTGGTATCTAATATACACCTTGTGTCTCTACCGGCTTCCTTCCCTGCCCTCTGACACACAGGAGACTCTGCTTTCTAGGAAATCATTATCAGCACTGCCCTGGAGAAGTGCAACATTCTGCCTGCGGTGGGTGTGAGGGTGCATGTGGGGAGCTAGTACACTGTACTGGATGGGAATATATCTGTGTGTGTGTGTGTGTGTGTGTGTGTGTTAGAGTTATTGAGTTTGTGTTGTAGAATGTTTGCCGCATCTAATCTGAATGTATCCACTTTTTTGGCATGCAATCACTTCCTGCCAAATGCCCCAGGGTTGAGCTTTCTACTGTAATTAGGGGGGAGGGGGGGTGGTGGGGGGAGGGTGCACGGGGGTTAGACGCTGACTGGGTTGGTAAGCTGGTCGAGGGCAAGCCCTCCCTGGGAAAACAACGTGTCATTAAGATGGAGCATTCCGGCTCTCCCCACCTCGGTGCCCAGCACCATCCAAGGTAAAGCTCCTCAAATAGGATGAGGCAAGGAGGCCAGATGGCAGCTGCTCCCAGGGTCTGAGGAGCGTTGTTCACAGACAATAAGAACATGAGCCTTGGCTTGTTTGGGGCTTGAGTATTAGGAAAAGCAACAGCAAAATACCTCAAGGAGAAACTGAAGCAGAGGTGGTAAAACAAAACCGTCTAAACTGTAGAGATGAATATTCCTGGTGGAGACAGAAAGAGGGGAAACATTAGGCTCCCATCCGCTGCTGCAGACTGGAGCCATGAGGAGCCGTTTCAGCGCACATATCTGAGTCAGCACAACATGGCCAAGGGGGCAGGGATACACACAGAGGCGTTGTAATCCACAAATTTGTCCACCAGTGAAAGTACCCACGTCACCCGAGTCGACTCCCTGGGTCTCTGAGGACCAGGCGTTTATCTGACATCAACCAGTGAGTGCGTAGAGGGAGTGCAGGAAGCATTCAGAGAAAGGTGTCAGCCTCAGATAGGCCACCAAATCCCAGGCACACCAAAGTCTCAACACTGTCTCTGAAAAAGTACCGCCTCTGACAGCTATAAAAAAACCTTGTTAAAACTATAAAATTGGAGATCGCTATGGAATATTCCAACACAGTATTTGCCAGCATTGTCTTTTTTATTATTATCATTCAATAATAAAACAGTAATAACAGTGAAAATAGCCAAAACGGGGGTGTTTGAAGCATGTAGAATTATTTTGTGGGATACAGTAGCTTTGCAGTAATGTTAAATCTTTAGCCATTTCTCTGATAAGACACTCAATAAAGCAAAGACACACAGCAGCTGGAGGTTCTGCTGAGCACGCCACAAAACGTTTTTATCTTGTTTGCAAACTCCCTTCTGACAGCAAAAAGAAGACGTGCAAGGGTAGCAGCAGACAGCTTGCTTGGAGAGCTTTGGTAATTGAGACACGGGGCCTCTCTCTCTTTCTCTCTCTCCTCTGTTCCTATCTCTCACTTCCTGTTACCCTTCAGTCTAAAAGTCTCACAAATCGATGGCTTTATCTGACATCGCCAACATTTCCTCACAGGATGCTGGAATCAATTGAGACCCCAACACCACCGCCCCTGCCCCTGCCCCTGCCCCTCCCCCCTTCCTCCCGCATCTCTCTCTCACTTGAACCCACTCTGTCTCCATCCACAAAGCTGAAGTTAGACCTGTTCCTTCCTTGTCATAGAAGTACCAGTTGGAATATTAAGAGCCCCCTGTTTGAAGCACATTGAGACTCTGAGTGACAACCAAGCACTGAGTCATGCCAGCTGGTCGCGAGCAGCGCTGGCTGCTGGTAACACCTCGATATGCATAAGCAGTGTCATAGGACTGAATCACATGCTAAAAGTAGGCTCACTTTTCCAACACACATGGAGCAGAGTGACAGGTCTGGGAAACGATTGAAACGATGTGGAAATGTTATCGAGGAACGGCGGAACAGCGCTTGGCGCGGCGCATATGGTTGAGCGTTCATGTGTCAGGGTGGGTGACTTCCTGTTAAGTTTATTCCCCTTGCGAACCGAAAAGACTTGACCACTCAAGACCTTTGACCTACTCTCGTCTTCAAACATTGATGCTCGAAATCAAGACATGGAGAAGGCTAAAAATACACAAGAGGACTGTCCTCGAAATGACTGGGGCTGGGCCTTGAAATCCAGAGGTCATCTCTGGCACATTGTTTATAATTAACAGGCTCATTTTCGCAGGTTGAGTAAAAATCTGCGTCACACATTAACTGTTCTTAAAGCAGACAAAAAAGGTTCCCATTCTGACTTACATTTTCACACAGATGAAATTGCAATTGCTAGCTTTGAGACTCAACAGATATCACATTTCAATCCAAGGCTGTCAGGAATGGTCCGGAACTCCCAATTCAAAAAAGAAAAACGACCGCCCATAAAGTAACGTGTATCAAATAAATGAATGACTTGTATTTTCCATATGGACGGTGGAGACTTTGCACCACCTAATCCCACCCACACCAGTTAGCTCGCTGGTCACTGGAAACAGCTTTCCAGTGAACCCTGACCTCAGGAACTGTTTCTGTCACAGTGGTCTGATTGCATTCCCTAATGTTTTAAATGGAAATGCTATCAGAAATGCATACTGCATTTGCTCGATAAATGTTATGGACTGTTTGATGTGTTCAAACTATTCATGTCATGTAGGGACATTTTAAATCCGTACATAGTTGTCCCTGTGAACCTTTTGGGGGGATATGAAAGCAAAAGCGTACGAAAAAAAAGGGTTTTAAAATTAAAAAATAATGTATCAACGTAACAAGTCAATTTCACGTTCACTACAGATAGACAAGAACAGCTGACAATAAGAGTTGTTCAGAGGGAGCCCGTCAGCTCCAGGTGACTAAAGGGTTAAGCTGGCACCTATGACAGTTGGTCAGGTATTCCTCTCAGGGCATGCATCTGCCAACTGCAGGCCTCTTAAGAACTCCTTCTGACCGCTAACGGCTGCTGGAAAGAGCCTAGACTGTCTGCAAGTCTTTTAAACTGTGGGCCCTAAAAGGCTAAGCCGGCTGAACCTTCATAATAGATTGAAAACAACAAAGACAGCACTGTGAATGAGCCTTGACAAGACGTTGGCTATCGTGATGTTAATGGAGCATTTTCTGGCCAATATGGAACATTCTAGTAAAGCACAAATCAAGTCAAGAACTTTCAAGGCTGTGCGTCCGCAAGTTGGGATCGTGGTGTCATAGGTCACCCTCCGCAAGACATTTCATTTGTTTTATAACTGGTGCCAACACAGTTGGAAGACATAATATAACACAGTCATTAAACTTTATCTAGCTTGGTTATATTATGACAAGGGAAATCAGTTACAACACATGGGTGTAAAGCTGGGATGGTCGTAACAGTTAATAATAGGAATAACTAGTTCATACCATTAGAATTTTACCTTTTGTAGACCCTATGCACTATGCACTTTGTTACTTGTTACTTGCATTCAAGTTAAAAAAGTCAACGTAAAATGAAAATTTTAATAGCAAGTCAATGTACTTGTAAGTGGGACCTGAAGGACAACATTAATTCTCACAAAGCCTTGGAGCAAACAAAAAATGCACAAGTGATAGACCTTAGTTCCAGTTCCCCTCTGTTAATCTGAGGTAAAATGTCTGTTTAGTTACGAGAGCTGAGAAAGAGGCCGAAAAAGTCTCAGTGAAAGCTAATAAGCTGTAAAATAACATCACCCAAACTCCCACACTTACAACAAGAAACCTCCTATGTCTTGACAAGTGAAAACAGAAGTCTATGTTCTTACCATATTCCAATTTTACCAAAAGTACAAATACAAACCTTTCGTGCACAAGCACAGACACACACACACACACACATTGACACACTAACAGACACAAAGAGACAAAAGACCCTGGAGGCAAGATAAGTAAAGGTACATTTTACTTAAGACGCCAAATTCCACCTAGGCTGTAAGCTGGTGAGCACATGACAAGCACTCCATGCGAGAGCAAAGCCAATTTAATTCACGTTCCGCGGCTGCACGCATCAGTGAGCACTTACCAAGCCAAAGAGCTTTCTCTGAGCAGTGCAGCTTTGCTGTCAAGCAGTGGACCCGAGACACCAATGCTAGTTTTCTACCTGATTTGGACACCCTTCCAGTTAACTTGTAACCAAGTGAGGATTGAGTGAAAGTCAAAAAGCTTTAATGTTTTTAATGGCTACTCACTACCTTTTCTTACAGAACGATCAGTGTTGTCCTGTCACTTTAATTTGACCAATAACTTAAAATTGGACAACTGCCACCTAAATGCAACTTTAATAAAAAATGTTGTTACATGTACATTTAGTCATTTAGTAGATTACATTCACCTATGGTTCTACACCCTCAAGCACAACAATGTACAAATTAAGTTAAATATTTGGTTTTGGGGGAAATCAATATACTATATTCACTCAATTAAAAAGGTAAATTGCAAAACTCTTAACACATGTCTCATTTCCCATGATTAAATTATATTACTCCAATCAAATAGATAATTTACTGGCACATAGTGCCAGATTTTCTGAACAAACTGCCGTCTCCCTCACTATATCGGTCAAACTATGACCTCATAAACTGTATTGCATTTCCTAATACTGATGTGAAAGCCCACAGAACAGTAAGCAGAGGCTCTTAAAGGGGGAAGGCTGGTGAGGGTGAATGTCTCTGAGCTTCTCGAGAACTTGGTGCCTCCAGCATTGGACTATAAATACTCAGGCGGTCAGTGGAGCAGATTAAACACAGACAACAGGAAGGGGTTTTGAAAAAGGTCACGCTGTGATGACAGTGGCAGTAAGGCTGGTGTAACTAGCTGACAGCAGGAAGGGAGGGGGGGGAGGGGGGTAATGGGCTGACCATCCTGGCTGATGGTGTCCACATGAAATAGGGCAGACCTGGATCATCATCTCTGAGTTTGGCTATGGTAAGCCAGCCTGACGGTCTACTGAGTCTCTCCTCTGGGACAGAGTTCAGGAACAAGGCAACAACACTCCTGATATCCTTAGAAATCCATATCATGGTGTGAATAACCACAATGCTGAGCATGAATGTTGTTTTCTTTCTGAGGATCCCTGAGATGATTGGTCAGGGGAAAAGGCTGCATTGGCCACCCACCTGTAACAATTTGCTTCACCATACTGATAATTGAGCTACTTATTAATAGTGACAAATTAATTAATTCCCTCTCTCTGTCCACACAATAGGCCATGCCTTCGTAGGTTTCATGTTAATTTCCTGTGCCAGTCACATGCTGCAACATTGATATATGTTATGTTTACATGTATTTAGTGCCACAGAATCCCATACAAAATTGGAAATGGGAACACAAAGCTCTGTGGACATTCAGTAACTAACGAATATATGCAAACTTTTAAATCTTGGACAACTTATAATACTTGTATAAATGCAGGTACAGTTCTCTTGTTGTCAGATAGATTTAGCATACAAACTTAAAAATGTGGGTTTAGGAAACAACGTGCCTGGACCAAATGACTGTTATTGCTACAGCTCCCTACCCTCACACTTCTGATTCAGTAGCCTAACTGAGGAAAACAAAAAGGGAAACTTACCAGACCACCCCGAAAGCTCCATATCCAATGGGTCTATCCGGCTCAATATCCAGTGGCTGGGGTAAGTGGTGAGGGTGTTGATGGTGGTGGTGGTGGTGAGCTTTGACAGCTGCTGCTGCCTGAACTTGGGCAGGTGCAGCAGCTGCAGCTGGACCAGGGGCTTGGCCAGGGGCTGGAGATGGGAAGTATGGCTGCTGCTGCTGCTGCTGGCTCGGGTTCAGCATCACCGCCGCAGCAGCGGCAGCAGCAGCAGCAGCTGCGGCTGTGGAAGCGTGTTGTTGGACCGGGTGGACAGCAGCAGAGGAGCCGGGGTGCTGCTGCAGGTGATGCTGCTGGCCCTGGTGGGGGTGATGGTGGTGGAGGTGGGGCGGTGGGAGATGCGGTAACTGGTGATGATGGTGCGGATGATGGGCACCCACTGCTGATGCGCCGCCGTTATATGCAGCCATCATTTTAGCGGCATTGGTCGTCGTTGTACCACACAGAGCCATTCACTCAATAAGAAACCAAAAAAGAAATATAAAAAGTGGATAACAGCGTGTCGTTAAAATGATACTACTAGTAAAACAGGCCAAAAGATAACTACTAAAAAAATTCTGGGCAGGTGGATTAGAACTAGTCGCCTAATTTGGCCGGACACCTAAAATAAAAAGTCTTGAATGGGTTAGAAATTAAAACAAACATGTCTGTTATGGCCTCTATTACAATACTATGAGAGCAGCACTCACTTTCGCTTTACGGCCTTATCGTTACGATCTGACCTACTTCTTTCATTTTAATTGTCTTGTGCATACATCGTTACCAGCGAATATTGGTAAGGCTGTAATTAATAACCTGTGTTAAAATGTAGTGCACCTGTTAAAAATGATTAACTGAAAAAATGCGACAGAAAAACCCCCGCACCCCCCTCAATAAATAAATGATCCGCGGCCCTAGATCTCCCTCATGTTGGAAGTGGTTCTCTCCCCCCTTCCCCACTTGACGGAACTCGATCAATTTTCCCCTCCTTTAAATGAAAAAGGGAAAACGATCAAAAAAATCACATGGGAGGAAGCAGCACATTCATCTTTTAAATCTCAAGTTTGCCATATTGTCTGGTCCAGCACCGCTGTTGTTCCCACCGCCTGTGCTGCATTCAGTTTGCAGAAGTTAGAGTGATTTCGGTCTCTGCTGGTCTGCCACTTGTTTCAGGTGTTAAAAGTAGCCCTGCAAGACTTCAAATTTGGACTTCTTTTCCGATAATAGCCTATTATGGAGAGCAGGCTTAATAATCTCCAAGAACGTGTAGGCTTGTTAATGCAAATCCGAGCAAACCGAGCTGTGTGATTTGCTTTTTTTAATGCCGTCAACAACGTCTTTTACTTGCGTGCTGTTGTTTTTGCATCAGATGTCAGATTTCCAGCAATCCCCCTGCAACAGAAATCCACATCATTTTGATATAATGATCTATCTCCTTCCTGGAACGAGGAAAACAAATTATTCCAAGGGTAACCTAGTTTATAGTCAACTTATTTTCCCCATCGAATCCGGTATGTTCAGCGTGCTCCGCACTTTATCTCCTCAGGCAGCACAGACATCAATCCAATAAAGGTAATTACAATAAAATATCAAAAAGAAAAACACCCAAGAACTCCGTTTTATTCAGAAATGTCGGCTGACTACCTACAGCCGGATGGTGCTGCCAGGACCTCGGAAGAAACACGCACAGCCTTGGCTTCTTGGGTACCCAACTAGTCTGCTTTGAATGGCAGGTCTCTGCTCCAATAAAAATAGGAGTCTTACGTTTTTTAATGGTGTTAAACCAATCAGTAGCCTCCAAAGAGATATAGGGGCGTTACCATAACGTGCAACGTCAGAATCACTAGAAACTGTCACCATTGTGGAGCACGAGCTCTGGAGCGCCCTCTGCACGAGGAAAAGGACGCCGAGCCTAAATGGAGGGCGAGCGATGTAGTTGCTTTGAGAACTTTGTGTTGCTACTTTAAATGATTGGCATATAACGTAGCCAATAGCATCGTAGGCAACGTCGCTACATGAAGATGGGGTTATGAAAAGGGCACGTGCTAGTTCAAGGCTGATACAATTGTGTATTGTGGAGTTGTTTCATGGTCTTCTGTCATAGCTGTAAATATTGTGTCTTGTGGTCCGAAGCATATGACTCGTATCATTTTAAGTTAGGCCAATACAATAATTGCATTGTCATATATGAGTATTTTTTGGTGGTGGAAGGGGAAGGTTACGTTTACCTTTAAACAGACCATTCCTTGACAGGCACTAGCCACTGTTGGAGCTGGACACACTGGTATTTGCATATCTGCTGTACTAGGTATATACTAAATATATGCACCGTTTAAATGAAAACATACGTTGCATAATTAATCTTAACTATCGATAATAACTTAATAAAACATTCATAGGGAGTTTTGATTTTGAAAAGTCACTTATGAGTTGACTGTTTAGCTGTGTTTGTCTCTAATGTATTAATGTTGTGTAATATAGTGTGATTATCTGCATGGCCACTTGCTGCTTATGTTTAGTGAAAATGTGTATGGTGACCCAGAGACACAGAGTATAAAATAATATGTACATGTTTCAGAATGTGCAAATACCTAAACCAGAGAACAAAACACTGTGTCCATGCAATTCCAATGACTCAAAACAGACTTAACACATTCTTCTTCCCATACATGAGATTAATATAAAAACACATGATCTCAATCTGTCTCTATAAATCTATGAGCGAGTGAGAAATATGAGAGTAAGAGCGCATGAGAGAAAATTATCAAGAGAAATTCTATTTTTTTTCTTGTCCTCTCCATCTTTGGATGACAGATCTATTTTAGGAGGACCGGAAGTCTGTTTTTAGTAGTTAGTCTTCACAGCAGTCCTCACAGGCAGGACTGGTCAGAATTATGGCAATATATTACTCTGGAAAATAACAACCTCCCCTATGATGTCTGTGTGCTCAAATCAATCATGGCAGCACACAGTAAGTGAACTTCCATAACAAGTGGATGAACAGTGGATCATTATGTTGTCTCTTAACCGATTCTCAGTGGGGAACAGTACGTTCAGGCTATGAGCACAGAGACAGATATTAATTAATCAGTAATGCATTTCACTGCTCAACCCTCATATGAGTGGAGAACAGCATGATACTGTAGCCTCTCAGGCCACTGAATGTTTTATGGTGGGATGCCTTGCAATTCTTTTGATGTGCAAAAAATATCGAGGCCATGCAAGACCAGTGGCCATGTTCATTTCTATTGTGGATGCGAAAGCAGAAAAACAATTGTCCAAAGAACTGTTGTCTGTCATGTTACATGACTGGAATACAATTTGAGGAAGTTGTTTCATAAACTGAAAATGATTTCAAGAGACACCTGTGAAAAGAAGTGGTACAGAGAGGTAAATTTGACTTCAAAGGATTAACATGAAAAAATGCAGATTATGGCTATGAATCGTTTTCCATAATGATATCCCAAACCTTATTTGACTAACAAATCACCCAGAGCCACCTTGTGTCAATACACAAGGACGTTTCATGCTCCACAACCTAAAACGTCAAAGCAGTCCCTATTCCTAGTTCCAGAGAACGCAAGCCATTGCAGCCACATTGCAATTATATCACTAAATACAATCTTTAAAGTCTGACTATTTAATGTTTAATTCTATGTACAGTACACAACATAAAACAATCACGCCTGAATCAGTGGTATGTAAACTTTTGTGGGATTTTTAGAGTAAGTTAAGGTAAAAGTATTATGGTAATAGAATTTTAACTAAATATCTGTGCAAAACTTGTGTCTTGCAACTGTTGTAGTCAGTGTACTGCTATTAATTACTACTTAGCAATGTAGGGTCATCCGAGTTATCTGTAATGAGGGGCCATGATGTTTCATGTGGTTAATTGGAAGCTCTTTTTATGGACCACGGCTGGAGGTCATTCAGTATTACATTGTCTTGACTTGTTTTGAACATTTCTGTGACTAATTTTACATCTTACCTTGCCAGGTAGAGAACATTCATTGAAGTCACACAAATACGCTGTTATAGGAGTGGGAAGTAGAGTTCATATTCAAAAATCAGCTTTGTAAAGAATGTTGAGTATGTTCGCCCCTCTAGAGTATCTTAATGTATGCGTGCTTTTAGATTACTTTTTAGCCCTGTCCTTCAAAACAAGTTTCAGTTGGATGTTGCTGGTGTGATTGTTCAGGTTGTGGACTATGTGTACTTTTACAATTATGTGCATTTTTTAAAAGCTTGTCCATGTGAAGGTTAAACTATCACAGATCAACAACAAATGCGTTGGGAAACCTTCATTTTTTTCCCCCCCTGTAAACCTGTAGTGCTGCCATTTAATTCAAAATGAACTACTGATCCTCACTAATATTCAAAAATGCTGTAGAGATATTTGCAGAGAAAATAACTTTAATTGCTGTCAGCCTGCAACTGCTTATTATGGAAGATGGCATTCATGTATCTCAATTAGGAGTGAAGGTTAAGTTCTTTTTTGAAAACTGGGTTGTGCCTGTAGATAGAATGAAATATTACAGTGGATTGTGTCCAATTTGAACAGTATGTTCTGCAGGGCAGATTCAAGTAACAGACTATGTCACAATTCTGTTAGGGAGATAATACAGAAAACTTTTAGTCTACTTATTGTAGCTTTGGTCAGCTTGCTGTAAACAACCAGACAGGAAGGAAACCATGCTTATAATGACCTTTCAATAGGCATGTAGCCTTGGGGTAGTATCAACATCCCAGTGTCTCCCCCACAGTCTATCTTCAGCAAGGTACAGGACCTCTGCCATTGTAAAGAAGCATCGTAAATTGTGTTGAGAAATATTTTGAAAGCCACCTTTGTCAGAAAGTCACTTCTCTTTTAAGGAAATATACAGAATAATACTGTATCACCCAGAGATGCCTTGAAACAACACCCTCTCACCATGACAAATACGAGACATTTCAATCTAATGCAAGAGCCGATGCCTCATAAGGTTACACTTTCTTAAACGTAAAACCAAGCCCTCTACAAAGATGTGAAAATAATATCAAAATGGGAAAGGGGGTTGGTTTGGAGTACAGAACAAGGCTCAAATGACTTGAATCAGCAGCAGTAATAGGTGATAGTTGTAAAATATTGTGTTCTTTTTCCCTCCAAGCTTTGAAGTTCTGTCCATTGTGTGTTCATGTCCTGCAGGCCACTCAGACCTGATTTATAGTACCTATTCATTGGAGACACAGAAATTACACGGCCTAACATTATGAGCGCCATAGACTAGCAGAGTGGAAAGTTAATAGAACCCAGTTAATTGTGACCACTAAGGTAATCTGAATGTTAAGGTAAGAAAGATTGAGTTTTTGTCTCCCCAATGAAGAATAATGAATCTGACAGCCTAGATGTTCTAAAGAAAATAGATTAACCCAAAAACCTAATAATGTCTTGATACTACATTTACAAGTACATTAAACACCTCAACATCACAAACCCACATCCAATTGTGACGCTGAACATTTGAATAGTTCAGATTAAGACACAAAAACAGCAATGATCCTTGCATAACTGAAGGGGGAGGATTCTGAGCAGACAAACTGGTCCCATCTGCCTCGAAGGCAGTCATAAACCCACAATCCACAATTTCTTTGAGGCCAGCCCATCACATGGCGTAAAACGCCTTTAAAATGTCCTGCCTTCCCTCAGAGTGACTAAGTGAGGTTGAGATGAGTTGTTGTAAAGAGAGGGATGTTGGGTGACTGCATGTCACAACCAGCTCCTGAGTACAACCCTTCAAAAGGAAGAGCTCTGGTCGTCTACCTCAACACAGGAGTATATCAGCTCAACTTCTACAGATCTGTGGAGTCAGTCCCAGCTCTAATCTGAACGTGTATTTTCATTTTTTTACTTAAGGGAGTTGAGAGGGGTATGAAAAATGAGCAGTCTATCCAGCATCACAGAGTCTGAGTTTTCGGAGGAGGAAGTAAAGGATAGTCTAGTGGAACTTGAGGAAGACAACACCAGTCGAAGTGGTAGTGACTCTGGCTTCAGGGAAGCTTCCCTAGAAGAGGCTGTTGTCACCACCAGCTGCAGAAAGCATGCTGCAGCTGAGAAGAGCTGCAGACGCCAGGTACGTTCAAAATCACACCGCACGGCTGCAAACGTACGTGAGCGGAAGCGTATTTTGGAGTACAACCAGGCCTTTAACTCTCTGCGGAGGACTCTGAAGCATGACCTCAGAGGTAAGAGGCTATCAAAGATCGACACCTTACGGCGTGCGATCGACCGAATCTCCACATTGACGACACTCCTGCACAGCAATTCGCTGGCCGCTCCGGACCAGGGTTCCTGCCTTCACTCTGAGAAACAGCAGCTCAATTCAGAGCTCAAAAAAGACAAGGCACTCCAGATCCCACAAGGCACCTGTCTGGACACTACAAATTTACAGCGGCCACAGCATCAGGGATCAGATCAAGAGCTTCAGGATCACCTGCTCTCCAGAGACAAGGGACAGTCCAGCCTCTCCTGTCCACCCTTCCAACCAAACGCCAATCAGAGCCCTTCTAGAATGCAAATCTATACTCACCATAGACCCTTGCACTGCAGAGAAGATGAGGTTGATGCCCTTTACAGCTCTAGGAAATTTGAATCGAAAGAAATCAAATTGATACACTCCATGGCACATAAGATGCTGACAAGTGTGAAGAAATTATATTAGGATATTAGGTATCTGTGATTCTCTTCTATTTTTGGTGTCAAATATTACAGTGCATTAGTTCACCTTCACCTACTATCTTGCGGAATGTCTAATTATTGTGCATAATTACATATTTGCCAGAAATCTTCAATAGTCTATTGCTAATTTCAACCTTCACCAAGAACATGTCTAGTTAGTCAGTGATAAAAAGGAATTTCTGAACTGAAATGATTGGGTTACTTGCCTGCACTCAGTAAAAATACATCATCATCAACATCAAATATCTGTATCATTATATTGTACTTTTTAGTTTTAAGAGCCCAAAGTATTACCCATCATTGAATTAATCAACTGAGTTGATTTGAAATAATAAATACAATTATTTAGAAATAAGTAATAATGTTTCTAGAAGAAAAATTTGACCATCACAAAGAGGACTAAATGCTTTGTTGTGTTGCAGTGCCTGTTTTAAAATGTATAGCTTGCAGACAAATCTATTGAGACCATCATCAATACTTCATCAATTCTTTTGTTCCAACACTGCCTGGTGACTATATATATTTTTTTGCCTTTGGAGTATTTAAGAAACATTACATAAATGTATACTGATGCATGGTGGATAACACAGAATGTATAGCAGTGTTAAAATGTTCTTAAAAAAATCTTTCTGTATTTACATTTAACAGACAAAACACAATATAGAACGCATATATATACAGGAGTATAAGTACAAAAAGGCATATGAAGTGAGTGCTAAAATGACAGGTCTATATACAAAATGACTACAGCATTGAGGATGAGACTTTAAACAAGCGTTACAACTTAGAAGTCATACAAGCAAGTATCACAAAGAGTCTTTAAATAGCTGTACACTAAAAACACAACAATGTGTATATGCCCAGGCATATCTTCATCCAACACAAAAGTACTTAAGCACAATTATGTTTACACACAGTCTGAGTCTGAGACCACCAGTCGAAAAACTTCTATTTTGCATTTGAAATTAAGACAAATGTTTTTATTACAAATAATATCGACTTAATGTCAGTGAAAAGTTGAATCTTTGACAAATATACACAAATTTCAGAATATCTTATTTTTTGCATGTCCTTTTTGCTTTAATGCATGGTCTTTACAAGTTTGTTTTAATACCTGATAACTCAAGTTACCCCAGCACCATCTACCAATGTTACAAAGTCTGAATTAATTCTTTGCTTTCTCAGTTTCATTTCCCCCATTCAATTTCCAACGTGGTCTCAGACTTTTTCAACCTACTGTACATAAAAAGAGGGTTATGAATAAGTATGAGTGTATACTTTTGTACCACAGGTAGCTATGTTTGTGTGAACAAGTGTCACTGTACTACAATAACATGATTTAAAAAAAAAGAAAGAAAAAAAAGGCCTGGGATAAATGAGCTGGTTTAAGATCTAAGAAAAAGTTATTAAAATATAATTGCCCTGGCAAACAATATAGAGTAAGGATAAATTAAGTCTGGGGGTCACGGTGTGATGTCAATAAATGTTTTCAGTCTGTTCAGGAGATTTCAATAATACTTCAGTTTCATGCAAACATATAAAGAGTTTAAACAGAAGTCAAAGGGATTCTTCCAGTCCCTGTTAAGCAAACGTCTCTCTAAGATTCCCTTTGTTTTGACTGAAAACAGATAAAAGGGGGGAAAGGGGGGGCTACGGAATGGGATTGGCGCTCTGTACGGGCACTTTGTGTGGGTGAGTCATGTTGCCTGCCCCCTCTTGGTCAGGCGGGGTACTGTCTGTCCCAGTGGCTTTGCTGACAGTCTCCTCTTTTGGCAGTTTGCTGGCTAACTCAGCAATGCTGAAGACAAACTGCAAGCAGCCCAGTTTAATGTAGCTGCCGTGGTGGAGCAGAGCCGTGCCCTCCCAACCTGCTCCACTGCCCCCGATAAGGCTTGAGCTACTGGCCTTGCAGTTGCAGGATTGCCTGGCTTCTCCCTGGGGCTGGCAGCTCATCACTCCCCCTGCTGGCATCAGCCCCACAACGGCACCAGACCTCTCCTGCTCTTTTACCTTACAGCGGCCTGCAAAGACAACAAGGGAGACGAAAGAATCGAACTGTGCTCAACTAGCAAGGTCCTTCTGCAGATACAGTGAGAGTGTACAGTGGGCAGGAGTGCTGACAATAGGCGATCAAATACATCTAAGCAGTACTCACGAACAACGCTTTGCACTTTGGCCACTGGACTGCTGGCTGGAGATGGAGGTGGCTTCTCAGAGAAGTCACAGGAGTAGAGGACGTTGTCCACTGTTGTC
This sequence comes from Neosalanx taihuensis, assembly GCA_030340665.1. Lineage (NCBI taxonomy): Eukaryota > Metazoa > Chordata > Actinopteri > Osmeriformes > Salangidae > Neosalanx > Neosalanx taihuensis. Next base: position 8,236,637 of record CM059297.1, on the reverse strand, counting down.
CCGTGCTCACTGTAGTTGAGAAGCTCGTAGTGCTTCGTATTCTGGACAGAACAGACCAAGCGATTTACACAGGTGACAACAACAACAAAAACACTGGAAGAATTCAACACTATGATCAGTGATAACAACAACAGCAGCAGCAAAAAGCAAAAAAGTACATGTCACAGGCGATCATACTGCGACGAGAAAAAACACTAAATTAATCACTGTACCTCATCATAGAAGATGCATGCGTGTTTCCCCGACACGTAATTGCATTGTCCATAGTTTGTAAGGCACACATCCATGTCAGCACCTGCAGAGGGTCGAAGTCAGTTCAGTGAGACCCAGGATCTCAGTGAAATTCCCCCCCCCGCCCACACCAAAAGCTCATTTGACATCTCCTCACCAGAGCCGATGTACAAAGCCCTGTAACACATGCCGACAGCTCCTCCCTTTCCTGTCAGGGGGTAGAACATAGCTCTGGCCTGCACGTCCTTCTTCTGGGCTGTGAAAGGAACAGAACAAACATCTCAACCTATTCAGCACACAGGAGACTGATATCTGACATGATCAGATTCATTTTAGTATTAATTTAAGACTTTATTATATCTATATGGACACATTTATTCTGAACAGCTTTTTGCACTTCGATATGAAAAAAGGAAAGACTGAGGCTACACGTGATACCAGTTGTCAGTAAGAACCAGAAGAGGTTGTGCAGGTCAAAAGGAGACAGCCTTACGTTCTTTGTGTGGCGTCTGAGGTTTGAGTGCGACGGTGGGAGGTGCAGGGGCTGCACAGCTGCTTGGAAGGGTGGGTGGGGCCTTGGGGGGAAATAGCTGCTGTATTCTCTGCAAGGCTAAAAGTTTGACCAACTCCTCATCTAGTTTGCTCATCTCGAATTCTAGGGGAGGGGAAAACAGCAAAAACAAAAATGAACTGATGTAAATTTGTTGCCTAAAGTAAGTCTTTAAACATCCACATTAAAGATGCATGTTGTGCATTTGTTTAGAGACTGAAAAATGATGGAGTCTGTATACAAAATATTCCCTGTACCTTCATCCCCAGCTATTGTGGTCATCCTTTGTCCAGAGAAGTCGTCAACAGTGGGCAGGACAGAGCTGAGGGTCAGAGGGGCAACCTGAGGACTGCTCTTTATGTCTGGGGTCACACCCTTACCGGGGGAAGGTGAGGATGTGACTAGCTTGGATGTGTCACTGACAGCCCCAGGCGGGGTGAAGACAGGGGCTCCACCAACAGAGGGTCTCTCAACATGCATTATCTGACCAAGACCTTGGATCGGAGTTTGGTCGTTTTGTCCAATAACAGGGCGTATTGTGGTGGAAGGGCTCCAGTCTCTCAAAGCACATGACTCTAAGGGGTTCGTACTCTCCATTTTAACAGCCACTTCCCCTATATGATTGACGAGGCTTTGGGAGGGGGTGTGAGTTGATGAAGGTGGGGTCTGCGAGGGTTTCAGTCTGTTATGGAGCTCAGTCTGGACACTCGACACAGCATCACCCGTTACAGACCTGCAGTCTTTAGTAAGTGGCTGTTCGGCAACAGGGCCATTGAGTTTCCTGTCATAATTTTGACAATGTCCTTCCACTGTGGAGCTTTTCAGTTCAGAGGCCCCCTGGGGGTGACCAAGAGTACTGCATGGCTTTAAACAAGCTGTTCTTGTTGAGGGAGGCAGTGAGTTCTGCTCCACTGCTCCTAAGCAGGGCTTCATGTCAGCTGTCTCTGTGTGTTCCCAGTCTGACAACGAGATCTTCTGCTCAGATGATAGATGTCGCATGATGCTGCACTGGAGAGCAATGACGTCTTGAAGCCACTAAACAAAAAGAAAAGGATGTTTTTATTAAGCATGCGCAAATATAAGTCTAAATAAACATTCCTCTACAGAGACTTCTTGCACCATGGATGTCTATTTGCCACAAGAGTGTTGTGTTAAAAAAAAAACAGATCATTGGATGACATGTGAACAATATTGACATTTGAATTCAAATTGTGTTCCACCAGGTGCTATAAGCAGGGGTACCTACTTCCTGCTGCTCTTCCTCGGTGGTGAAATGTTGTGCAGGGGGTTCCTGTTTAGGATTTCCATTGCATACCAGCTCCCCATTCCGGATGCCTCCAGGGACCAACACAGGGGGGCTGTGGTATTGGGATTTAATGCCATCTGGTACCTAGGTGGGCGCACATACAAAATAAATAGGGAGAATGCCATTGATCATTATAGACAGCGCTTTAATAACCTAGGACTTAATTCAGATGAGTTTCTTCGTCTGCATGAACCTTGATTGTCTTTTTCTTGTGCTGGTGTTTGCCAGGGTGGTTGGGCGGGGTTTGTCTGTGGACCCATCGCAGGAAGTCCACCTTAACAGCATGCTGGGACACCCTGTCCTGAAACTGGTCGAAGAGCTGGCAGCGGTTGGTGAGGTTTGGGTTCCTCTGGTTCAGCTGGTGAAAGACAAAGCATGTTTGTTGGATTTGGGTGACTGTGAATCTAGATACACTGATGCTCACAGTTTTTTAGTGTGTGTCCTGATAAAGTAATTTGTTATATTGTGAATTAAACGCTCCTGCTACCCACTCCCATTCACACCCAGGTGCTGTTTATCCCAGAGATGGTAAGACATAATATTACATAACATACTATCCATGTCAAATTATCTATCACCTTTAACTAAACACACACTGGATAACCTTGGAACGGCTTGGAAACCTGGCTGGCTTATGTAAAGTACTAGTCTCTTACCACCAAATGCTCCTTGTGGTTGGGACACATCCAGCTCCCTGCTGGCATGGCAGACAGCGGTGGGTCCAGACACTCCATGTGGAAGAGGAGGGGGCAGTAGTCACACTGGATCAGCGGGGCTATCCTGCAGCTCCTGCCAGGGGGACATGGATGCCAAGTTCGGGTCAAGCTGAACATGAGACCTACTTCTCCATACCAATGTAGATACAGACACATACAGCACCCCCCCCCCTCACCCCCCCTTCGTCCCCCCAGAAGACACCCCCTTGTAAACATTTACCTGGAGCAGCTGAAGCATACTTTCACAGGGAGGGGGAGTGGCCCATTGGGGTCTGATTCAGGCTGGGGCTTCTTGAAAACCTTTTCAATCAATTCCTCTCTCCTCCTCCTCTTGCTACTGCCTGAGGACATACATTATGGATTATTCAACTGCAGATATGTGTTTCAAAGCACGGCTGTACTGACACACTTTTGCCAACTGTCTCAAACTCACAGTTGCAACCAATAAACCACAGTTGGGGGGGTTATCTAGCTCAACTAAAACCCTGTGTTTATTTTGACTGACTAACCTGGCAGCGCACTGGAGCAGGTGAACTCGTTTGGCAGCTGGAACTGAGTGGGGTTTCTCTCCATGGCAGCAGCAATCAGCAGTTGAAAGGGCCTCTTAAGGAGGCGTGGAGTAGGTGTTGAGGGGGATGAGCCCTCTGGTTCAGAGCCATGGGCCTCCTCCTCGGTCTCTCCCATGTCATCCCCTGCCTCGTTCTGCTCCTCTGAGGGAGAAGGCGTGGAGGAGGCGTTGGAGGTGGGCGTGCCGGGCCGGCTGGTGGTGGTGGTGCGGCCACTGCACTTGCGCTCAAGGAGTCGGACCTGGGCCACTGCCATCCTCAGTCCAGCTCCTGCAGCACCAGCATCAGTGGTTAACCCTTCAAGATGCAGAGGACCGGGTCCATGGTTGAGTTCTAGCGATGGGGAAGTGGAACGCTTGGAGTAGGGCCTCTCTAAGAGTCCATTGGTCTGTTCTGCCTTCTGTTCCCGCTTCTGGAAGTGACAGAATGCATCATAATAATAGATTAAGTAGTGCTTCAGTAGTGCTTTTATAAACAAAACGTTGATAAGTTACTAACTGCAGTGCCTACAGTACTAGTTATTGACTACTGGCAACACCTAAAAGGAAAGTTGCTGTTTTTAGCTAATGATTAACATGTAAGACATTTTTACAGCAAAGCAAATCACTCTGATAAAACAATATAGCATGACATATTCTCTCTAGCAACGGAACTGTGCTCAGGGTTGTTCCTTTAACCTGTACACCCGATGCTGTGGTTACACCATCAACTCACCACATTTGAATATGAAGCAACAAAAAAAGAACTACGAAAAATAAGCTAAATATTGCAGACAGTTTACCTTGCTCCTGACATTACAGCGATGACACATCCAGTCACCAGGGGGCAGCTTTTCTTCACTTATTGGTGGATTACTATGGAGAAAAGAATAAACTATAACAAGCGTTCAAATCAAATATTGTCACCAGTCCAGAACGGCAACTGGACATATTCAACAAAAGTATTCCCCAAAATGTCAGTTTTGCTTTTGTCCAAGAGGAGGAATGAGCTAAAGCGATAGGATTAGTCACAAGGTCCTGACCTACACAATAAGCACAACATTTGCAACAATCCATAAGTAAAAAGTGTGGTGGTAGCAAGCAGGTGACACCAATAAATAACCACAATGGATAGCTTGCATAGCTTAGTGTTAAGTTGGACAGTTATGTAACCACCACATGGGCTTTCACCAGTCTAGTACAACTGCAACGTCCACAAACAAACTGGTATACAATGGAGGTTGTTGTGTGATGTACCATCAGAGAATAATAAAGTGGAAATTTCCAATCTAGTATTTATCTATTGTTACAATTAGTGCAAGACTGTGTTAAGGAGGGTTCTCTTGATGGGCAGGGACCCAGGGGTCAAGGGGGTGTGGCTGCATTTGAATACAAGTTGATGTTTCTCGACTCTTATATTTGGCAGCTTATTATAAATGTGTACATACAGTTAGTTTAGGCTGAGCCATATAGTCAGGTTGTTTTGGTGTCGTCACTGTTTGCCCTCGTACATGTAACAATAAATGTTAGAATAATTCAAGCATATCCCTCGTCTGTCTAAATGACGGTACGAGACCCAATGTAGAGCAGGATTCATTTCAGACTGTTTTTTCTTAGTCAACAGAATTTGTCTGCATTCGAGTGTCTTTGTTGCTCTTATATCTGACATTACCAATATAACACAGCGCTGGATGCCGTAAACGGAATGATGTAAATTAATAAACTTCAGACCATTCGACTGTTTTGCATTTTAACGCGGCAATTACGACAGGATGTTGCAAACCCGTTGAATAAAATGCTGGGGGGAAAAAAGGAGAAAACGCTGAGCAATTACAATGTCTGCAAGATGGCGCTGGTGTAAAACATTTCCAGTGGATCGCCATATTGTAAACAGAGGAGAAGCTTCATCCGACTCCATTTTTATCTGCCTGTTCCCTTGTAGGAGGGAGACGGAATGCCTGCCTTCAATCCTGCCGACCGCAAGAGGCGGGGGGGAGGAACTGGCTGCCATCATTCCGCGGCAAATTTTAACCACCAGGTGCTGAACTGTCAGATCCACTAAGAAGCTCATCTTGGAGCACATTATTAACGTCTTTAGCTTAATGGGTCCTGCGAGAAAGACCATCCGACGCTCTGTCTGTCGGCTAAAAGTGTTCATTCCAGTCCTGCATGATTATCGCACCAGCATGGTTACATTTAATAATAATAAAACACTCACCAACATTGTGGATGGAAAGCAGCAGGACAATGGTCACAACACAATAAGTCCCCACCCTCTCGGCAGCTATCACAGGTGTTGTGGTTGGTCTCTCTTTTTCTCGTCTCTCTATCAGACTTCAGACTAGTGTTCTGCCCCTCCATTGATTTGGGGGGAGAGAGCAGCGTTTGGATTTTCTGCAAAAATCAAAACTTGGCTTTATAACAACATACTTGGATCAGTTGATCAATTACTACCCCAGTTTATGCATGTGACAGTAGTATTATTGTATAATATAATTAACTTTTACAGGTTAAGTCTTTTGTTTCCATACGTCAAACGTTTCCATGGCATGTTATTACAATATGACATTTGACACAGGCCCTGACATTGTCCCTGCATTTGTCAGGCTGGTTCATTCTATGTTGCACTTCAAAGTGGCTCTATCCAGTCCTGGAAAATGTCTCCATTTACTGTGATGGTAAATGCATCTCAATAAGCGAGTTGTAATCCTACAGTCAGTGCATGCTGGAATCAAATAATACAGCCTTAGAAACAAAGAGGACTGGGACAATAGCTTTGCACTACGGTAGCCTAGTTGACATTGACATTAAACGAGATGACAGGATTGTTACTTTAAGACTTCAAACACGTTAGGGCCTATAGGAGCTCCATAGCCTCACCTCCATTAAACCCCCAGAGGGATCCAAGTCGTACACAATCGTTGGGGTCTCCATTTTGTCCCACATTCATCCAGCAGTCGATGACTTCTTCCTCGCCAGGTTAACAAAGCTAACTTGCTTCTATGCAAAAAATATCCGTGCTTGACAACTAGTTATCAGGGAGTGTTTCAATGAGCGACTACATTAAATTATACCCCAAACTTGGCTGCTATTGTGATGAAAAACAGCAGGTTTGAGGGGCTAAAGATCATTAAACTGCCACCCGGCTTCTCCTATATACAGACTATAAGGTTTAGCTTGTTAGCTAAGTTAGCTCAGCTCCTTCAGATGGCAGTGGGCTAGTAGCATAGCAACCAAACCACCAGTATTCACGATACACCGCTACCCAGCCAAAAGAAAAACAAACGTCAGCAAACATCCACGTTTACTTCAGCTGTGCAAACAGTCTAGTTTCTTCTAGTAACAGTTGTCGATTGCATAAAAGCATGAAATCAGATTTTAAACCCTTGTTATGGTTAAGTCAGCCATGGTTCTTGTTTCTGCTCCTGCAGAAGCTGCTTGAATAGAGACTTGGAAAAATGGTAAAGCCGTCAGAATTCATTGTCGAACAAAAGGATCCACAAAATCAAGCAAACAAAAAAAAAACAATCTGCGAGCTACTTGCGATGCACGTTTTTTTTTACAAGCATTTGGTGAATACGTATATAAAGGCAGGAATCTGTAGAGATGTTGGCTATTGTTGTTGTGATAAATCCTGTGCATTAAGCATCAACATTGGAAAGAAGCAACATCCTCCACTGAGTTGGCGCAACCGGAAGTGTGGTTTGAGCATGCGCGAAAGATGTCGGAAGAACACTTCTGCGCATCAACACTGCGCAGTGGAGAATCAAAAAATGTCTATGCAAAAAACGATCATAACCTCGCAGTGTAAACTTAATCCGACCAAATAACATCTAAAGTAAAGAAAGCATTTTTTTGCTTTCTCTAAAATATGAAAGCCATAGCCTGGTTTAGATGGTTTATGCAATGTTGTGGTTCACTTTTTGTCATATTTGCCAAAATAAACTTCACAACCGATGCATAAAGGTTTAACGGCAATCTGAAATATATCAGACACATCTTTGGGCGTCACAGGACTGTCATTATCACAAGTTTATTTTTATTTATTATTAGTTTATTTGTTTATTTAGTCACAAATTATTTACTTATTAATTAAAAAAAATCCGTTCTGAGACTAATGATTGAACGAGCGCCCTGTCTGCGCCTCCTTACCTGCACGCGCTCTGCCCCTGCACTCAATGCACCTTACCATAGTTATCAACCTGGGCATGGCAGAGGTAAGCTTTTCTAAACAACCAAGAGGCACAGGGATCGCAGCGATAGAGATGGCAATAAATCCAGTTACAGATTTCACAGTTAAAACTCTACGATAGAGTTGCCCAATACTAACATGTTATCTTGAAAGTACTGAATACAGTGAATAGCCAACTCAGCCATGTTGATGTTCATTATGATAGTGATGCGTGTGTTCTTAGAAATGAATGAGATTTGGGGTAATTAATGAACTAAACTAGTCTTTCGGCAGGTCAGTGCAGCACGTTTATGTGTTTTGTTTTGGGAGTGGTTTTGAAGGGAAGGGGTGGGATATTATTGTTTGAATGGTTTGTAAAGACGCTAAAATAGTTTGCGTTGAAGAACTTGCTTACGCCAGCTGTGCTGAAAGTTTGTGTAACAATCCAAGAATGTTCATTTGCGATGACTCAGTTCATGCACATAGTCTTTCCAGAGTTTTAACAATCTATGCAATCGTCTCCTCATGGCCACCTGCTGGTAGATTTAATTTAACTTTCAAGAAAGGCAGAGGGGGTGAAAAAGGTCACAATATACGATATACAGTATGTACATCAACAATCCTTTTATATTTTATTGTAAGCAATCATAGATCTAGTGGTCTGATGGTAGGGCTGATGAGAGCTCTCCTTAGTCAAAAAATGAAACAAAGCATTTGTCAATTTCCCATTTTTTGAATAATCATTTTTATTGAAGATGTGTTTGTTCATGAGGTGGCTTCATCAGCACACTATATACAATGAATCAAAAATAGATTACAGAATCATCATTGTCATCACACCATCTTGCAATAATAAATATTCACATGTGGCAATGTTAGAAGACAAGATCATTTGAATGGTGATGCAATATCCTAATAAATCCTAATAAATCTTGGTTGGTCTATATTGCATCACTATGCAGAATCCCTTTGATCACAATGGTGGCTAAGCTGTAGGAAAAATGTACAACACTAATAACAGTTTGGTAATGTACAGAAAAGCGGTAAGGTTGTAAATTGAACAGAGTTCTGGCCTCCACCTCCACCATGATCCTTATGCAAACAAAAACAAGAAAATGTGTGTAAAATATATAGGACAGACTGCAACTGATGCAAGCATTGCTTAGTTAGTGCCTTACATTTAAGGCACATTCTGATAAAATAAATAAAACAAGAATATTTTAAAATAATAATGATATGAGACATACAAAGCTTATTTGAAGCTTATTATATAGAGTAAACAATATTGTATATCCAATGAAACACAGTTTAAACAACATACTTTAGCTATATTTTTTGTGTCGGACTCACAGGAGGAAAAAACACTTTTGCATTTGGGACTATTGGGTACAAGCTTACATGTGTTCCACTAGCATCGCCTTCTTCTTTTTCTGTGACGACATAATGTACTTAAGTCTTTCATTTTACAGGATAAAAACTGTATAAATGCTGCTGCTAGGCCGTTGCTGTTGATGCACTAGAAAAATAATACTGTGGCCCAGTCTCTGCAGTGGTGTGGCTAGGGGTCCTTCAGTGGAGGGGACGTGGTTGAGGACGGAGCTGGAAAAGTTGTAGAACTCATGAGTCTTCGGAGGGTTGAGAATTGCAGAGAAAATTCCAAAAGGCAAACAGGCTTCATATCCGTCCATGCTTCAATGGGTCATAAGGGCATCTAGATAGAAACCTCATACTCTCGTGTATCCTGTGAAATAGAGATTAGGTATTTTATTGACGAAAGTCAAGAATAAATACTGTCAGTGAATGTATTGCAAAGAAATTAGTACACAACGATGCAAACTTTGAGGAGAAACAGAACGTGGAATAACGGTTTATATGTATTTGATCATACCAGCAGAGGGCAGTATTTGATTAAATATACTGTAGATGCTTCCAACAAAGAAAGAGACTATAAGACTATAACAATAAGCTCATAAAATGCTATTTCATTTCATTTGTTTTGGTTTCCCATTTAAGTGTTCTCACAGTTACATTCTCAATATTCATTCATTCAGATACTTTATTATATATATGTTCTTGTATGTCCTTTCTTTCAAAAGAAGCCCTTTTTTATCATTACAAGGGTTTTTTTCAGTACATTTTATTCCTTATTGTGTTGTGATTCAGTGTGTACTGTATTATTAACGTAACCTTGTAAGTAAAAATGAACTAGATTTTGCAATATAAGTCTCCAGGCTGAAGTGCCAACAAAAAAAGAAGGTTTCTACTTTATCCAGTGTCAGCCCTATGAACACATGTGCACCTGTACATAATTATGGTAGAGAAGAGGAGGTGGTCGCTTCAGACATTTCTATTTTCACTAAGGCAGAGGTGACAGTCATATTCAATCCAGTTTCACATTCCTCACTGACCCCACAGAATGTTCTCTATCAGAATGGGTCTTCATGAAATGAGCTTTGAGTTTCAGGCTGCAAAATCCTAATCCGTTTTAGAGCTGCATAGTTCCAGAGGGCTCTGCCTCACTTAATGCATTCTGCTGGGACATTTTCCCTGTGCTTATATACCTGCATACATTATGTTACTGCTATTACTGTAAGTGATAATGGGGATTTTGGTCTTTCGCTATTACGCTAAACATGTTAATGAACTAAACTGATTAGTAAACTGATATACAGTTACATTTATTCAGTGGAATGTAACATATGAAATACAAAAATAGAAGGTTCTCACCTCATTGTTCTTTTGGAGGGCAGTCATGTCATGAACAAAAGAGAAATAGAGAAACAAAGTTACTAGTCTTAGTATCATCATACATTGTTGTAATGCTGTATCACTTGAATATTGTGAAGCTTGTTGCAAGCTGTACCGGACAAGAAATACATGATATTCTGCAGGTGTTTCTATTTAACAAATGCTCTCCATGACTAAGTAGTTAATTACTCTAAAAGAGAAAAGCACATAGTGTCATCTAATATATTAAGAAGTGAGTCTTATTCCGAATATGAAGGGATTTTGTCCCTCTTGTCATAAATGTATTGTAGGAAGCCAACCAGTATGAAAGCAAAGTGAATAAACAGGTCACTTTCCTACACAATAAAAGTTAGCAATATACGTTGTTACGGCTACGATTTCCAAGTGCAAGAGCAACAGTTGGAACCATCAGGTGAAATGACACAGTTCTTGCCAGTAACTGAAGGTGAACGGACTGAAATCTTAAGCCACCCTGTTCAATTTCCATCTTGTCATTTTACAGTAGATTAGGTTTGGAGAATAAACCTGCGATCTGGAACACAGATGGTACTTCATATGCATAGACTCTTTTTTTGGTGTGTGTGTGTATTTAGAAAAAAAAACTGACAGCAACTAAACGTAACCTAGTTTTAAAGAGATAAAGTTAATGGGTACGTTCTGGAGGAACAGGTAGAATATATTGCTAAGGGCTGTTTGCATTCAAGTTCACTCAAGGCCAATTAAATGGTCTTTAGGCTTTTATCTTCATAAATGTTGTACAGTTTCAGTGTGCAGTGGTATTAACTAAGCTGTCCTTTAGATTTTTGATAACTGTCAACACACACATGCATGTATATCCACAGCCGTGTACAGTATGCACACAAATGCTTATACCAACAGATTTATCATGCCCAGTGTATACTTACTGCAGTGTCATAGACAGAGTTGTCAAAGGTCGATTCTGCTGCGATGTGGTTGTATGGCAAGGTGGAGGCAATGGGGAGATGTGTAGATTTCCCTTGAACCCTGCAGAGCACCACAGTGAACACACACATAAAAAAAACTACAGAATGCTTTGTAGAACTTAGACCAAATGTAAAGCTCTTTCATAAGGATATATATTATACCTACTTTGAAATGTACAGGTAGATCCCCAGGATAAGGACCAAGATGAGAGCAACTGGGATGAGGACAGCTATGGTGACATTGGCCGAATCCATCTTGAGTTCTGCATTGGCAACTAGTAAAGAGAAAGCGCAAAAAGCTAAAAGAGGGACCTATCGTTGAAAGCTCTTTGAAAGCTGTACTTGCACTCTTTAATTGAGAATACTTGACATAACTGTTGAAATCATTTGAACTATATCAGCACTTTGGTTGAAAAAGATTCCGCTATGAACTTGTGATTCTGGGCATGATGGCACTTACGGTCCAGCCTGCGCTCATTGATATACTCCAGTGTGTTGGCTAAAAAAGAAAAAAATGATCTAAAATCACACTCAGCACAAAGCACAAATTTAGACTTAATCTTGCATTTCAACAAGATTTCTACCTAGCTAAATCCGTTCATTTACTTGTGAATTGATTAAACAAATGCCAGTGATAAGCAGTAATGGAAAAACTACCTCTGCAGACAGGGGGCAGGCTGCTCCACTGAGACGGGTGTCCAGGGACGCAGTGGAGGACAGGTTCCCCCAGCAGTTCATGGCCAGCGAGGCAAGAGAAGCTCAGGACCTCACCGGCCTGGTAGAAAGGCTTCTCTGAGCTGAGGATACTGAAGGTGGGAGTGCCTGGGTTTCTGCAGGGTTCATAGGTATCCACTGAGGGAGGACAGAAGAAGAAGGATGATTACCTACAAACCAGGCACATGCATACAGTATAGATGCACAATAAAAGGCATTCTAAATTCTTACCCACCCCAGACTTATCTGAAACTACACACGAACAAGCTAGTCTTCAAACACAGATTTGATCAGTAAAGTAACAAATCGTTTGTCATGTAAAAGTAAGGCTGTCCAGTCTAAATGATAAACCTGTGTGTATATACTGTATATACATATATATATGAGGTATATTTAGGTAAACATATACAGTATATACATATACAGTATATATATACAACATATAACATAGAACATATACAGTATATATATATATATATATATATATATATATATATATATATATACTGTATATATACTGTATATATACTGTATATGTTCTATGTTGTATATACTGTATATATATATATATATATTGTATATGAATATACAGTCTATATATATAGTCATACACATATGGTGAGAACCTAATGTCCCCATTTAACAGCCTGGACAACTTTCTTTGCATTGTATAATTGGATCAGGTCCTATCTGTCATAAGCAAGCAGACAGTACCATACATTTAAAGCCAATCTGGCCGGAGAAAAGTAATTTCTTGAGGAAAATGCTGTTAAAATTACATGAATTCAGGAATGTGTGTAGCTGAGAGGCTATAACCACAAGGCATTATTATGCATGAGATTGTGATTAAAGTGATTAAATATAAACTGGGGAAGCGTCTCAAAGTAATTCTGAGTGTCTGCCTTGTCATTCATGCCTCATAGCAAGAATATTTTTATGAGAGAAGTAGTAGGGTTGTACAAGTTTGACATTTCTTTGTAGATTCCAACATCTTAAATATCTTTGTATTTTTTATTTTATTTTACATTTTTAATAAACTTACCCCATGCACTTACTATTGGGATCTGTTTTGGCACAGTACGCAGCATTTCACTGCAATTCCCATGCACTTGGGTTTGTCTCTAAAAGCTCAATACTCTGTATTGATTTGTGAAACCAATCAGAGCGCAGATCTTTTGAAACTCCTGCAGTCTTGAGTGTGCCAACCCCAAGTCTGGAAGGGCAGCATCATGTTGTTCATCAAGCTCCGCTGATCACCAGCACTGCGCTTTTCAGTGAAGCTGCTCAGAGCCTCCTCAGATCTCTAACTCTTTCAAGCCCACACATCATTTTACAAGGTCCTTACTCACCATAAGTGTAGGCGTGGATTCAAATTACATTCAAGAAAAAACACGTAAATTAAAAAGGAATGATCTAAATATACCTAATTTATGTACTGACTCATCATTGCTGAATGCACTTTGCACTTCCTGCTTTAAAGTTTATTTTGGGAAATAACTCCCCAGTGCTTGATCTGTCATTGGCAGCCCTCAAGTCCCAAGAAGAGTTACGTACAGACACATCTGGGGAGCCTCTGGCTCCACTTGGGCTCAGAGGAGCCGTGCTTGTAGCAGGTGAGCAGGCTGTTTCCAGAGAGGCTGTAGCCTTGGTTGCAGATATACTGGATGGTGGAACCCACGGTGAGATGCGGTCCAGACATAACCCTGCGACTGTGCTCCACAGTTCCAGGATCAGCACAGGACAGAACTGCTCGAAAAAACACACAGGGATTAAATTTGGAAGCTGAAATATCACTGCCATCCCGATTGATAAGAGTCTCTATCCTTTCCCTGAACCCAGAAACACAAACCCGCAGAGCTGCAGATTTAAGACACTAGCTCTCTGTCTGCCTCTCCCAGCAGGGTTTCACAAACCCAATTCTGGGCACAGTAGGAAAGAGGGCAGTATGTTAATGACAACACTGTGAGTCAACCATTTTGGACACTGCTCTATAGGTTGTTGACACTGTTTGAGAGAAAGAATATCTGAACCCAGGTGACCCAATCCCAATCTTTTGATAAAAAAACGGGCTGGAAAAAGGATCAAAAGAAAGGGAGGGAGCAAAGGTCATGTGATTGCAAGTGTGTTGTGTTTGTACCTTTTGTGTACGTGTAGGTTTGCATGTCAGTGGTTCACCTCTTTCACAGCTGGGAAGATCTCCACTCCAGGTCAAGTCCCACTGGCACATGAGCAGCTCTGTGCCCACCAGCTGGTACCCAGGGTAGCACTGGTACGTCACCACGGTGCCGTGGACCAGTTCAGGGTGGGATGTGCTTTTCCAGCCATTGGTGATCTCTGGGAGCTCAGGACACGTGTCGTTACGGGGAACCTCTGTGGCCCCAACAAGGAAGAGAGAGAGGGGAGGAAGACAATCAATAGACAACAATAGAGCAAAAGATTTAGAGAGAGAGAACAATTTAGAAAGAATGAGTAAGAGAGAAAGGAAATATGTATGATGGAGGTTGTTTGTGGGGCAGGACACATGTTAAATATACCCAAAATAAAATGCAAATACTTTTTCATGGTGCATGCTAGAAGACAAGGTAAAAATAACTACATGGAAAACAACACAAATGTACACAGCATGCATCTAATAAAAATTGTCAAGCCGAACATGCACAGACTTTACAAAGATGGAACGAATGTGGTTTCTGATATAAACTGCAGTGTTTCAATATTTGTGGGGATTTCTCTGTTTGTGCTGTGGGGAGGGCTTCCTGCCAGGGATCTGGCAGGTGCCATGCTCTTCCGATAGCCAAGGCCAGGGCTCTCCGCAAAACGAGGCTAATGTAGACAAACACACACAGTAATTGTGTTTGGGCACCGCATCAGGTAATATCGGAGACACCTGGATCACTTGGCCAAGTCCTGTTTTCCTTCCTTCAGCGAGGAGCGTGAAGAAACTACAAATGTAGTTATTTTGTTCTCTTTACTAGTCATCTGCATGCAGCAGCCCTTCTTGTCCTCTGTCTGCATGGAATTCGTTATGGCTTATCTGATCGCTGCTTTATGGTTTGGCTCTGGTATGTTGCTATGCTGATAAAATAGCTTCTCAGACCTCCAAAAGCTTTTTTATGTTCAAGCACTCCCGCTTCTCCTCCGCCTGCCTTGATACTAATGCCCCCTTATACTCTATTCTTCTTCAGTCATACGTCCCTTACCCTCCCTTCTGCCTTACCAAAGAAGTGCACCACAAAGCCATTGTTGTAGCCGTATATGTTGGTGGCAGGGTCAGACTGGAACTGGATAGTCACGTCACCCATGGAAGTGTAGAGTTTGAAGCGGGAACGTGTGCCACTGTACTGGCCCAGCACCTTGGCTGTCAGATCATCGCCATCATAGAATGTCAGCAAGTCGTTCTTGCCAACGTTGAGTCTGAAACAAGATAACAAGCAAAAGAAATGATCAAAAAAAGTATATATGTATCTTCTAACCACATTGGTTTCTTTAGGTATCCCTTATATTTGGAATTTTGTTCCATTTGCAAAATCTATGAAAGTCAGAACCTGTTACTCTATTGTGCATCCATCTCTACAAATCCTCAGTCACTGTTGGTTTTCTTGTATTGGCACATTCTATTTTGTTATCTATTATATGATAATTTTGCCATGAAGCTTCCGCAACTCTATTGGCTTAAGAGGCTTAACCAGTGAGAGTGGGAGTGTTGGGACATATGGCACTACTTCATCAAGAACTGAAATTCTTGAAAATCCACAAGCTGAGTGATGACACAGGGGTGTCAACATACGGTGTAAACTGAAAGCATTTTAAAGAATAGTCTTTTGCGCAATTGTATTTTTATTTCCAGCTGAAACTGAAACTACAATCTTTAACAATCAGATGTCACCTGGGACAGAGATATCTGCTTTAGCACAGGGAGGATTTACTGCGTATAGGAAATGACTCAGCCAGAATGAAGAGACATGAAACCTCTTTCCTGTCTCTAATTAATCACAAGTGGCGTCTGATAAAACTCATTAAAAGCCAAGAAATGTAACTATAAATCACTTTGGAGACATCTAAAATCCAGATAGAATATAGGGAAATCAATTGAGGAACGGTCTATATTTATTATGTATGTTGACGGTAATGGCATTTATAATTCCTGAAGGGACAAAACATGCCTAACCCCCATCTCCAGGTTTCCACTGATACACACATGAAAATAAACTATTCAAGTGCAGAGACATTCTGATCTTTTGGAATGAGAATGAGAGTTTTTCTGTAAACAAAAAATAAATACTCTAATGGGTCACTGGTGTGGATATTCATGGGGATACTTTCCTGACTAGAGTATACACATTTACACCTACAATGTTATAAGTCTACTCAGGTGTAGAAACCAAAATATGATCCAATAAACAAAAACCTCTCACCTGTTTTAAGAGCAAGCCAGACAGAGAAATGTTGTCAGCTCAGAAGGGTCATATGTGTTAAATTAAACAAGCCTTTGCATAGCATCTCCTTGCGTGTGCACAGAAAAAAATCAATCATGCTTTCCAATTGCTGACACTAATTCAATTTAGTTTAATCTGAAAAACAGGCTCAGCTTGACTTGGCCCACAGGCTCAGCTGGCACCTTGTGCCTTCAGAAAGCATTATTCTTAACGGCTCTTGATCTGCAATGGCATTTTCTCTTCCCCATGAGTGAGAGATGAAGAAAAGTCTTGTGTTTGTGCTCAGAATACAGCAGAATATAACTATGCTTGTGCCGTGCCAGCATCAGAGGAGCAGATCTGTAAATCAACAGAACTTTGGAGAAAGTAAAAAATTTATTTATCAAACAAGCAAGATCAGAGAAGTGAATCTGTTCTAGATAGAACACTGACATCTCATACCAATGAAAGCACAATGACGCATGAGAATCAAAGTAGAATATGAGAGGTTTGCTTTCTGGCCCTTGTCAAAACGAGAATCACACAAGTTCAGTCCCAGGCCCAAAGCAGTAACAGGAATCAGTGAGTGTGCGGAATACATTTACTATATTTATCCTTTGGTATCTAACGATGGTGTTGCAAAGACCTCTGCAGCTATGTTTTATGACAGCGTAAGAAGGCAAATTTAATTATAAAATAAGGAGTATAACTACTATTAAATGCATTGAAGCGGAATACTAGCAGGGAATCCGCAAGCAAAAATCACTGTTTGAATCTGACACAGTTCACAATTGTATGCATTTTTCATTCATTTTGACTTGCAAAGTACAATATATAGAATTTCACACTTCCGTGGACTGTTCTATAAGTATGTACATATTTGGTTTCTTGTGAATGGCAAATAAATGACATATAACCTAGCAGCAACTGTTCTTAATGTGATTGACGTATGTGGGGCTTCTAAAGTGTTGCTGTCTGAATGTACAGTGCTATTTATGTTCGTATACAGTGTATTTATACATCTGTCATGAGAAGGCCAACATCTATACATGTTGACGTTTACTCACTGAATATCAACTCCACCTCTAACCCTCATAAACTTTTCTCCACCTTTTCCACCCTTCTTACTCTCTTGGAAGTTGCTCTAGATAAAAGTGTCTGCTAAATGAATACATGTTTACGTAAATCTGCACTATAGACAACCACCAACTATCATGCATAAATCTTCAATCACAATTTCTATATGGAATGAACTTAATAGGTTTCCAATCTTGTCACAAAGCCCCACTGGCAAGATTAGGCTAGACTAGGCTGAATGAAGGAATCAGTCGTCATTAGAACTTGTTTTACTCAGTGATCGTACCAGACGGCTCTGATGAATGATTATGGGGCCAGTTAGAATGTGCTCATTACCGCAGTGGAGGGGTCCAAAATCTCAGGAATGAGCCTTATGCACTTATGCCTCTTTGTTGTTTGGTGGTAAAAATGGGGAGTGTCAGTAGAGCAGACAGGCACACAACACAGGCTGGTGCAGCAGCAGAATCTAAGCTTCCAGGGTCTCACTATGAGTCCAGAAGGATTAAGGCAAGACTTGTGGGATCTGCTTTTAGCAGTAGTCAATAAATGAAAGAAAAAAAAACCTCTTATTTGACCGTGATAATAAAGAACAATTAGGACTGAACAAAGTCCTTAAGAACACAGTGTACATATATTCCACATATTTTGCCATTTCTCTCACACACATGCACACAACACACACGTGTCTCTCAGTCCTCTTGGTGACCATGAAATTCATTATTGGTGAGTGACAGTATTGTGTATTAGACAGGGAAGGATGCCAGTTCTAACAGTGCATCCAGAGCAGAAGCCAGAAATGCCAGAGAAAAGCGCGGAGAACAAGAAAGGATACGTATGCAAATTAGTGGTTCTTAATTAAAGAAGCCGAATGATTGCGCGCATGAATAATCTATCAGGTTTTGACATGGCAGTATCTTCTGTTCTACCGCCCTACCTGACACCACTATCACAAAGAACACTTGCTTCTCTGCTTGACATAACAGACTCAGGCAAAAAAAAACAACCTTCGGCTGAACCTTTCTGAAATAATTAGTTTTCTCATGAGCTAGTAATTAACCTTTGTCTGCTCGTACTTATGTGTCTCATCCAAGTACAAAATGTTCTTTTGTCCTTTGCCTTTTCTATTGATGTGGTTCAACCAGTCACAGAGGATAGCTTTTCACACCTTTGAATTTCAGTTTTTTGCCAGGTAAGACTTAAAGCCAGGTTCACACAAGGTGAGATGCTTACCACGATTTGGGTCATTTTCAGATATGATTATAGAAAACAGGACTTCTGATTCATTGGGACATATTATCTGCTACACACCAAAAATTCTAATTTTGCTGTTTTATCTGCACTCAATATGGGTCACTTCAGTGAGCTATGGAAAGACAATTAATCTCCCACATCATAAAAAATAAATAAGAAGTGGGCACTGTCTGTCGCTCAGATGCTGTCAGTGATGAGTCAGTCAGTGCTTTGTTAAGTCTTCTGGCTGAGATGCCCAGATGTACCTACACTTGGATGTCCAGCATGATCCTCTTGTCCTCCTCCACATGAACTCCCCAGATGCAATCCTGCCCCTTGTCATAAGCCTCAGGCCAGTTAGGGGATAGGACCACCCCTGCAGAGTCTGTCATCTCTCCACTGCACACAGCTGCAACACATACAGCAACACACATGCTTGTTGTCAGAGTAAAAACAGCAGTAAACCAGAAGCCCCCACAGAATCATATAAAACCAACGGTGAAATCTTATCTCACACACCTCTACAGGCCGGCTCTGTCTCATTCCATTGGGGGTTGCTGGGGTCCATGCACTCGATGATGACCGATCCCTGTTCTAGTGTGTACCCAGGCTCGCAGGTGAACTCCACCACTGTCCCCACCGCCCATGTGCTGTCACTACTGGTGAAGTTCCCATACTTGACGAACGGCTCGTAGCAGTGACCGGCAGCAAACGCTGAGAACAGGCGGGAGGATTGGCGTTAGGTTGAGATTTTGTATCCATAGCCACCCTATTTGGTGTATGTAGGTCCACAGAGAGGTTTTATACCTTGGTATCTGATGGCAACGCCTGTGGAGGTTCCGGAAGCGTCCGTGGTGAGTTCTATGAAGAGGTGTCTCAACGTGCTCACCAAACCCTCATTGGGGAGGTATTCCACCTCGTACGAGTCGTACATGACTGGAGAGTCAATGCTGTTCCCGTTTTTGATCATCAACCTGAAAGCAAAGCACAAGTCCTTAACTGTTGCTTTTTTGTGCTGTTCACATATAACTTAGAGCCATTTGGACTGCTGCCAATGATTCACAAGGAGTGTAACAACAGAGGACTGGCTGATTTCACTGATAACTGATCACTGATAGTGAGCTTTGCTGCTAGTGCATGTGTGCAAAATACCTCGTAAAAGTTCTGAGAATTTAACTCAATTATCTTCTTCCTGCCTTCACCACTCTTAGAATTAGACAAGGGGAATCCCATTCTTGACATCTCTCTGTCCGTTTATTCCAAACATGTTCCACTTTCTCAGACAGACACAGATGTTCTCCTCTTTCCAATGATGAGACAATGCCCTGAAGTGTAACTAAAGAATGGTTTTCTAATGGCTCTCTGACAGCAGCACCCGAGCCTTGGGCTTGATCCTGTGTCCAGCTGTCACATAGCTGACAGTACAAGCCTGACAAGCCGCTGAAGCGCTCCATCCAAACCAGCTCATCTGAGGATCATCTTCATTTCTTGTACCTTTTTTTGCGCTGATATAACTTCTTGAAAATTAACCTATTATCAAATGGTGTTCAATATTAAGCCTACATATTGTCGTTCCCACATTACATAATTGCCTTGTTAAAAATTTTCATGGAACTTGAGATTGTAGCGAAGCTTGTCAATGTCATTAAGATGGAGGTTGCTTCGATTGCACTTAAACATAAATAGATCTTTCACGCTACATGTTCATTCGTTATGATACTTGATTTAAAGAACAACGCTAGAAAGTAATTGAACTTGACCTATTTTCCCGCCTTCAAAAATGTGGCCTTGATATCTCTATTACAGTGAGCGACTCATGCGATAATGAAGGGCTGTGGCCCCTCACCTGTCGTCGTCCTCTGCAAGGGCCACCTTCTCAAAATGGATGTGAAGCCGCTGGCCCTCAGGGGCCTCCAGCAGCCAATGGCAAGTGAGGTTGTTGCTATAGTTGCTTGGAAAGCCGGGTGACACGATACGCCCAACTGTGGCATTCTTGACCATGCCACCACAAGCAGCTGACAGGGAGAGGACATGTTGAAAAACAAAAGAACAAGGAACATGCAACAAAATAAATAAATTAATTTGGAAAGTACCAGAGAAAGAATAGGGAGGGGATTAATCAGAGTAAAAGCAGAGGTCTTGGCAGTAGTTCAGGTAAAGGTTAGCAGATCAGGGAAAGGTTAGGCCTGCAGACAAAGCTTAATTAAAGCTGAGCAGGTGTTTTTGCCCTGTGGCAAGATGCCCATGCTTCAGTATCAGACCCCCGCACAGCTCTAAAGCAACCAGAACAAATCAGCATCCAAACCAGACCAACCCCCCCCCCCTTCTCCCCCCCATACACATTTACATTTAGTCATTCACACACTTATCCAGAGAGACTTACAGCAAGTACAGGGATGTTACCCCTGAGGCAAGTAGGGTGAAGTGTCTTGCCCAAGGACACACCATCATGTTGGCACAGCCGGGGTTCAAACTGGGTACCTTCTGACTCCCTAACCGCTCATAAAAAAGCTTTCTTCGCTCCATTCATCTTTAATATAGTTTAGAGGAATGTTGTAGCTGTCACACTCACCTAGACACCGTGGTTCATTGCCGCTCCAATAGGGGGTGCTAGCGTTGCGACAGGTGAGGGTATTGGGGCCCTGGAGCTGGTAGCCTGTTAGGCAGGAAAAGTAGGCCTCTCCCCCTGAGTGCAGGCTGCTCACCAACACATCCCCATAGGCTGGACGTTGAGGGAAGGTACAGCTCAGCACAAAGGCTGGGTGGGGAAGAGAGAGAGAGAGTGAGAGAGACAGAGAGAGAGAGAGCGAGAGAGACAGAGAGAGAGAGCGAGAGAGACAGAGAGAGAGACAGAGAGAGATTATACACTGAAGCATTCATAGGCTACAGTGGCTTTACTTCAACAGAGATTTAGCTATCATTTTACATAACAAAGGCTGCAAGGATTATATCCAGCCTTGTCCACAAGTGACCATTCGACTAACTACTCTAATACGACCAACAATCAGTCTTCCTTCATCCTCCAGTCATTTATGGCCATTCAGAGCAGATATATTTCTGTTAGTTCATCTCATCTTTCTGTAATTTCTTTTCTGCTTTTTTTGTGCTCAGCTGGTTTGAAAAATGGTTTTGGGACCCTCATATTGATTTTGTGTAGAGAAGACATTGCTGCACCTGTGGGAGAAAATGTGTACAGTGCTTAAAAAGGCCAGTAAATCATAACCTTTGACCTTCCACAGCTCTGTCACACTTACATATTGTACATTCATTCATTTAGCAGATGCATTTATCCGAAGCGACTCCCAAGACAGAGCTTTGCAAAAGAGCATAGGTCACTGATTACAACAACCTTGCAGGTAGTCAGAACATGAAATATCCAAACAAGCACCAAAAGGAAAAACCACAACTGGGACCAGGGTGGAGCGTCTGGGTAGATAATAATAATGAGAATGTGGTACATGAGGATGTCTGCATGCACCATCACCTATTATATCAACACTCTGTTACCAGAAACAATTGCAGATGGCAATGTCACAGAGACATTTTTGTAATTATTGTCCTGGTGCCAGAGTGTTTCCCAAGGGAGGAACAGTGCAATAAAGTGCTTGGCTCCTCAGGTCAGGCTGACAGTAGTTAATGGCATTCCTCCAAGAACATCTCATCCCTACTCCCAATCAAAATAACCTACACTCCAGGTAAAACACCAAAATAAACACAAATC
This sequence comes from Neosalanx taihuensis, assembly GCA_030340665.1. Lineage (NCBI taxonomy): Eukaryota > Metazoa > Chordata > Actinopteri > Osmeriformes > Salangidae > Neosalanx > Neosalanx taihuensis. The sequence continues at coordinate 8,214,270 of CM059297.1, read as the reverse complement.
TGTAACGTGTTACTTTTGTACCTTACTGAATAATAATAATAACAACAACAATAAAAGGTAAATTTTTTCTTTCCCAAGCTCAAGGTTGCTTGAGCACCCTCTTCCTCAATCAAATGTTGTTGGGGACATCTATGTGGTGAGCAAATCCCTGTAATCCTAGGAGCCCCGCATGACTAGGTGGTAGAGCTAGATGGCTATTCAGAGGGGAGTAGGTGCAGGAAGAAGGGGAATGAGGGAGCAGGAGAGAGCGACCTGTCATTCTTAAGGAGAGCTGAATCATCCCCCCGGAAGAACAACAGCAAGTAAAGGCAGGAAGCAGAGCAGTACAGTGAAATTGAGAGAAAGAGCGAAGGCGCTTGCTGACTGCTTCCTAATCTTTCCACAGCGCTCCTCTTGCAGAGTCAATGAGCCAATGAGTAGGGCCCAGACACTCCCCCGGCCATCCATTTTATTTATGCTTTATTGCGGTTGCGTTTCAGCGCAGCGGGGCTTTGGGCCGAAGGCATCGGGGGTGTTGTTACAGCGTTATCACCCTGTCGTTCTTGGTTCTATTAGACTAATACAGAGGACACTGGATGCCAGCCTTACAGAGAGACATAAGACCCGCATATACTAAATCACTGGCACTTCCAGCTTCTCACTCCACACTCCTTGGTGTTGTGCTGCAAGTGTGCTAGGGGCTAATCTAATGGAGATGGTTTCACTGGGGCTATAACCTCATAGCAGCAGCTGGGGTAGGAGAGATTAGCAGATGTCCTGGCTAGCGAGAAATCGTTTTTCAAATGTCTTTAGGACTTTAAAAGCACCACAATAATTTATTGAAAATTATGTGTGGCTCTCTTGGGTACCGTGAACTTGTTTTCATGTTGAGGAAAATACCCATTGAGGATGTTTATCAGAGAGACTGTCCAGTTTCTTCTTGAATAACTGATCACAAGTCCAGTAAAGTAAGCCTAAATCTTATTTAGACGTTGGCAGTCATTCCTTAAGGGCACTATGTGAGGCCTCAAAAGACAAAACAACACCTGAACTAGGAAATACCACATTGTTGTGGATTGTCATTGTCCTGCTCCAGCCGGATACGCTTATTTGGCTACGAGAAAGGGAAATGACACATGGCGGCCTTGGCTACCGTCATCTCTGCTCTCCAGTTTGCCCGCTAACAGAGACGAATGGTCTATTAAGTCTCCTGTATTTTACATGACCAGATGAAAGATACATCCTCCTTCATGCCCTGATATTAATTATGAAGCACAGAGGGGATTCATTTGTGCTTGGCTCATCAGAGCTCATTGAGAATAACGATCTGTGACAAGCTCACTCAGAGAGGACACTGGCATAAGGGAAAAAAAAAACTCTTTCAGTGATAAGATTGGATTTCATGCTGCGATCGTGTCAAGCTTAAGAATTTTGGAGAAAATTACCACACAGACATTGGAATGGTTAGTAAAGTCTGGTTATTGAACAGTATTGCTCGCACAACAGGTTTGCAAGTGCAGTAGCCAGACAACCTCCGCTTCCCAAATGCTTCAACAATGTTGCCAACATATTTTCATGGAAAGTTGCAAAAGAGACAGGTTGATTTGTTGGTAAAAGTTGATAAATTACACTGATGCCATAGTGTGCTGACGTCACAATAACTCGCGTTATTACTATTATATTTTTGATTTACAGTACGCTATCCGGATGCAGGATTCCCAAAGGCTGCTCAAGGGCACACTTATACCACCTACTTCATATCTACTTATCAGGTTTCAACCAGTCAGGCTTGATTATGTTAGCCTGTTGTTGGCCTCCATGCTGCTTGAGATTTCACATTTTAATACAGAACCTCTCATGCAGGCCTCATGTAGTCTGTGGTGACCATGTTATTCCCTCTCTATCCCACATTTCCTGTTATTGCTTTAATTACTGTGTCTGTCAATAGAATAAACACACAGTAATGGCTCTAAAAACATAAACAATGTTTCAAATCACAAAGCATCAATCTTCTTCTTCCATATTTGTTATTTGGTTGACACTTCCATTCAAAATGACCCAAAAGCTTGATTGTGTTTCAGGTGTATCACAGCCGATGACAAAGCCCTTTGTCACATCAAGTCACATTGTGAGAAACATCATTTGTCATACGACTTTTGGGGGGATATTCCTGCTGTTTTGATGGAGAATAATAAATGTAATGACTGGAGACGGTTAAAGTAAGGACTGGTACAGGCTCATTATTGCACTGAACAATAAACACAAACAAAGCTGTATACATCTGAGACAAAAAAAAACCAAAACATTTGTTTCCATGGAAATAGCAGCAACTCACACCTTCTTTTTTAACAGCTAGACAATGTGGCAAAACACAAAGGTAACAATTCGACTAGCCCTGGTTTCACTTTCTCTGTTGTTCGTCGACAATCAATATTTCTGATGGCTGAAAAGGGTACAGACCATGTCTTGTTCTTTTCTGACACGCTTACTTACTTAATCCAGTTTGCAGCTGCTGCAATTTAAGCAATGCATTTCCCATTAAAGTCTAATATGGTGGTAATTGAATTGCGTAAATAATCTATTCTGTCCCCTCTAATTAGCTTTAAGGAGAATCACCTAACTGTAATGTCTTTTCTATAGGAGTGATGGTCACTATTACTGCAAGAGGATTCATAAAGGTCATTAAAAACATCCAAGTCTGAAATCCATTTCTCACACTTGTGTGATTTTCATCCAGCAAGGATTATGGTGAGACTAGCATCTGCATCACAGAGCACCATTTTGCAGAAAACAAAATTCAACCTCCTGGGAATATCGTTTGAAATGCAACATAGCAAGCAAGAATGGATTCCTCGGACTGCTCGAGGAGATAGAGGGGCAGTGATCTCAGGGTCTATGGAAAAACAGCTGGTATCAAATTAACTTTGCCCCTCACTGATGTGCAAAATCCATGACTAATACTCACACTGATACCAATATCCTAGAGCATTTTTTGGGGGGCATCGGTTTCTGGTTTTTAAAAGCGAGCCAAATTACGACTGCTTTTCCAAAGGACTTTGCCCTCCAGCATCTGTGGATTAATTGAGATGTATTTACTGACAGGAAACGCAGGCAGACAAAGAGCATCATCTGGCAGTTGACAACCAGCAGGGGAAGAGGAATGTTAGAGGCAGAGAGAAAGAAGAAGAGAGGCAATGCTTTATATTACTTCCGATCAATCCATGAGGGCAAAAGTGCAGAGGCACACAGATGTTGATCTTGTCTGTGTGTGTGTGTGTGTGTTAATATGTATGTGCATGTATCTACATGTCCCGTGGAAAGTATTGGATGGTTCTTTACTCTGTCATTGATTCAGACCCTGACTGGACAAGCACTGCCGTCTCAAGTCGGGGGGGAAATGAGTACCTACTAATAAACTGAAGTGTGACAGAGACAGCTGCTTTGCTCCCTAGCACTGGAGACTGCCTGTGGGGCTCTGAGACAGGGGTGATGACACACACAGATGTGACTGTCAAGACTGAAGCCTGGCAGGGGGTGACAGACTCACGGGGATGGATGATTGTTCTGACTTGATTCTTGTTTTCTTTCATCACAACAGAATCGTAAGAGAAGCTATTTCAGTTTGAAGCTTTTTTTTTCGAATGACCAGCTTCCAAAAGGAGGTTTTAGTTAAGCACTTAACTTAAATCTTTGAAATGTCTTCAAGTAAGTGTTTTAGGAATTTTTAGTTGACAATTGTGCTGACAAAAAGTGCTTCAAGAACGTTCTATTGTCTCGAAGTTGTTTCTTCCAGGGTTTCTGGTATACAAAACCTTGCCCCTAATGAATTTTAGCTGTCAGAACTGCAGGACAAGCTACTCTAATCACAGTGTTCCTTTTCCAATAATATATACGCTCGAATTAGACTTGCAAATATAGCAGCGCTGAGAACAAATATAGATTGCTTGAAGTATTTGTTCAGTAGCAAAGCAGGAGTTCACGTAGTTTGACACTATCTCTCAGTGAAAGAAAGAGACAGAGATAGAAACATGGAGAAAAAAAGGAGAGAATATAGATAACAGAGAGAAAATCTGCAACCAAATTTACCCTGGTGGAGTAATAATATTGTATTTGACTTGGAAAGTGTGCACAGGCGTAGGATGGGGAAGGTGAAAGTGTGATGTGAAAAGTGAAGAAAAAATTGAGGGAAAGAAATAAAGGAAAAACAGAAATATTGTCAAGAAGAAAATTGTAAGTATAGAAGTTGCATTTCAAGAATGTCCTTAACTTGTCATTTCCTGATCCAGTCTGAGCTGGATCTATCTATGTATCTATTGGCATTACAATGGTTTTAAGGTTTTCAATACAATTCGTTAGGTGGGACAATCTGCTCCTGCTTGGTGGAAGGAGTCCGTTGGGGTTCCTTCCCTGCATGCAGTCTGATTACAATTACTTTGGTCTATGCTGGAGGTTTTCTGATATCATCAAACTCACAGTCAATCCATGATTAAATGATGATGATCATTCATTTTATGAGCAGGCTTCAAAGAGGGTTTGCATGGCGACGAATATGATTAGCAGAAAATGTAACTTTACAGCACATTGTGGTTCACTGCTGTGACAAACAGACTTTGTTACAGACCTTGTTAATAAAGATCCTGATTATCTCAAAAGATTGCATATGCTCTTTATTCATCCTCTGCATGAGTGAGGTGAACATCTCTCTGACACATCTCTCTGACTTTCCCTTAATATGACGGCACTTAATTTGCTCAATACCACTCTCTCCTGTTTGCTCCATATTGAGAGCAAAGGGATGATTATTGCTGTGAATAATTATACTCACCTACAAAGACATGTAGGAAACGGCAAATAACAAACAAGCAGTAAAAAGGAAAGGGTGAAGGTGGGGAGAGAGAAGAAGTGGCAAATGACGTGAAGCTATCAATGGTCTCATAAGTTATTACAAACAATATGTTGCCATAGTCTGCCGAAATAGAGTAAAGTGTGTACAATGACTATGTTTTTTAATAAAGGACCTCTCACATTTTCTGCAACAGCTGACATATGCCACCCACACACTCCCCTGTGGGAGAGATGTAAGAGAAGGAAGAAATATCTAGACATTATGGCAACGGAGAACAAACTGGTAGCATGGACATTTTGCATGGTGCTCAACACCACGCATCATTAGTTCTCAAAGACAAAAATGATCTGGGTTAGGAAAAAAAAATAAACAAAATCTTGTTATTATGGTAACGTTTAAATAGGCTCATAACCTTTTCCAAGGCTATTCTCCTTTTGAAATATCTGGTTGAATACAATTAGAAACAGATTATCACAGCAATTTTCCCATCTAATTACACGGCCAATTGACAATCGTTGTCATTTTCAGGCTGACATGAACACGTTATGTTGACAAGAGAAAACAGGTGTGGAGGAGGAATTGGGCTAAATGTGCAGATGGAATTGGAGCTCATAAGGGCATTTATGTTTCCTCCATATGCCTTTAGTGCCAGACAGGGAGTAAGACTCGCCAGCAGCCAAGGTAGCTGCTCTGCTGTTGGTGTGATGCAGCGTTTACTGTGTACTATGTGGGTCTTAGCTCAACTCAACTGATGTTCTTCTCTACAATCTCTACACTTGTGTTTCGGTTTTTCACTTGTCACAATGCTAGCGGTTCTTCTTATCTGTTTGCAATGCTGGTGTTATGACATTGCTTGTTGGTTGTTGACTTAACCACGTGGCATTCATGGGATTATTGTTTGTGTCTGGATCGCACCTTGGTAGCGTAGCAGAAGGGAGCCTGCTGTGTCCCGTGATGTGCTGTGGAAACGGAGGGTGATTTGGTTGCTATGACTCCGTACCACCAGACCCTTCATCAGGATGGACTGGTTTGCCAACACGACAGGTTCCCTTCCTCCCAGGTCCTCAAATGTCACTCTGTCACCCTCGGACAGGCTCACGTTCATAATCTGGGGGTTAAAAAGAGGCAGAGAAAGGGAGACAGAGAAAGGGAAAGAGGACTGGTTCAGCAATGAGACACATTTCTGGTGCGCTGGGTGGGTACGACGATCAGAAAGCAATATATTATTACTGTACATGTCTAAAAACATGTCACTCATGGTATGTGATGACCTACAGCCATTACCTGTTCTCAGTAGACATGCGGCATACTTTACAGCATTTGAGGAAATCACTTTGCCGAGACATGTAACCAATGTTTCGACAGACATATTTATGGTATCAGAACGCACATCTGTGACAGCGAGCGATAAGAACAAACGCTACTTTGTGTGATAAACCGTCTGTTTTCTCACCTCAGGATAATGGGGATTACACTGTCACTTAGTGACAACGAGCACACGTATCCCCTACACAAAGCCTCCCATCATATGAGCCATGCCTCCTATGAGATATAGCTCCATGTCTCTCTGCTGGGTTAACGCTCATGTAAAAGCACCTAAAAGATATCCCTCTTTCACTACACGCTAGATGAAATCAGTTAGTCCGTCCCCAGCCAAGGAGACACATACAGTATGAGGAGCTATTCAGCACTTGGCACCTTTTACATCTCAGAGTAAGTGAAAAGGGTGCTAGGTTTATAGGGAATGAAAGATCTGGCCAGTTCTAAGTCTGGGCTATCAGGATGCGCTGCTGTGCGGTACGGTTGACAGATCCTGGGCTTGACCTGTGAGTGAGGGAATCCTGCTGCCTAGTGCAGCCCGATTTTCCTTAGAGGCATTGATGTGGCAGTTAGGGCAATGAAGAAAATGAAAGCCAGCAGAACGAGAAGAATTGGATTGACCCAGGTCAAATGGGAGAACAAAGAATGTGAAATGTGCTCTGTCCAGGCTGCCTGGTAGCAGTGAGTGAGGGAGACAGGAGGGACAGTCAGACATGGGTTTATTACAGCGGCACAGACAGGTAGCAGACAGTAGCCATCACTCATTTGATGGCTGTCTCCCCAAAACACATTAAAAGACTGATTTTCGTTGCTGCAGACCGAGTGTATTTGTCCAAAGCGACAGGGGACAATGTTCTTCGTTCATTTGGGATCTACTATCAGTGTATCATGTACATGACCAAATATCAGGATGGAGCCATGCACAACACCAACCTGTAACAGACTGTTAATGGACTCAGGAATAGGCTAGTGAGTAATACACAGCCAGACAAGGGGGCATCACTAAGTAATCACATTATGCAGAGCACCCCGTGATAATAAAACAATTCCATAACATTGAGAGACTTAATCCAATTTGTGCTGGCATGAGTCCCAGACCCCCACAGTCCCTCAAACATGCATAATCCCCAAGATGAATACACAAGTCAGACTGTAAGAACAACAACAACAATGTTATTGCTTAATTAGCATGCAATCACAAGGTCAACAGCTCCTTAAAAGACCAATTATACCTTAATATAAAATTGGCCAAGGGGTAAACAAAATGGCAACGTCAATGAATAGCCTATTTAGTTATTTGACCAAACGTAACATTGTGGAATACCTCGGAAGGAAAATATAATACGACAAACTCTCAGTAAAATATTCTTCCATCTGATATTTTTTTCCAAACTTTTAGGTAGCACCTAAATAATACATGAAGCCTACAACCACACCTTGCACCATTTTAGTAGACTGGCAAATGGGTGGGGGGAAAAGGTGACAGCGAAGTATGGAATCTTGCTTACTTGCCCAGAATATCATTTGAATTCGCTTTATGCTGAAGTCAAGAAAAACTAAAGTTTGTCTTTCTGACAAACGTGTGTTACATAAACAAGCAGTATACTGGATATACAGAGTAAAAACATGGTGAATAATAATAATGTTCTACACTATATTACCAAAAGTATTTGGTCACCCATCCAAATGATCAGATGGATGGGTGACCAAATACTTTTGGTAATATAGTGTATGTTTACTTGGCTCTGGTTATTTTAACAAGGTCAAAGAAGAAATGTAATTAGTTTTAAATGCAATAATTTATTAATTTGAATATAATAATGTATTAGAATTCCAGTTAGATTAAAAAAAACAACACCATTAAATGTCTTATATTTCTCCTATCTCAGTTACTAAGTGATTTCACCCAATTAGTTAGGCAATGTTGACCTTAAGTTGGATAAAAAAAAACTATTAAATTGATTCAAAGATTTTGTTTGAAAGACAATAGAGAATTAAATGATGTAATTCATACTACTGATAACAACACTGTTAACATGTTTATGGTTTATGGGTATCTTCAGAGCATAAGAAGTCTATGTGTCTGTGTGGTGTGTGAGTGTTGTGACAGTACACAGCAGTTCCCTTTGTCTTCTCTCTTTCTAAACACACACACACAGGCATACATGAGAATAGTGCCAACAACATGGAGCAACATAGAGCACCCGCAGCCTCAAACAAATGATCTTCATCCTCCACTAAGGCTCCCTATGGTGTACAGTGATGCAGGAAATAGAGACAGAAAACAAGAAGGAGACTCCTCTAATTAGGTGGCTCATCCCCTATCTTAGTGGCCCACTTCTGTCTGTGTGTGTGTGTGTGTGTGTGTGTCTGTCTGCAGTTATTTGTATCAACACTACAGTATGTGTGTGTGTGCGCGCGCATGTGAGGCTTGCTAATTAAAAGCACTGATTAAGAGGAGGTGAGGAAAAAGATGGAGCTCTAGACAGAACATCTGTTCCAGACAGAAGAACGGGGCCATGGTAAGCAGAGACAGATATAGAAAGAAACACAGACGCTGTCCCTCCGGACCCACAGAGGGCTATGCCTGTGGGGAGACTATCATCAGCCACTCGATTTCTAATAAGGGAATATCGGAGCCCACTGGATGAAGCAGTACTACTCTAGATTTTAGTGATACGTTGCTGCCACATATACTAATGGAAGAAGACAGGTCGGAAATTATGTTTAAGACAGCCAGCCCACTCTCTTGGCAGGGCATGCAAACAGGAAACCCTGGAGGTGGAGAAAAGAAATCTTGCATTCATCTGGAGTCCTTGAAGTATCCAACAGTTCCTCTCTAAGGCCAGATGAATAACAGAGAAAGGCACTTGAATTACTTGGCCTCTTTAAAACGAAATTGAACATTGTGTAAGATCCAGCTGAGTCAGACTTATATTGGAAGACTTTTGTATTCCAACACAAGAGTAATCCTTGTTCCAGGGATAGCTTCAATGTAGATTTATAGGAGGTCACCCTGGCTGTGTCAGACTAAAAACTAAGGCCAATAGCAAAGTGCTAGTGTGTTTCTGTAAAAATAAATAAATAAATAAATACAAATCTGAATGGTAAGAAAGAACACGCTTTGACAATTATGAAAGAGGCTGTACAAAGACTGGTTTCTGGAAGCTAAAATGTCCATTTTAGGCAATGTTCACATTGGATTTTGTAAGATAAAGTCTTAAATTACCGATACTTCAAGTTGTATTTGAAAAATCTGCAAAGGAAAACCAAGATATGCTCTGCCGATACACATTCAATAAAATTGTGATTGAATACACAGTAAATGCTCCCAAATAAATGGGAGTAAAATAGAAGGTAAAATAGCTATACGGCAGATTTGTGTTCCTTGTCTTTGTCCTATTTATTTCCTCCTGTGACAGAACACATTCACGTGCTCTTCTTGTCTCCACTTAACTCATTTTACAGTCACCTCACCTAGCTTGTTTTCCATTATCGCCACAATCTCTGCACGCCTGTCTCTAAAATTGGTTTTAAGCATTACGCCGACTGAAACTAGAGAATTGTGACGAAAGAACAATTGCAGAAGAATCAATGCAAGCTATGTAAAACAACAACAGAAGGTATATAGGGTAAATGAAACCCATCTAGAGGTGCTCCAGTATACACTATGACAAAGTGGCTTGTTTTGTAACTTTAGCCTAAAAGTTTACATTGCATCAGCATTGTAACAAGTAGGACTGATTACTGGTTCCATGAGAATTGATGAAATAAGTCTAATAATCGGGAAAATGCCTCATATTTCAAATTTTCAGACTACATTTAAGCAAAACGAGAGCGAGAGTCTACTAAAAGGGATGACTGAAAAATGGCGAAAACATAAAAGAAAAAAGTCAAAGAATCAAAAGTCTGAGAATCTGCAGTCTCCTTTAAACCTTCAGCTCAGCAGTACTCATACCTGTACATGTGGCTCCTTACAATAAAGCAGAACAGAGGGAGAGGGATAGAAAAGTAACACGTTGGGAAGAAAAAAAAGATTTTCCCTCTCCCTCTCCTTCCCTGTGTGACAGCATCTCATAGAGGTGGACAATGAGGCTAGCAACTATTTACAAATGGTGGCTTTGGTGTCGTATGTGTCAGTCATATGTGAGCACAGTGAGCACATCTGCAGGACACCCAAGATGTATACATAGTTTGGCTATAAATGGAGATTTCACTTGTAGTACTCTATAGACTGAGTACTACAATATGATGTCATACATCTGTCTTACTTCATATGATGACCCTGTCTGAACGTAGCAGCAGTCACCCTTGTCACGGTGGTTTTTGGGCCAAAAAATACTCTTGCATGTGAGATCATCCTCCTATCTTATTGGGGAAAAGGCCTTAGTCTTGGGATGCGTGTTGACAAGTGAACGAGTACATGGTGACCAGATCAGCCCATGATGCCATCCTAAGTGCAGAACCATGTTCCTCTGCTCCCTTGTGTGATGTTAACAAAGATGCTGCAGGGAACCGGTTGTCATATCAAGTCCTGTAACTTGGTGGCTGTTCCCAGCAGGGGGGGTGGGGGGGGGGGACAGGGACGTAGACAGGGGGAAAATTAACCAATGAGGAGAAGAACAACTTTCCCAGACCTGGAATGGCAGCAGGCTGTGAGGGGAAGACCAGGGAAGGTGATGTCTGTCTGACATCAAGATACAGATGTAAAGGAAGAAGTGGTAGTCTTTCGTAGACCACATGGGGCCAATGCGGTTCGGCTGTCATTCAACGTGTCTGCTTCCTGGCTGAGTGAGTTCATGTGAGTCAGGAGGGAGAGGCAGAAGCATTTTATTTCTAGAAGAGAGATGCAGGTGCTCTGATGGATTAGAGCAAAGGGCTTACCAAACCCTTTAGACAGAGATAGGGAACATCATCTAAAGTACCCGGACACTTCAGCAGCTTATGGGATATTATGGGATGTTCTTTTTTAGCCAGTGACTGTATTGAGGTTAGTGGTCCATGTTGTATTATGTTGGAGCTGCTCTGTATTGAGACTTCCTGGAGTGAAAGAGAGCTAAGATCCAAATGCTGCAATGCTCAATATGTTGTAGCACTGATGCAATTATAGTTTGGGTTTGGGTTTTGGTTTCTTGGACAATCCATTGTTCTATTGTTATATGTAAAAATAGCTGATATCATATACTGCATTCTGGTCTCACATAGAATAGGTAAAGAAATTCTCACTGTATACCAGCTTACAAAAAACACAGATCCACGAAGTGCACACACCTCCAGGCACACTAACCTGGGTGTGTCTTATGGCAGGTTATCAGACAGATAAATCCACTTTAGCTGAGTGTTATGGTGTTAGAGATGTAATCAGGTCTTGAGCTTTGATCATGTAATCTACCGAACATGGCCCTGTTCTTTTCCAATCTTAAACTTGGTTTCAGTACCGTAATATGCATCAAGTGTGACCAGCTCTCTCCGTGGTTGACTCCACAGACTTAATGTCATCCTGTGCCTTCACCCATTAATGAATGAGCCAAAGGTCATAGACACAGATTGATCCCCATGGATAATGGTCATGCTGATTGTAGACAGCTTCATTCAGATCAGCTTCTCTGTAGCTCCATCCTCTCAGTGACCTTCTTTAATTGACATTAGTGCAACTCATCACATTATACAGACCTTTTTTTAACTTCAAAATGCATTTAAGTACAGAGACTCAACACATCTAAATGTATACCAAAGTAAATCAAACCTCTCCTATGAAGAAACACTCTAATATTCTACACCATACTAAAGTCTCCTAAATAAATGATATCAATCCCAGCTGAAATTAAATGTATAACTTCAGTTTGGCTTCAGGGAAGGTGAATAGGAATTTTTCTCTCAATGCAATGCTCTGATTCGAGTGTTGGTTGCCTCCCCTTTAGGATTTTAAGTCTGAAACACAACACAAATCCATGTTCTTTCAAGCCCATCACAGGGAATAACCAAAGCCTCAGAGAGAAGAAAGATGTGGATTTAGCGATGAACTGAGTGTGGAAAACAAACACAGTAAGCTGAGTCAAAGCACTGTGTGCTTACTGCATAAGCCCTTCAAGGCATCTTGAAAGGTGTATGGTGCTGAGGAAAAAGATACACCCAAACAAGGCTGCACACACTCAGCTCTCGTTGTGAAATTATAACCTTTTAAGGAATCAGGGACCAGAGAGGAACCCAGTGACAAAAAAAATTAAAATAATCTGTTTCATAGACAGTTTATCAGTCAGGAAACGACTGCCAAATGTAGGCTGTGTTGACAGCTATACTACACCACAGCTGGTGTTGATGAGTGGAACTACGTCATTATAAAATACCCCCTCATAGAGTATGAAAGTTAGAGGGGAAAATATAATGAATATAAATATAATGACGTAGTTCTACTCTATGAGGGGGTATTTTATATATTTATGATATATATATATTTATATATTATATTATATATATTATATATTATATATTTATATATATATATAAATATACAAAGAGAGAGAGACAGGCAGACAGAAAGAGCTGGAGAGATAAGTGGCCAGGTGGTTGACTGGAGATCAGGGCTCACCTCAGGGTCAAACCTGTCTTGAATCTGAGCCCTCTCTCCTGGTGTGGCTCCTTTTCACACAACCCCATTTCTTTTCCTATTCTCAACCAATCCCCTCTCCATCTACACATCTAACCCATTCTTTTTCTCGGTCGTCCTTCCTATAAATCTTGAAAGACATGAGTGTGTGAACACACCTGGTCTCATGCATGCTCCTTGCCAGAGTCAACCACAATTGGAATAGGAAAGTCTGTGTGTGAATTTGAAGCGAGTCTTAAATTAGTTGTGCTGCTCGGAGTCTTGAGACCTTTCTACTGGGTGCAAAAGTAACCATGGCCTCTTTATTTTGTGCCCCATACAGTCATTATAAAATACGCTGATGCCCAAAGCAACTGCCATCCCAGAGCATGCCACACAAAATACACACAAACACTGTTTGACACTGACGAATGCTGTGTCAAAATATAATCCAGTTTAAGACAGAAAATACAAATTTCATGTTCTTAATCACAAGGGGGTTCTTATATTCTGCTAAGATTCTGCTAAGATTTGGTAAAGGGTCTAGGAAAAACCTTTGAAGTACTTTATTTCGGATTATTCCAGAAAATGAGGAATGTGTATCATAAATGGTAGAAGCACAGGAAACATCTGTTGACTTCAAATTAAGGTCATAAAACATTTTTAAGTGTCTGTCCTTGTCTGAATTTTGTCAATCAGCATGATGATAAAGCACTTTTAATTAGGTAAAGAGGAACTTGGGAGACAGTTCAACGGAAGGGCATTTCGAAAGACCTGTAAACAAACAAAACCAAGGAGACGGGTAATCCATAAGCAATTCATTAGGAGGTGGAACTGCGCTGTCTGTACATCACTTTGAATAATTGAAGTGAAGAAGAGAGCGTTCGGATACGTTGTACCTGGCATTAACAAGCCTTAGGTAAGGACAAGATGCCTTGGTGCCCACCCTTTGCTCATCTCTCCCTCTCCTCCCCCGCCCCCTTCCTGAAAATATTAACGTTGGGATGCGTCATTGAGGATGATTTGTGGCTACATATAAATTTTCCGGCAAAATATATTAGCCAGAGCAGCTGGAAGGTCAGCAGGTTAATGGCCATTGTATAGTTAGTGTATAGTGTATAGTGTATAGTAGTGCAGAATGACTAGCTACGAACTTAATCATTGAGGATGAGCTTATTCAGGTAGAGACAGACTCACTCTTTAAATCATTGAGCCAGCCCGCCAAAGGTCAGTTGCCGTACAATGACAGTAAATAGCGTACAGATGGGGAGGGGAGATCATAATAATTTGTGGCACTGGGCTAAGGAACTAATAGCCTGGCATCGCCAAACCAATTAGCAAATGTGTATTAGTTTGGAACCTCTCAGTTCATTTATGGTTTCCAAGGGGTTGTTATCAATGAGCCCGGACCCAAATGCCCCCTGGATGCAATTGGACCAATCAGAGCAACAAAACATAATCTTGGTTATTTACACCTCAACCATGCTTCTCTGTACAGTGATTGTATACGTTTACAAAAAGTATACAAAACACCTCATATCGAAGTGAGGAACCTCAGAATTGTTGCGATTGGCCCCCACATTTTTTTGTCTAAATGGGTTAGCATACAGGCGACACACGTGATAATTAAATGAAGAAATAAACATCAAAGCGAGTGATCCAAAGTCTCTAGAGATTCAGCGAGGATGCTCATTCTGTCGACCACACCCATGGAACTGGAGATTCAAAATGGGCTCTGACCTGTATCTCCACACCATAGCCCCTGTAGACAGACACAGTGTAGACGCAGTCCTCAGTTGAATAATACCAGGAACCAGGTGGCTGAGGAGTCTCGATGTAGCCATCTGGTGCCGTCAGGTTGAAGTAGCAAGGTACTGTAAACAACAGAACACAAATAGAAACATTAATATGAATGCTAACAGCTTCTTCTAAACGATTCTTCCCTAAAAGGCCTCTTGTCAACTTCTCTCGCTCTCTGAGCCAATCAGAGCCGGACACCCCCCCCCCCACCACCCCCCACATCCCCGTAATGGTGTTACAGCACACACACAATTTAATACCACATCAATCTCCTTTTCTTTCTATCCTTTTCGTAATTTGTTAGGATCAACACATTTCTCCTCAGATGTGTGCCTAAAGAATTAGATAAGGTACAAAGGGGGTCACCTTGAGGTTTTTTTCCTCCTTGAACGTCTTTCTTTATCTACGCTTGATAAGCAGAATACACTAGGGACTTTCCTCACAGGAAGAACTTATTAGACCAGTGACCACACACTCCCTTTCTCCAATTCTCTCATGGGACTGGCCGCTACAGCGTCACCAATACCAAGGTGACATCATTGTACCCTGAACAGTGATGTGTTCATGTAAGCATGATTAAAATGTCCCTCCAAAGGATATCTTGATACATCCAATCAATTCTGAGGGGGTGTCTGTGGGTTAGCCATAAATTAAGCAGGGACTCTTCTTCTCTCCCTCCTCTGCCTCCTTGCAATAACAAAGTGCCTGAAGATCTGTTGCGGCAATCTGGGGCCCCCAGCCCCCCTCACCACTTCAGGAGCTTTTGTCTGAGTGTGTGGAAGAGGAATACTAATGTTAGAATTCATTTCAATCCCCTTGCCGTTTAGTAACTTGAGATGCAAAGGAGGGAGTTGGAAGCTACAGTAAGGTGAGGTGACGGACTGGTTTTACCTGGGGTCTGTACGGTGGTGGTTATGGTGGTTGTTGTAGTTATTGTGGTTGTAGTGGTGTCTTCATCCATATCGACAGATATTCCAAGTGACGATGTACAGTTGTCAGGTGGGATGAGTTCACGCTCTGTCAGTGATTGAACTGTACTCGCTGCATCCTCCTCCGCTGCAGAGGCAACGGTAGAGGGAGCAGAGGTGGTTGTGGTTGGGATGTTTAACTGTTGAGATGCGACCGGAGTGGCAAAGTCGGTGGTGAAGGTACGTGGAGGGGGTGCAGATGTGTGCATGACCGGTGTGGTCAGGATATCCATGGTGCCATCTCCTCCAGCTGGGCCAGACTTCTTTCCATCAAACAGTACCCCATGTTCAACTCCTGGGTCAACTTGTTTTGTCGCTGTCGATGCCGTGGTAACAGCGGTTGTGGCAACATTAGAGAAAGCCAGTGAGTCGTGAGTAGAAGGGTTCTTTGTGGAGGGAGGGTTCAGGGCTGACACTGTGGGATCACGGCCCGCTCCCCCACTGTCCTCAAAGTCATGTTGCCTTTCACTGATGGTCTGAGCCTCCTGGGGCTGGTGCACAAGGAAGCCATCAAAAAGAGGGTGGTGGTTGGGGACGTTAAGCGGTGGGGCTGTAGTCAGAAGCTGGTGATTTCTCTCTGTGTCCTGTGTGGTTGGATAGGGCCTGGCTCCTCTCCGAGACTGGCTGCTCTGAGTGAAGGCTATGCCATCTTCAGACAAGGAGCCTGTGAGAAAGCCACAAAGTAAAAAGAAATTATGAGTAACACATCAGTATCATCTAACAATAGCCAACGTTTTCTATAGCCAACATTTCCATGTGGAAATGCTTTCTTAGTTTTAGTTTTTCTGATTCCTGATTTTTATAGAGCTGTGTTTGAGTAACTATTAATTCAAGTGTATAATACTGACTCGTTTATTTGACTGGGATCATTAATTTACTGTTTTTCTGAATGCTTTAATTGCCAAATTGAGAAATCCTCAGGTTAAACCACTAACAATAACTGTTTGACAGGGCCCATTTAGAGTTAGAACGTCCCAGAGCGTGCAAGCCACATTTGAAAAACAGTGAAAGCTATGAGCGAGCACACCATAGTGTGCTGATAACGGATTTGCATCACAACCAAGAACCCGGAACCACCCAAACATTTGCAGCCCGTACATCTGTCGCTGCCACTGTTTATTTCATGGCACTGATAAAAATTCAATAAGCCAAGCAGTCCTGGTTCTGTGCACAAACACTGAGCCCCAAGTGGCTTCTCGACACTTTGCTGTCAACAGTGACATTATCATTGGAATCCACATATCGGAACAGTGTTGGAGGCTCTAAGAACACTGATAGCGATGCCAATCGAGCGCTATGAGAGCCGTCCTTTGGCAACCCAGGCAGTAGTACCAATAATAACGGCTTTGACACTCCATAATTGCTCATTTTAGTGATCCCGCTCCACCCCCATCCATGTTAATGGGATGTAATGCTCAATCCTGAGCTGATTTAATGAAGGGATGTAATGTGTGTAGGTAGAGAGGATGGGCTTTTTTTTCTAACCCACACCTGGTAGAATCTCATCTGAGGCCCTTCAGGATGGTGTCATCCACCTTGGGAAGTGTTCTTCAACAATGCTTCATTTCCGCAATAATAGCTCCCCCCCCCCTCTCTGAGCGCTAATAGCAATCTGCTTCAAACAATCAGGGCTTATTGTACCAGCATCACATTCTCTACCCAGCACCTCTTCCTTTCGGCAGCACAAATTGTTCAGCGCAACGAAAGACATCCGACACGATGAGAAGCCGTGGAAGAAAAAAAAAAAGAAAAGATCATACCTCCAATTGAACGGAACTGACTGACTGTATTTCTTCCCGGTTCTGTGAGGTGTCACAATCCCAAGGAACGTATCTATCCATCCCAAGGCAGCAGGAGTTTTAAAAAGGATTGACTCCTTGGCTGGGATTACATCAAACCTACACTAACACTGTAACACTAAGCAGTCTCATTATTAAATCCTAGTCCTAATGTATTATAGTATTTTCCTTTTCCTTTTTTGAGGGAAAGGAGAGGAAAAAAGAAGAGTGGAATTTCCTTGAGGGGTACCTTGATGTTAATCAGTTGGGTTTTCTAAGACCCACAACAGGATTAGTCTTATCTTGAGGGAAGTATCCATACAGTAAAATAACCCTACACCTTTGTATGCCTTACCCCCCCCCCCCCCCCCCCCCCCCGCCCCCAAATAATTGCCATGGGATTCCATCCAGGAACATCGAGTAAGCGTTGAAATCCACTTGAATTAAGTCTGATCCTACCTGTCACCCCCAAGGGCTGGATATCTATTCTGTATTTGGACAGTGTTATGCATGATTAGTCCAGACTTGCAAATGTACACAGGCTAAAAGTGGTTATCTCAAATGTCACATTCATTATCGAACACTCTTTCCTATCATGAAATGCGAAGCTTCATAATAGCAATGTGGTGGAAGCAGTGGTGGGATGTTAGTGACATAGAGATGGCAGACGGAAAACCAGCACAGAACTGCTGCAAGGTGAAGAAATGCATTCCCCTGGAAGCTGCAACGTGAAACTTCACACGATCGCCTACGAGATAAGGAGCCAGATTCTAATTTAAGAATGTCGGTCGGCCTGCCCTCACTCCCCTTTCCCTTCTCTCCCGCGGTCAGACGCCTTTGGAAAAGGTCACTCTACCATCTTCATAATGACCGGGGACAAAGAGAAGGCTGGGCGGATCGATACAGGGACACTGGCTATCAGTGGAGCTGCATTGATCTGTAGCTGAGAGGCACCAAGTGATGCACTCGGCTGATGTGAGTCTGCTTTCCCTCAGCACAGGGCCAGAGAAGTCTACCCGGGTATAATGGATGCAGGCAAAAGTACAGCGGTCGCTCTCAACAACAATTGCCTTGTATTCAATAGTCTCAAAGGGGAGGTTACATTATGGGGCTCAGACAAACAAGGTTTATAATCCCTTCAGAAACGAACGCGTACAGTTCCCTATAGATGAACTGATGATTGTGTTCGTAAGCATATTTTCATTCCACTTTGACCCCCGCTCAGACGTACAGTCGTGGCAACGAACGAAGTCCCTCAACTGCTCAATGGGATTCAAAATCTCCTTCAACAGCTTCTCTAATTGAAATCCTGCAATTCTTCGGCAAATTTTCCTAAATCCTTCCCCTGTTATGCCTTTTACCCGAGATACAGTGTGTCTTTTTATTTGTTTGCTACAAACACTCACCCCTGAGCTGCAGATTAGCTTTACTGGCTCTTTGTGAGGCAATACAACGCTAGAGTAATTAAAGTCTCTTCTCCCCCTTTAACAAGCTCTAATCCAGACATGCTTTCATTTTTTTTTTCTTCCTCACTCCCTGTGCCAAAATGCAGAGAGGCAAGGCCTGCAAGAGATCACTATGGGAAATCATCAATGAGGATTCAGAGACTCTTCTCAGAAACACGCTCTGGAAGCCCTGTCACGCTCACAGCCAAGGAGGCTCACACGGACAACTGTCAGCAAATGAATTCCCTCGGGAATGGAGGCGATGAAAGTTTCTTTGGCAGTTGTACCACACAGTAAATTCCATGAAGTGTACGGCGCACCAAATGACAAGGCAGTGAATTATGCAGCACGTAAATTGCTGCAATAAAAACAAGGTTGTACTTCAATAAATTATCTTTACTGTTAAACAGTAACTTCTTTGAATGGTATCCTGTCCCACCTTACTGTACGTGACAACTCAATTACAACACTTCAACAACTGGGTTTGTGTGTTGACAAAGTCAAGTGCTACTGTTGCTAATAAATGACTGCAATCTTTTAAATCCATCAATATATATATATATTTTTTTAAAGAACGTTGTTCTCAAAGTCTTTCTGTTTTCCTGACATCACGCAGCAGGTTTTGCACCACCCACCAGCTTCAGAGGAAAGGAGTCATCAACAAGCACTTTGCAGTCTAATCATGCTCTTGGTGTGATGCTCAGCAGAAGACATGTATAACATTACGATTCTCATTTTCAGACCTCATTATCTCATTATCCTGAGAAGGCAAAATAGAAACAAATCTCAAATCAGTTGGATGCTCATCCTATAACCTCCCATGATGCCTTGCCTGTGCCTGTCTCTACCCAAGGATGTACAAGGAAAGTAACTCGAGCGAAACATGACCTAACACCTGCTTTTAAATCTGTGTTATACTGAACCAAGTCAGAGAATACATTTGATGACAGCAGGTGTCAGACCATAGGTGATGCGTCCCCAGGTCAAGACTGAGTGACTAATACAGTTTTCAAATCGTCTGGCATAGAAAAGGAATAAAGACAGCTGGCATTGACTGAAAAGGAAGCTTATGGCTTTAGAACAACAGCTCTGTGCAGGTACTTGTCATTATCACTTGAGGTTGTAGAACAAGAGGCGTAGAAGGAGATGATGTGGATGATTGTTTTTGAATGCATAGGTTTTCACATCAGCCAGGTAGAACGGCTGCCATTTCTGACGGCACGCTCGCATGTCTGTGTTGAATGAAAACAGTGAAAGAACCATGTTTGGCAGCGGATTGTAAAATTCACCACCATCACATCAGCATAAAGGCTTTCGGTTATAAGCAATGAATAGGCTCAGTTCACTGCATAATGGAAGCAGCTGGTTTTGCAGGCTCACAAGTAAAACACACAAACAGGATTAGAGTGGAATTGAATAGGATGTGTAGACCTTTAATAATTAATGTATGGACTTCCGTTGCGCACATTTCTGTCAGTTTGGGGTTGTCAGAGGGGTTTTGGCAGAGGGAAGCTTTTTTTAATGCTATTACTGGGATTTTTTTTACATCAAAATGAGGGTTAAGATTACATACTAAGGTGTATGAAATATAATATGTAATTAGTACCACAGTTTAATGGTATCAATGCCAATAACACATCATCCACACACATGCACACACACACTATTTAGATCTGTATATCAGTGACTTGACTGTCACAGCTTGTTCAGCTTCATTCTTCCTGTATCAGATTGAATCCCACATGGTTGAACTGATGCTCTGGAGGTGCTGGTCTGTCAGTCACGGCACAGTGCTGCAGGAGGTTGGAGTCCAGTCACAGCTATGCTCGTCTCTCTAAATCTCCATCCTACCCCGTCTCTACCAATCGTACGTCTAGACATCAAAATCAAACAAGCAGAGACATTTTGCTTCAACTGAGTCTCGGCAACAGTGGGAACCTGCTAGCGAACCATCCAAGTCTACAGGGCCGGTGAGGCATGATGGGATAGCTCAGTAGTACAGAAAGCAGAACAGACATGAATGAAGATGGGTGTGAGGTAAAAAGGGTGAAATGTGTATAAAGAAACATTTTTACTGTAGGGAACTAATAAGCAGATGAATAAAGGAAAGAACTGGTAGAAAGCGAGGTGGTAAAATATTGATGGATTGGGACAGAAAGATGGGTGAGAGAGAGAGATAGGGAGAGAGAGAGAGATAGGGAGGGAGAGACAGCGAGAGAGAGAAAGAGAGAGAGAGATAGGGAGAGAGAGCGAGAGAGAGTCTTCTCCAGCTAGGTAGCCCTGAGTGGAACACATGGCAGATTGAGGCTGGGATACTGGAGACAAGGACTTCTGCGTTACAAATGAGCTGCTGACTGCTCACAATCCAATTAGATGAAGAAATATGGGGGCGGACCCATGGAGTCATGGGACCCATCACGGCTTGGCAGCTTTAGGGAAGATCAAGGACCTTGTCGCTGCAGCTGCCGCTGCCTGTGGTCTGGGTCCCTGATGGATCGCATGCTGCAGCCACCCCCCTTCAATCAAAGAGATCATCATCCTAGTCTCAGACCAACCCACAGCACTGCAGCTCTCATTATTATTCATTTGAACTGGGCTCATGTCGAATAGAATGACACTGTCGATGAAAGTAATCAAATCAATAATTTAGCAACAGTTAATCTTATCCTTTACCAACGTCATGGAAAAATATAAATATATATGACATATATAGTCATACCGTTTACATATGTATACACACATCAAATCCCCTTGTCAGTTATTGCTGACACTTTCAAGATCAACGTTTTTGAAAAGGTCGTTCTTGTTCTAAGGTTATCTTTAATTGGACGGGTCTAAGGAAGACACAGAAGCAAGGTTTTCAAACTAAAGCAAGGACAATCTCAATTCATTCACCCTTCAAGAATTAAATAGTGGCGAGCAAAGGCTTTTCATTTCAAGTGCGGTACAAGTGCAGAGAATTTTCTTTACCCCCCCCCCCCCCCCTCACAAACTTCAAGGACAAGAAATGCAGGCATATACATAACAACACCACCGCTGAAATCAATGAGTGGTGGGGGTTAGCAGAAAATATAAGCAATGGTCTCTGGGAAGACAGAACCATTTCATAGCTTTGAAGTAAACCTCAACCGTTTTGGAGCCGGCTCTATTTTCACAGTTTGGATCGAAGCAGATATTGCAGAGCAGTTACACTTGGGCGCGTGCCTTCCTTAAACTGACAGACACAAAGATGAGAGTTTACTGCTCTCAGACGGAACAAGATAAGCCTACAGATAGACTTGCTGTTCCAACAGTTCCAGCGAGACTTCAGAGCCAGCAGCTGAGAGGAGAGAGGGGAAAGATGTACTGTGGTAGAAACAGACAGTGACAGTAAGGGGAGGTTTGCATGATGTTGGTATGGATAAGAAAGAGAACTAATGTGGTTTTAATGTAGAACAATTTAGTAATACCATTACATTTAAATGCAAACACAGCGCAGTATCACGTATAATGTGTACATTGCCTCAAGCACTGCAAATGTCTGCAGGACTGATATGGTCGCATTATCTGAATGTTTAGATAGCTTCTGTCAAAGGGCAACAGTGTGGAGATTTGAACAAAAATGACAGAGTAAAGTGACAGTCTTGGTAACGAAGTTGCAATATTAATATTAGATTTCAGCGACATTAGGTACAGTAATGTTTCTTGTAATCAAACTCAAAATGTACAGTACAAAGTTAGATGCATTTCAGAGCCAATTCCTCTTTTCAGCCTACTACTAGTTGGGCGCTGGCCTTCTTTTTGACCTCCGCCGACCCCAAAACAGAGACTTAGCCGTTTGAGACAGGACGTAAAACTGAGAGCTCTCAGAACGGCGAGACAGTGTGTGAAATGAGTGCAGCGGAGTGGAACAGAGAAGAAGACAACACGAACATCAAACATAAGAGACGAGCCAGCAGACAAAATAACTCAACCCCTGAACTTCCAATTAGTGGCTGCGGGTGAAAATCCACTTCTTATTTACTCTTCATGCCAAAGTGTGTCAGTGCTTGATTTCCCAAATGCATGGTTTATTATAGGAGACTGAAACAGAGTCAGACATAGGGGAATTAACCAAGGGAAACAAACAGCCCAAAATACAGTGTGTCTGTGGGATGTGTTCCATCTACCACTGGATACATTAATAAGCAATAAAAATGGAAGCTGACAAGGGACAAGTTATACAGATGTGATTAAAAACTCCCTACCACGAATCTATATGAACGTCTGCAAATGAACAGGCTTTGAATCCGCAATATCAAGTCAGCAAAGGTAGACACACCATTGCAGCTTGTGGCACACAGACAATAAATGCCAAAATATTTAATGTGCAGACTAGCCCGATGAGAGCTAATACAAAACTGATTTAGACTGATTTATTCATTAATTTGGGCCAGACAACGTGCACCAATTATGATAATGTTAATAAATCCAATTGCTTATCAAGTGTAGTTTTTATTGCTACGCAAATCCTTCATCTATTCAACATTCATTACATTATCATTTTAATTTGTTATTTGTTTGGGGGTTGTCATATTATGTAAAGGGTATACGGTCATAAATAACATGAACGTATGATCACAGCAAAAGGATAAGGCCTTTAATCTGTGAGGATCCCATCAGTGATGGCATCACCTGTGTGAGGTTTGTTTGTTTCTGGTGGCAGTTGTGACCGGCCTTATCAGAAAGACAGCCACCTAGAGCAGCTCTCTCTGACACATCTAGATAACTGAGACGAGCCGGTCACTGATTCAATCACAGATGGGCACGCGTTACTGCCGCCTCCAGCATTGAATCTCCACATGACAGCCGACCTACTGAGACACACACCCAGTTTTTTCTTTCAGCCAACTACTACAGATAAAAGCAAAGCAACAATCTTCAATGTTTGTTTTCCCCTTCAGACAAAAACTACATTTTCCAGATGTCAATTGGCTAAAACTGTATGATGCTTTTTATTTTCAGGTCTACATTCTCACCCAACCCAGCTTCAGCTCAGTTTCAGTTTTACTCCCTAGCAAAAAAACAAACAGACATTCCCCGGTGTTTGTAGGAGTTTTGAACAAAAGGACACGAAACACAGACATAATACCAAGTGCAAGATTGCAGTATACTGCTGAGCTGGATTGAACGGGTGAGCCAGAAAGGTGTGAGGTATGGTTGGTTTGAAGATATAGTGAGGCAAACTGTTCCCACTGCTCATGGTGAGACACACAACTCCCTGAAACAGAATAAGAGCAGGAATGTCTTCCTATGAAATAATAAAACACTGTCTTTGTTTCCTGGGCTGCTGCTC
Organism: Neosalanx taihuensis; assembly: GCA_030340665.1. Taxonomy (NCBI): domain Eukaryota; kingdom Metazoa; phylum Chordata; class Actinopteri; order Osmeriformes; family Salangidae; genus Neosalanx; species Neosalanx taihuensis. The sequence goes on along the minus strand of CM059297.1, from coordinate 8,190,234 downwards.
AGTGCACATCCTGATTCCAAAACTGATGTACAGAATTGATTCTGTGTGTCTGCCCTTTCCTTGAACTAAATAAACCATCATCCTTATTGTTGCTTTACTCAATCAGTGACCAAAAATAATGAACGTTATTTTAGCACTAAAGCATTAAGTGACTTGTCTGTTTTCTAACAACATATTACACATTAAGTTGCAGTGTTTCTGCTGGCTCAAGATGGCAACCAGTTTTCTGAATCAATTATACTCCTCTGATTACTCTTGATTTATAATTACCGAGCTTGGAGCCGGGTTGGCTTTTAACATTAATTCAATAAGCTTGTTTGTGATTGCCGGTGCCTTGCAGCTGCCTGGTGATGTGAGGTGGCACAGCAGGTGCACGTCCCCCTGCCACATATCCCCCTTTCCTCCATCTCTTTTTGTCTCTGTGAGCCATCTTGAACGTTGACGCAGCGCTGACTTGTTTCGGAAATACGCTGCAGCTGTCGCATGAAGATTTAAAGCGAGTTTTGAGTGTTTCCCTGTCACATGGACACCTCTTCAGACCACCTCTGAAGTGTTCACACCAGAGAGTTGAGAGACAGCATCTTTAAAAGGCTTGCATGGTAAGCATGCTTTTGTTTCTAAGCTTCAGACAAGCTTGATGAGGATCCTTCGAAGCTCTCTGACGAAACCCATTCCATGCTTCTTTTGAGATTTGCCATACGTAGCCCAAGATTACAACAATCTTGGTGGTCAAGGAAAATGTGCGAAACCCACAGTTTTGTGAATTTGAAAAGGTTACGGTCATTCAGTTGCGTGTTGTTGGTAAAAGGTCAAAGTGATTAAATGTTTGAAGGTTCATAGGGAAGTACAGTATTGCTTCTACTGATACAGGAAGACATTTAAGTTTAAATCTATCGACCTGTTAGGACAACAATAATTGTCACTTAAACAATAGGTCAACGGACTGAGCCATAAATTATGGGACTGCAAACTCCAGCAGGGTAGAGAGCTCTTGAATCTAAACCAGGGGAGGAAGGTGAGCTGATAAGTGATACGTTTTCTAAAGGTTCACTGACCAGCAGATGTGTATGAGTGATATCTAAGTGATAACAGATCTGACACCTTTTCATCAGGCTCCAGATAAGGGAGGAAAAATAAAAAATAATACCACAGATTGACAGCATACTCATTACTCCCCCCCCCCCATTTTTTTATCATTACCAAGAATTATCAAGTCGACTGAGGACATTTTTACTGGCTTAGATGTCAGAAGAAACCTTCCATGCGCATACTCAGACATACAGCTCAAGGTCACAAGCTCAGACTCATTATGTGACTACTTATGCATTTGTAAAGCGTATTCCCATTGATTTGAGATACATCCTGGCACTGCACAATGTGTAATTTAAGTCTTTGAACCTGCCAGGTTCCAGACAAAGACAGAGGGTTGAAGGGTGAGCCTCTTACAAGGGCACCAAATTCTAATGTGTTCGCAATCTGACAGCACTGAAAAGACGTTTCCAAAGAGTTATAATCCTTTTGCAAAGAATACTGAAATGGTCACAGCCGTCCAAAACCCCAAACCATAATGGTGGTGCCCCGCGCTCCACTGTTTAAACTGACATTTAATTCCTGTAACCTGTCCTCAGGATTGGGGAGGAAAAGTTTGCTTAGCAGGACCATCGCTTAATTATAAAAGATAAACACCCCAAAGTTCTGTAAAAGAAACTGATAAAGTATAATTGTCCTGGGAAGAAGATCCTCACCTTAACTGTACAAATCTTGACTTAAAAATGTCACATCACAGGGATGGAGTGAATACATGTAAGGCTGATAATGTAAGGCTTAATCTCTGCTTCTTGAACATACCGTACTAGTCAGGGCATTAGAGAGCTTTCATAACAGCATGTATAGATCAGAATAACTTTATTCCAGAACTGCATGACCATGGCACTGCAGGGATTCCATTGCAGTTGGTGAATCATCGCAACACTGCTGTGCAGTAAAGAACCTTTGAGTCAACCACTTTTCACCACAAGGAACCTGCAAAGAACCTGCCAACGTTAAACCAAAAGTATGGAAAAAAACGCTGTGTGTGAAAAAAAAAACTCCTGTATAATTACATCATGGTTACAGGAATCTCAGAAATCTTAGTTAAAGCAGTCTACGTCTGTAAAATGAGATCTGCTGCAGACAACAAAGTGAATTTAGCTCACACGCCTTTGCTCAACCAACCGTGTGCTGTACACATTTGACGTTCCAGAGCTACATTGCTCTTGCAAATGGAGTTGTTACCACAAAGGAATGCCATGACATTAAATTGTCATGGCTAATTTGTGTTGGCGCACCAGATCTCCGGGTGCACCCACCCTCAAGCATGTTCTGAGCTCTCCATTATCTACATACAGCCAACGACTGTTTCAGCAGTATGGGTGGGAAGAGAGGGAGACACACAAGTGCATTTTTCCTCCCTCTGACTCTTAACCCTTTCATGCATGAATTATGATAAAATCAGTCAGGATTTTTTTACTAAGTATTTTTATACATCTTTAGGGATGTAAAACAAGGTTCAAATTTATTTTTTTGTCCATCTTTATTCTATAAAGAAATAATTATCTGTACACTCAAGTGTACTTCATGCATTTTGAAATAAACAACATCAATGTTTAATAACATGGAAGTTATGTAGGTATTGTTGTAATTTAGTTATACAGTTATAATATGGTATTATGTTGGAATAGTGGTTCCTCCACTACCCTGTAGGCCTCTCTATTTGAGCTCTGTTGATTGATTGATGTAAAACAAGGTTACAAAATTAAGACATTCTCTCTGAACCGAGGACAGTGGGTCTCCAATCCTGGTCCTCAAGGGCCACTGTCCTGACGGTTTTAGATACGGAGAGCAGTGTCCATGGCCCTCCCCGAGATCCGGCACGCCCCCGGAAACCACTGGCCCCAGCCCAAGGAAGCAAAAAACACCAGCAGATGCCAAGATACTGCGCGCACACGAAGAACCAAGCTCACATGCACGCAGAGGAATATGAGAAGCTAGATACTATGAGGATCTACGCTCAGTTCAGTGACTGTTACTTTTGTTACACCACGGGTCTCCAATCCTGGTCCTCGAGGGCCGCTGTCCTGAAGGTTTTAGATGTTTCCCTGCTCCAGCACACCTACACAGAGCTTGGTTACGATCCTTCATTAGAATCAGGAGACTATTTTCTATGATAGTTGCCAAAGCATCCGGGGCACAAAGCTACAAAACACTGCATGCATGTGTACTTGGTTCCTTGTGTGCACGCAGCATCCCCGCATCCGCCGGCACCCCCCGCCTGCCCGAGCTGGGGCCAGCGGCCCCCGGGGGCACACCGGACCCCAGGGAGGGCCACAGACACTGCCCTCAGCTTTGCCGGTTGAGGAGTGGTACTGGGTCTGCCTCTGGATATACTCTGATTCTACTTCTTGCACCTGTCTGTACTGGCAGCCATTCTTCATCACTGCTACCAGAAGCACACTCTTCCTCACTGGAGTCACTCCTCTATTACCCTGTATGCCTGTCTTTTTGAGCCCTACAAAAAATATGCATGTATAAAAACACTCAAATTATATTTTACAAACATAAAGCAGTTGATTTACAGCCAAAGTATTACAATATATTAATTATTTTCAAGAACAACATTGGTAGTAATTGACATTGCATTGAAGTTGTGAACTGTTATTACCACCCCCTGGAGGACAAATAAAGGTTTATCTAATATCATTTGAAACATAACCTATGATGCATGATGTACAATTGAGTGGACAGACGATTAATCTGTATTTCCTCCAAATATAAAATGCAAACTTGGAAAATCTTTACATAATATGTCACCTTAGATGTTACTTGATGCAATTATATTTTTTTTACCTGCAATGGCATGTTTTTATAGACGGTAGAAACCTAAATAGCTGAGGTGGTTGGTCCTTCTCCCTGTCTGTCGGCCATCTTGGTTTTACCGACTACTTTTTCCCATTGCAATGGCCTGCCAATTGGATTTTTTTGCATGGGATGATGCAAAAGGCTTCACTAGAGTGGACTAAATGCAGCAGGGCCCAAAATTGCAGGCATTTAAAGAGAAAACACACTTTTAAACAGCTGTACACTGTAGTGACCTCTATGCATGAAAGGGTTAAAAAGGGGGTTGGTTTACAAAAATCAGAGGAGTCAGAGGAACCAATGTGTGAACAGCGCAGTGATAGTACACCTATTTGTCCTTCCATCAGCCTAGCAGCTCAAACCCTTATTCTGAAAAGGCAATGAAGGCTTCATAGTGAGTGATGGGGTCACAGGTGCTGCCCTCTACTGTCTCCTCCATTACCTTCCATGTCAAATGTCCCAGGACAGCATGTTCATTCCCTCCTGAATCCTGAGTCATGCTATCAATCAACTGGGAAACGGAGGAAGGGTAGTGATGTTCTTCTGATCAACACTGGGTCGGCTTAGCTTGGGCAAAACTCCACTGCCAGTATCCCCTTAATCCTCTCCACCCTGCCTTCTGTGAATGCAACAAGATAGAGAGGCATGGATTCCATGTAATATTTTATTAATCAACTCCCCCATGTTACGGGATCAGAGAAACAGCAAGGTCCTAAAGCTCACACTGCATCCAGCAGTGAGAGCCCAGCGTTGAGAATCAACACCACACACATTGACACACATACTCATCTGCTACAGGAACATATTAAGAGGCTAAAATCACATTGACATGTTCACCGGCTTTTCAACCTTTCAAGGGTAAACAGTCAGACAGGTTGGAGAGGTGATGCTGATAAGAGCATAGAGGCCAGGTTCACGCTTCGCCTAAGAGAACCAGACAGATTATCTTTAGGTTAGCTTTCAGACACTGTGCTGCTCCACATAGTGCGATATCAGGGGAGAGAGGTGTTAGGAAGCTATGGCTCTGTACTGGTTATCTCTGGAGCTGAACAGTACTATATCTGGTGTTGTAGTTTTGGATCAGTTTCTCTGAGAATAAAACTTTATCTTTTTTTTTTTTACTCCAAATGAAAGATTATATATTATGACAAGCCTCTAGTAATAATGAATTGCTGCATAAATGCTCACTTTTACTTCAATAACCAACCTTTGGAATATATTCATTTAATCAAATGGCATATTTGGCTCTATATCAAGCAAACAAGCAAAAAGACATGGGGCACCTTGGACAATAAATTCCATCTTCCTAATATCTGCAGGAGGGTACTCATTAAAAATGATTGGATACACAGAATGTGAGGAGCTCAGGTTGGTTTCAATTATTGTCCTGTTTCTGAAATGGAAAACCTAATATTAAAGTTTGTATTTATCTCAAAATCTGTAGAGTACAGAGTCGTTGAAAGGGAGATAATTGTTGAGGAAGAATGTGTTTTGTTCTCAGGAAATCCGGAAATCTTAATGGGATTTCACAATTACTCTCCAAGGCAAGACACAACAAATCTCGCTGTGAATCCCGCTGAAGCTTTGAATAATCAATAGAGACTGAAACACCGAACGCAGACCTCACAAAACAAGCAAATCCTAGATACCACAGTATAACCACCAGATCACCTGAAGCACAGTGATCTGGGCTGGTGGACCCGTGGTCAATAAGCTGAGCTAACAAATCCTTGCCAGGCCATTAGGTTTTTGACATAATGAATGATTCAAATATGTAAGTTCAACAAAGTGTATGTGTTTGTTGTTCTGTAGCACTGACAATAGCTCCGCTTTACCAAACCCTAGTTTAGTTAGGTGGTGGTTGAGGCTTGCATGTGTTGTGTATGTGTTATCAAGTCAGGGAGGTGCATTGGATGTACAATATTTGGACAGCTATGGAAGGATTGTCTGGACCGTGCTGGTCTGTTCCTGGCCTGGAAACTTTCAATTCTGCATAGCAGCTCTCACAAGAGGTGAGACAGGTGAGGGAGGTTTTCGGTTGTCATTTTATGTTCCATTTATAAGGTGTATTATTTATCGTGTGTGTCTTGCAGAACATCAGGAATTATATAAGAAAACAGACTCTGAATGCAACCCATTAGCAACTGTAAGGGCAGTTATTTCACTATCACTGTCTCTTTATACTGAGCATGCTTCTTGTCACTTAATTACAATAATGGCTGAACCAATGAAGTAATATTAAAGGCAATGAGGATCAATTACACTGACATGAGTCACATTCACAGAAACCATAATAACTGTTCATGTACTGTAATGGGATTTTTGACAGTTTTGTTGCTTCTTGCTCAGTAAACAACAAACCCATATTTCTAATACTGTAGAGTCTAAAATGTAGAACAGTTGTTAAATTATCCAGCACAGCCAGTTTAACCAGTTCTTCCCTCCTTGCTGAGCAGTGACTTGTTGAGCTTCTCTCTGGTTGGGTACACATACGATTCCGTAGCCCAGGGTGGTGTTTGGCTCCAGTGGTGCCTGATCTCATTACAGGCACTGAGAGCATCTTTCTTCCTGCAGCTGTCTGCTTCAAATATCTTGGAATAACCGGCCTTTTCTTTCTCAGCCTAAAAACGCTCAGATCTTTCAACCAGGCGAAGCTCCTCTGCAAATGAGGGCATAACGTAAGGATAGATGATGATTTCTTATCATCTTATCATGGCCTTAATGGTAAGAAGCTGTGCGGCTTTATCTATCTGACAGTTCAATGAGCTGCTCCACGCCATTGTCTGTTTACCACTTCCAGACATACCGTTTTTGAAATCCTTAGTTAACCCTGAACAAATAATCCCACATTGATTTTGTGTAGACTGTCGATATGTAAACATAAATCTTGGACCAACAGCAAGGTTATTGGGAAACTGTGGTGGTACTTTTAGCAACTGCAGTGGAAAAAATATGATTACTCCCCAGTTCTGCTCCGAAAGCAAAACAAAATAATTCCAACAAAAACTACCGTACAGTACAGTATATGATGTGTACAGTGAGATTGTAGATCTATAGGTTTTTGTGAGGAATCCAGCGGGACTATTGAGCTGTGTTTAAGGCATTAAGTAAATACCTCACTGATCCGTCTGCACGCAAAGATTTCCCTTAATTACAGGGTGCTTGAGCTGAGCGCAGGTCCCCTGAGACGGTCCAGTCACATCGGCTCAAACAGGCCAAGGAAGCACAAGTCACAGATCACTTTAAAGCTCATTAATACAGAGTCAGGATTTTCACCAGCAGCTCCCTGGAGTTTAAGAAATACTTTGTAAGGCCCATGTTCCCTGAGTAGCATTGCTACTATTCCCTAAAGTGTATATGATGTAGTGTAAGCAAACCTCAAATGTCCTACCTTTCAGACAAATGACAAACCCCCACCTTCCTCAAACCATTGTAAATGTACAATGTACTATATTTGTGCAGTTGATACCTTTATAAATGACTGTACAGTGTGTGTAAACTATACTGAGTAAACTAATGGGAAGCTTTCCTCTGTAAATGAATGTATCCATCCACTCAGCAGTGGGACTCTAAGTGAAGATGCCTCTGGACTTCCTCTTATCCTGCTGTCCAAAGCCAATGAGAAGAACGTGAACCAAAGACGCTTTTGGGTATTTGAATGGGTAATCACAGTCATGTGACGTTATCCAGGCCTCTGAGGTACAGAGATACACCCAAAAAAGATACGGGCTCTTCTGCTTCCAAGGCCCCAAGTGTGTGCCAATCCTCTTCCTGATCAGCTGTCAAGCTGGCTCTATGGGGAGGCCAATGAAATGGTCTGACCTTGAGTAGATTGAACTAACATGCCAGTAGAGGGGTGAGAGAGGATTTCACCCCCTAATGGAATGCTTTCCAGAGTGATAGCTCTGGGTAAGGCACCTCCCATCTGCACTCATAAAACTGAAAGACATTAGAGAATGGTCGATAACTCCCCCCATAGACAAACACAAGCACCGGAATTGCGCACGTACATGCACTAGCACAAGTACGTTCGACGAAGTGTGGACACCATCTTATACGCAACCAACCTCGCTTTGACTGATTATTTCTGTTGAGACCTCAGGAGGGCCCATTTCATATTGGAGCTGATGCCTTCTTCAAGGTTGCTTACAGTCAAATGTAAATGAAGAAGAGTGACATCAGTTTTACCTTGGGAGTCCATGTTACTTCTCCCTCCAATTCACTCAAGCCTGGCCTCTTAATGACAGAGAGAGCACTATGAGAGAATCCTCCATCACTGCTAATGTACTTGACAGAACCAATCAATATCACTGTGTCGTATGTCAACTTGGTCAAGCACTCTTGCATAGAAAGATATGGGATGAGACTGTCTGAAACAAAGCAGCGGACTCTCTCTGCCTTCCTTGTGTTAACATAATAAACACTAGATAATGACAGAAATAATTAATCGTACACTGTCTTCTGACACCACTCTTGCTTCGGAAAGGGAATAATTTTGCACAAAGTTACCTTAGACTTTCTCAACAAGAAAATGAACACCACTCCAAAACTGGCCTATTGGCCAAAACAAACTCATTTCACTTTATTTCTTTGTACCATTTGCAACACCGAACACATAACCGAAATACACACATGTAGCCTGTATCCTTTTTGACAACTTTTTTCTCTGTGGGCGGTGTTAAGTATGAAAGTCACAGTAGGATTTCAGAATGCACTTCTCTCATCATCCAGCCAAGAGCTCTATAGAGCGATTTGAAGCGTTTTATAATTAATAAAGAAAATGACTTTGGTACTACTGTGAAGCATTAGCATAGCTCCCTTGATCATCAAGATGTGAGCAATTACAATCCAGCACTCTCTTATAAACAAGCTCCAGAAGCCACATTAAAACACAATTATGTTTTCAGTTATTTATTTGTCTGCTATGTTTAATGACTCCTTTGGCAGGGATTAAAGAGCACCAAGGAAAGGCGTATAGAGCTGACCTGGCTGCTTAACATGGTCTCCCCTGCAGGAAACCCTGTTTTACCATGACTGTAGGCCATTGCGTCTGAATTAAATATGCAGTAATAGACAGGCAGTGTAGCAGTATTAACTGTGAGAATCCCAAGATCCGCTCTCTGCTGTTCTCTCCCTACTTTAATCTGTAAATGAACATCCCATCAAAGGAAGTTGGCAATATTTGTATCCCCAGCTGTCAGACTTCACAACCTACAAGTGACCTTCAAACGTTTTACGTTACTTAAAGAAGAGAATCTGACAGTATTCTTCCAAGTATAGAAGAAGCTCTAGAGGAATGAAAGCTTTTATAAGTAATGCAGAGTGCTACGATGCCTGCAGCAGTAAACACTGAACTACATAGAACTGATACACTAATTGGATTGGATGTCAGGACACTGTATGTGTGGGAGTCTAATATGGGCACTCGCTATGTACTAAATCACTGCAATGGAAGCAAGCAAGAAAAAGACTGTATATGGACGCAAAGTTGTTGTGTTTTTTTTACCAGCAATCCCTTGTGTCTGTTGACCACCATTATGGAGAGTCAGCCAAAGCTAATTCTGTGGTTTTCATCCACTGCCAATTGTGCTTTAGCAAAATAATGGCACTCCAGCAGTTGGTTGCCATTTTCATATTCTCACGTTTTCACATCGTTCTCCAAGCCAGTGCCAGAATAAGATTTTTTGTAAGTATGTAAGGTTTAAACCATGAAGAGGACGTATGGTCTGGTTGTGTGGATTTCAATGGCAGTATCCCCATGATTTTTTAAGAAACTACACGTGGCGTCTCACAGCCACACACAGAGACAGACTGAGAGGTAGAGAGAGAGAAAAGCAGAGTGAGAGAGAGTAAAGGGTCCCTCCATGTACACCTCCCTCTGCCGCCTCTCCTCACCTTTGCATGGAGGAGGGAGAGGGTCTTTGATCTGGCTGCTGAGCGGTGCTGTCCCTGTTAGTAGCCCATTCCTCTTTGTAAACTCAGATCAATGAGGCAGGCTTCTCCTATTTTTATATACCTTGAAAGGCACTTGGGTTGGGCAGGGAGAGGCTGGACACCGGCTGTGTATCAGGGGAGGTTTTTTGAGTTGGCTTCGCTTGGCCTTTGAAGCCTTTGTGATGATGCTCACTTCCCTGCCGCTGTCCATTACTTTCCTCCAGATCTCCATGGCAACAATTCAAGGACATGCTCTTTCATATTCAAGCAAATGGATGGAATTAGGGCACATATCAAATAAGAATCTTGTCTCTTGATCCCATTGTCAAGCCTTTTAGGCAACCAGATCAATACTTTTCCATACAGACACACTCTGGAGGACAGCAAGTTATGCTAAATGCAAGAGCTGCACACAACTGGAAAGGCAATGGAAACTTTATGGTCCAGGTGATTTCAGAAGACTCCATATTAGGGTTGAACAGTAGAACAGGAACTGCAGCACCGCTTTAGGCCAACAGCTACACTCTGATTGGTGGTTGTTCTTCGTTTGTGGAGTTCAGAGCTGCAGAGAGCACCAGGTGCTGCTCAGTGCAGTCGCAGGTCACAATAGGAAGGCTTCAGAGCGATGAGCATTTGCTTACTTGGTGAAACATAAGATCGGGTGAGCTATGTTTTGTCTGTGCGCTGGCAATTTAATGCACTGACAATTTAATGGAGATGATGGGTTTAGTTCAGCGATGAACCACAGTGGGTTAAAGGCTCCAACGCTGTCCAACTCTAAAGAGTGTGCAGGAGGCCAATGAGGCATGTGAAACGTACTAATTGCAGTTCACATGGCTGTGTAAAAACAGTCATTATGCCACTTCCACACTTATATCAGCGCCAAGCTGGGACCATATGGGCCAACTAGAGCTTTAAAAAAAAAAAATATATATATATATATATATAACATATATACAAAAAAATGACCACATACCTTGAAAATGGTGGTACTGTTTAAATTACCATGTGTAAGGACTTTCATTTATTAATAAAAGTCCCATCTGTATTTTTGCATACACATACCGCGTTACACAAACTAGGCTGATCTGGTCATATCTGGTCATATCTCTTTTTGCCAAGATATTCTTTAGTTTAACTTCTGGTCATGTGTAAGATATTTTGAGGACAGTGATGGGAGACTGTTGGGTATATTCTTCCCTCAAACTGAAAGCATCAGCCTTCAGTTCTTGTGTATCAAAACAAAATGTTAAAAAATGTAAGTTTCCAAGATCAATTTCTAATCACTCCTGGGCTCGCGTATTCCAGTTACATGAACTGCTGTTTATTACTGGAAATATGACTGTGTGCACATATTGACTAGAACATTCGCACAGGTTAACATGAATGTTTCAGAAAGGAATGCCGGAATGTTCCAGCACAAGGTCAGCGCTATCACATTCCACCCACAGTCTGTGATAATCTCTTCCTCTGTGTGAGGTCAGTAGGTGAAGGACTCCCCAGGGGGGATGTGTACTTGTGTGTGCCTGTGCAAGTGAGCTGGATTTTGTGTATGTGTTTCAGGGAGCTACATTCCAATTGCTGGGGAGACAAAAAATGAGAGTTTGCCTCATCATACAGTCTGCGTGTATATATGTGCGTGTGTGTGCGTGTGTGTGTGTGTGTGTGTGTGTGCGCAAAGGAGCAGAGCCATCTTCACTACAGGAGGCTTAATGCCCTGATGCAGGTCAGAGGCAAGGCTATGGTTAACACTGCTTCAAATTGCCTTTCCTTCCAGATTCTCCTCTGTCAAGACTAGAAAGAGAAGTGAGGAGCGTGGGTGACAGAGGTGGGGGAAATGGACAAGATAGTGAGCAAATGGGAATCTCAAAGCCTGATAATGAAAAAAAAGGGGAAGAAGACTTTTGTTCACCTAATTAAAGTGAACAACTCAATAGCCTTTCACACATTTTCATTAAATTTGTGTTCTTTTTCCTGCCAATCTGACTGAGATTCTGTCTCTCAAAGCCTCAATGGATGCATTGATTAAAAAGCTTATTGATTAGACAGTCCTCAACACAACTCACTGATAACATTATTTAATGTTGAAATCATTACTAATTAATTGTGGATCCATTGCCTATACATTATTGAAAGTAGCATTTAAATGAACACGATAAAGTGTCAGTATAATGCATCCAACTTCTCATATGATTAGGGTTTCTCCATTCTATGCCAAATTCAGTCCAGTCCATTTCTCTTTTTCTTAACATGCAATGTAATCCCAAAACAGGATTCTGCATCAAGTCCTGAAGAAACACATTCACTGAATGGAGTCTTTCATTGTTTTGATGTGCAGTAAAGCGCAGAATGTTAGAACTGAATAGTAAGGAATATGTATTTTCACACTGCTGTTCTATAAGCCATAAAGCATTGTTTCATTTTCCTCAGAGCCACAAGGGTACCGTTCAGCCACGACACAGTGTGTTTACAAGCAGCCACAATAAAGTCAAACACATCCTGACAGTCTCAATGAGGTTTAAATGGGTGTCTGGCTTGTGTATGGCCTGTGTATTGTCTGTGCTTGGACGCAGAAGGATTGCAGGTGAAAAATCAGTAAACGGGAACATCTAACTGCTAAGTGAACAAAAATGAAATATTAGCACATCCGTCGCTAAGTGATGACTAATGCATACCAATATTTGAACAAACTTGACTAAATCTGCCATTGCAAAGTAAACATAATACCCTTAGATTTATTACGAAGCGCTTGTCAAACAGATCTTGTGAAAACCACACCCTTGGTACACACCATTTTCAAACAGAAACGCCATGAGAGAGACCAGCGTCCATTGTTTCCACTTGAAATACTCCTAAATCAGAGTAGAAAGGTCCACGCCTCCAATCTTTTCTGACAGAGGTGAGGGCCAGCTATAGCATGGTCAACACACTGGAAGAAGATTGCATTACAACTCGGCCACCTTGTGAAGAGGGCAGGGATTGAGGACAGACACATTGTTTAATGGAAGTTCTACTAGTGGGAAGCTGTAGGATGCAGGGATTGTGGGCAGCTGGCCCAATTTTCCTGGGAGCTGAACTGCTCAAGCCCTGGATTTCTGGAGGGGAACCAGAGGTTGACTGCCTGCCATTGGTGCACAGTTGATTGGAGAGCCCTCGAGGTAAAAAAAAAAACCCAGTGCTGGTCAAATATTTAATATTTTTCTTTCAAAGTAAAAAGACATTTTTGTTATATGGAGATCAGGCAGGTATTTGAATGTTTATTAAAATGACAAATTACTTTCTTTCAGCATAATTCATCTCATGCAAGATCCGAGTCCTGAAGATGTTCTGAAATTAAAATGTTTCCCGTCCAAGATATCGCTAATATCAAGTCGTACATCAGACACGGTTGATTTCCGCGGAATAAGTTGTGGCCTTCTGGTAGAGCTGGGTGTGAAGTGAGGGTGGGGGGGGGGGGGGGGGGGGAGGAGGCAAGGCCAAATAAAATGCTGCTCTGCTGATGAGGCTTCTTAACTGGATGTGCTACGCCTGCTCAATTTCGCCCTGCCCTTATGATTGATAACATGTCAGCCACAATTTATATATGGGTCCAGAGAAGCGTAGCGCTTCCCTCAGCTCAGTACACACCGATGTGCAGCTGAAAATGTTAGCAGAAAATGAGGACAATTAATTTGTCATTACTGTTGAATTAACATTTCCTCGTAATGGTTTGATTAAAAATGCATATTGAGATGCAATAAAAGCTCTTTCCAGTGAAAGGACTGGATACTCAAATCTGTCCCGAGAAGTGACCAACTGGCATTCAAGTTCCCCTAGATTAACCCTTGCCATGCAACAAACCTCATATGAAATCAACCGTAAAGTGCCAACTTGTGAGTTTTATCCTACGTGGCGCATTGCCTTGACTGTTGGCCTGTTCTGGGGCATTCAGCATTTTGGAGGCTGAAAGGGCAGAGATGTGTGTCCCCTCCAAAGTAATCGATACATGAGATGGAACCTGTCAGCAGATGTCTATAACGGAATGGATCTGGACTCACAGTAGAAATATGTCCCTAAGGAAGGTCACCAGCAGTGACAGTAGTCTTATTAAACCCAGTTGCACTAAAGTTTCATCAACCTTTTTATATATATTTATATACTTTTATATACTTTTCCAGGCAGAACATTTTACTGTACATACTGTACTGGGCTAAGATTGCATACACCAAAATAAATCACAAAAATCCAATGTGTGTTACTTGTTCTGTACTGGTCTAATGGACCAATGATAGGGACTATGTGATAAGGTACATTTGGTTGAAGACAAGAGAGGGTGTGACTATTTTATTACTCACTGGTCACACAAGTGACTCATGGCTAACACTTTGGGCGTTTGTAATATATCATTGTGGTTTGCGGAGGTTCCAATTGGCCACAGAACAGGCAATTTAGAGTCATTTCATTTTCACCCAAAGGTCATGTGCATTCAGAACTAGTAGATTTTTTTGTTGCTGTTGTTGCAAATGTCAAGCTGAAGGTTTCATTCAATGATGATGTTATTAAATCCATTAATATTTCAAATAGGACATTTACAAACATGCATGTCTATTTAATAGGTGGAACTACACCTTAACAGAAAGTTCACCCTTCATGTCTCTAAGGTTGAGACTTTGCTTTATTTCTGCATTTTTCCAGCTCTGGACCTTCAGCGTCGATCTTTCTGTGGCTCGGGGTTCTGCAGTGTTCCCTCGTCTGGCAACTCGGTAAAGGTAAATAACGACACTGCTGATTTCATCCGACAGGATCCTGCTCCGTTTGCCTTAAATTTGCATTATTCATCTTTATTATCGCTGAGACAGGCCTCCGAGGATACTGACACTGGCGTCTCACATGGTCAGTTCATTACCCGCTCACTGTGACGGCCCATCGCCCTGAGAGCAGGGATATTTACGCCTGCCCATCCCTAACACTATCTGTCAATCTGATAGGCCAATACCTCTGATTAACTGAAACAACCTGAGCAGATTCATCATACACTTTATCTTATTCTCATTTGCATCCTAAAAAGCATGCAACACATAAATGTGTGTATATGTGTTGCTTTTTATATATATATGTATTCATTCATTCATTCAATGAATGAATGAATTAATATATGTATTATACATGCACAATTTTGTCTGATTTATTTTCCTCTACTGTCTACTTGGCCTGGAGTATAACAGCCGTTGAATCGGTCGTCAGCTTACAGCAGATTTTTAGGTTCTGCTTTCATTTCATGCTCAACGAGAGCAAATGGCTTGGCTAACTGAGCAAGCGAACATTATGAAACAGTGTGCTTGTCAAATCTTTAGTACAAAAAATATGCTTACTTATTGCTATGCAATCCTTCGAGGAACAACAGAGCACGAACAGTACCATGCAGACAAGCCTTCATACCGTTCAGAGAACCTACTGTACACATATGAATGATTTGAATGCTTTACGGTATATTGAAAGTTTTGTATAATATAAGAGGAATCACAAACCTACAGTGGTGTTGGTGAGATTACAGCAGCCTATTGACAGCTCCAAAATGATGTCTTAAAGTCAGCACTTCAATTTTGGTTCTTTATTAATTTTTTTCTATCTCGATTAATGAACCCTTACTTACACACGAGCTTCCTTCATGAGAATCGGTTCTAGAATAAACATTTGGGGAGATAAAATGAATTAAAGTGCTAGCGCAACCTTCTGTAATCGCCATCCATGCTCCCTTCTCAAATATGGCCTGGTTTTCAGATGAACTCAAATGTTCTAGTTTATTCTGTTTGCAACAGATGGGAAAGATAAGCAATTGTTTTATTTAAAGTCCTCTGTCCCTTCATCCGTGTCAAGTGTTTACCTATTGCTTTGCACCCATGACAGCACCGGTCCACCCATACTGATGAGGTGCTCTCCAGATAGGAGCTGGCTGTCTGGACAAAGAGAAGAGGGCTGGGCTTGTCAAAGGCCTAATGGTTCTGGAGAGGCCCTTAGCTTTGCATGTGTAGCAGACGCCAGCACCAATTAGCCAGGTGTACACAGGCTGCCAGTCTATGAGAGGAGAACGGACAGGGCTGATTCGCTGCGCTAACGTTTACTTTCTTCTGCTACGGCCGATCGATGAAGACACTGGAACTTGGGGAAAGAGAGAGAGCGAGAGAGAGAGAGAGAGAGAGAAACAGAGAGAAAAAGAGAAAGAGAGAGAGAGAGGGATGACATGAATGCCACATCACGCTGAAGAGAGTATAAGCTGGCGGTGAGGTTATATAATATAAATGACACAAAATGAGAATCACGTTTGGATGAAGAGATAAGTTCGGATGGATTTTGATGTGGATGGATGGATCTCAGAAAGTGTTATTGAGCTAAAACCCAATCAGACCAAATGGAGCCTCACTCATCTTCGTATGGAATCGTAAATGAAATCTCTGAGTGCCGCATCCACATTTAAACACCTTACTAATGCGAAACATGATTTATACATTTTATGCCTTGAAGACATAAGTCAAACGCATGTAGGCAGTCTTTGGACATTAAACTTTATAGCAGCCTCGATTGGTCATTGATTAATAATAAATACAGCACCATAGTCCCTGGCGAGCATGTTGAGTGAAAGCTGTTCTATGACATCAGTGGTGTAACATGGCTGTTAATGTGTTAATATGACTATGCCTTCACACAAGACCCAAGGGCAATAATGGCATCAAAGTAGGGTACATTTGGAGGATGTTGAAGAGAGAGGGAATAGGTTGTTAGGTGAGTGAGGTTTTGTGAAAATGAAACCAAATTGAAATTCAAATAGGAAATATCTCCAACAAGGTTGTAGGATGACAGTGGACAGAATGAACCTGATTGTATATAAAGATGCCACCATATATTTGTCTTTCTCTTTTGTCACCGTGGTGATATCAATCTCAAAGAGATCAATATTTATAAAGCAAACAATGCACCACCATAGGAAGAAAAAAAATGGTTATAACTGACAGCAACCAGGTTAAGCACTTCACATGCTCTCCTGCTCGATTTACAGGTGATGCAGATGGGAAAAGATGAGAGGGGGGGGGGGAGAAAAGAAGAGCAAGCCTCTCCCTCAGCACCACTTGGGATGTGTCAAGATTTATTCTGAATCAGAGGACCCTTTCCAGAGAGTGAGGAGGCGGATGTGTCTGAACAACACTCGTTTTCAATTGAGTACGTCTGAAAGCAGCTTTGAAACAATTAGAACAGAATACCCACTGCTCTGAATAGTCCTTGATGAGAATGAGGTGCAAAAGGAGATCTTTGTGCGATAGGTCAGTCGTTCATAAATCGTGGAAAAGGTGACATTCACCCCCAAATCGTAACGAATCATGTCGTAATTATAATAATATTAGCGCACAGCTTATCATTTAAAAAGAGAATAAAAGTGCTCATCATGATTACTTCACATCAATGGGATAAATTGTTTTTCCTCACTGGGAAGATTGGAGTAGGATGAGGGGGACTTGCCTTTTCACAGGGTCTCTCTCCATATTAATGAGAACAATCTGGAATTGTTGTGACAGGGACGCTCTGCAGCAGTCAAGGCGAATGCTATCATACAGGGGAGGAGGAAGGATGGCTCGGAAGGTCACTCACTTCAATTTGAAAATGTGCAACATAAATCTACAGAGCCCCTCTCACAGCCCACAATATAGACAAACCATTTCTAGAGGGTTCCATGTCAGCGTCCTACAAAAATGTCACATCTACATCGCAAACAGCAACGTGTCAAGGACAGTCGCTGTATGAAATATGATGGATGTTGTGTTTTAAGGCAGCAAATCAATTCAAAATTCTCTATCCCTATGATCTAGAAGACATTGGCAATATTAATGTGCAAAGCATGATGTCAGAATTTAAACTGAAGAAATATAGATTGTAAAGAATAATGCTACAATCATGTTCGGATGATTTCATGCTCACAATGAGCAACTAAGGGAGCCAACTCTTTCCACACACTGCACAATCACAGACAGAGAGAAAACAACTTCTATAATTGGAAAAACATATTGTAGCTTAAAGATTGTGGCATATTTAGGTCAAGCTTTGGTTTGGAAGTTTGATGAAATAAAACATAATAGGGGGGGAGGGGGGGAGGGGGGGGGGAGTTCTTAAAAATGGTAACCTCATCCAAACCCTGAAACAAATGTTTGAGATTAATGAGGCTTTCGCTCCAATCTGACAAATCAAACCTTCGCAGTGACTAACAGCAAAAACCACACACAGCCACAGGCACACATACACGGAACACAAAATAGGAGGCATGTTACAGCACATTTCCCTCATGTAATGCATGTAGGACTGATACACAGCCATACTGTCAGTACATTTTAATTTAAAAACAATAACTATGCTTTTGTTTATCAGGGGGTCAGATGGCTCCATGGTTAAGGCGTTGGCCTCCTGATCGGAAGGTTGTGAGATCGAGCCCCGGCTGTGGCTATATGATGTTGTGTCCTTGGGCAAGGCACTTCACCCTACTTGCCTCAGGGAAAATGTCCCTGTACTTACTGTAAGTCGCTTCGGATAAAAGTGTCTGCTAAATAAATAAATGTAAAATGGAAATAATATCTCCACGAGAGACTCCAAGATGAAGGCTTGCCTGTACAGGCAAACTCTCAGACATGCTGACTTGTCACCAGACTCTGGGATCATCAATGTACAGCTGTACCAGCATAGCATCTCCAGACTAGGTACAGTATGACCCTCACCCTGATGAATCAACGGGGGTGTTGATCACCTGCCTTCCCATGAAAATCTAAGCCTGAAAAGCAGGGTTAAGTAGGATGTAGGTGGGTTGCCTTAGAGCTGGGAGCGTGTAGAGGCATTCCAAGCAGGGTTACTACTGCATGGAAAGCATGGTGGTTTGGATATCAAAGGGAAGATGTATCAGGAATGGAAGTATTTAATTCTATAAAGTCCACTTGGTCAGATCTACAGCATTAACAGCAAACTCCCTCTGTCTGTCACTACAAGGGATAGCACCCTGCCCTGATTACCAGAGCTGGAGAAGCTCTTCTGTTGTAGAAGAGCAGGCTATTTATTCTCATTGCAAAGAGACATTGTCCACCTTTTAATATTTACAAAGGACTAGCCATCCTAACTATGCTTTTGCATGAACGCTAGAATAAAACGGTAACATGTAGAACTGGAATTAAATAAATTGAACCAAATAAATCCAAACAGATATACTGTACATGATTTATGGGTACCCACACACCATGTAAGTCAACACAGTCCCCTAGAATGCTCTGTGTTAAGAGGTATGATTTACAGTCAATAAAAAAGAGGGTTACAGATGGACTGCCCAAATTCAATCTGCTGACCCCATCCATCTCTGATACTCTTATATACAATACCATCAATTTATTATGAACTCTGGCTTTTAGCTAACCAAGTCTCTCCTGTGCGCACTTGTTATTGTTAGAGCATCACATTAGCTTTAGTGCTTTGTACCTGAAGCATTACCTTGGATGTATAAGTGGAATGTGAGTTTGCAGGGGAAAGGGGATGATAATTCAGTGATTCCAGACCACAATGATCAGGACAGATTAAACCAATGTGTTCAGGGATGTTTTGAGTGAAATTACCAAGACTGAAGATTTCTTACGCTTCTTTATTCAGCATGTCTCAGTTGATATAAATTGAATTGCAGTAGACAAATCATTTTGGTTTGGAAAACATTGGTCCGTGGTTCATTGTAGTTCATGTTGCTGGCCTAGCCAATTTCACCTTGTTGTAATGAGACACAAATAGACTATTAAACAGAGGAATTATTTAATGTCTCAAAGTATTGATTGTAGCAGTGAATGATAGCATTATGTTAAATTCGTTTTTTTTTTAGTTGGTCAAAAAATGTCACGGTAAAGTTTATTTAAATCTCTAACATAATTCCATGTTACACAATTTACAAAGCCTAGAAAAAGTACTCTGAACAGATTGCCTTCACGAAGTCCTCTTTTAGCTTACATTGATGCACTGTGTGTGCAACTATTCTTTTGCCTAATACACGTAGAGGTGATGACCCTTTGAACTAAAGGAGTTGTGTGACTTATTCCTGAATTGAGATCCTCTCTATTTTACGAAAGGACAATAACCAAACAACGGCACCAAAAACGGCACGAAAAAAAATCCAAAGCTATAGCTGAATTTGCTGAGTGATCAAAAAAACAAATTGATAAGACTATCTTACCTTTAGCACCTATATCCGTGACCACAGCGAGGAGAATCAATACAGTGCCAATGAAATTTCTGGAATAACTCATGTTTTTTCGGTGTTGGAGTCCTCGATAAGGAGAAATAAATGTCCTTGGGATGAACACTTTTTTCCTTGGAAAAATATGAAAGGAAGAGCGCTCCGTCAGGCAGAAAGACTGAGGGTTTGCATACGCAGCAACGGGATCTCCACGCGCTTGTTGACCAGTGTCTCGCTCTGTAAACTGTGCAGGCTCAGCCCACTGTGACACTGGGTAGGATTTTGAAATGCTCGTGACGCCGATTTCGGGAGAGCGTGCGATTTCCCGTTGCGCGTGCCGTTCTGTTTTAAAGACAGCGCGCGAGCTTCAATTCAGAACCACGGACAGCTCCTAGCGTTTGCTTCTGGAACCACTTCAGCGTTGGCTGAAAGTTTGAATCAGGGACGTTTCTAGGATTGAAAGAAAGGGGGGGCTTAGCCCCTGGCATTTTCTGTCGACGGGGGGGGGGGGGGGGGGTGGGGGGGTGGTAGTCGCACCGCAGTCCGATGCGAGCCAGCGATTCCCATAGACATCCGTTTTTCACTCGTTTTTCGAACTTGTGGGTTACATTTTTGAAGCTCAAGTGACCGACATTTAACCGAGAGCATCCGGTAATTTTTCGAAATAAAATATTGCTATTAATTATCGTGTTTCTTCGGCGGCCCGATAATAATCCCGATAATTATTTAGGGGGGCTGAAGAACATTTAGGGGGGGCTTCAGCCCCCCTAAAACAGGGCTAACGACGCCCATGGTTTGAATCATTAATGGGGTGTTGTGAAATAAGGGCTGTGGAAAGTGTGTAAATATACATAATCGATAAAGGGATTTGGTTGTAACACGAAGTCATAACACCAAACTGTCTAAATAGCCAAATCAAACGAAATTAGTTTTGGCAACAGGCAAAGCATTCTGGTTGCGTCATTCCCTGTCACATAATCCTTCAAAAACACATGGATAAGTAGTCTACTACTGAAAAGGAAATGAGACTCAATATCCTTTTTGTGCCGTGTTTGTTGCATGGAAAGAGCCAAATGTGCAAAAAAGGGATTGTGCTTATGAATCATACATAGACCAGATGAAGGGTATTATGGAAATACTACAGACATGTTAAGAGATGGTGCCAGGGCAAAGGCATCAACAATGTCATGCATTGAATGCTGATGCATGTGTCCATCTATGAGCTTCCATTTGGAGTGCACTGTATTCATCTGGGTGTTTTTCCCTCAAGCTTGTTTACAGCTACACACAGCAAGCAAAGGGCTCAGATTCATTAACATTCAATGCTTGTCAATGACAGTGGTAGTTGGGTTTTGTTTTAAGCCAGTAATCAGTGTTAGAGATTTTCAAAGCTCTGCTTCTTGTACTATGTGCGTGTGTGTGTTTGTGTGTGTGTGTGCGCGCGTGTGTGTGTGTGTGCATGCATGTGTGTGTGTGACAGGTGGCAGTAAAGCTTGGCTGATGTTTGCTCTGTTCTGGCTGAGAGGACACAGCTCGCTAAGCAGCAGAGGCTGGCTGACTCTGCAGGGGAGCGGCTGGTCTGGGGAAATGATCTAACTGTCTGTGTTTGCAGTTCCAATGCACCTTCCCATTCAACACCAGTGTCAAACATCACAAACACCCATTGTCACTTTCATCATGATATACAAAACCTGTGTATTATATATTAGCATAGTTCTTAAACCCAAAATCAAACCAGCACCTCTTATTTTGATTCCATGCACATATTATACTGTTGCTGCCTGTAGAGACTGGATTCCAGCTGCTCATCATTAACTCAAAGCAACCCCCCCCCCCCCCGCCCCAAAAAAAATAATTCAATAGCCAGGGCCATTTATACAATAGTTTCATATTTGAATAGCAGTTGATTGAGCACCATTTTAACATGTGACTTTAACTTAGTTGATCTTGACTACATATAGTGTCCTACCAACTTTCTTTGATTGAATAAACAATTATGTAGGAGTAAGATCTGTCTGTAGCCAATTATCTCTGACTATGTAGTGTCATGTGGTGCAAGACACTTCAATATGACTTTGAAGGTTAATTTTATTTGGATATGTTCAAGTTATCTGTTAAACATCTACTCCCTGTTTCTGATCTGCATGCATCAAGACAATCTAAACCAGTGAACCTTAAGTAAACATTGGAATGGAAATGCTACTACAAATCCTGAAGCAACACGCTATCTTTTGCATTTGTGTTTAAAGGACAACTCTCAGGGACTTTCCAGTGGAACCTAAATTACACGCTCTTATTAATAGCCTTTCAACCTGAACGCTGCTATCATCTTAAAACCCACTTCTTTTGACTGCAAAGTAGCCGAGAAGACTAGCTTGTGTGGTTTCTAAAACTGTTAAAGAATAATAGTAGTAACTCTGTTAAAGAGTAATGTTTGTGAGATTATGGACTGTCACCATTTTGCTATCTGCAGTCACATGCATGTTTTATGACATAGGACATAACCTGGTTTTGACTGCCAATGCACAGCAGAAAGAGTGAATGAGATGTATCACTATTATATATATTGCATGACTTTTCCCAAATTTCTTTCAGCAGGGGAAACCCAGTCCTGAATCACAGCCCTCCTGCCATAGGGGTTTATTTGTCTTAATAAGGAAAATGATTCTCGCCAACTCTATTAGGCATACTAGGCCCTGAATACATTTCAGCACCAAGGATAGATTAACCATCACTTCCTGATGAAGTTACTCTAGCTGCAAGGCCTGTCAGGCAGGACAAGGAAATAACAGGAGTGGGGATGGGCAAGCCATCTAGGCATGGGTCGGTTCTCCACAGCGGATTATAACAAATGGCAATTCACATTCATTTATTTACTAGCTTTTATTTGTGCTTAAACAGACATGTTTTTTTTGTTTAATGGCAAAGGTTCAATTTCACCTGTACATTTAGGAGAAATTGATTTTTAATTTAAACCTGATTACATGCGGATCAATGGTGACACTAATCCTCGAAAATGTATTCTAAGTTAAGCACACACTTACAGACGATTCAAAAACAGAAAGGTTGTTCTATGAATCAGATGGAAAAAGCCACAAATCAATTCTTGTTGTGTCAACAGCAGTGCAATCTATGGCAAATATACGCAGCTGGAAATCCCCTTGTGGTTTACGAGGGGAGGATTTCACATTTTCTCTCTCTCTCGCTTGGTCAGCACATGACTTACTACACCTTGACCACGTTATATTATTCGTCCTATTATGCAAGTCGTGTCATGACCTGCATAGCCATATTTCACTGCTGCCATTAGTCAGGAGCAATGCCTGTTCTAGGATCCCTGATCCTGCTGCGGACAGGGGAGTCACAAGGCCTCAAAACCTAATCTCACATCTAAAAAAATCTCCCAGCATCCCCAGGGACACATTTGTCATGACTGGTCGGATATTTGTTCTACAGACGTGTGAATGCTTTGTCTCTCAGATAAATGCAAGGGGTGGCAAAAACCATTTAGCTTAGGGGAATGGAGAGCCTTGCACCATGGCGACACCTGTCCCAAAGAATAATTGTTTCACATGGTGACTCTGTGCTGTGTGACTGGTTCAACCAAAGAAATGTGGTTAGGGAAAAAAATTGAAATCTCTCAACCTGCAACTTATTTGTACAAAAAAGAATCTGTTTCAGACCAATACATTTTGTTTAATTTATTTATTTTGCATGGTCAACCTCAAGGAACACGTAAAGTGGGTACTCACGTCCAGTGCATCTGTTTCCACAGAAATCCTAAATGAGCATGGAAAAGAGAATCTGGTAACTATATGAGTTGACAAGACGAGACTTTTTTAGTAAAACGTAAAAGGTAACGTAAAAGGTTTATATTATACCAGTATATACGTTATACCCAGGCCCATATCTCAAACACAACTAAATGGCTTATGTCTCTGCTAATTATGTCCTCCAGAGTTGGTACATGAATCATCCAAGATGTGGTAGTATCGGTATACAAATTACTATTATGAATATATATAAGATATTGTATACTTAATTCTTTTGACATTATTTTACATCTTGTAAACAGTTACCAGATGCATCAACAACATTGCTGCATTCACAGACTTCTCTCTCTCTATTATATCTGACAGATCGGGAGAATTGGGAGTTTATCTCTGCGAGTGTTTTGGTATGTAGCTCACACTACAAAACTCTGCAACAACATTGTTTAGCTACACATCAGAAGAAGGCCAAAGTTCACAGCCTATGACATTATTCAACACAGCAGTAAGCAGTTTGTTGCACTTTTAAGGCTTCTTCCACTTTGAAAACTTGTGTACTGCCATGTTAAACTGGTACAGTGTATGGTTGGTCACAGGTTTCATAAAATGAGACTTCAAACTCTTATAGAATACGTTTATAGTTGCAAAAATATATAAATCCCAAATCATTGGCTTGTGAATTGCAATATTGTGTGCAATGTTAGTGCTTTTATGTGCAAGTAACAATGTCCTTGAAATTTTGTACCATACTGTTTGTGTTGAAATGAAGATTTCCAAGCCTCATAAATCAGGCAGGGACATAGCCTACCTCGGGTTCAGCTTGTTTCATGGGTGAATCTTGTCTGCCTGTGTGAGGAGTGGGGGGGTCCAGAGGGAGAGATATTGACATCTGTTTTACCCCTCCCCCAATTGAAACTCCAGCTACCATGATATATGCAATTTACTGCGGCCGATGGAGTGTGCAGCATTCCAGTATGTATGTAATACATGCAGGTAATACTATTGGCTGATAAATATTTCACATATGTATACGCATCACAAATGTGTGTGTTTGTGTGCGCGCGTTCTTTGTGTTTGTGCCTGCCTTGGTGTGCATAATCTTTTGCCATTGTTTTAGAGGAAGACACCAGGAGACAGATTAACTGATGGAGCTTTGCGGTCCTTTGTGAACAAAATACTGTAGCTAGTTACCCTTGCTTAAAGGGTCAGGAAAGCTCCTCTGTCGGTGCCTGATGTTGTGAGCATAACAACATACACAACATTACCTCCACAAACAGCAACGAGGGCCTTCATCCATGTATTTACACTCCACATGTAAAGGTAATCCTGTTCTCCCTCAGTGCACACACGGTCCTTGTTCTCCAAAGAGCAGACATCCAAATTGCCACCAGTGAGGCCACAGCAAGGACGTTCCATCAAATCCTCACAACTGCCGGTTTGAATTTAATGGTCAAATGAGTTTACTGGAATATAGACACCTTTGTGTCTTTGTGCGGATGACAATCACCGTATATAGGTCAGAAACCTGACCAACCATTCTTCTCATCTTATGTCCATTGTCTTCGGATTCATCATAGGCACTAGGTCAACGAATAAGGTTCAAGGTTTACTGAATACCCAATTCCCTAAACTAAAGTCCTTGGCACGGTTCTCACATGAGACTGCCTTCATGAGCCACGTGGAAGCACCAGCAATTTAATATTCATGAAGCTTTAGTTATTCATTAGACAGACCTGAGCATCCTCTGCTGTTGGTAAGGGCAATCATGAATATTTAAAAGAGGTACTTGATATTTAAACATGACTTGGAATAAATTGCTTGCAGTAAATGTCAGGTAAATAACACTAGAGTAGTACTTGACGTCGATGATGACTGTTGTAATTATGTAAACCTCTACAATACGTTTTCAAAGTAGTTATTTCTTTTTATTGTGATTGTTTCAAAGATTGGGGTGACAATGTAATGTATGTAATCTACATAGCAAAAATATACCAAACTTCTCAGACATGACAGAGGTCACATTTGAGACATTTAACTGAAATCTTACAAGTCAAGCTATGCTTCTTTGTAAAAGCAGCGAGGCCATACGCCCCAAAAATTATAACGCCATGGCTTTCACACAAATGTACGTGTTTATGCAATATGACTCAAAAACAGATGTTGACCATTTATTTTATTCATGAGTCACAAAAATCTGTACAGCATCAATTTTCTCCATTCAGAGTTCCTGATGTTGAGACATGGTAATGCGTGCTAGAACATCATGACTCAGCAGTGTGTATGCTGCTGCAGAGCAGCGGCCTTTTAAAGCAAAAAGCAACGCCGTTCATCATATTGTGGGCGGGGGGGGGGTGAGGCAAAGCTGCTGGGCCTCAGCAGCAATCCTTTGCCATGCACTCCAAGGGAATAAACTTTCCCTGCTGGCAGATGGTGACTTCAGTGTCCCAGTAATGCTCACCAGTCATAAACAACACACGGATGGCTCAATCCCACCCTTTGGGGAGTTTAGTTTACAGCATGCTGGACTGCGAACAAATCCTGTGGACAACCACAACAAGCAGGTATATAACGCCATAGTGTTTAAGCAGGAAACACCTATTCTCACATTTAAAACACAGTTAGAAAACTAAGCTGCAGACATGAATGTGGTCTGTGGTAGAATTGCCTCTAACAAGTCAGAGAAGCTGAGCTCAAGGGTTCGACCCTAACGACAGTCTAACATGCTGCATGTCTGGCTGGCAAAACATCAGAATAATCCAGAAAAAAATGTGGACTGGTGAGCTTGTTTCGGCCATTTGAGGGCTGATGCTGTGAGACGTAACCACCATCAGGTGTGTCTGCTATGAAAAGGATGAATGTGGGCTCTCTGGTTAATGTAGTGTGATATGGCAGGACAGGGTCCGTGAGGAGTCACCCACTTCATTTGTGTGTGACAGGGCAGAACGGTGGGGTGTGTGACCGGCTGACCCTCTCCAGGCCTGATATACCACACCAACCATCTGCTTGGCCTGCTGTCCACAGAGGCCTGTGTTACATGCAGGAACACAGCTACAATAAAGCCAACCCCCTGGAGCAAAGCTATACTACCTTTACTACCTTTACACAGCACAGGGCAGTCTGTAAAGACGCTGCCATGCTCCTTTTCTGAAAGGTATCTGGAAAGTCTACAGATCTAGTCATGTTTTGGAAAGGCTTGTATATGGTACAGATTTTCCTTCGATAAGGAGTATGTATGAAATAGTTTACTAAGGTTGAACATTTAAAACGTTTTTAGGTTTGGAGATTTGGAAAAATGATTGTCTATTTTTTATTCAAACTTCTCTACAATGTTATTCAACTAATTTAAAAGTGCCACAGTTTGGTTGGGTGCAGTTTTGAGTTTCAGAAGAGATTCTGACTCACTGGACCACGTAGTTCTTTATTTTCTTGTCAGAGGTTGGTGGGGGATGAGCTATCTATGCGCTGATCGATTGCAAATGAGACTCATTCAGAGATGTTCTGCCTGTCCACACACAGGGAGAGAGAAATCAATGGGATGCCTGAGTCTCTCCCGCAGCAAAGATAAAGACCTATTCTGAGCTTTTCAGAACAGTCTGAACAGGTTTTTGGGAAAGCAAAAAAAAAGAAAAAGAAAAACTGCAATGCATTTGGCCAAATGTACAAGAGCGAAAGACCATGTAATAATACTAAATGTATGTCCTATGTTTAATCAATAATAAATAAAACATTTGCACTTTCTAATTGTTATAACTGCTACTGGTTTTGGAAGAAAAAAAATACAAAAGACAAATGGTTTATCTTGTGGACAGACAGATCCTGGACAACTAGAGACATCTGGCGCCATTTTATATGCCCTGTTATGCAACAGTCTTTTGCGTTCTTTGGACTATGTTGGAAAGTGGAGAGGCTATTTTTAAACTAGCCACCACGCTGAGGAAAGCAAAGCGTAGTTGAATAATAAAAATCAGAGCTCAATCATGTCACAGGAGTTATACGATTGTATAGTGATTGGAGCCGGAATTCAGGGTTCTTTTACATCCTATCATCTGGTGAAAAACAACAAGAAAACTCTCCTACTTGAGCAGGTCAGTAGGCTGGCTTGCTTTATTTGGTTTTTAATGATCTGTGTTATACCTTGAAAAAGTAGGCTAAATTATGTATACCTATTTACGTCTATGTAAATAAATAAATCAAGAATGTAGACATTTATAGTTCATAAAGATCAACACAACATATTAAAATACATTGTGCTCTTGTGTGGGTCAAAGTTTCCCCTGCCTCACTCCCGTGGAAGCTCTCATGGCCAGACACGCATTTCCCGGAAGGCTTACGAACATGACTTCTACGTTCGTATGATGGAGGACAGCTATAAGCTGTGGTCCCAGCTGGAGAAAGAAACCAATGTTAAACTGTACAGGTGAGCGGTAAGCTCTGTCTCAGCAAAGCGTTAATGGAACATCGCAATAGCTTTAGCAGAACACTGAGATTTGTCACATTTGATGTGCTTTGTTCGTACTGTGAGCTGCAACTCAATCTGCTGTAGGCCATAGATGGATGACTTTCTCATTACTTTCTGCGTCAGCGAATCACCCCAGATAGAACCTATTTTTTTCTTTCAAACTCTTTAATTTCCTGAGAAATGAGGTTTGTGCTTGTAAATACAACTGTAGGATCAGAGCCTTCAGCAACTTGGAAGTTTGAGCTACTGTCAGTGATCACAAACGCCACAGTCAGTAACCTGCAAAACAAATATGCCTTATTATATATGGAGATGGCAAATACGGTTGGTTCAACAGTATCCAGGTTATTTTTACAAGCACACATGCAGTACACACTTGAGACATTCAACCATGGTAACCGACTGAGGGATAGATTCAACCAACAAAATCACTTCATTGGAACCACTGAAACACACAAGAGTACAGTTCTATTTCACACACAAATACACATGAGATCACAACTTCATACTAAACTACCTCACAATTTTCTCAATCACAACATGCTGTGTGAAATCTCACCTTTTATGACTTGACTCACACTCAGTGACCTGGGTTTGACATAATCATTCACAATGTATGTGTAGGCACAGGTAGACATACACACAGACACACTTATACATGCACAAATCTAATGAGTGAGATAGATGTCAGCTGGTGTTGCCTGAGACTTATGGATATCGAAAGATGTTGGAGCAGTCTCTGCCACTGAAGGAAAAGGCCAACCCGACCATAAATCAAGTCGATGAGGGAACAAGACCCTGTAATTGAGAACCTTAAACTCTTGGATCGTGTAACTCGTGTATTTTACAGCGGTAATTATACTCAGTCACATTCACTTTAAGATCTGTCTTCAGATTGTTGGTAGTTGGTGCATTCACAGTAGGTGTATGTAATGCTTTTAAAGTTGTTGAAATCATTTTTTGTACTTTTCTAATAATATTATGGTTTGCATAAAATATTGCAACTGTTCAATCATGACAAGTGACAGTAAATGTGGAATGAGATCATGTAATTTAATTTGACCCTTTGAATTTGAGGTTAACGAATGTGGAAAACTGCATTGTGAATGGCACATGCTTTTAAACGAAAGTCTGCCTTTAACGAGAGGATCCCTCTTGCAGACGCACAGGGCTCCTCGTCATGGGTCCAGAGAACGGGAAGGATTTCCAGGAATTGAAGACCACGCTAGAGAGAAACCACGTTCCTACTGTAAACCTCCCAAGTGAGGAGTTCAGCAAGCATATTCCCCTTGTCAACCTGACCCAGGGAAACGGAGCTCTTGTGGACACCACAGCTGGGGTTCTGTATGCTGACCGCGCCCTAAGAACTGTCCAGGTGATCTGAACATAGTGGGCATCTTTTCTTATTGTCATGTTCGTTCATTCATTATCTACCGCTGATCAGCGGTGCCGCTTAATCTCGTTAGGGGTCATGGGTGACTTGATTTCAGTTTAATGAACTTCATGAACTACTTAGCTGTGGCTGCAAGCAGTTGAGCAATTGTTGTATAAAAACCACATGCTGTGGTAAAACTTGGTTAAGATTTTGTCATCTTTTTCTTGCAAATTACCCTTGTTTGTACCTATGCATTGCCCATTTTATCCACTAATCTGTATCCAATTAGACATTAGGTGTTCCTTGTAATTAGGAATTACATTCATTACCACCCGTTATTTGGACATCTGAGCCAGATGCAATCTATTGCGAGTTATGACCAACACTGGCTCTTACAGGAGTCAATACTAACACATTGAAGTACAGACTGCTGCCCCCGCGACCCAGCACAGGATAAGCGGAAGAAAATGGATGGATGGAATTTGTAGTGTCAGATGAATGCTGAATCTGATACACTTGAAACGGCAAAGCGTTTCACTGTTCAAATATACTGCGTTAGAACATTGTCAGCAGTTGATTAAATGCATGCAGGCTCAGACAGAAATGAGAAAAGAAGCAGAGATACAGCCTTCAGTCACTGACAGATCAAGCACAAAATAGCAACACAAATGTTTTGTTTCAGTTTCAGACTCAAAACCATTATCCTGTCTTCTGTGTATTGATTAAACAGCTTTTTCCTCTTTTGAGCAAACTGCAGATGCATTGCAAGCATGCATTTCAATGTGTCCATAGATGTAACAATAGAGGCCTCAATAGTTTACCGCTGTGCACCATGTGAATTTCTCAATTCTGCATCAATAGTCTTCCTCAGTATCTATTAGCATTCACCAGGCTTGGAACATTTACATGGTTCATAGTCCACATTTTCCGAAAACAAGTGTTTTGTCTTCAAAATATGTTTTTACACAACGTGACGTTTCACCAGACAGGCAGAAAGTCAGGTCCAACACTTACAATGAATGGTATAGTTGGTTGTCTGAACTGCTATTACACCTACAACAAACAACTTGAAAACAAATGAAAATTAAAACAATGAAAATTAAAACAACTAAAATTAATACAATTAAAATTAAAACAATGACAATTAAAACAATGACAATGAACTTGTTGGAGTCTGGATGGATGCAGGTTCCTCCGCTGTTTCAGTAAATGTCCAAAGATGGCCATCATTTCTGATTTGTATCCAGCACATGTATCACTCACTGGATGCACACAATGTTGAGATGACAAGGTAGTTTTGAAGGTGAGAATACATCAACAGATTTATGTACAGTTCATTAAATACTGACTGTCTGTGTTGCCAGGGAATTTTTCAAAGGATGGGTGGCGTCATAAAGGATGGCGAGGAGGTGACCGCCATCAAGCCTGGTTCAGTGGTCACCGTGACGACAGCCAGCGGAACATACACAACAAAGAGCCTTGTGATCACAGCGGGATCCTGGACGAACAACATGCTCTCCCACACTGGGCTGCATCTCCCACTACAGGTTAGCCTAAATCAAATGACAGCCTCAAGCCTTGGTCAACGCCGGGCTAGTGCATCAGTAAGTAAGCTGCAAAACCAACACTGTCTGCTTGGTTTAGCATAGCGTCCTATGGAATTAGGAGAAGTATTGCAGCTAGCCTTCCCTTAAGTAACTGATACATAAATTCATGGAATGAGTCATGACCATATAACATGACGGATGAGGTAGACCACAGTACAATGTAAGCCATGTGGAGTGTGGCGTGCAAATGCATTTTGCCTACACATCTACTCTCTCTTATAGGCAGTACACTAATATCCATCTAAAAAACACTGACAGCCAGCATGTCATCTTAATGGAGTTGCAGTCGTCTGTGTTTTTCTGTTTAAGGAAAGACAAATGATAGGGCTTTTAGAATGGTGCACATTTAATAAGAGTTTGGGTGTATTGTGCTGAAGGTTGGATGCAAACAGCTGCATACAAGCATTAGTTATTATTAGATATCAGGAATAATCACATTATAGACTGCAGACTTCTCCTTTACCCATGATTTTGCAGAAAACAAACTTCCTAGCTCCTATTCACACGTGCAGCATATTAAGCTCTGCCAAAATAATAAGTATGTCCTGCCCATATAGTACTTGTTGAGGAATGGAAAGCTAGTAAACTCACAGTTATACATGCCCCAAAAAAGAAAAAAGACTCAGAACTTTATTGAGTTTCCCTTCCCCCAGACTATGACTAGCAACCTGGGATTGCCACTCTGGTCTTTGATTTCTTTAGCAAAGCAGCTGAGAAGCAGGGTCTCCACAGACAGAACAGACTCAACCATCCCCAAAAACAATAATTTTTTTATTCTGGTTTTGAGACGAAGCCAGCTAACCAATCTTGCAATATTTTACCCCCTCCCTAAAAAGAAAAGATGATGGAAATTCTCGGCAGTTATTTAAAGGGAAAAAATGGAGTCTGTATTGGAATTGCATTATTCAGGATAGTGAGAGGCCCCAGGAACGCCATGCTTGAGTGAGCTCACCGAAAAGTATGAGGTATATAACACTGTAAGGTCCACTCTGCTGTGCCCGCTGAATTTTCATGGTCCCCTGGAACAACGCTGTGCCTGTTAGTTCATTTAACCGAAAGCTCTCTGTCATTTCATCTTTATTATTAAGGCAGGAGTCTGTATGCGTTTCATTAACACCTCATTCTTGGCCATTGGCTTCAGTGCCACTTTAGTAATTGCCATTGAATTAGAGTAGAAGGGAATAGATATGGTAATGATGGTAGAACAAGGAAGGCTGACATGTGTGTAGTTGTGTGGAGTAAGTGTGTCGCATCCTCCAAATACAGTCATTCTTTAGCTTGGTATTTTGTTCTAAGAGAGGTCTCACCTCCACTAGGTGCTTAAAATCAACGTGTGCTACTGGAAAGAGAAGGAGCCTGGATCCTACAGCCTCCAGCGCCGTTTCCCCTGCTTTATTCAAGTTGAGGCTGAAGAGTCCAATCATCACATATATGGTTTACCTTCCAATGAGTACCCAGGGCTGATGAAGGTGAGTGTGGCTACTGTCTAGCACTGCATTTCTGATCCCTGATACACTGTCACTGTCTTTCCTGCCTGTGCAATCCTTCTCATGTTTTTTCCCTGGTCAGGGATGATTAATACTTGTGACATTGTGGAAAGATTATAAATACTTGGCTGGCTTCTTTTTTTTCACCCTCAACAATTTGTGAAGAGAATTGTACACTTTGAAAGTGTATTACTGATTCATAGAGTATGTGTGATTCATAGAGCATTGATTACAGGCTACACAACAATTCCTAGAGAACTCCGAATCAGAAATAATTCACCTAATCACATTAGTTTTTAAAGAAGAATCTTGATATTTTGTGAGTGTTGACTTTGCACTGATGTTTTTTTTTTTTTACATTGCATTTCTTTTTTTTTGGGCATGATGGCAAACCAGCAGGAGTTCTGGAGACTAATAGCACCTAACATGCTTGGAGAGAAGGGGGGGACAGATGGCTGAGCTACATAACATTATTCACCATGAGCTAAAGTCACCGTTGAGATGGCCCCATGTAGATGTGTAAGACTGTCATTTTTATACTGTCAGGGAAAACTACAGTACATGTACTTTACATGCGTCACACTATTGTCAGAATACACTTTTAATCAGTTCAGAGTCTGTGAACTGTGTCTGTGCTTGTAAAGGGTGTTGCTTTGTAATACACAGGTAGTTTTTTACCTTATCTTTGACATCTTTCTTACCAAATCTGAGGGTTGTTCTGATGATGATAACTACACATTATGGGGAAGATTGGGCAAACATTTTAGAGAAGTAGCGAAAAAACACATTTGATAAATTTATGTTGTACAGACAAATCTACAGGATTCTAGGACAAAAGGGGTACAAATGGCATCACTTTTAAAAAGGACACAAATGGTCAAATTGGGGCGTGGCCTGTAGTGCCTCCTTTGGTCTCAAGTGGACCAAAATGGGTGTGGTAGTTCATAATGTTGTACTGTTTCACCATGCCAAAAATCTCACTGCTGTGATCCAAGGGCTGTTATTGACTTCAATGCTACAAGATTCGGAATTCCTTCAATAACAATAGGTTTCCTCCTGATGGAGGAATCCTAATATTGTATGTAACAAGAACAGACTCCAAGAGGGTTCCAAAGGTTTATTGATCACAGGGCAGTCATAGTACAAGCAGATCTCCATAACCAGGCAGACGGGCAATATAATACAGAATCATAGTCAAAGGTACAGGCAAGGTTCGTAATAATAGGATAGCACTGCTGAGTTGACAAAGGGGAGGGAAAGGCAGGCCAAAGTTTAAAACACGGAGGTACTAGAGTAGACTATCATACACACAGATTGAACTAAGGAAAGACTTGGCCGCAAAATTAATGAACACAAGGGTTCAACTAAAAGGATAGATAAGCAACAAGTGAAACCAATGATTCAGTTAGAACTCCAGAAGTGACACAATTCTTTCTGAACACTTTGTAAAATGTATTTTCTTTGGTACGTATGGTACTATGATAAACTTTGTTAAATAAGCTCAAGTTATGTAATAAAAATAAAAATTCGTAATGCATCTTCCTAAAATCCACATCCATTCATTCAGACCATCTCTACAGCATTATGCTGTGTCAAATGCGATATATTGTCTTTTATTTGTTCAATATCCCATCCTTTGTGTATCTGTGCCTGCAGTTGTGCTACCACAT
Organism: Neosalanx taihuensis; assembly: GCA_030340665.1. NCBI lineage: Eukaryota > Metazoa > Chordata > Actinopteri > Osmeriformes > Salangidae > Neosalanx > Neosalanx taihuensis. The sequence goes on along the minus strand of CM059297.1, from coordinate 8,155,819 downwards.
TGGCCCTGAGACCGAGCCAGATGAGCGGGACAGACAGACGGATAGAGGGGATATTGATATCCTGCAGCGTTACGTCACCCGCTGTTTTCCTGGCCTGGTGCCTGTGCCCGCCGTGGTGGAGAGCTGCATGTACACGGTCAGTGCTAGCCTAGACCAGCAACATAGTCCTTCCCTCAGCCACATTTCTCTTTTTGGTCCCTCTCCATCACTCTCTCTCTCCATCACTCTCTCTCTCTCTCTCTCTCTCTCTCTCTCTCTCTCTCTTTCTCTCTTTCTCTCTCCATGTCTCTTTCAACCACTCTCTTTATTTATTTCATATTTGACCTTCTGCTCAGGTCTGTGCATCTGTAAAACAGTGAGGTACTGTTTAATGTTCTTGTTTCAGTTCATTCAAAATTATTCTTTACTTCATACTTCAACAGCCTGTGCTTACAAATATATATATATTCCAGGAGAGATATAAAATGTTTTTTGGTCTAGGTACATCCTATTATTTACAATAAGAAATTACCACAGAATTGGGAAAATAAATACATAAGTAATAGTATAAATATACATAAATACAGTCTTCATTAACATACTCGATGTAAACATCTATCCAATTTTTATTTTTTTTACTCATTCACAGTGGGTTTTGTTGTTGTTGTCATTCCCATAGCAAGGGAGAATAATTCATTCTCCAAGTCATACCGGTGGAGATTGGTGATGTGGGCTGAGGTTCCTTCCCACCCTGCAGCCATGAAGCTCACTGCTTTCATATAAACCACAAAGCTACAGCAGAGTCTGATCCATGTGACCTGTTCTTACTCTGACAAGACCTGTACATTGTCATAAAGAGAACGTTTCCAGTGATTTCATTCAGAGTAATTTGAATAGATATTGTTTATTGATAAGTCTACCTAAAATGTGTTTTTAAAATAATTTTATCAACAACAGTTTATACAGATCTTTTTTATTGACCTTGTGACCTGTATATTTTTTAACTGTGTTAAAGTAAATATGAATGGAACTCAGTGGTGAATTGCAATGTGCTAGTTTTATTAATGTAGCTGTCTTCAGGGGATATGAATATGATGAGAAAACAAAAGCTGTTACGAGTTACAACCAACATGTTAAAGAACTCATGTGAATGTAAATAAGAAATTGAGTAGAAAACGTTCAGACATAAGATTGAAGTCAAACTTTGTGCTAGAAGGGCAGGTATGAGGTTTCTAAGCTTAGCACATTAAAGTAAAAATTTTGCTGGAAAAGCAGCATGGACTGCAGTCCCTGAGCAGCATTGGATACCACAAAGGTCACCTTATTTACCTTAGTGGTTCATGTGGAGTTTTTATAAAGGCACAGTGTGTCATTTTCAAGCCCTGTGGAGATTCTGAAATAGAGTTTTCTCCTGAAAACCTGAGTACACTTACTGTGAGACTTTTGTCTGTCATTTTTTCTCTGATTCCACTATATCTCCTCTGTAATCATTTTATTTTCCTCACAGATGACTCCAGACCAGCATTTCATACTGGACACCCATCCCAGCTACAGTAACATTGTAATTGGAGCAGGGTTCTCAGGTGAGCAAAATAAATATGTATTGATGTATAATGAGAAATCTTATATAGTAAGCATCATTCACCCATCTACTACATTCCATGACACCTGTAAGCCCAGTGTATGACATTTGAATGTTGTATTAATTAATTTTGTATTGGACATTCCTTGGAGAGGAAACAAGATGGCAGGTTGTTCAGATCATTACCAAAGCTTTCCACTCGACCTTATAACTACAGTACATGGGACACAAGGAGATGTCACCAAGCCTTTAATTCGATTTTAATTCAAAGTCTGTTGTGAAGGTGGATGACTTGGGATTGGGGTCTGGGCCTTTTTCCCTTTCTAATTAGTGTTGGCCAAGTGCAGGTGTGATTCATCTCCATCTTTTCATTCCTAACTTCAGTGTGACTCAAGCGTTCTCCCAGAGGACCTTTAGGGTCTCCAGGCATTTGTTCCATCTGTTTCTGAAGCCGCCTTCTAGAGCTAATTATATGTGTAATTAATTTTAGCTCTTAATAGCCTTTAAAGGACCTGGCAGTGGCAAGCAATGTAGTGAAGGGCAGCTCGACTAAAGGATATTTTCTTCTGGAGATTTATTCCTAGGGTCAGAGAAGCCTTGTAATCAATATCAGGGCAAGCAGGATTTGATCTGAGTGGTTTACATCCTGACCCCACTTGCCTTTCACCAGTGAAATCAGGAGCATTCCAGGGCATTTCATTTAAATGATTAATTTGAGCTACATGATACGTGATTTGCTAGTAACTATCATTTGTGTCCTCCGCTTTGATTAGTGTGCAGGGTTGTATGAGAGCAGATACTAAGGCTAATATTTTAGAAAAGCTGTTCTCCTCCTACCCTTGTTATCAAAGCAAGGCACAAGTGCTAGGGGTTACCATGGTTACAAAGTCACCCAGCAGGTTTTGCCAACCATTGAAGAAAAGGCGGGGGGGTTGGTGGGGAGGAGGGGGGGTCAGGGGGTGGGGGAGGGGCATGTGCCCAAACTGTCAGAGCTGGTCTTTTATGAGTTTAAAGCCAGGCAAAATCCTCAGGGCTCCAAGACCTTTGTCAAGACGCAAACACGCTGCATTCCCAAAACCCAGCTGACATTCACCATTTTTCACTCAAACCGCCAATCAAAGCATGGGTATGGATCTTGCTTTCAGAAGTACCCCCCTTTTCAGATATCATTCCTGAGCTTCTGGCGTCAGCTCATTCCGAAAAGAAAGACAAATCTTCCTAATTTAAAGTCTGGCCCAGGTCCACTTAGATCCACAGTGACAGCTAGAGAAATTGTGCCTCTTCTATTTTATGTGTTCACTCATGCACAGCTCAGAGGATTGCCTCACTTAGATAGACTAAGGGGCAGGAAGGTTATTCACAAGGTTATTATAAGGTGCATATTGTGTTTCCTTTTTTCTCCACATAAAGCCTCAGGAAGTAATGATATGTTTGATGACTGACCTGCTTTGTTCACAGTGATGGGTTGTTTTCCTACAGGTCATGGGTTCAAGTTTGGACCAGTTGTTGGTAAGCTGCTATGTGAGCTCAGCCAAGCTGAAGTGCCTTCTCATGACCTTTCACCTTTCAGAATTAGACGCTTTTTGACTCATTCCAAATCTGCTTTGTAGTCTCAGAATCCATTTTAAATGATGAGTTATGTCCCCCCAAAAAGTATATGCTAAACGTGAAGAGTTGTATTGGTGTACACCAAAGATTTGCACACTGCTATGCAGTGTAAAATATATTCATTTGAATGGACAGGACCAGTCATTTTTCTATTCCTGCTTTTCATGCAATAAGTTGTTAACGGGGATGCTACCACAGGGTTTGGGCACATGGTGCAAATCAAACGAGTGCTGTATGTTTGTTATGTCTTTCAACCATGACAAATTGTGTCAAACATTAAAAAATGCATCCTTATTGGCTGTATGATTTCTATGCATCACTACCTATTCGTTCATCTCTCCACCCCCCAGAGTGGAGCCTTTTTGCAAAGGAAGCACATAGTTAAAAAGACATCAGCCATGGAGCCATTTGTCTCTGTGCATCCAGCTGCACAGCTAAGTCTTCATTGGTGCGCCTCTTCTTATACCTATTTCCCATGTAAACATTTTAATCACTATTCACCCAGCCAGTTACAATGGTTGCCAACCACTGCCATCAGCAGGAATGGGAAAATTATACAGTTAGACGCCAGAGATCAGAAAAACATTCTGCCATCTTTGCCTCTAAGTGACTTTGGATTGATAGAAAAAAAGGCACTATTATGCAAATGTTTAAATTAGGCAGGCATTAAAACATGAGCAGGAGTAAAATGTTTAATGACTAATATTCAGCATAACATCACCTCAACATCACTTCCAGCACTGAAAGAACAATCTGCTTTGTGGATTTGGACAATAATATATCTGCCACCTCCAAGGTGCAGATGTGTTTAGCATTACAGGTAGTTAAAGGAAATGCATTAGGTACACCCATTTGTCCACAAAATTGCCTTGGTGGAGGACCGAAATTCTTCCTCAGATGAATACATCTACATACATTAACCAGTCTAAGAAGAATGACTTGTAATTTTGTATGAATGAATGATCATTATCAGTCTTCCACAGAGCTTCATAACAAGCCGTTTGAATCAGGTGTGCTAGACCAGGGATACATCTAAAACATTCAGGACAGCGGCCTTCGAGGACCGGAATTGCCCACCCCTGGTGTAAGGTAAACAACTAAAATGTGCCATATTATTAGGCAAATGAATCAGATAAGATTGTGTGACTAATATTGCGTCAGACAGGTCACCATGAAAAAACTACTTGTTCTGCTGCTGACTTTTGTTCTGCTGCTGAGATTTGTTACAACCAAAGAAAGGTTTCAGTTTCAACATATTGCTGCAAAAACCTCACAGATGTTAAATATGTGTTTTCCACACAAAAATATATTTGACTTTACATTAGCACCTGTTTAAGTGCATCTATGTCTTTTTTATTCTTGTATAAAAAAGGAAAACTCATCTCATCCGATGGAACAGTAACACTTGATATTGACCATTTTGATCATTCCTCTCAGTCCTCCCAAAATTGCAAGAGATTTACAGTACCACTGCAGTGGCTGTACTTATTGCTGATGCTGCTGTACTCCATAATAAGTTGACAATTTCAAAGTATATGTCTAGTCCATGTAAAAGCATTCAGTTGTGGTTAGTGTGTGTGGTCTGTGAATTGACCTTATGTGCTTTGAAGCTTGGTCATTCCACTTTGAAGTTATTAATATTCAAATATTGTGTTTGGCTGTTTGAGGGGCCACTTCAATAAATGGAAATACCCTCTGTAGGTTCTAGGTGACATGAGATTTAATTTAATTCATTAACAACGTTTACTTGTCAGACATTAGTTTTACCATTAAACTTTACCATTAAACTTTTTCTGTTATCAAATAAAACCCATATATTTAACTTGTCATGTGGCATAGCAATTAACTGGGTTGCAAATTGCATTTCTTTGTAGATCAAAGTTGTAATTAACTATGTTTCACAAAGCATAATAAATTACATGCCCAATACACCATGCATTTTTTACAATCATCTACTAAAGAAAAAAAATTACCAAACTTTCATCAAAAGCAAATGCTACTAAAGATAATTAAATACAATGTAAGGATCATTTTACTATGTGCATGTTTATATTTGTCTTGCGATGCCTCGAATACCGTCCCACCATCATACAATACCAAGGCAAACCATTTTCCATTTGTTAATGTCTGTTTCAGACATATGTAGGAACTAGAGCTCACCCTCAAGACACCCACACATGCCCAGAAGGGCCAGTCCTCCATGCACAGCTCAGGCAGGCTGACCACCTGTCTCACCAATTTATCCGCATGTAGAGGTCATCTTGCCACTGGTGTCAGGCTCCAACTCTGACCGGCAGAACCTTACACCGGGCTTGTAGGGGAACTGCCATGGGCATGAGGGTATGAGTGAGCAAGGCAAGGTCAATGGGGCAGAGGGGTGGGCGTTTTAAAAAGGCCAGGGCCGTTCGATACAAATACGTTGATCTGTTCTCTTGGCAGATGGAGAGAAGTGAATAACATTAAAATCGAGATACGGAAGGTATTTAAGGGATACATTTTCACCAGCAGCTACAGATAATTGGTTTACAGCTCAAGCAAGGGGTTGCTTGATTCCATTTACGCACAAGAATGGAAGTAACCAAATAGCGAAGTACAAAGAGTTCTACAGACAGTACCTCAGAACTAAAAAGAAATCATCTGAGTGCATATTGATGTCACAGTGGTTGTCATGCTTTCCTCTTGTTGGGAAATAAACATTATCGAACAGCTTGCCTGCCAGACCGGATGGCAGTTCAGCCGGGCAATCTGCCGTTCGTCACACAGAGGGTCAGAGGCAGGGGCCACAGACAAGCCAAAAAACAAGACAGTCTGTCATAGAGGGTGAACTCAGAGGGAAGGGTGCAACCCAGCAGCTCCATTTGGAAGTGTAATGAGCTTGGTGGTGTGGTTGCCGAGAGCAACACTGTAGACTGGATACGTTTACATCTCCTTGTCACATCCTCTCCGGGGAAAAAGGTACAGTATGCTTGCCTCCCGTTCCCTGAAATCCTCCATTCCATCTCTCCCTCCTTCCACTTTTGCAAGGCTAGCAAATGAAAAAAAAAGTAAGCAATTTTCATCCATTCCGTATCAAAGAATGCCTCAAGCATTTTGGACAGAGGTCTTGGGTCAGTAATTTAGTTCACTGGAGGTGCTGCGGACTGAAAACTTTGCAGTCGGATGCACTGGCAAAATAAATGATTAACCAACAATTTATTCAAAGCCACAGCAGTTATCTATGAAGATTTTTAGTTTCCTGGCAGAAATACCTTATATGAAAATGAATGTAAAGGAACAATGGATAATTATTTACTGAAATTGTCAGTTGACCTTGCTCTCAACTGCTGAGGCATCACAGTGTTTCTCCCTTTCTCTACCGCTTCAAGTTACTGAAGCTAAGAGGTGAGTGAGTCCTTCCTCTTATTTGGAAAGACTCGATGCCCGCTGCTTTTGGGAAAGTCTCCCATAGCACTCCCACCGCGTCGCAGGAAACATCACTTACAAAACAGACACATTCGACCTTGCCTCAAGTCATTTCCTGTTTTTGCAAGCTGGCTATAGGTGCGAATACTGTGGCGACAGGCACTCAGCAGAGCTAAACGTTTATGACCCTTGACTTTGTAATTAGCATATGACCTTATAGCCACCAATGGAATGGATTACCAAATGTCCACTGGAAATCAAAGAGCTGACGCGTGTGTGAGGCAATTAGTGCCTACACAATGTCAATCCCTAGTTTGGACGATAAGTAGATGGGTTGTGTGTCATGTGTAAAGGTGATGCTTCCCCGGAGAGACTGAGGACAAACTGGAGACAAACCATTTCTGTCCGATAAATTGATTATAGGATTGTGATGAAGGCATGAATATTGTTGATATTTTTATTATTATTTATTTTACAGATCTCCATTCGCTTTTTCCACACACATGAACCTGATAATTTACAAAATCTGATTACATTCTTGAAAAATCCTGAGTTTTCATTAAACCATTTGAGCTTCACTGGTTTAAAAGATCCAATGATATATAAGGCGAGAGGATGTTCTAAAATAAATATGGGTGGGTTTGCGGATCTACGTCAATCTTACATTTACATTTTACATTTACATATTTAGCAGACGCTTTTATCCAAAGCGACTTAGAGTAAGTACAAAGACAATTTTCCCTGAGGCAAGTAGGGTGAAGTGCCTTGCCCAAGTACACAATGCCATATAACCACAGCGGGGGCTCGATCTCACAACCTTCCGATCATGAGGCCAACGCCTTAACCCGTTGAGCCATCTGACCCCCAACGATCTTAATTAATGTATTACATTTACATTATTCATAACTGATTTGTGAGGTTTTCAACGCCAGGCTTCTGAATGTGTTGTCTTTCTAGAAACAGACAGGCTAGATGTTGTATCACGGAACAAACATTTAATGACTCAATTTATGTCCACAGCAGGGGAGCTGGACGAGTTAAATGGGGGGTAAAATGCATGTGACATTCCCAAGCAATATCAAAATCTGAGATTGGATATTGATTTATGTTATAGATTAGATCTTAAACCCACCGAACTGTCAATTCAAGGTCTTTAAAGTACAAAAACGAAAAGTACAGTCAAATGTATATTTTCTTTTTAGTCGTTAAAATACAAATTGACAGAAAGCTCCTTGTGATGAATTATTGAAGCATTCCTTTGTTTTACATTGAGAAATAATGTCTTCAAGGAGCATTATGTTTCAATTAAAAGTCGAAGGAATAGTTTGTGATGGAGAAGATTCCAATCTTTTCAGTCTGAAGGACAGCGTGACCCGTTTTCAAATAGTTACTCACAACTCTTATCTGTCCAACAGAGAGAGAGTATAGCTACTTTATGAATAAGAAAAAAGTGGCTGTGTAGAAGAAACGTGTATCGATTCTGAATTTCTGCAGTATTTTGAAGGTGTTGGATTGGAAAGGTCACCTTGGTAACATGGCCACAGACACTGGGATGTTAAGACTTCATATGAAACATTACAAATAATGCACTTGCAAAGCTGAGACCTCTGGTTAACTTCCAGACAGTGACAAGACTGTATCCTCAATGTGATACATCAAATCAACATTTATTTGTATAGTCCTTTTTACAAGCAATGTCACAAAGGGCTTCCACATATGCCCATAGAACTGCCCCTCCACCAACCTAAACCCTCAAGGAAGACAAGGAAAAACTCCCAGAAAAACTCACTAAGGGGAAAAAATTGAAGAAACCTTGGAAGGAGCAATTAAGTGATGGATCCCCTCCTCCAGGGACAGTTGGGGAAAGTGAGGAGCAGAACACGTGATACATTTCTGTAACTTCTCTGGGAGCACTGAGAACAAATGTTATAGGTAACCAATTCAACAAAACCTAATGAGTTTAAACTCTTAAACTCAGGGTTGAGTGTTGATTTAAACATTGTCCTGTATCTGTTAGTCATGCGTCTGCCTTGAAGTTTTCATTTCATATATGAATAAAAAAACTGTCAATTGCCAGAGTATTTATTTGAGCACAAGAGAAAGATAATGTTGAATTGGAATCATGTTGATACCCCGCAGAGCTTAAAGTCTGAGTTAGGTGTATCTCTCACAATTTAAGTGAATTCAATACAAGCTAGTGAAAACATCAGTGTATACGCATCTCAAGACGTTAACAGAAGTCGTTTCTATTTTTTTTTCATGGCTGCAAACCCTTCGGCAACGTTTCTGGGTGATGCTACTACTAATGTGCATATTGCAGGTCTAGAAAATAAAAGCATGAAAATTCCCATAGAGAACGCTTATTAACACCTCAGTTTATATAATAATAACAACACACAAACAAACTGAGGTTTGGAGACATTTTAAAACAATCACCATCATTTATTTACAATATATTAAACTGTAATGCAAAATTATTATTTATAACAAAGGGTCATTTGTTCCATAACGAAAATAAACATGAACTATTTTGAAAGCTAGCATGAATCATAAAGATATTTATAAATATGAATGTGTACAGTCAACATGTAATGTTTGCACATTACATTTTTTTGTTAATTGTTTATTTTGACAGGTGTTTCAATTAGAAACCTGAGAGTTGACAAGCTCACAAACTCCTTTAAAATAATGGTATGTGACTGCATAGAGAATATGTGGAGTGATGGATGCGTGTGTCTATTAAAAAGCACATACAATCTTTCCAAACTTCTCCCTTCAACAAAATACTCAAAGCCCTAAAGAGCACATAGAGATAATATGGGATTTGGCAAGGCAACTCAATTTATTAATTGCTAATTCATAAATACTAGAGTGTGCGCCAAAGAGTTTAATCAATCACTAAGCAATCATAAAAGCATAGTTTATTTGAATCCCCTTTTGTTAAATCTTCCTCCTATTCTGAGAGTATCACATGGGTTGGACTAAAATACTGATGAATCCTGCACAAATAATCAAGACACTGAAAATAATTTCATAGTATCCGTTTAGTAACAGATATACAGTATTATACAAGCGTCCTTGGTATCATGAAAGGCGCAAATGAAATGCTCATGACTGTAAGTGTGTCCAGTTAAGGGGGTGAGATGATTACCAGAAGACCTTTAAAAGCCAGGCTAATGACACCCTATATTCAGTGAAGTAGGTAGGAGTTGGATATTATCAAACAGGTTGCAGGTTGGTACCAAGTGTCAAGTAGACCACATTCCCTTTGGATACTAGAGTGCATCAAGCTGAGCCAAAGCCTTTATCTTCAAAGTATTTTAACAAAGTATTGTACTTCCATCGATTCAAGATGGGGGGGGGGGGGGAAATCAGACAAGTAATTTCTTCTTTTTCATTGAGGGTAAGCTCAAACCTCAGAAATGCATTCTTTTTTGTTCTTTACAGTTACAGTGGCACTATCCTAACACGTTATACTTCTCAAGCAGTCCTTTTGAAGAAAAGAAAATAATCAAGCAGTTAATGAGGCTACCTCATCACCCCTTTCAAAAAATAACTAAATCCATGAAATAAACCAGTTATAAATTTAGCATACATATTGTGTTCAGTGTGAGCTATAGCTTCAAAACCACCAGGCTCCAAACACAGCTGTGGAGGAAGCCAGCTGTTGAGGAAAACTTAAATCGATGGCATTTGTACCAAAAAAAGAAAGGCTTTTGACCAGGAGTCAGCATGTACGGCACATACTTGCAACAAAGGCATTTTTTTGGGTACTTCTTGTGTTCTTTTTTCATCATCTTAAGCTTAAAAAAAACACACACACACAATACACAGGGGAACCTGCAGTTCTTTGGCTCAGGTACAACCACAATGGCAAGAAAAAGAGAGTGAGAAAGAGAGAGGCCTTTACCAAGAAGACTTTCTGCATGCAGCTAGTAGACAAGTCATTCCCAATGGTGATGAAGGAGACCGTTAAAACGTTACTTCAGAGCTGAAAGATACAGAGTATTACTGGAGTTTAAAGAGAGAGAAGGCATCAGAGTTAAAACAATTGATGCAATATGGCACTCTAAGCCATTGAGGAGCTCAGCATGGCAAAGTTTGTGGAAGAGTATTGGTAACAGGTTGAATTATAATAGTGTCAATACTTTTTATTGAAGTGTAGTCAAATGGATGTGTGTGCATGTGTATTGGTTAGTTTGCGTGGGTTGTGTGGTCTGTTTGTGATCACAGCACAGTGAGTTTGATTCCACATGCAAGGCCAATGAACATGTAGCGAGTTATATTGTGTGTGTGTGTGTGCGCGTGCGCAGCTATGCTGTAGTCTCTGAAGGCTTGTCCTCATCGTCGCTGTCGTTCAGGTAGCTGCCGCGTGTGTAGCGGGAACGGTACGCCACTCCAGATGCCCCCCCTTCTTTTTCTTCCTCCTCTTCTTCGTCAGATCTGTCTTGGCAGAAGCGTCTTCTGCTAGGAGGGCTGAAAGAGAAGAAAATTAGCACCAAACCATGTGCATGGTTATACAGAAAGGTTAGACCAAAACACTCCAAACATACTGTACAGCACAGTAACATTCCATTAGTACACGACTTTCACCAATATAATGTTTCTGAACCAACATAAACACAAGTACGTGCACTAACTATAACAAAATGTTAAATAAACAGAATAAACAAGATACTTTATATTAGTGTAATATAATACCCAAACCCTAACTAACCTCAAGTGCAATAACTGCCTACATGTCTACTTAACTTATTTCTTTTGCAATACTGTGATTCTCCTCAAGTGCAATAACTGTCTATATGTCTACTTAACTTACTTATTTTTTTATACTGGACTACTTAACTGGACTACTTAACTTACTCATTTTCTTATTTTTTATATTGGACTTTATCGTGCCCGCCTATTGCTATTGTTATTGTCGTTATTGTTATATTACCCTGCAACTCTATGTGCTGTACTTTACCCTGCTGGTGTTGTGAACTGCAATTTCCACCCCCTGGAGGACAAATAAAGGTTCATCTAATCTAATCTAATCTAATCTAATACAATGACTTTATTAAACTAATTGTCACTACCTACTAATTACAACCAATTATTAAACTACTAGAAGTTTCACTTCTTGCCACAACCTTAGCAATGTATGTTTTCCTGTGTGTACAGTGATAAATAGAATTCTGCTTTTGCTTGTGATAAATATAACACCAGCTAAATCAAATGTGATAATAATAATAAATCCCCTTATTGTGAGTGACAACTTTTCTAAACCCTGTTAACACTTCTTCGGTAAACATAAGAAACAACACTGTCTACTTTCTGGAGGGAATGGTATTTAAGTCACCTAAATAATGCAAACCTTGGGTTAATTACTGTCATTTGTGCATCTTAAATGAACTTGCTGCATGTGTAAATCGATGCACTGGGTCTAATTATGCCTGGAGTTAAAAGGCTGGGGGGGAAAAATCTATGGTGGCCTTTCTAAATTGACGACTCACATAATTTTTGTCCTTTTCAAAGCTATAAATCATACCGACATTACGGGGTGAAATAAGCGGAGACACTACCCCCTCATGAGCCTTATTCCATATCCCTGCTGCTAAGATTATGCATTGTGACATGTCTTTCAAATATTTCTGAACAATAGCATTGGTAGCAGCTGTGTGTGCGAAAAAAACAATTGTAATTCCAAACTCGTAATCTAAATTGAGCTCTGGTGAATTGAAGAATTGAACACAACTATCTAGTGGATAAATTGAGAATACTGTGGTAAACAGAATAATGACATGCTAAGCTAATTGACATTTTGCATATCCGAAGGTGATGCATCATTCATAACACCACCAACTGTGAGATTAGAATTTCAATACGTGAGCGGCTAATTGGGTTACATTGAGAGGGCTGCCCCTGAATCGCAGCATTTAGAAGGTGACGGCTGTGTTACAGTCCTCTTTGGTTAGAGTCACACCATGCTTTCAGCACACTGCCAAGATGAACTCGGCAACAGGCAAGACCTACTGCGTTCCTCAGTCACTGTCGGCTCTGTACAGGTACTTCATCATCAGGTTGTCTACTTTCTTCTTTCTCTTCTTTTCCTCCTTCTTGTTAGGTGGTTGCCCTTCGGTTGGCAGCTCAACCTCCCCCTCCCCCTCTGGGCTTGATGCCCGACGACCTGGGGCTCTCTTAACACTGTTGGCGCTCTTATAGGAGATCGTGGAAGCTCCAGAGCTCGAGCCAGACTCTGAGTCAGATTCGGAGCTGCTGGACGAGGATGATGATGAAGAGGTCTCGTCCCTCTTCCTGGACTTCTTCCTGGACTTCTTTCCTTTCTTCTTGGAGCTGCTGCTCCTTTTGCGGCGGCCATCTTCGGAGCTGTCCGATTCGGAGCTGTGGCTCCTCTTCTTCTTCTTGCTCTTCCCTTTCTTTCTGCTGCTGCTGCGGCTGCGGCTGCTCATGCTGCTTGAGGGACGGCAGTCGACAGCGGACGCAGAGCGTCTGAGGCTACTGCCGCCACGCCCGCTGTCCGTGTTGCGCCCGCTTCGCACGCTTTTGCGGTCGTCGTCGTCGTCATCATCTGCAGCTTTCTCTCCTTCCCCCTCAGAGTCTTCCAGGCTGGTCCGTTTGAACTTGATGGGCTTGAAGCTCAGCACCTCATTGATGGCCTTTTCCAGGTCTGGGTCCAGGTAGTTGCGGTGGCTGACAGGCTTCACGTCGGAGATGTCCAGGAGTTCCTCGCCCCCAGCTGAGGAGCGAGCACGGGGAGGAGGCATGGAGAGGCTGCGGCCAGTTGAGGAGTGCGGACTGTAAGCCGAGGACCGTTCGCAGAGGGCCATGCTCCGGCCGTCGTCCATGTCGTCAAACTCGCTGAGGCGGCAGCTTTGCGACATACGAGACTCCACCCGGCTCACGCTGCCGGGGCTGCGGCCACCTGAGCGCCTGCTTAGACAGGGACTGCTGGGGCTGCGTGCGTACGGCTCGCCACCGCGCCCCTCGTCCAGGCGTGAGGTACTTCGGAGGCGTCCTAGAGGGCTAGATAGACGGAGGCTGAAAGAGGACTTAGCGTCGTCCTCTGGACTGAGGCCGCGGCGCGTGGACACCCGACTGGGCGGGATCGAAGACACGGAGGACTCCTTATCAAAATCACCCCAGCGACTCTCCATCCCTTTTCTGGCTCGGCTAGCGGCCTCTGAGTATGCCTGGGAGATGACCGAACCCCTATCATCCATGTCCTCTCCGGCCTGTGACTTCCTCCAGGAACTGACAGAGTACGAGTCATCCTGGGGGTCCGAGGCCTTGGGCTTGACCTTGCGGAAAGACGAGAGGGGCTCCTGGGTGTCTGAGCTGTCCTTCAGGGTGCTGAAGAGGGAACTGTCATCTCCCTTGCCTCCGATAGAATCCTTGAGGTTGGTGCGCTTCCTGTAGCTCAGGGAACTCATCACAGACACAGGCCTGCCCTTCTCTACCTCTTTGCCCTCTTTATTAGCCTCTTTCCATTCCTTACCCTCTTTCCACTCTTTCCCTTCCTTTGCGTCTACGTTTACAGCGAATCTACAGAGAAAAAGGGGGGGCAAAGTGGATGGGAGGGACGGGAGACATGGAGGAAAGGAGGTAGGGAGGATTACAGGAGAGTGAAAAATCAATGTGGATGGAGGTGAGAAAAGAGAGAGAGAATGATGGATGAATTATAAACATAAAAGGATAGAGATGAATGATACTTCAGCAGGAATAAGATGACAAGATGAATGAAGATTGAACCGAGTAGAAAGAAAATAAAAAAATACAGTGATTTAAATTGATGTGTTGTAGAGGTGACTTTACGCACTCATCTACCCTCTGGCAGATGAAACTATTGAACTACATAGTTCTGTAGCATGCGCTGACCATCTCTAACACAAAAGTATACAGTTCCTATAAATATTCCTGTTTGCAAAGTTGAGTTCCAAGTGGACATTTAATATTTTTAAGACGTTTTAAATCTTCTGAGCGAGTCTGCAGGAGGGCTCTTCACATATTTGTTAGGGTACTGGATGTGCATGAGAGAGCAAGAAAGATGCACAAGAAAAGCTAACGCTAACATGTAGTGTGTACACATGCATATTCATATGTGAATGTACAGGAATAAAGTGGAATATCAGGGCAAAGGGAGAAATGTAAAACTTTCCAAAGTGGGTAGAGACGCAAATGTGAGGGTAGAGTTATATCTTCTAGTAAGGAGACAAATCTAGGGCAATCGAAGCTGTCAGCTGGCAGACACATCCATTAATCTCAGGGAGAAAGGGGGTGCGCAGGTATGCTATGCCAGCTGGCCACCGGGTGCGTCGATAAATCTGCCAGGGAGGTGGTTCTTTTACGAAAAGCCTCTGTCATCAAGGTAGTGACAATAAAGACCAAACAACTGGAGAATAGACTTGGTAATAACAATTTTGATAGTTCAGCTAAGAACTCCCCTATTTTCTATTGCCGCCAGAAGTGGACCTAAACCATCCATAATGGATGAGGAGGATGAAAAAAGAATACTCAGAGAAACTCAACCAAAGTTTCGACTGCTCCATGGGGCCACAGCGGTAAACGAAGAGAGGGGGGTGCCACAGTACTAACCTGGAGCTCTTAAGGCTGCCGTCGTCTGAGAGGTTCTTGGCAGACCCCTTGTTTTTAGAGAGCCAGGACTTCACCCCATCCACGCGGCCCTCCACCTCCGAATCTGTGTCTGACTCGCCCTCACTGTGTGGAGGGGAAGGAGAGCATCTCAGTATTAGGAGAGGAGAGAGACACATACAGACAGGAGGGAAACAGAGAGGAGAGAGAGAGGTGGGGAATAGAAGTGGGGTTTTCAGAGAGTAAAAAGGCCATCAAAAAGAGAGGATTGGGTTTTTAGACGTGTTAGTTGGATAGCTGAGGGAGCAGCACATATTGGCTTGGTAGTGAACTAAACAGCATGGCCACATGCACTGGATCACAGAAATCTTGGTTCCACACGCACACAGACGCCCCACCCCAGGTTTATGCACGCTCTGGTCCAAATGTGCACACCATGCTTCACACATACACACTGACACTCTTGTTGTCACTGTTAGAGGTAGTGTTATCAGCGTGGTCCTGTAGTTATTTGGCATTGGAGAACAGTGTGACGCTTCCAAAAGAGGGCTGAAATCACTCCTTCAAAGCCACATTTAGTTCCCAGCGCTGAAATGGGCTAGAGAGGATATACTGTACTGAGAGAGGGAGTACAGAAAGCATATTTTCGCATATCCCCCCACTTTGTGAACACGCTCGCCCCTAAAATTGCTTTCAGCTCTTGACAAAATGATTTGGTGCACAGCTTGGGCACGGCATTGTTTTCTCTCTAAATGATCATCTTGTGTCGACAGACCACTGTGAGGATAGAGGACAAATGGAGGGGTTGTCACGAAATTTGACAAGAACGAGAGGAGCACAAGTCTTATTATGTGCCATCAAAGCCCTCGTGCTTGTGTGGTGCTGGGAAATTAAGCTGTTACAGTTTAATAATTCGACTCAGATGCTGGGGGGGGTTGACGCCTCCCAATCTCCACATCTACTTGACAATGTAAGGGTCACAAAGAGCTTTCTCCTCTCCGGCACTTAATTCGGGGCAAGGCTAAGCATGGCTGTCACTGGGAGCAAACACCCAACGCTCCTCTGGAGGGAGATAGAGCTATCCAATGGTAATCTGGTCCATAAAGCACAAGTGCTGATCCTCCTCCATCATAAAACGTTCAATATCGCTCAATGGAGGAAGGCTATGGGATACAAATTGTTTAAAAAGGCAGGGATAGAGTTGGGAAGAATTTACTAAAGCACTTCTCTCTTCAAACTTTAATTAGCTTTTCAGGCTATGCTCTTTCTTTTAAAGAGAGTCGGAAGATGAGGTGGCACTGATTGTTATTGTGAAAGAATGAAGGTTGAATGCTTGTTGTTTCGTACGCCGCGCTTGTCAATAAGACGAGATAAACAACGGCCAAAGGGGCCCCGGGAGAGCCAGCACACATTAGCTAGCCAAGCTAGACAATTCCAGGGTTGTTTGCTCATCTCCTCTCCTTAAAGATAAAACCTCGTCGGATTTATGCGTTTGTCTGGGTTTTGCGAGTCAACACTTACCCAAGCCTTTGAAGATTAGTCTTTATCCTTTCACTTATCTGGAAATGCACTGCTTTGAATTACGATTCCAGCCTTGGGAATAATAACAGGGCTAACGTTGTTTGGAGCAAAGAAAAGGGGAATAAATTGGTTTTTGAAAGATTCGGATGCCATGTTTTCCTCTCTTGACCTTAGTGACATTACTGGAGTCACCAGGAACAAATCCTATTAGTTCTGTATACATATAATCAATGTAGCAAATCACCGCCCCCCCACCCCTATGTGGTCAACATGATGCAATCCACAAAGACTAGACATGTATGCCTAAAAAAAGATGGCCACGGACACAAGATCATAATACACTAGAGATAATGATGGCAGCAGTCGAGTTTCTCCAAGCTCTTCACACAAACGAAAAGTATTTTAGGGTTGGCTTTCAGAGCATTCTCATAGTTTATTCTTTGTGAATTCTGAGGGGAGTGAATGGATAAACAGTGAAGTGATGCATTCTGAGAAGGCTCTCCTGGCTATGGCCTAAACAACAACGACGGGCACTTTGTAATCGAGCGCTTCACACTTGGTGTCACCCACAATTTATGTCCTTGACCGCCATACCATTAGTTAAGCCCCGAAAGCCCAGGGGAAGCAAACAAACAAAGACAGTGTGAAGGGAGACATTAATTGTCTGTGACAATCTGCCGCCATTGGTTGTACATCTCTGTTACACACTATTACATTCATCATTAGCTTCTATGGATCTCCCTGCTCTGTTGGTCCAGCTCAGTGTCCCTGGGTCTGACAGACTGCATTGTTTACAGGATGGTTGAGGTGTTTTAAAGGTATTTCAGCCTAGAAAAGTAAGTTGAGTAATACAGATACAGACTTCAGCATGAGTTCAAAGAATATTGGGAATATTAACTTTTTGAGCAATTCTTGGGATATCAAACTTTGTTTTTCATAGTTGAACTTTTCACTTTTTTTTGCATCAGTTAAAACTTCAAGCAGTGGCCACCAAAATAGTATACTTAGATTATTATAACTGGTTTAAAATATGTAAATTGAAATGTCTACACATATGAGTTTTGCAATAGGCAATCCTTAGCTTTCAGTCCTCTTCCAACCTATAATAACGCCCAAAACTCAAGTCAGCAGTCTGGGCCAATATATAGAACACTGACATGGCTTAAAGCCAGAGGTTAGCGCGGCATGAGAGCCACTTGCCAGGCGAGCAACAGAGCTTTTTGTAAGACATTTGAGGTTTCTGCATTATTTAGCTAGTGGAAGTGAAATATTGATGAGGAACATGCCCTCCCTTTCCTCTCTTGGAAGGTAGTCATTTTAGGTCCACTGAAGCATTCACAGCCACTGCAGAAGGAACATTTTGAAATATTCAGCGGGGGGCGAGTGGCACAGAACCCTGTTCAGACAAGCCACAGAGGTGTCTGACAGCATTCCCCTGAGGACACAGCAGAGCAGTAGAGATACGGGGGGGATATCGAGTAGACTTCACATGGAAAAGTGGTCGGGGTCCAAGCACCCAACCCTGGGGATCGCCAAGGGCAAAGACCCAGAAGCATCACACTTACTCATCTTAAGCACACAATCTCATCAATTAAATGAACAACCACAATATGTTACATCTGCTGCTCTTGGGAAAGAGGGTCACTGGGCAGATAAACACATGGATATCTTGGGAAAACTTGGGTTGGAGAAGCATTTTGTCAGTGGTTCATGCAACTGAGCATGTGGCATCATGCAATGCAAAGTGGAGCAAATGAGAGAGATTGTCGAGAGCTATGATGCAGTATCTCTGAGCTTGTCTGTTGTATAATATGATGTGTTCCCTATGGTAAAAACACACAAACCTTGAGCTCAAAGACTAGAGAGAGAACTGTTAACTATTTGTTTAGATATTTCCAAAAGAATGTATTTAAAATGCAATCAGATTACAGTACTATTATTTCAGTACATGTGGAATTGCTACTGAATACTGCATCCTCTCCAGTTAAAAGTACAAAAAATGATGGGCAAACATGAAATTCAGATCCTCACGTTCTGTTCTTTCGTTTCTGATACTTTGTCACCATGTCTTGTAAACTGGTCATGAGGATGAAGGTGACAAGACAACAACAAAAACACACACACAAAAAAAGCAAAGGATAATGTTGAAGAAAAAGTGATATTGTGTAGGTACAGTCAAGATACTAAGACATACAAAATGAACAAGAGATGAACAAAGCTCAAAGGATGTAAATCATAGTGTATAGCATGGCAGACATTGCAATCACCTCTTGTTTTACATGAATCATCTGAGGGGGAAAGATCCAACAACTGCACATTTTAAGGGGCCACTGACTCAGCACACTACCTCATTTTGATTCCCTTATTTCCCGTGTTGAGAAAAGACAGCATAGCTCACTAACAAGTCCTGACACACTGATCTATTTACTGCAGAGGCAGAAGGAAGAGTTTTCCTCCATGGGACTGTGTACGTAAACAAATAAACCAAGCTTGGCAAGAATAATAAAAACCTGTAAATAAATAAGAAACTGTAGCAACGAGGAAGCAGATCTCACCATCAATATTTTAGCTAGCAAATCTCACTGATAGGGGGGGAGATCATTTAAATAAAAAGGCCAAGAAAAATTAAGCACAGCAGTTTTCAGTGCATAAATCTTTCATTGTGTGTGAATAAGATATGACTGAGTCTGGGGAAGGTTCTGTGCTGATTGGTTTACCCAAAGCCCCTTTCAATACGACATCCATCCTTGATTCTCTCTCTCTCTCTCTCTCTCTCTCTCCTTTCCCCTCGCTGTCTTTCATATTCCTTTCCCCTGTGGTGGGTTGATATAAAGTTTAGCTGTGCTAGTGCTTATCTAAGCTGGGTGTGTGCTATTAACAGCTAGGGTCAGGATTGGGGTATTATGAATACAAGTGTATCCCTATTATTCACCCATTAAAAATGTGAATAGTGTAAAGATAAACAGCCTATACCTGTTGATGAGGTCTTCATTGTCGTCGCTCTCCATCTCATCTTCAATGGCAGCTTGAAGGTCACCAATCCTTTTAAAAGCCAACTTAAGATCCGCCTGCAGACTCTGATTGGCTGCCTCCAAACTCTCAATATCCATTTCCTGTTGCAAAAATGAAAGGCAGAATAAGCTAACATACCACATAGGACAAGTTTCATTCAATATCAAGCTGGTTTCTATCAAATTGGTTTCTATCGTTTGGAATCTATAAAATATGCTCTAAACCTAGCCTAACTCTAAACCCAGCCAACTCTTATAGCCTTAATATAAATTCGGCTTGATATAGCACTTTAGCTATTTATTATTTACTACTAAAATATCCAGACATACACAGAGAAAGAAACCAGCCGATACTAGAACATCACCATTACAAACAAAGTCCTTGCATTACCGTGACCCCAACAGGTTCCTTACCAGCTCATGTTTCTTGCGGCTAGCTTCAGCCTCCTTCTTGGCCAGCTCTCCCATCTCCTCTTTGATGTCCCTGATCTGCCTCTGAAGACGCTTATTCTGCTCCTTCTCTCGGTTCTCGCTGGTGCTGCGGTGGTCACGTTCTTCAGTCAGTTTCTCCAGATTCTCTTTCAGGCGTGCTACCAAGGTCTGTGGAGACGCAGGTGAGAACCAGGTTAGATTGTTGCTGAAGTCTGGTAGAGGGCAAGGAGATGCACACTGTTCTAATGCAGGTACGGTAAACCTTGGAAGACATCTAAAGCAGTGGTTCTTAACCCTGGTCCTCAGGGCCCACTGTCCTGCATGTTTTAGATGTTTCCCCCTTGTAACACACCTGATTCTAATAAATGGAATGGTATGGACCCATTCATTTGAATCACGTGTGTTGGAGCAGGGAAACATCTAAAACATGCAGGATAATGGGCCCTGAGGACCAGGGTTAAGAACCACTGATCTAAAGGGACTTCTTGACTCAACTGTTGCACAAAAGAAAATCCTGCTATTTATCACTAAGACGAAAGAACATTGCATTTATGTTTACCTGCAAAATACTGTTTGACCAATGGAACGTACACCATTGATGCCATCATTTCATACCTCATGGAACCAGTGGATTGTAAGAGTGACTATGGGTCTATACAAATACTTTAGAAACTCAAACTGAATCATTATATTATATGTCCATATTTCACACTGAGCTTGTGCTCACTGCCTTCTATAGAGATCTGTAATTGATTAAGTTACACAACCTTAGGTTCAGAAGAGATCTAGTTTTCTGGCCATCTGAAATATTTAGCTACTTGGCCAAGGTGTTTAAGGGTTACCAATGTACTCAATCAAACCTTACTCTAACCACTTAACCATCAATCCTACAGCAGACAGTATTCTGCAACAACACTTCTGCAATCAATAATTCATCATAATCGTATTGTTTGACTATTTTCATCCCTTAAAAAAGTTTTCTTCTAATCATTAAACATGCATTTAAAGTGCCAAGTCCAGTATAATTTTGTTGTTGTTGCTTTTTAGGTTTCACCAACGCAGTCTGTGAACATTTATACTATCCTTCACTTAAACGTTTGTCTTGGGAAATACCGGAAAGTAATTTGAAAATGACAGAATAACAAATTATATTGTGGAGCAAAAGTAATACAAATCTGGAGGACACAGGGGGCATTTTGTGATTGTTACTGCATGATAGCTAGGAGAGAGGTCCCACACTACTACTGAACAAATGCAGCTGGATTAGTGCTGTGAACAATGGGATGGCCGAGCAGAACCCGGGGAATGGGAGAACTATAAATTTAAGACATAAACAAAATAAAATCTGTCCTAATACACATACAGGCTTTGGAAAACAGAACACACATACACAGCTTCCTACCCTAACCTCACCTCCAGACGTTTGACCTGTGTCTTCTCAAACTCCAACTTGGTTTCCATTTCACGGATCTTGGCCTCCTGCCGACTAACCAAGGACTTCTCCACCATAGACTGTTCCTGGAAGTCAAGCTGGCTCTGTATGGCCTGGAGCTAGGGTCAGGGAAAGACGCACACACAGACACACACATTTTCATGACTGCACCATAAGGCTGAACATAAGGTTGGATGACCCTTTTTTTGGCAGTGCATCCTTAAAGAGCAAACACTGTTCAGAGCTGACACATGCTCTCTATCTCCAAATATACAATATTCTGGTCCTGGTAAACATATATCATAATTCTGGAAATATCCTCTTTCAAGGGATCAAACACTTGACCTCTGCTAAGGTCTTTATCATTGTTCTCACTATTAAGTCAACAAAGATGAAAACCCATAACATCTCTATGGGAGGTCGTGGGGAACTTTCACTCTTGGCCGGGTTGTAAAAAGACACATAAATCAGCCTGGTTTAACCTTCAACTTTTCAGTAGCCAGGCATAAATCTCCATTGGGCAAAGACTGAAGCAATAGTTCAAAGCAGGACAGGCCTTCAAAAACGTATAACCAGTCTACTTCATTTACATTATTCAAAGCATTTAGATCAGGTTCAAAACTAATTTATTTCAAAAGCTCTACTACTATTTCAAAGTAGTCAGAGACTGTGAATAATGATGAGTTGAATGATAACAATGTACAGTATTTGCTGCATAACCTTTCATTTAATCTATGCATTTTAATCTTGTAATCTTGCATCAGTTCAGTTATCATTTTAAATGCCCATGTAACAACTTCTGTGAGAAAATTGAGGAGGATGGTTTCGAAATGAGTTTCTGTGTCAAGTAACTGTGGATTCGACAATTAATTTGCTTTGAAATGTTTTTAAATGAAGTAAATGTTCTTTAAAGCTAGAATAGGACTCCCCACTGTGTCTTCTAGATCTGGCTCAGAGTTTGATCAACTACACAACAACAACTTGCTGTAATAAGCATGTCTGCTAGCGAAAAAAAGAGTAAGACAGAGAGGGCGGACGGGACGGTAAATGGAAAAAGGTAAGAGAAAGACAGAAAACAAGAAGACTTGTTCCTGAGCCAGGGTCTCTGATGGTTATCGCCAAAATGGAGTGCGTGCGGCAAGTGTTGCTGTGACATAATCTTTCGTGGGCAGGGTTGTGAGCGCAGGGTGACAGCTAAAGGTGAAGGTATTACAGGGCTGATTCCTCCGGAGACAGAGCTTGATTCGATGGTGGTGAGAGGAGATACAGCATATGCGCGCCACTATGGCAAAACCATTAATACTCTGGAGCAGTCAAGCAAAATGTTACAGCGTGATACGATCCTGTGTAATGGTCTGAATCATTTGTGTCATGTCTTTGCACTGTGACTCTCGCAAGATTGACACATCAATTACATCAACACGAGTTGGTGGAAAATGGGGATGTAGAAAGAAGGTTCTCTGGAGTTGCACAATTTGTTGCCTACTCTTTATCTACAATCACCGGACGTTAAGGGAATTGATCCCTCTTGAGGAACTGAAAACCTAAAAATGGTCAATCCAGTCTCTATCATCGTTGCAAGTCAAAGTGCAAACAAAAAATTCCTGTACCTTCTCCTGGACCTCCTGTTTGTCCTTGAGGGCCTCCTCCAGCTGTGCCTGCAGGTCGCTGATCTGGGCCAGGTTCTGGGTGGACTACACATAACACACACGTGCACACACGTATGCAAATGAACTAAAAGGAAGATTTCAAACTAAAAACTCACCTGCAAGACTATCACAAAATGTTGGGGCTTAGTTTTTCACTTTATAAAGCACTCTTCTCTTTACACCTAAATTGTATTTGTGTTTTCTTCAGCAGTGTTTTATCTGCTAGCACATTCCATTAATGGAAGTGTTTGTGTACAGGATGTTACCTGGGCAACAGCTGACTTGTGCTTCTTCATCAGCTCGTTCATGTCTTCCTGGTCCTCCTCCATACGAGACTGCAGGTCGTTCTTCTCCCTCTGCAGCCTGCTCAACTGCTCCTCCAACTGGGGGAGGGGAAGGGGAGGGGAGGAGAGGGGGAGGGCTTTCTTAGCACAATGACAAGAAAACATCTTCCCCCCTGTCCCCCAGGATCGTGTTCCGTGTATAAGGTGTGCGTTCACTGTGCTGGGAGAAAGACATCTCGGCGTGGAAGTCTGACGCATCGTTCCCTCCCACGCAAAGTATCTCCTGATACTAAGGGCACAGCTGGGTCACAGTCATTATCATCCTTTCCAATTAGAGGCTAATGCTAACAGCAGGCTGCACATGAGAAGCAGACTTCTGTGGGAAGCGACACAGGCCTAATCCTACTTCCATAATTCCTTGGTGCATCAGAGGGGCGGCTTGTGAGGAGGGGAAAAGGAAACTGGGGGGGACAGGGCTGTATTAATAAATGATGAATAATGTGGATATCAGAAAAGGCTAATGAATCCATTAGTACGTAGCTAGGATGTGAGAGGACTTGTAAGGCGCACTGACACGACGGCATCCATCTTATTAACACAGAGCAAATACAGAACTGCTGAAAGGATAATGACCACTTCCAAAGATGGATTCTACCAGCATAGACAAGGATTTTTTAGAGCGAGAGTGTCCAAGTGAACAATTTCATCAAGGTATTAATGCATGCTTGAGATTTTAACTATTTCATATGAGGAAGGCAGTTCTATTATTTGATGACTGGATTTTCTTTCTACAATTCTTAATTGTAGACATCTGGATGTGAATTATTGTGTGCGTGCTGCAAGGCGCACAATATGTTATTACTAGCTTTACTTATTTGACTTATCTAACTACAATCCCCATGGAATCTGTTACAAAAAAACCCTGTACCTAATTGCCTTTTATTGAACCACATTTGACTGTGAGAAAGTGCTTGTGGACAAAGCAACACCTGAATGGGGGTGGTGGTGGTGAATGGCACTTGAGAAACAGTACAATCTGACAGCTACAAAGCCCCAGCAGATATCTCCCTGTCACTCCAATCTTAAACCTATTATTCAGTCCATTTTTTTGGTGCTTTTCACTTTCCATCAGTCTGTGACCCAAAAACCTCGGCTCAAAGATCAAAGAAGGGCCGAGTTGGCATGATTAAAAAAAAAAACTGTCAAACTAAAAACAATCTTCCAAAAATGCGGCAATTACAGCAGGGGACGAAGTAGGCAGACAATCCACGAGGGAAATACTATTTACATGATTTGATCCGTCGTACATGACGGTAGCAGCAGTGGCATGGGTGTTCGTTTGATGCCTCATCATCATAGTAATCGCTGTTCTTGTTGTCAGCAACCTACAAACATTCCCTCCTACCTCACCATTAAATCATGAAATTGGTGCAGCAGTGGTAGCAAAAGGCAGGTTCAAAATGCATTGAGCACCATCAGTTAGCGACTTACAGAAACTATTCAACAGAAATAGTTTCTCTATCTAAAGTC
The DNA here is from genome assembly GCA_030340665.1 of Neosalanx taihuensis. Classification (NCBI taxonomy): domain Eukaryota; kingdom Metazoa; phylum Chordata; class Actinopteri; order Osmeriformes; family Salangidae; genus Neosalanx; species Neosalanx taihuensis. The sequence goes on along the minus strand of CM059297.1, from coordinate 8,130,797 downwards.
TATTACTTTCAATAAAAAAGGTCTGCTGATAATTTGAGAATTAAAGCATTTCAATAATAATAAACCATGTCTAAACATTTGCTGTTGGGGTTTACCTGAGAGGACTTTTGAGTAGTGTCCTAATTTCTATGATATCTTAAATTGAATATCTGCAATATGGGGCTGTTTATTTGTCCCATACATCCAGGAGTAAAATCATGCCTTGGAAAACAGTTTTATGTCAATTTACATTTAGACTGATGAAAAATGTGTGCGTGAGCACAGCCATCCTGTACAGAACATTGCACAATCCCAATATGCAAAACATGTTTCCATCCATCTCCCCAAACATCTTCCTGCTGCTGGAACTCAATTATCTGTCCCTGTCCTTTGTCCCTTCCACTACCTCTTCTGCCGAGGAGATAATATTCATCATGGCAGTATTAATCTGCAACACATTTCAAGGTGATGCATCTTGTTCAAATTAGAAATGGTTTCGGAAACATGCCATCATGGAGCTCAAATGATTTCCCCCCACTGTCAATAATTACAATACGAAGCGCTGGCGTGGAAGGACGGTGGCGTTGATTTTCGCACAGCGAGGAAGGCGGAAGGGAGAGACAGACAAGACTAAGGGGGAGTGGGGAATATTAAAGATAAAACTGGAAATGGGCAGGGGCCCCAGATTATTCCTGGACGAAAAGTAAGAGGAGTGAGGAGAGGTCGGGGAGAGAGGGAAGGCAGAGATTAACGCAGCACACCAGCTCGCCCAAGCAAAAGAGATGAGAGGTGGAGGGGGAGAAAAAGAGGGGGGTGTGAGATGAAGAGAAGGGGGGATAGGGGCAAGGACAGGTGGAAGAAGAACAAGGAGACTGGCTGAAAGAGGAAGGCGGTCGGAAAGGAGGAAAAGAGAGATAAGGGATGATAAAAAGAGGGAACAGAGGGATGGAGGGAGGAAAAGACGGATGAAGGGAAAGTTGTGACCTTTACCCTGTCTGACTATTAGCTTTGGGGTATCATATCTGCTGCCACGGAGTGCAGACCACAGACAGGACTGCTCTGATAAAGGCTTCTAACAACGCTGACTAGCCACAGGGCTTGAAACACGTTTAGGAGGACACATTTATGTGGTTCACCTTCCATATCAAGTGTTCTTGAGTTATAATACTGATTTATATTTGATTATATATTCAAATATTACAGGTTCAGCCTTTAATTCCCCTATATGTTGATACGTTGCTGAACTCAGTATTTCTTCCCTTGGCACTTATTGGCTCTCACGATGTATGTTTCATAATCTATAAACCTGCTTTGTTTGGGGTCTATCACGTTGCTATGCTTAGTGACCGATGCTCTTTTGTAAAGCTCTCTCTTGTAAGTCGCTTTGGATGAAAGCGTCTGCTAAATGAATACATTTAAATGTAAATGTATTCTATAGCATGTATGCGGTCCAGTACAGTTTAGATGAGAGCAGGCCACTCACAGCCTGTTTAGCTTTGGAGATGTCGTCCATCTGAACATGTAGGTCTTCAATCTCCACCTCCATGGACTTCCGGGCCTTGACTGCAGCCGCACATGTGAACTCAGACTCCTCCAGCTGAAACACAGCAAAAAAAAAAGTATTAAGAGTCACAAACACAACTTGATTAAAGGTTTATTTTGCAGCACCTCAAAAAAAAGGTGAAAAGTCTTACACATTAATAGCTAACTTCAACACTATTTAATCCATTGTGATCACCTTATTTGATAGTTTCCCAGTGTGGGGAAACTCTTTATGTAGACCTCTTTATGTCCCTAGTTCAGTAGAGGGGGAGATGATGGATACAGCACCTGATTTTTGAGCTGGGCGATCTCTCTCTTGCTGGGGGCATTGTTCTTCATGTGGTCCAGCATGATCTGGGCGTCGGCCAGCAGGGCCTTGGTGCGCTTCAGGTCCTTCCTGAGGCGCTTCTCAGTGTCCACGTCTCTGTGGCACACCTGGGAGAGGGAGTAGGGGAGACACAGGGGTCAGCCAGGTGGTGGCGGGCCTTGATATAGAGGCCCATCGAAGCAGTGGGGGAACTGATCCGCTCAACATTGCACATCAGTGAATGCACGGATACAGCACACAACACTTGTCTGATGACATCATGGGGTCTCACCTGGTCCTGAGCCAATAGGAGTTTGGCTTCCAGGTCCCTTCTCTCTTTCAGGACCTTTTGTTTGTCATCATACTCTTCCTCCAACTGAACCTCTATTTGCTTGAGCTAAAAAGGCACACACAGCATTATTATTATTATTATTATATAAGAGGAAGACAATTAAGTCAAATAAAAAATATATACTGTAAAACCAATGACAGGTTGGAAGGTGCACGGAAAATATATGGTGATGAATCCATAAATAATACAAAAGCCAACAACTCATAAGTAAAGGTGTAAGTGCACAAATGGTTTATCTAATTATCATAATAACTGCAATAAGCAAGAATCTTCTGTTCTTCCTGGGTTTAACAATTTTGTTGCATTATTAATGAAAGTTCATGAACAGTGGTTCATATTTTAGGGTTATCAAAGTTCAACCTTCCACCCCTTTCATATGAGTACTCATTTCATAAAACACATTTATTCAGCATAATAAATCACTGCGCTAATATATTCTTAAAACCTCCACAGTCAGTAGGCAACCACAAGAATGTTAATTTAAGCGTAGGAAGAGATATTATAATGGTTTTGGAGGTGGAGTTGGGGGGAGTGTCAAGTGATGGAAATGGGACAACAAAAGTAAAACAATGCAAATTGATCTAATATCAGGCTGGTGAAAACTGTTCCCACACACTATCACATACCCAGGAGGGGACACATTCTCAAGGTATGAATAAAGTCCACATGTAAATGCTCCAATAGGGACCTGGGAAGCCAGCCTGCTGTGTGTTTTATGTGTTTATGTTTATATGTGTGAGAATGTTTGTTGTTTTTGTGTAAACATGACTGCTTTTATGAGTGCGTGAGTGAGCGTTTGGCTCTACTGTGTGTGAGCTGTGTGTGAGCTGTGTGTGTGCTGTGTGTGAGCGTGTGAGAGCCGTGTAGCAGCCGGTCCAGGGAGGACATGCTCACCTTCTTGCTGCAGGACTGCCTGATCTCCTCCACCTCTTCGTCTTTGCTCTCGATCTCCTTGGAGTGGGTCTGCCGGAGTCTCTCAGTCTCCATCTCCAGGCGCAGTTTAGCCTGCAGGGAGCAGAGACGACTGTGACTGTGTGACCCATCCCCCACTACTGACGCTCACACCCTAACACGCTTCTTATGTAATGTCTTATTCTGGAGAATCGAAAAAACTACCGTACATACTGTTAGGACAGAGGTGACTCATCTTCTTTAGTACTATGTAAAAAGTGAAAATGATAGAGAACTATACAGTACATATGTAAAGCACACCCATTTATCCTTGGAAATGGCATTCCTCAAACAGATTTGTAAAATGTCTGTGCAATTGCCTTCTCATCCAACATTACATTCTTTTTTTCAGAATAGCGCATGTGGGTGGATGTGACCTTGGTTCCCTGTGGGGGTTTCTGGTTAATCTAGACAACGTGTACCTGTTCCAGCATCTGGATGGTTCCAGCCTGCTCATCCAGCTCCTCTTCCTGGTCTTTGACCTTAGCCTCAAGGTCACGGAGCTGCTTCTTGACCTTAGACAGTGATGCCTCATCCTTGGTCTCCTGGGAGGACAGGTCCTGCAGCTCTGCCTCCAGCTGTTCCAGCTTCAGGTTCTGAGCACACATCTCCAGGTCCTTGTCCTAGAATAGAAGGCCGGGAATACATTAAGTATAGGAGTGCATGGTGTGTGTTCCTGCCTGGGTGTATGGGTGTGTATAGGCCTAAACAACCTTTTTAGTTTGAACAACCAGGATTTTGACATGTTTTCCATGTCCCTGCGTGGTACATTATAATTCAGACACACGTGGATACACACACACACACACACACACACACACACACACACACACACACACACACACACACACACACACACACACACACACACACACACACACACACACACACACACACACACACACACACACACACACACACACACACACACAGGTGTACCTCCAGTTGCTGTCGCAGGCTGAAGGTCTCTCCAATCAGCATGTCTTTCTCCCGACTCAGTTTCTCCCTCTGGGTCCTCTCTCTCTGCACCTCCTCCTGGGATTGGCTCTGCTCCAAGTCAAACCTGGAAAACACACCATGGACACATGAACACATACACACGGCTTGTGTACAGTGCTTGACTCATAAAAACAGAGTCTGTCTTCCCCTGAAATGATTGTGAGTGTGCACATACATGCTGTAAACCTCCCATAGCAGTGACAGGCACCGAACACTTGTTTACTTAGAAGTTTAAAGGGGCTTAGCTAGCAGGGCCTCTACCCAGACGTGGCCAGACTCAACAGCCACTGCCACCGTCTGCAATAATAAGACTATTGACAAAGTCTTGTGGGGCTTGTTGCTGACACTGCTGGTGGGGGTGAGTGGTGTCATGTGGATAGTGGGTATGCAGTGTGAGTGACTGTGGTGAATAGTAGCTATGCAGTGTGAGTGACTGAGGTGGATAGTAGCTATGCAGTGTGAGTGACTGATGTGGAGAGTAGCTATGCAGTGTGAGTGACTGTGATGGATAGTAGCTATGCAGTGTGAGTGACTGAGGTGGAGAGTAGCTATGCAGTGTGAGTGACTGAGGTGGAGAGTAGCTATGCAGTGTGAGTGACTGATGTGGAGAGTAGCTATGCAGTGTGAGTGACTGAGGTGGAGAGTAGCTATGCAGTGTGAGTGACTGAGGTGGAGAGTAGCTATGCAGTGTGAGTGACTGAGGTGGAGAGTAGCTATGCAGTGTGAGTGACTGAGGTGGATAGTAGCTATGCAGTGTGAGTGACTGATGTGGAGAGTAGCTATGCAGTGTGAGTGACTGTGGTTGCGACCCTCACTCACTTCCTCTGCTTCTTCTCCAGGTCGTGGTTGCGGCTCTGCTGGCCCTCCAGGTGCAGCTTGGTGTCCTGAAGCTCAGCTGTCAGGCGCTGACACTTCTTCTTCAGCTGCTGGGCCGTGCGCTGCACTTCCTCATTGTCTGCTTGGAGGTCGCTTAGCTACGCAGGGCCGAAGCATGGCCACAGCCAGAGAGAAAGAGGGGGAGGGAAGAGGGATACATTTGATACATAAATCAACAATGAGCACAAAATAAATACTTCTTTTGACATTTTCGCCGTGATTAAGCAACTGTGAAAATTCCTTACAGTGAATGCCTTGAGCATTAAATAATGTATTACTTGATCAAAAAACTTGCAACCTCGGCCTATGAATATGTTTTCTTATTCTGACAACCTACCATTTCAGTGGCATTTTCAATGAGCCCTGATGCTTTCATTACCAAATTCAAAGGAATTCTAACACAGGCCCAGGACTGAGTACAGCTATTTGAAAGTGATTGACTGAATCACAGACTCCCTCCCCTAAGGCATTATAGGAGGCTATAAAACGTTTGATCAAACGACAATGAAAGATAATTGTGGTGTATTTGAGCATGCCAATGCAGGTCCTGTGTCCTGTACAAATGTGCCAAGCGTTCTGTTCAGAAACCAGCAACTTGTCAGTAAAACTGTCGATTTGAGCTCTGGAACTCAAAATAGTGTTCAGACAGCTGAAGTAGATAAAGATATGTAATAAAACAAAGTAAAATAAATTATTTGATGTCTTCCTTAGGTGAACTCTGGGGGAACCTTAGGTTTTACCATCCGTTGATGAGAACAGGCTGTGAAGCTATCCAAAAGAGTTTTCCCATCCTCCTCTCAAGCAGAGACAGAAACGTATGAAACAAACACAAATGGAGAGGAGAATAAGCTGTGTGTGTGTGTGTTTGTTCAGAGATGTGTACTAGGAGCATGTGACATTTACCCTCCTCTCCAGCTGTCGTTTGTTCTGCTGCTCCACCTCCAGCTTGTCATCGAACTCCTGCTGGAGTCTCTTCTTGGTGAACTCGATTTCTCGGATGGCCCGTTCATACTTCAACCTCCACTCTCCCCCTGACCAAAAAACAAACAAACAAGTCAGATCAAAGCCAAATGATTGCGGGCAGGTAGGTTTAGTTCAATTCCATACCACCTCCATGTGTTTGAGAAATGGTGTAATTTGCCTTTAAGAACCACAAAAAAAGTTATGACTAATGGTTCCCTTAGAATACTCTGGACAAAACAAGGGAGCAATTAGTAAGCAAGTCTGTCTAGTAAGTGACCTTTTTATATGTAATGTGCTGAATATTTATGGCATCTTTCTAGACACACAGCACTTACTTTGCTGGAGGACTAAACCCTAATGTGTTGTACTATAAGAGTGGCACATGCAACATACTCTTCATATAAAGTACATTGATTGGAAATGCATTGATTGGAAAGGTATATGCAGAGCTTATATTTGAGTTCGTATTGTACCTAAATGTGTTGTGACATTATGTACGCACAAATAACTTGGTGAAAACATATTTGGCATTCAGAAATTTGTAAACATTTATTGCTGCCTGACTGAATGTTTGCAGAGTTACAGAAAGTTGAAGTTTATTCTGTCCTAGATTCTATCTTGTTTCATTAAATCAATGTCTGGAGAGCTGCTTCTTGGAGAGCTCCTTTGTCTGGCCACTGATTAGATTTGTCTCTTTTTTTATGAAATCTGCAGTTACACAGTCTGGGTCTGACCCCCAAAAAAACTGGTGGATAGTGGCTATGCAGTGTGAGTGAATCGTGGCCACTGACAAGACCCTGTACTGCTCCAATGGATCCTAGTGGGATATTTGTCTTGACAGTGTGTGTGTGTGTTTGTGTTGTTCTGTCTTGTTCAAATGTCTATAACACGAGGCATTATGGCAATTCAACTGAGCCTGCTGGTGACATGAATCCCATTTTCAAATGGAACAATAGTCATAAAAAGATAGTTCCGGCTGAATAAAGACATTTATGACAAGTGATATTGGGAAAACACCCATCTCATGTATTCATCTGCCGCTTGTTACCATGGCGATGCGTGGGTGAGAGGGTTCCTGACCTGTGTCATCCTCGTCCATCTCTCCGTTCAGCTCGGAGGCTCTGAGGAGTCGTGCCTCCATTACCTCCATCTCCATGGACTCCATCTGCTTCTTCATCGAGTCAAACTTTGTCTGGAGAGGAGAAGAGGGCAGCGGCAGCCATTACCCGAATGACATGAATCATGCATGAACAGAGAGGTCCCCTGAATGTTTACACGGAGACATGAACACGCTAATGAACAGCACAAAGTGACAAACAAATATAGATAAATCGATTCGGACATTTTATTCATGTAGCAGGCGCTATAAAAACTCCCACTCCCTCGGAGTGCGAGGTCAATTTGCTTCCAGTCCAGCACAATCAGTGTGCACTGTGCATCAGTGTGCATGGAGCAGCCATTGGAAAAATCTATGAGTGCCACCACAAAAAAAATAAAACCCACTCATGTCAAAATGTCAAATACGACGCTAAAAGGTTGGGGGAAGAGGCTGACAGCATAACTTCCCTTGGCCTGCAGAACCCTGTGTGGGGATGCCTGATGTGATGTTGCAGGTCGTGAATGAAAAGTGGCTTGATGCTAACCAATAGTCTTGGGTATTTGAGGGCTAGGAAATGATTATAGATCCCAATATGGACACAACATGAATACAAATGTCGACGACCAAAGCCGAGTAGCTGGGGAAACAAACAGGAAGGCAATGGGAAGGAGAGGAGGCGACCTCACTGGGATTTAAACCCGGTGAACAATAAGCCAAATTGGAAGCATCAAAGATCATCCCCTGTGGAATACAGAAGACGACTTTACTGTCTCTACCACAGCGCTTCCGTGTCCATGAAAGAGATCACATCATTAGCCACCAACCCCACAGGGGTTCAGCAGCACACATCAGACATCCACCTGGTATCCTGTGTTGGGGTTCGGTTGGCAGGGCAAACATGGACAGTTCCAGCATCAAACATTCTTCAAGAGAGTATGGAGGGAAAAAATAAGCTTTCCACTGATGTTGGTTCAGTCCCCTGTAAAGGCACTGTCCTCAGTGTGAGGAACGGGAATGCCAAAGGTATTTAAAGACTGGACTTTGATCTGGTGTACGAGGGATGTTCGGGATGAGCATGGTGCTCATCAAGGGAAACTTTGAGATGAGCGGGAAATGCAAAACTAGAGCAGGCGCAAACATAAGAAGGGCTAATCAACAGTGTTCGTGTCTGTGTGTGTATCAGTCAGTGTGTGTCTGTGTGTGTCAGTGTGTTCTCACCTGTAGGTCCTTCATCTCCTTCTCCAGTCGAAGTCTTTCTGAGGTCTCGGACTCCAGCAGCTGCGAGGCAGACTCACCCGTGTTTCTCTCGTCTGCAAGCTCCGACGACAACTCTGTGATCTAATATCACACGCAAGTACACCAACTCAACTCTGTGATCTAATATCAAACGCTAGTAAACAAAATCAGTTCAAACACTCCCATCGCAATTTAAAAGATGTTTAATCTTACAGTGTGCAACATGTCAAACTGACTACTCAGTTTGATTAAAAAAAATACAAGCGAGCAAAAATGTTAGATTGCCAGTACAGTATATGTGTGCAGTGTCTTACCCTGCCTTCCAGGCGATCGCTGCTGAGTCTCAGCTCGTTCCTCTCCTTCTCCACCTTCTCCAACCTCCCCTTCAGCGACTGGATCTCCTCCTGGGGAAGACAGACATTAAGAAAAACAGATTTATGTATCAGAGGGTGTTTGCATTTTCCTTTGGCCAAACAGTTTGAAGTAACACTGTGGAAAACATTCACACAGGGAAAGATGTGTAAATGATGTGCGTGCAGCTACCATCTTAATCCCTTTGTGTGTATTTCCTTTTCCTTCCTTGAGGGGTTTTAGGTTGGTTAAGGTACAGATTTATCTGACCTCTGTGACACTACTCATGAATGCAATAAAGTACAAATGCGATAAAATACTCACATCCTTGCCACGGATCTGCTCCTCGGTGAGCTGAACCTCGATGAGAGGCCGCACGGTAGTGAAGAGCTTCCACCAGGGCCAGCCCTTCACCCTGCGGTTCTTTTGGATGTTCTTCTGGATGCAGCGAATGGCCAGGTCCTGAATCTGAAGAAAACCCCAGACAAGAAGCGAGTTAACGACGAGCACTTGTGTGTTTGTGTGTCTGTTTAGGCGACTGTAGTGAGTTTGTGTGTTCCAGCTCCAGTGTAATGGTTTGTTTGCTGTGTGTGTGTTGGTTCAGTCACACATGTAAGACAGTAAGGAAGCTCTCTCTCTCTCTAACACACCAACCACTGATCCTGCAGTTCTAGTGAACAACATTGTCACTAGCTTAGTACCCAACTCTAACACAGCCCTCTCCACAGGGTAGGGGAAGAGGCTCAAGAGCAACCAGCTCAGTGGACTAGAGAAAGGAGGGGCTACAGCACACAGAGGGGCCCAGGGAAGGGAACTCTTTCTGGGGAAGGGGTCAGGTGAATGACCCCTTTTAGGCTTCAGAAGAAGGACACCTGGTGGTGTAGTCAAGGAGACAAGCTTATTGGAGAGTACCATACCACCGTCTGTCATGGCCCATGTCCTCACAATAACAAAGTTGATCAACTGCAAATATACATTAAACTTACGGCACATAACAAATGACTGACTGAAGACTACTTTGCCATAATTTGTAAAGCCAACTCTAAGTAGCTGTTAATTAATTGACTAATTAATTAATACTCCAAGCTCTTTATAGAAACAAACATCTTCACAAGTCTAAGATTCCCTTCACTGCGCAGCTTTAACAGACTGAAATTGATGGAAGTAAAATGAAAATTTGTCAGCAGTCAAGGCTAAATGTTAGGTGGATAAATAGCAGGTCTGTTAAAAGGCAAGAAGAGGCAAATCTGTTAAAGGGAAAAGCCTTACTACATTTTTACTCTCTCAGTCTCTGTGTCAGAATATACAGCAACTTTGAGGGACAAGAATTAAGAGAATCACAGAGTGAGCCTGCTCATGTCATTATAGCATCGAATGAGAGTTCCACTGAGAGAAGAATCCAACATCAATACCACTTAGGAAGCCTGTTAGAAACGCATTAGGAGGAAAGAGAGCTACATGCTGCTACAACATGGGCTTTTCCAATACCCGCAGGTAATCTGGCAACCCAATTACAGGAACACCATTGGACACATCCACATGTTTGCCATGTCTAAGAACAGCGGCCCTGCTTTAGCCACGCTGGTAAAGCCTATAAATGCAGCTTAGCATAGACTGAACAGGGTTGCCGGTTGAATTTCATGGAGTTTGTACACCGTGTCATGCTGTCAAAAGCTTTTGGATAAAATGTATGGCTCCTTTTGGTTGGGGGTTGAATTCTGAAAGCATCTCGCAGATGTCTGGATTAAAGGTTTTCTTTAGTAATATAACATGTATGTTTATAACATGTAAAATATGTTTCTGCTGCAGCTAAATGTAAATATGTAGAGGGGTCTTCATTAAGTGGACGATAATAGGTCTGTTCACATTGATACTGGAAAATTCTACTTGGTTTCAGGGTCCATGAAATCTCTCCAAAAAGGTGTGTGTCTGGCAGTGATGGATAGACAAAAAAGAGCCTTGGGAGCAAATTAATAAATCTCTCTGTCTTTGCCCCTCAGCGTCTTTTTTTAGCCTTCCCCTTTCAACGACCGTGCAGTTACATGGTCCTTGTTGAGCTTGAACACAGATGTTGGTCCAGTCTCACCAAAGACGCACACGCACGAACGCACACGCACAAACGCACGCGGGCACACACACACAGACAGCAGTTACGGCAGTTACAGCAAGCTTTCACACACCTGTTCCCAGTTGGGGGAAAATAACTGTCTTTGGGCAACGATTTAATTAGGCACACCATCGGCTGACTGGCGGACGGAATCCCCCACGCGTCTCCATTCTCTGCAGTTTGCCATGAATGTCAAATAGACGAGGGTGAGGAACCGGAGAGGAGATGGGGGAGGAAGGGAGGGAGAGGGGGAGGGATGCTGCAGGGCTTCAAACGGCGCCGGATCCATTCTATTTGTCTATTCCCCAACGGTGGGGCATAGTTTTTCTTCCTCTTGACTTTCTGTCCGTCTCTCTCTCTCTCTCCTCCCTCATTCTCTCTCTTCTCACCCCTCTTTGAAATCACCTCCCCGCGAGAGTTTGCTCCAGTGGAGAAGACTTCAAGGGGAGGGGAGCTTCCCTCTGAGCGATCAAACAGAGCACGCCAGGAACAAACTAATAGATTTTGTTTTTTAGGCCAAAAGGAAGTCAGCGGTTCAGAGAATGAAGTCAACGCTTTTGTGGTCTTCATCAGGAAAAGAGGAGACGCTGGAATGAGGTTCTGCTGGTGAAGAAAGGCAGTCTGGCACTCAGGGTTTCTGTCTGAGGTTCTGTCAACAGGGCACTTGCAGTCACATCTGAACATTCTGACTAGAAGAGCCACACCACTGCATGTTGGAGGTTTCTTTCATAAAATTGGACAATAGGAAGTTAAAGAATTTACAATAATACAAGGCTATTCATATATATTATTTTTCATATATATAATTTTATTCAGCTATAACAGGTATTTGTTCCTCTGCAGTGATGTGGAAAAATATTCCACATAAATATATTTTTGAGAGCAGAAGGTCTCAGCTTAGAAAGAATATTTATGTCATACACACATACCTACTACTTTCTACACAAACATGTTGAACAACACAAACAATGTCTCCACTATGCTGTAGGAACACGCAAGACTTGAGTGTTCAGACAGTTTCAGTTTAAACTTCTCTGAAGCCCAAAGTCCAGATACACCCAAGGCCTCATTACACAAGCAATCTATCCTGACACCCTGCCGGAGCTCATTAAGAAATTCCAATCGCCCTAAGAAGACCACACTTGCTTAAAATCCTTTTACAGAGCGACAAAAACAGCGAACTGCATTCAACGCTGGTGCAAACCCAAGCTGAGTCAAACCAAACCAAACAGCGGGCTGTAATACTTACAGTGAGAGACAAGGCTCAAACCGAATGGACAGCAGCCCATCAAGGGTGGCAAGGCAATAAAGCAAAGCTCCAACGTCCTTGAAAAGCAATTTCAGCTGGCTGCCAGGCAGCTAAGTACGACAACAGCAAAGCACTTTACTAGCAGGTAGTGAGGTGGGACAGGGAAACTACGGTCAAGGCCCAGTCTCACCAAACACAACCTGCATCACACACACACACACTTACACACACTTAACAACTCACATGTACAGTGTGCATTCCAACTCGTACCTCAAACTAACCTGGTTGTGGGTTAATTCTCATGAGCACGCTCATCACTGACACCAAACACACACAGACACAATCACAGAACAGAAGCTGAACAGTTCCCCACCGTGAGTTTGGAGTCATTCAGAGAAAGGTGCGATGTTCTTGGTCGTCATGCTCACACTGGTGGGGCATGCAGAGTGTGTGTGAAGGTCGATTATGAGCCGGGGGACTCACACATATACATACACCCACACACACGCACGCAGCCTCTGTGCTGCTGCTGTCCGTATGCCCCTCCTCATGACTAGGAGCCGGGATTATGACATGGTCTCTAACCAGTCACATGCTCTTGAGGGGCCAGGTCCGTAAGTTGGGTCACGCCTACTCAAACCCTTGTAATGCCCCCTACTCTCCGTACAGGCAAACACACAGAGATGATCAGAAATAGAAAGCAAAAAAAACAGGACAAAGAGAAAGAGTAGAGGGTATAATAGAATAGAGGTAAGAGTGTGTGTGTGTCACAAAAGAGATTAAATCAGAAAAGTAGGAGTGATACAACACAAACAGGGGGATGAAACAGGCACTGTGGTTCAGTAATCGATGAGAGCAGTGATGGAGGGGACCACAAAGGGAATGGAGTGTCCCAGAAGAGGACCCTGCTGAAGGCCACATGTTCTGGGCTTAGGGCCAGGGGCCTGACGAATTGATTGAGCGGCCGTGCTCTGATGAAGTTCTGATTTAGTGAGCACTAAAGCAGTGGACAGATGTGGAGGGCTCAAGCAGAGGAGAAGCACACTGAGTCCATCCATCTTTAGTCTCTACAGGGAATCACTGTGTGTCCCTGTGCTGAAACATATCCCTGGAGGTAAAACAACCTCAACTTTTTTTTTTTTTTATGACGGCAGATTGAGCCAATCAAAGTGGAATAAAAATCCCTTTGGGTGTTCTGCCAAGGTTATGGTCTTGAAAGTTCACATATCAAAGCCCAAAAGTCTGTCCCTCAACACTTTTGTAACATGTTGTATCACAAGAGCAAAACCATTGACACTGCACGGGGAAATTGCTTCTGCAGATTCTCAGTTCAACAAACAACAAGCTGTGTGGGTCACGTGTGTTACGTGTGCAGTGGGTATACTGTGTCCATACTGTGTAGACAGTTTAATCCAAAGAGACCCAGCGGAGGGCAAGCTTTTACCTTTCTCTTCTTGAAGGCCTGTCTGGCCAGGTATCCTCTGCAGGCAGCCTGGAAGAGGGTGAAGTTTCTCCTGGTCTGGACGTCTCTCTGCTCCTCCAGCTTGGCCAGGATGCCCGCCCTGAAGAACACCTGGAGGGGTGGGACAGAGCAAAGGGTGAATGACTGGACTGAATGAAGATGAGGGAGAAGGAAAAGAAACCGTGTGTGTGTGTGTGTGCGTGTGCGTGTGCGTGTGTGTGGAAAAGGAAAGACGGTAATAGAAACTTGTTTATGTAGAGCTTAAAAGTGTGCTGTTTATTGCTTACATTTGCATTTTACAGTTATTCATTTAGCAGATGCTTTTATCCAATGCGCCTTCCCAAGAGAGAGGTTTATGAAAGAGCATCGGTCACCGATCATAACAACATGATAGTCCCTAAACATTGCTGGTTGTCAGATTGTGAAACATACATAGCGTGAAACCAAACAAGTGCCTAAGGTATGAGCCGCAAGAGCATTCAGTTAAACAAGTTGCAATTACGTGGCATGCATCTCAAACGTGCAATAGTGTATGTGTAGGAAAGTAAGCTTCCCTTTGCATCTAGAGCAGGGCCGCTCTCCTGAAGGTTTAAGATGTTTCCATGCTCCAGCACACCTGATTCTAATGAAGGGTCGTTATCAAGCTCTGTGGAAGCCCGATCATTATTATCAGGTGTGCTAGAGCAGGGAAACATTTAAAACCTTCAGGAAAGTGGCTCCCTAGGACCAGGATCGCCCACCCCTGATCTAGAGCAGTGGTCTTCAACCCTGGTCCTCAGGACCCACTGTCCTGCATGTTTTGGATGTTTCCTCCTTCCCACACACCTGATTCTAATGCATGATCGTTTACCAGGATTCTTCAGAGCTAGATAACGACCCATGCATTAGAATCAGGTGTGTTGGAGCAGGGAAACATCTAAAACATGCAGAACAGTGGGTCCTGAGGACCAGGGTTGAAGACCACTGATCTAGAGTTTACTGTGGTTTTTTGCATTTGCCCAAGCAACTATTTGGGGCTGACCTGAAAAGAATACAAAGTAAAACCTGCATTCATGAACCACTTGACAGGTTTCTATAGACTCCTCCACGTCCTCAGTTTCTTGCACATTTAAGCGGCGTTCTGAGGCGGGGGTGTTTAATTGAGTTGGATTAACTTGAACACTGCAGTCATTTACATTTTCTGATCTACTCTGTGAGGCTGCGGAGCTGGTGGACTCCCAAACTGTTTTTCTCCGTGGAGAGCTCATGAAACTTTGAATGCAGCATAATTGCATTAGCATGCCATTAGTGGTAGCAAGAGCTATGCTTAACTTCACAAAATCCTAATTAAAACTCCCTTGTGTCGAGCCTATTTATTCAGCCACCAGCGCTGAAATGAAAACTTATACAGAGAGAAAAAAACGAAGGTTGTCAGAGCAATGTCAATGTCTCATTGCAAGCTCTATTTCCCCATTTTATCTCTAAATTGGTGAAAGCATTTTTCCCCCCTCTTTTCTTTCAACAACAATCTCTTGCATAATTCCTCAGAGTGTTTTGTTCAAATTTCATTAATGGCTCCTCGAGACGAGAGCAGGCGCGTGGGTGTTGTGCTGCGATTGCATCACGTCGAGCTCTCATTGATCTAGCGAACTACTCCAGGGCCCTTAACAACCTATTATCCGCCGTTAGAGATGGAAGGTATAAGAGAAAATGGCTTTGCCCATGACAATTGTAGCAGGGAGAACTGCGCTTTACGAAGTCTGTACGTTTCAATATTACGTTAAGACTGCGGGTTTTGGGTAAACAGCATACACTATACTGTATGCAACAATAAACACGAACATTTACAGTTATGCACGTTATTCATAAACACGTACTATACTGAGGGACTGAGGGCTCTCAAATCAGAATTAGGAATGTAGTATTTTATATACCTCATCAGTTCAAAGCCCTCAAAAGTCTTATACTACACTGGACTATTTTATTTATTTACTTTTTATTTGTTATAGAGGGAAAGTATACATTAATTGACATTTTACAGATAAAATGTAAATGCACCCAATTATAGCCAAAAGGCTAGTTTCCATTGGTAGTCCCCTGCCAGTAGCCACGCAAACCACACAAGTTATTACCAGACACACTGATGGAAGTATAACTGCACCCAACTGAAAATGTCTTTACATTTTATTCTTGTTTTCTCCATACTAGCTCATAGTGAATCACAAATAAGATATTTTATGTTTTAGACCGTTTATACTTGCTGTAAGTCACCCTGGATAAGAGCATCCGCAAAATTACTAAATGCATATGAGTGGTAAGACAGTAGTATTATATAATTCTATGAACTTATGCTGTTTCTGTCAGCTAAGGAATACTGCGGTGACAAGCTCTGTGAAGAGTCCAAGAATAATGGCTATTTTGGTCCATATTTGGACTGCTGTCTAAACACAGATATGCCTTTCTTAACTCCGCACTTTCACACCCAGGGCAGAAAATCTGCGACATTTTGTGGACATGCATCATCTCGGTTTACTTAAGATGCAACAATTCAGCAAAATAATATTTGCCCCTTGTCTCTCACTGTCTCAGCACACACCATAACGTGCTGGTGATGCAACCACTCAGCAATGATTCTGGGCTGTGCCACTTCCAAAGGCGCACACTTACCCTCCACAGTAGGGGTGCCCTTCTGAATGCCAATTTTGGTGTGTGGGTGACAGACCCACAGGGGATGTACGGGGGACCCTGTGTTTCTGAATGCTTCTCCTAAGGTCAGTAAAGTTCACGGGAGGGGTCATCTCCACTGGCTGACATTTTCCTGTATCAGTTGTGACCATGGTGTGTCATACGGATACTGGAAACACTGTCTTTGCTGACATGCTAGGAACCATCATTATGAGACAGGGTCTTGGTTGAAACTGGTGAACTTCCTCAGGATGAATCACAGATGATGGGCTGACTAATATCTCTGGATGGTGTTCAAATATCAATGGAAATACAGGCTGCCACTTTGTTACAGCACCATCGCATGAACATGACCTGAACAAACACATTCCATTTTACACACTCACATGAACACACTCAAGGATACACATAGTGTGCCAGGCTCAATACCAAAGTAACCCTGAATATACATCTAAACTGTTTATTAATATGATCCTTAGATTCAAAAACATTCAGAAGGCGGAAAAACACAACCCCTCTCGATAATTGGCTGTCTCCCTATTGTCCTTGTCTTTAGACTTTGCTGTTTTCCATCTGTTTGACTCTTTGCCACAATGATTGCTGTCTATCGAAGGTTATCGGGGTGCATTTACATGTAAAGCCGCAAACAAAAGCCAGACGTCGTCTGCCAAAATCAATCGCCAGGGCAACAGGGTGGAAAACAAAGAGATGCGTTTCTGGAGCATTGCACATGGAGGAGGGAGAATGAAAGAACGGACAGGATCTCTCTTTCTTCCACAGCACAGCTGAAAGTCACACACCCGCCCATTGTGTGTGCATGTGTGTAAAAGGATGGGCGGGGGGACCTAATTGTCGGCTTTGTCGAGATAGAGAAACCCTGACTGCCAAGGAGCCACCAGTAGCTATGTGCCAGCGCCACAGTGGTAGATACAACTTTGTGTGTGTGTGTGAGTGTGTGTGTGGCATGCTGGGTAAACAGCTGTTACAGACAGAGCAAGCGACAACAAGATGTCTGGTTGGTTAAATGCGGCCAATGACATTCAGGGACAAGGGATTTAGAGTGTGAACTGAAAACAAAACAAACGTATACAATGTGAATTGTCTTCACCAGCATTTCTTGGAAATGCGAGGAATAAGTCAATAACTATGACTTTCTTTGTTTTCATAGTACTCACACAATTATACATTAGGAATAGGGTAAAATTCTCTATTGGGTTGTGTGTGTGTGTGTGTGTGTGTGTGTGTGTGTATATATACTTACTCTGCTAAGGCCCATGTGGAAACTACTTTTCTCCAGTTCCAGTGATTCCATCAGCTCCTCCACAGCCTACAAACAAAACAGAAGAAGGTAAACAAACAAGATACCGATGTAAAGCGCTCAAAAACAGTACACTGCAAAGAGGAACCCTCTCAAGCATGGTCTGCCAAGGCCAAAACCACGTAGACAAGCGCCCTTCACTTACATCAGCTACTGCAGCCCAGGGATGTCAGAAAGCAGAGCTAACCCACGGCATACAGTAGATCAGCGATCAGAACCCTTTCAAGCTAGGGGGCTCCCTCCCAACCTGCCGGCAGCTTAGTCTAAATGTAGAACATGCGTCAATACACTTGAGGTAGCCTCAAAGTTTCACCAAAATAAAAGTTCTGGCAAGGCTGGTGTTTCATAAGGGACCGTGCATGAACACTGCTCAATGTATTTGAAGGGGTTGGGACTGAAAGGCTCTCAGCGGGAGCACAAGGCCTCGCAGGTAAACAGGCTCAGCGGAGGATGAAGGCTTAAAGGCCACCTCCTGTGCTAAGAGAAAGTGACAGGACATTGCCAACTGAGAGAAGCGGCTTTTGTTTGAAGTCTGCTGAGCGCATACGCACAAAAACAGAAAAGAAAGACGCTTTGAACACGCTGAAAGTAGTAGAAGAAATCCTCTCTGCCTCCCTCGCTTTGCCTTTTACCTTTCACTTTCTCTCTCTTTCCATCCCTTCATTACTCTTTTCATCCCCAGAGCACAAGTTGCATTTTCATCTAATAATTAATTGAGAAGGATTAGAGAGAAAATGTGCAGTACGAAGGGTCCAAGGCGATATTTATCTTCAAATTTAACAGCACACACTGGTCTGTCCATAGTGATACCTATTCCCATTTAGGGTATACAGTATGCTGCCTATAATATATGCATGACATTGATTAATTACACGCAAGGGTTGTTCCTAAACTGTTAAAACCAGATTTGCTGAAGATGAAGAGATAGAGAATAAGATAGGAGGACAGGGAGAGTGTCAGAGAAGAAAAAGAGTGAGGAGGAGGGCGGCGGGTTCTCTTCACTGCATGTAATTAATCAGAACAGCGGCCGTATGCTGCTAGCCTGTGTAATCATAATTAATTACACACCACAGCGGCTTTGGGAAGGGGAGGGGGAGGACACTTTCCCATGCCTTGGTTTATGTGTGTGGGGGGGGGGTATGCTGAGTAAAGGGAACACCTCGCCACTCACCCTCTTCTCGTCCATGACGATGTAGTTGCGGCCGTGCTTCTTGGTCAGGTGGGGCGCCAGCACGTCGAAGCGCCGGCGAAACTCTGAGAAGACCATGTGATCAGGGTAACCTGAAGAGAAAGTGACGGGGGTTACGAGATGCAAACACGTGTATTCTGACCATAGATCATTTTCAAGATGGGTGCAGGTTTGGAATCATTCCCCCAGGTGATTAATCTGACGACAGAGCGATCAAAATGGCAAACGTCTTTTGAAAGCCTCTGTTAGCGCTCACCTTGTCTGTAAATGCGCAGGGCGTCAAGTAGCTTGGACCCCCGGAGCTGAGCCCGGAGGAGGCCCACGTCCAGCTGCATGAGGCCCGAGTCGCAGCTCTCGCCGTGGGCCACCCTGGGCTCGCCCGCCAGCCCCACCGCCTCCACCTTGGGCAGCAAGCAGTGGACGAAGTGGACCCTGGATCGCCGCACAGTGTCAATCAGAGCGTCCTAGGAAGCAGCATTGAAAGGTTAAGGAAAACACACCTTAATGTCCACTAACTCACTGGCCAATCATGAGGCTGCATGCTTGAACTGACTAGTCATCTGCAGTTTGTCATCCCTCCTCCATCCATCCATCCATCTTTTTCCCCCCTCCCTCCCTCCATCAATCTTTCTTTCTCTCTTCTCCACTTTCCCTATTCTCTCCTGCCTCCCTGCGCTCTCCTACCCCCAAGTCTCCCCCTCTCCTTCTCCTCCACCCTCAGCTCACCACTTGTAGCTTAATCTGAATGCAGAGGTTCTTCTTCTTGACGGCGGCCATGCCTGTGGTGAAGGTCTTCCTCATGCTGGTAGCTCGACGTAGCGCCAGCTGGGAGCCCCCCTCCAGCCCAGCGATGGAGCCTGAGAGCACAGTGGCACCCCCGCCACGACCCACGAACAGGCCGCTGATGTTCTTCCTTTAATGTGGAGGAGGACGGTAGGTAGAGGAGAAAGATGTTCAGAGAAGAGGACGAAAATATTAAGAGAATTGGATGTCATGCTAAACTTGAGTTGAGAGCCCACCATGCCAAGTTTTTGGACTATTTATTTCCCTGCTGCTTTCATCAAAGAGCAATGCTTCTGAAAATGAAGTACTTCCTTGAAACTGAATCCTCTAAATAAATAAGTAGAACCATATAGAGCTACGGCTCAGTGATACAATATAGTGTGTTACTGTGGGACTTTTATGTTCACGTAGGTTCTAAGATTTAGCCCAAAGTCTGCAAAGAGAATGCGAACGCAAGAAACGAGAAAAGGCGTCTTACTTCTGGGAGTCTTGCAGGAGAGTGGCAGCGTTCTGAGAGGCAGGGTTCTGCTTGGCGTGGCTCAACCAGCCCTGGGCGTCGTACTCCACCCAGTCCGTCCCGTGACTGTGCCCCAGCAGGAAGTGATGCGGCTTCTCGCTCTTTAGTAGCAGAGTGTGTCCTGAAGAGACACGAGAAGATCAAATCCTTCCCCGCCCCGTTATCTGGCACGGTGTGTAGACGGCGTCCACTAAGCCTCCCGTCTCACCCTTGTTGTCTCCCTGCGTGGGGCCGTAGTAGCTGAAGAGTCTCTCCAGCAGGGTGTCCTCAGAGCCCCCAGGCTGCACAGCCTCCTCCTCCATCAGCCACAGCAGCCCCCGCGCCTCATCTGTGCGGGCCAGTGTACGCACCTGGTAGACCCCCCAAACAGGCGCGGGTTTGAGGTCTTGCAAACAGTATTTCTCATCCATGTGCACACGCTAATGAGGACAGGCAGACAAGCACCCACCCCCGCCCCCCCACCCCCGACACTCAAAAACAGGGTCACAAAGAAACAAACAGAGCCACAAAATTTTGCAAGGTGAAAATGGCTGATTTGGCACATCTGGCTCAATACTAGGCTAGGCATTTCTAACTGAAATGACCGTTTGTAACCATTTGTATAAAAAACTTTTTTTAAATTAAAAAGCAATGAAAAGAGAAAAATGTCCCATTTAACCTTCATCTTCCTCATTAACACGCTAGAATTAGTGTTTGCTTCCAGGCAGGAATGTCTTAGGTGGTGAATGGGGTAATTAGCACCAGCGGAGGTGTGGTCCTGTTGCTCTTAAATCCCTTTGTGGTTCGAGGTGAAAAGAGTATTTGATCAACAAACAACTTTAAACACGGTGAAGGCATTTTGCCATGGTAGCAGTGGAGGACATTCAGTATTGCGTCGCTTCTTTTGGTAGAAGTCAGGGAGTCAGGCTCAGTGGTTAGGGTGTCGGGCTAGTGATCACGAGGACGCCAGTTCAATTCCTGGCTGAGGCAACATGAAGTTGCGTCTGATAAATGACAGCGTCTGATAAATGACTAAATGTCAGTCGACTAATTACGTGCTGCAGAATTCAAAGATATATTTTTTTATTCAGATCCAAAAGAAACTGCTCATTGCTTTCTGTATCTTTAAAAAAGCGGACCCCAACAACCCCATGTTATTACTTGTGTTGACTACTCCAGCGATGTGCATCGGTGATGTGTAAGTTGTTATTTCAAGATCGATCCACCTCTGCAGTTTGTTTTCCCACCATGCCGACGACTCGCTAGTTATGTTTGTTGGAATGTTTTGCTTTGCCAAGTTAAAATCTATTTGGCCCGCTTGAATACACACACAGACGCATATTACACATTTACGCACACATGGACAGACACACATTCAGACACATAAAAGCACAGTGAAATACACACACGTGCACGGCAAACACAAATTAATTTTATCTGTGCCTGTTCAATCAGTTTTTACACAACCCCATTCACATTCAGTTCGGATCTTATACTTGTTAATGCCACTTTCTCAGGCCAATACACATCAATGAAACATATTTCTGAAATGGGAGCAAGCTATGCAAAATCCTCATCTCATAAATAAACTTAATTGGATGGCTTTGCTCAACCTCGGCAAAAATAAATAAATAAAAACAGCTTCTCGACTCAACAAGGGGAAATTAATCAAAACTTGACTGAAATTAATACCTTTGATGTGGGCAGAATTCCAAAACGTAGGAATTGGCAGAATTAGCACAACGATAAATGACACCAATCAAAAAAGTAACTTGGTGGGAGGTAACAGGCATGACACAGCTTACAAAGAGTAATTTGTCGGCCTGTGTCACCAGTTGACTCAATTTAAAGGGGAGAGTCATGAGTGGGTTGAGGGTGAAGATATTCAATAACGTCGACAGTCACTTCAAACTCCAGATATGTGCTGTATGACAAACATACTGAGAGGACAACACAGTTGATAGATCGAGTGCGAGACGGAATACGTGGTTTGTCACTGGCTAGTGACAGTGTGAGGTACAGCTCTTCCATCATCACAGCAGAATAAAACGACCTTAGTCATTCTTCAAGAATGTGTTATCAATGCTAAACTCATTTTAAGGAAACCTAGCATGCTAGCAAAAGTCCATTAAGTCACAATAAATGAAGCTGATAGCGAGAGGGTAGAGTTCACGCTCTTGAAACCCAGTTCATTCGTAAACACACTCACACACAGCTAAACACACGCTCAGCTTAGAGCTTCTCCTTACCAGGGTTTGGGTGGAGGCTTGGTCTATAGCGGCTACAGACAGAGAGGTACTGGACTCTATGTCATCTAATGCAAGTTCTATATTCTCCTAGATGGGAACAGAGGGGTTGAGTTAGTGAACTACAGTAGGATTCACGTGAGTTCTAAGTTATGTAAAGTTGATCAGGTTTTTTCCTGAGGGTTGTTCTCAGGATTACACATTTTTATACTCTTTAAAATCACAATAGGACAATATGATTACAATTATACACTGTCATCTTGATTTGCTGTGCTGTGAAAATACAGTAATTTTGTAATTTGACAAAGACATATTTACTGCATGTTAATGACATTATTATCATGGTTTAAAAAGAAACAGAATGGAAGAAGCACGCATCAAGGAGATCTGAAATCAACATCAGCCTAAAGCTTGGTGCTCTGCATGTACTGTGGGCTACCGTGTGTGTGTGTGTCTGTGTGTGGTTCTCTGCACCTCCTTGTATCTCTCCAGCTCCTGGACGAAGGTGCGCTCGTGGAACAGCGTCTGCAACCGTTCCTGAGCGTAGTTGTGGCACAGCTCCTCAAAGGTGGCGCCTCGCTGGCGCTTGGCCATGCGAGGGTTCTGGAAGCCTGGCGTGTCCACGATCAGCAGAGAGCACAGGGAGTGCTGATTGGATTTGAGAGCTCTGGGGGGCCGTGGGGCGAGGTGGGGGAGGGGGTCACAAGGAGCAAAACGAGAATAGTATCAGAAAGAAGAAGAAGAAAGAAAAAAGATGGGTTCAGATATGGAGAAAAAAAATAGGGGATGTTAAGAGATAATGAGATATGAATGAAGGAAGGGATGAAACGAAAGGAGGGGCCAGAGAAGGGAGAGGCTATTACTGGCAAAGATGTGAGAGTGAAATGAACAGTGAGAAAGAAGGAGACGCCGAGGAGAGAGGAGGAGAGCTGACTAACCTGTTGACGAGGGAGATGACCAGTGTAAAGAGCTCAGAGTACAGGCCTGATGCCATGGCCTCTAGACACTCTAGAGCCGTGATCTTTGGACCTGAGGGAGGAACAAGGGTAAAAGAATCACACAGTTTTCCCTCCTCCAAAAAAAAATTCGTAAAAATTAGGTACAATTTCATGTGGCCGTGATCTGGAAATATTACAATGAATCACACATATTTCTATAACCTTCTTTCAGGCTTGTACTAATTTCTGTGATTTTTTTTTGGGGGGGGGGACGGACTTGTAAGTCTCCCATTCGTTGATTTGGTCCTTACCTGAGCTGTCTCCACTCCCAGCATCGTCTGGCCCCTGGCGGAAGGAGGTGGACCTCTGCAGAGCCCCCTTTGCCTGGTGCTTGAAGATAGAGGAGGACAGCTCCTCCAGGGTGCAGCCCAGCAGGTAGGCAGCCTTCTGGGCCCACTCGTGGCGGGCAAACTGCTTCCGGCCAGCTGAAGGATGAGAGGGGACAGGGGGGTAAAGTTGCTTGTCCACTGGACAAAATAAGTCATGCATCGTTTAAATTAGACCGCAGTTACCCAGCTATTGTTGCTGACTTAGTGAAAGGATGTTTAATTCTACTAATGTTGTGGATTAAATTCATGATCATCTTAATATTTATTTTATGTAGGTATGGACGACTGAGTCCTAGAAGTCTATGACTTAGTTCACATGAACACGACCAAACTGAGTGAGGTTCTTATTGTGCAGCCCTGGAGAAGCACTTACACTTCTACTATAACGCATCTCACTGTATTTAGTCTCACAAATCTGTGTGACAGGCCATGTTTGAGACTGTGGGACAGATGGTAATGTCGTTTCCACAAATCTGGAGCTCTTTCAAAGCGTGACAATATGGCTGCTCCTCAAAGTACACAAAGTACATGCCGAAACAAAGACAGCCAATCAGCAGGAACATTCAGGGGTCAGAGCCAATCAAAAAGGAAGTTCACTGAGACAAACAACAGGAAAAGTTTCTAGTGTTCTTATGTAATGGATGGGTGGGGATTGGTATATAAAAGCAATATTAAAATATGATAACCAAACAGGTAAAAAAATGAAAAGGTATTTTGGTTGAGCCTAGTGCTGTGAAAGTGTGGAGAGACGAGAGCTTTAAAGGAATAACACAACTTGAAATCTCTATCTGGTTTTATCACAGGGGAAAATGGAAGGCGAAAAAAAGGGAATTGTCATGAGGTAAAAGCAAAAAAAAGCTCAACTGGGAGAGAGGACAGAGAAAGGAAAGAAAACAATAAAAATGCTAATGACAAGAGAGCGTCTGGGAAGAATAAAGACATTATACACAGAGGATGTACCAACAACAAAAAAATACAAAGATTGGCTCGAGGTATTTTTTCTTCCATTACCTTCGTCGGCCTCTGTTTAACATGGCGCAGCATGCAAACATGCGAGTAGAAACAGGGAGTTAGAAACAACACAAGTCAACTGACATTTATCACTGAGGAGGAGACATTTGTAGAAATACGATTCATGCTCTGCAAAAGCTCAAGCAGTAGGGTTAGGTTTTCCGAGGACATGTTTAGAGAAGAACCCAGCTCATGCTGTAAGAGCAGAAGAGGGCTAATCCTGTCCAGTCGTCTGGAGGGTGTCCAGACCCAGAACAGGAACAAACACTGCAGATACAGCAAAAGAATTTACATCTTAACCAGAAGCCCCTCTGCCTCTTCCTTTGCACCCAGGAAAAGTTAAAAAAAAAAGTAAATAAAAATGATTCAGTTCAATCCCTGTGTCCTTTAAGCAACTATGGAAATGGGGCTTTTAAAGTGTGAAATAGCGAAGAAGTCGTTCTTGAACCAATCAGTTAGTTCTCCTTCCTCATCAGACAGAACCCTGTAGAGAGAGGAAGGTCAAGTCTGCCCCCTGCTGGGAAGCATGTGCTCAGTTTGACTTCTGAGATTGTCTTCTTTACAAAGCTATCATGCTTGTGCAAAACTGTTTGAAAAAAAACAGTCTAATTATCTTTCAGTCTGATGACATACAGAAGTATGGTTTAGTGGGCCAGGCAGCAGGAAATTAAGTGATACAGCATGGAGATGAGAAAGAGTGAGACAAAGAGTGAATCAGACCATGGAAGAGATGGGAGAAAAACAGCCAGTGTTCAGAAAGGGTTTTGTCGATTTAAAATTCCTAACTCCATTCTGAGATTAGAGATATTTAACCTCTAAAAGCAGCTGTGGGCAATCCCTTCCTCTCACACACATTCTCTTTCTCTCACACACACACACACGCACACACACACACACACACACCACACGCACGCACGCACACTCACACTCCCTTTCCATGGATATGAGGTGGTCTGCAGACAAATGATTAAAAGAGTATTACCGCCTTCATCTAGGTCTGTAACTGTGGAGGGGAGGTAATGTGACAAACAGTGAAACTTCAACATTTAGTAGCGTTAAAACTGTCGTCTTTAAAAAAAAAATCATAATTATGTCCGACACTCAGGCACGCTATACTCTTTGTTGTGACACAACTTCACAAGTGTTTGTTTCTTTGTACAAAATGCAAAGGCAATTTCAGCTATAATGAATAACTTGCCAGCACGCTTGTTTTTGTGTCTTTGAACTGGATATTTAATTATGTGACTGAAGATGCGCGGCTAATGCAATTCACAATGCCAGCAGGTTACATCTGAGGATTGTTTCCTCAATCGAATGAAGAAAAATAGCACAAAAACAGCCATGCAATAAAAAAGAGAATTAAAAAAATTCAAAGGATTTTTCTGAATAACCTTTCAAATCCAAACTAATAAAGTCTTTTACTCTACTTCTTTTCTTTCTTTTTTTTACAATCATTGAAAGAGCTCAGCTCTTGGTGATAGTCTAGTCACAGACAACTAAACTAAATATGCAGAAAGTAGAGTAGGTTTTGGAGTCAGTCTGTGAGTGTATGTGTGTTTATGTGTGTGTGTTACCTTTAGTTGCCCCCGCAGCCCCCAGGTGATATATGGACCCCAGTATGAGCCAGAGGGCCTTCTGCTCCTCGGCAGAGATGCCCAGCACCTTCATGGCTGCCTGCAGCTTAGTGAACTGCTGGGCAGCCTTCTGTTTATCTTCAGGCTATAGGAAGGGAGAGGAAGGGAGAGAGGAATATATGCGATAAGTTTCATACTATTAACATATAAACACAACTGTATGTTTACACAGTTGTTCACACGCACACATAAATGTACACAAACAAAATGAAAACACAAACCAAGCAGAAACATACAGACTGGCAGGCAGACATAGCAGAAGGAGTGATCTCTCATTCAAGTGACAAGGGAGAAGCCGCAGGTGTACGCAGACCACTGCTAGATTGAATGTGACAGGTCCATAACATAACCTGTCTGGCTAAACCACCTGCTACCTACGTGCTGGAGCAAATAAATCAGCCCACAGCAGCACCAATAAAGGCCCAGCGGTGGAGGCACAAACTGATAGAGGACACAGCTGGATTTGATGGACAAACACACACAAACAGGCAAAGCCCACACTCACAACTTGGACACACACGGCAGAGGACACACATACACACAGCTGTATAGAACTACATGACAGAATTCTGAAGGTTAACATGCGATATGCACACAATAAATCCAGTATAAAATCCATTTTTGTGACCTTGTTGGGTATAACTACCTTGGACTGAGGGATTATTCCAAACGCGCTGTTCTCTGCAAAGTGGTTAAAGTGCAGCTCCGTCCTGAGAGAGATCATAAAACAGTGAAACATCATGATATGGCAGGTTCTGTCTCCACGCCACAAGTTTAAAAATAAAAGCAACCATTTTTAACATTCAGAGACATCAATGGTCTGTAAAATGAACTAGCTGACAGCTACATGAACTTATATTTACATATGAACATATACTTATATTCAACACTATCAAGCTAGTTCTACTGTACAGTAGCCCAATTCTCACAACAGACAATGCACAGTTCTGTTTGTGGGACCAGTGTTTTAATGCCAGATGAGGTGGAGGAAAGAGCTCTTTCTGAAGCACTGTGTCCCTCCTTGGTGGTGCAGGCTGACCTCAGGGTACTGTCGGCTCCAGCCATCATATAGTAAAAGACGTTGAAGGTGGACTCTGCCTCTGGCCGCTTGGTCACTCTCAGCTTCTCCAGCAGCATGGTCTAACACAGGGAGACAGAGTTACAGGGTGTTCTGTGTGTTTCAACTATTTGAAGGAGGTAATGTGTGTGTGTGGTAATTGTGTCTTTGTGGTGATGAGTGAGTGAGAAACTAAGTGAGAGAGAGAGAGAGAGTTTGATATCATGGTCATACCTGGATGGAGGCGGAGGCCACTTGTCCAGCCTGGTCAAAGTCCAGAGAGACGATCTGGGAGAAGCGACTAGCGTTGGCGTTCATGGAAGTGACACTATTCCCAAAGGCCTCCAGAAGAGTGTAGACAGCCTGCCACTTCTCCGCTGCAGCAGCACAGACACACAGGGGCGTTGGGTTGTAAGAAAAGCATTTTACCGCAGAGTACTGTTGTAATTTATCTGATTCAAGGTGTGCTTTCCCTCTGATTGTTATAACGTGTTAATTTGAAAAATAATTAGTGTGGTGGAGTAAAGGGTGTGTTTTTACTGGTATAAAAACAATGGTAAAATTAATCTGATTAAATGTCAAGCCTCAAAAGACTAAAATAACATGCAATTCATTAAAAGGCACCCGTTCCCCCCGCCTCCCCCTCCTAAATTCAACCAAGTAGGTACTGTATCACGACCTCCACCTTCCAAAGAAAAGTCTGTTTCATTTGTGGGTCGTTTATCACACCATGGTTGTCATGGGTTTTTACAGGTATGAGTTCATGAGGAACTGCTTTAAACAGCTTTAGATAGCATCTCTACTGTTTAACAGTCCACTAGCTAAGTGTTGAAGTTCTCATTAGTCTATTACAGCAAGCCAGAAGCTGAGGCGCTTTGATAAGCCCTGCTAATTATCCCACTACTCCACAGGGCGTCATTAAGGGGCTTCTCTCATCCATCACACACACACACGCACACATACACACACAAATGCGCAAGCACAAACCTGGAATAGGGAGAAGAGCTAATCAATTTTTATAACCCAAACATCAGATACTGCTCTTCTTACACTGAGCCAAAATGGTCCTCTCCTGGCTTTTCACTAACTAACCAGCCCATTTGACCACTACGCTGAAGAAAAACAAGTCCTTAGGTCTGCCCCAAATCCCCTGACTCTCCTCAAACAAACAGTTTTATTTGTTTGTACAAGAAGCAAAAAATAACTAAAGCCTGTCTTCATTGTTACAATATGCAGTGTTGGCATCTGCATGGGAAATGCATGGAGCAATTAAATTCCTCACTTAATTACCCACTAAGCAATTAGTGTTATCACTTACAAAGCAATTAAACGAATAGAAGCCACCAACGGCAATAAAGAAACACATCAATGATTGAGCTAACCCTGTACCAAATTAATTCAATGAAGTTCAAAAGGGTGATCGATCAAACTAATAATCTCAAAGGATTTAATCAATTAAATAGCATGCGGTCATGAATAATTCCTTGACACCTATCGCTATTATTGCGTACTCTTTCACTGCTTATCAGTTCAGTCTTTCGCTGCTACGGAATGAGTCACTTGGATGAAGCCTAAATGAGATATCATGAAAATAAAAATGGCAGCAAAGGACCTTTTCAGGGTACCTCAAGCTGAACTGTAAAGCTCACTGCAAACTGCTTCACGATTTACCTGAGAAAATCTTGCCGGTGCTGCCAGCGATGGACACCAGGTACTGGACCAGGTGCTGACAGTTGGTGGTCTTGCCACTGCCACTCTTGCCCAGCAGGACGATGGATTGGTCCTGGCGCGTGGTCAGCAGGTTCCTATAGGCCGACTGGGCCACAGCGTAGATGTGGGGCGCTGTGTCCTCGCGCCTGCAGCCCTTAAACATGTGCATCACCTGAAGAAATGTGGAGGGGAAGAAGAAAGGAGAGGCCGGGGGGGGGAAAGGTGGAGAAAAAGAGGATAAATGTTTAGACGTTTCAGAACACAATGGGCAGAAAGAAAGGAAGGATCCGATTATTTGAAATACTGATGATTTAAGACGTTTCCAAATCTAATCTTGCACTTTTCACTCTTTTTGTCGGCTTCTCAAACAATTCATTATGCAGGTCGTGTCTTTCACCTTTAGACAAATCTAGAACATGAATTCTCAATTTTCCGGAGATAATCTTGTTACCGGTGTCCTCTCAATGACTTGACTTGTTTGTATTTGTGTGCAAGTGTGTGTGTGCTTTTGTGTGTCCTGACATGCCACAGCGCCTGGTAAACTACACGCTCTTACAGCTAATGAACAATAATTCCATTAGAAATGATGAGCACAGCAGATATAACAGTCTATCAGGTCTCTGGGGGCTCCAACCTCTAAATCTCATTAGAGATATTGGATTTTATTGGCATTGTCTATCCTCTCCTTCCTTTTTAATTCAATGTTCTTCTTTTAATCAAGCAGTCTTTAATATCTTTTTTTCTTTTTTACAAAGTAGTGCTCGTATCAACCTAGAGAAATGTAATAGTGTTATTAGTGTGATGGAAAAGAAGGGATGGGGAGGATGGGGATGTGTGTATTTACAAATGTCCCTAATGTGTAGTGTTCACACAGTATACAGTCAGTGCTGCATGTACAGTACATGTTGGTACAGGTTCACCTTCTCAGAGTACATAGACGGGGCGCTCAGGGGGTTGATGATCACGATGTTAGGGCCGGCGTGCGTGTGGATGAGGTTGCCCCCGTAGCGCTGGCGCAGGGAGTGCATCACGCTGGACTCGTTCAGGTACAGCAGCGAGGCCAGGTCCTCGGAGCGGTCGTACGACGGAGGGTTGGCCTGGTGGACAGGTCAAAAGGTCGAATGTGAATTTAGTCTGGACTCAACCAGCACACACATGAAAACCCACCTAGCAGTCAGCACATAATATGTTCTAAAATCCTAAAACAGTATTAGATTAGATTAGATTCAACTTTATTGTCATTACACAGGTACAAGTCCAGGGCAACGAAATACAGTTAGCATCCAACCAGAAGTGCAAAACAGTTATTAACAACAGAGTATACTAATATGGGTATACTCAGAATATACATATTATGAACAGTATAGAGGATATACTGTTACATAATGTGTAATATATCTATATAAGACGTTATATAGAAGATGTTATATAGATATAAGAGATATATCTATATAACATAAACCAGGCCACCACAGTCTCCTAATATAAGGTCAATACTGAATATTAGAAGGGGCACCAAGTATTTCACAACACTTTTATTCGACACCAGGAGGTCTTGGAAAAACGTTTCTTCTGAGTCCAGCCATTTGATATGGGTCATATCAGTTCCTAACAGACGCCCTTCAACTAAACATCTCAAAGAGCCATAGATGTGGCTTTTAGTATGTAGCAGAGCAACCAGACACTCAAAGCCAAGTCTTTGATGCAATTACACCAGATGTCGCTAGATTCAGGTCCAAGTTTACACTTCCTTAATCAAACAGATGCTTCAAACATTCGATTAGGCACCGACCTTCACTATGTTAATAACAAAGAGCAAAGTCATTCTTTTCACTTGAGCTTAAATAAAACTGTGTAACACTGGGGGGGGGGAATGAAAGGACCCTTTTCTGTTTTATTTCTAGCAGATGACAGACATCCTTAACTCAAGGTTGTCAGACAATAATAAACAGATTGATGGTTTGTTTTTGTGGTTTTGAGCCAGTGAAAAAAAAAAGAAGAAAAACAAAGTTTTTAAAGTCAGTAGTGTCAGAACTGGCTGGGTTCCATTGCTGGGGAAACAGATCATCAGTCTCCAGACGAGTCTGCACCTGTTACCCTTTGACCTCTCGTCCAGACATGCCCTGGGGAGATCTCTACATGTCATTGGCTGGCCATCTGTGGCTGCCCCTGTTCTGAGCATGATCAGACAGTCTAACTGACAGGTGCAGGAACTCTAACTCGTCCTTCCCACTCCACCTGTTCCCATCAGGTGTCCCCACTACTTAACTCAGATCCTGACACCTGGGTCATGTTTCAATTCTCTGAAAGGGCTTCGATCAAATCCAAAGAGGACCGATTTCTGATACCAACCAGATATTGTCACCTTTACTATAGTGTTCAAGATTAAGAATACAACTGCAGCTAAAATCCACAGCAAAGGTAACTTTAACAATTATTTAAACGGGGTCCTGGTTCTCAGATGAGAGAGAAGCTCTGATATTTCCACAACCATCTGAGACAGACTGTAACGCTTCAACACTCACCTTCTCCACGTCGTCCTCATCCACGTCCAGTACCGTCCCATCGTGCTCCAATCTGATCTTCACCTTCCCCTCGGCCACAGCTCCAGCCTCTGTCTTTACCAGAGTGGCTGTGGACACACGAACATTGAATTCATTAAATATTGGGGTGCCTTTACACATTATGTTATTTTCAATGAAAATACATAAACCGCCTGTCTTCCTGTTGGACTGTTAGCCCACAGTGCTGTAGCGGAGGTCAGAGAAGGGGACCCACCCAGGGAGAAGCCGTCCTTGTGAACTAGCCACACTTTCTCGGAGCCGTACCATGCCTGCTCCGCCGCTATCTGCTCCTCGGTCTTCACCTGAAGAGGGGACATGGGGACAGACAGGAGTCAGGGACTTTCTACAGACCACCTTGACGACACAGCTGTCGCTTTATGTTCCGTGCATTTCCACCTTGTATTGCTTTTGGCCATCGAGATTGTGCTTGTGTTTCTGTGTTTGGCTTAATAAGACACGATCAAGTGAACTGAGCCAGTGTGGTGTTCAGTCAACGGTTAAGGGATGCTAATATACATCACAACACTGCACACACAAAAACACACATGGTAAGGAGATGTCATTATTATCAGGGCCAAAAAACACAATAATCATAAAAACACAGACAAACAACAACAACAATAACAAACACAGTGGAAAACGGAGATGTGAGAGTATTTAGGGCTCCCCAAAATGAGAAGGATATGGTCCATACTGTACTACCCATAATATAAGTAAATCTAGTGGTTTGCTTGTTGTCTCCATTTCTCCACCAAGAGTCTGCCATCATGAGTTCATGGGATGAAGATGGACCGCCCTCAAGAACAACTGGACAACTAAGCGCCGCACCAAGACAAGGACACTGTAGCTTCAGCAGTTAAATCAGTCCAGAGAAATCTAATCTCAATGAATGATCACGTCTTCATTGGTAAAGTGAGGAAGGTAAGGGGAGCAACACAGGCACGGCAATAACACTGACTATACAACAGCACACAGCACTCTGACGGCAGCGGTGGAGGTGAGGTTGGGGGGGGGGGGGGGGGGTGAGGTGGAGTGGGGGGGTGGGGTGGGTTGGGATGGGGGGGTGAGGTGACGGAGTCTGGGATGGTGAAGGACACAAAGCCACGCGGGTACAGGCCCAACCTTGGGTTGTTGCGCGGCGGCGTGAGACGCCTGCAGGATGGCCACCGGGTCCTCATCCACCTGTCCCTGGAGGACGGCAAGCGTGAGGAGGAAGAGGAGGAGGAGGAACATGGGGTCATAGGTCACAGTTAGAGATGAAGAACGGAGAAACAAGTGCGTTCCACCGTGTAAATGCTAAACAAGGCATTACATGATCACTATCCGTTACGGTTGCACCAGCTTCTGTGAGGGGCAGTGGGGTAGAGGAGGGGGGGGGGGGGGGGGGGGTAGCCTGGGAAACCAGACACATCTGCCAGCTTGTGTTTTATTTGTTCTGACATATGGGTCTGGCCATTCAAACAGGTTTTCCTCCAAGCAGATCTGATCAGGTCAATCACAACCAGGCTAAGGAGAAGATGAGGTGAGGTCACAAAGGCACATTGGTCGCCCTGTTGGAAAGAACCTCCACTGTCTGTAACTTTTAAGCAAATGATAGTTCAGGTTGATCATGAAGTTAATCATGAGTGGTGAGCTGTAGAATTACATGATCTTATTAACTCAAAATAGTGCTGATGCGTCATGTTACGACCATTATCAGACTGTAGGTACCAGCGGGACAGGAATGGAAGGTCAGAAATAAAAACTGTCCAGCAAATACAGTCGGGCTGGAAGGACAAATGTGGGTCTGGAGGGATGGACGCCCCAAATGATGAAGAGGTAAGGCTCTATGTCTGGGGGATGAGCTAATGCAACATGACGTAGAGTGACACAGAGCAATGAAACATGAACACTCGACGGTCATAAACTACCACTGGGCCTCAGACCAGACTTGCTCTCTCTCTGTCTGTCTGTCTGTCTGTCTGTCTGTCTGTCTGTCTCTGTCTGTCTGTCTGTCTGTGTCTGTCTGTCTGTCTGTCTGTGTGTGTCTGTCTCTGTCTGTGTGTCTGTGTGTCTGTCTGTCTGTCTGTCTGTCTGTCTCTGTCTGTCTGTCTGTCTGTCTGTCTGTCTGTCTCTGTCTGTCTGTCTGTCTGTGTTTGTCTGTCTGTCTGTCTGTCTCTGTCTGTCTGTCTCTGTCTCTGTCTGTCTGTCTCTGTCTGTGTGTCTGTCTGTGTGTCTGTCTGTCTGTCTCTGTCTGTCTGTCTGTCTGTCTGTCTCTGTCTGTGTGTCTGTCTGTGTGTGTGTCTGTCTGTCTGTCTGTCTGTGTGTCTGTCTCTGTCTGTCTCTGTCTGTCTGTCTCTGTCTGTCTCTGTCTGTCTGTCTGTCTGTCTCTGTCTGTCTCTGTCTGTCTGTCTCTGTCTGTCTGTCTGTCTCTGTCTGTCTGTCTCTGTCTGTCTGTCTGTCTGTCTCTGTCTGTCTGTCTCTGTCTGTCTGTCTGTCTGCGTCTCATTCCACCAACATTCACCCTTACACCTGGAGAGGCCATGCTGCTATCTTGCTAATGAGGTAGCTTTTTAATGCAGAAAGGTAAATGAGGTAAACTTTGCCATGCAGAAAGAAAAAATAGAGAAAATGTAATGCAATGTGTCACTAAAGGGAAGGATTTACATGCAGGTCAATGATTGTTCCAGTTTTTCTTT
Organism: Neosalanx taihuensis; assembly: GCA_030340665.1. Classification (NCBI taxonomy): domain Eukaryota; kingdom Metazoa; phylum Chordata; class Actinopteri; order Osmeriformes; family Salangidae; genus Neosalanx; species Neosalanx taihuensis. The sequence goes on along the minus strand of CM059297.1, from coordinate 8,096,647 downwards.
TTCAATTCTCATTATGCTTTACATTTGCTTTTACCAATGAGGGGACACAAGGGTTAAACGAAGAGCAAGTTCATCAGCTAAATGGGGGAAAAGCAGTAAAAATGAAACATTTACAGCAGACAATATGTATAGTGTATACCATATAAAAGGTGTTAAATCAACTGAAAGCATTTAGACATCACAAGAGAGGCAGTACAAAGCACAAAGATCAAAAGCAGCCGAAAGAAGGGAAGTTAGAAGAGGAATCCAGGCTTACGCTCCAACACGCCACACGAGCACACACTCCTGCCAGGACTCCAGAGGGGGCCCCTGAGGGCCACAGTACCTGAGGAGGGGCTGAGGGGGCCGAGGCTGGGGCCTGAGACGAGGGGGCTGGGGCAGTAACCACAAGATCCAGCTAGTAGCCACATAACAGCCACAGAGACAGCCGCAGCAAAGAAGCAATGAGAGGGAGCAAGAGGGAGAAATGGAGAGAAAGGGAAGGGGGAGAAATACAGCAAGATGGAGAAAGAAAAGGAAGAACATGGTGGAAGGAGGGGGGGGGGGGGGGGGCAAAGATGACAAAGAGACAAAGATGAGAAACGTAATAATCCAAAGCATGGATTGAAAAAATCCAGTGTACAGCATGAATTTGAGCAGAAAAAGCATCCATGTAGAGACATATCCAACAGAACATGAGGACCTGTACACGTAGAACTAAATGCATAGATACAGTTATGGGTGTTCCGAGTGAAGTCGTGTTAAATTTGTTACATGTGAGATGCAAAGATGAGGTTGGACTGACGGACATGCAGGAGCAGAACACGCTTACAAAATGTATCATAGGTTTGACTGCATTAACAGACAAAAACAGAGGCGACCAGAGGATTTGGCTTTAGTCGTGTCTTAGAGAAATAAGACAGCATCTCTATACTGACAGTATTGATATGGAGTGGAGTGTAATAAAGTACTAGATTGAAAAAAGTGAGCCAGAAAAATACAATATTTCAATAACTTGGCATTCAGGTAAGAGAGAGGTAAGAGAGGTAAGAGAGAGAGAGAGAGAGAGAGAGAGAGAGAGCGAGAGAAAGAGAGCGAGAGAGAGCGCGAGTGAGAGAGAGCGAGAGAGAGAGAGAGCGAGAGAGAGAGAGAGAGAGAGAGAGAGAGAGAGAGAAGGGGAGTGTGTGTGTTGGGAAGTGGGGGTCATTCCATGGCAGGTCACATTGGCCCAACACCTGTTCACTGCACTCGAGTCCTCAGCAGTCTAACATGAGGCGTGACACAAGTGCACAGCAATCCCTTTAACACTCTCTGCGGTTAGTATTAACCTGCAGCCCTGCTAACGGAAACATGCAAGGCATGGAGTGCTGACGGCCTAATGACTTGGCCCATGTGATTCGTTAATGATTTTAAGTGACCGGTCAGCTATTAGCAAACCCTAACACTAACTACGCTAAGAAAGAGCAAGAGAGCGAGAGAGAGAGAGAGACAGAGACAGAGAGAGACAGAGAGAGAAAGAATAAGAGAACAGCAAGAGATTAAAAACAGAAAAGTAGCCAACGGAGAACACAGACAGAGACAGACACAAACACGGGAGCAGCCATTACAGGAGCGGTGAAGATCCTCTCCAGGCGTCTCTGAGCCTCTTCAGTGGGGCTGAGCGGCTCTTCCTAGAGGTCACACCACCAGAGGTTCAGTTCTCAACAAAAAATTACATAAAGCTTCTCAAAGTGTACAAACAAAGCGCTTCTACCACAGCATGGCAAGTGACATGTAGGTTTCTTGGTTTGAGAGAAAGCCGAACTATCTCTCACTTAACCCATGGTTAAAACTACTTTCACGCAGCCATGCAGAAAAGTGTAGGTCAGACGACTCGTGCATGAAACATATACACACCATCTTGATTACAGTGGGGGTGCTCTTGGAAGAAATGTTCACAGTAGGTTTCTCAGAGGAGAGGCGAGAGGATGCCTTCACCTTAAAACAAACCCACGTACACAACACCAACACAGGTCACACACGCACAAGCACAGCCACACAGAGACACAAGTTCCCTCAGATTGAAAGTGATCCACACAATGCAGACCAAACCTAAAAACAAAACCATGCTCTCCCTTTCTCAGCTGCGACATCCGTCTTTAGATATATTAAATATTTCTAACCATTTACATGGTTGAGTCAACTTGAAAACTAACAATACAAGATACACAGCAAACGTTAGTACCCAGCGACTCAAAGAAAACTCCCAAAGCCATTGTAGCGGTCAAAGCCAGCATGTGGTGGAGCTTAGGGGTAAACAAAGACCATAGGGGGCTTGGGTAATTGCGAAAACTCGGCGAGCTGCACATGAAGCGCCTAAGCTCTTATACCATGTCTGCCATCTGTAAAGTTTTTCGATAGTTCTGTTATCTCAGTGGCTAGCCACAGCAAGCTGCAGGGCCGGCTTTGATCTCTTATTCCAGAAAAACAATGGCACCATCGATAATTGGTTCAGCAGGGCCTCCAAGGAACCCTGTGCAGACAGTGGCAGTGCCACACTCCACCATTTTCCACCTTCTCTCGACTGTCCTATTTCCAAGCCTTAATGAACATCGCTTCAGAGAGGAATGTCAGCAGGGTCTGGTTGTGCAAAGGCTGAAGAGAAAACACTACTTAACTTGTTTATTTTGAAAACACTCAGCAGCTTAGCATGTCCCTGAGGAGACGTTTGATACAGAGAAGCTGCATTTGATGAGACTTCGTCCCCAGGAGAAGCTCAAAGTTTTAGACAGAGACAGAACTTTCGTATGAGCTGGGAAACAACTTAAGCTTCAGTCTCATGAAACGTTGGCCTTTAAGGACACAAAAACTTGCTTGGTGTACAAAGAAATATGCTTCTGGCAGCATCCGGAGAACCCAAATAAGAAACTGGTTGACAAGTTTAAACGTGACATTAGTCAAACCACACAAAGCATTGGTTAGCGTGGATATCTGATGAGTGCTTGTAGCCACACACATGCATCAAATTGTCGGCATCCAGTTTACAAAACTTGTATATGCCAACTGTACCTCAGTTTTCGTCAAAGGAAGTTGTTTAGGAGAGGGAATAAATCCAGGTGGTGGAGCAAAAGGGTCCGTCTTGGGAGGGGGGTGAACAAAGCTAGCGGGAGGGGAGGCGGGTGTAGATTTTGGAGGATCTGCTGGTAGTGAGGGTGGTAAGGATTTGGGGAGTGGGGTGGAACTTGTTGGGATGACAGTAGAAGATTTAGGCGACAAAGTTGAGCTTGATGGAGGTGTAGCAATAGAGGATTTGAGGGTTGGTACAAAACCTTTAGAAGGAGAGAGTGGGGTTGACTTTGGAGGTGGTACTAAACCTGCGGAAGCAGACAGGACTGAGGCTTTCTGGGTTGGTTCAGAACCTGCAGATGGGGATATAGGTGAGGATTTGGGAGGTGGCGCAGAACCTACTGGAGGGGAGAGGGTTGAGGATTTGGGTGCTGGTACAAAACCTACAGGAGGGGAAAGGAGTGAGGATTTGGGAGCAGGGATAAAACCTGCAGGCAAAGAATTGGGATATTTGGAAGGCGCAATAGTAGCAACTTTAGCAGGGACCGTGGTCTCTGGAGCCTCCTGCTTTAAGATGGGTTCTGCGACCTTAGGCTCAGGCTTCACCTCAGAGACATTTGGGCTGTCTTTTACATCCTCCTTGTCTTTCTTTTCCACTAGTTCCGCTTTTTCAGGTGGTTCATCCTTGCGTGTCCGAGGGCGGGGCTCCCTGGTCCTACCGCGCCCCATGAGGCTCGTCAAACCTGCCGATATGTCATCTTTGTCCTCCGTTTTGATGGTGTCGTGCTTGAAGGAAAATGTGGGAACTTTGGGGCCCTTTGGTACCGAAGCTGGTGCTGCAGCTGGCTTCGATGGTTCAGGAACCGTTTTGCTGCTTGGTAATTGGGCGAGCCCAGTGGGAAGTCTGGCATCCTCTTCCTCGGCAGGCATCACCTTCCTCACCACACGACGCACCACCTTTACTACCTTCTTGCGGATGAGGCCTTGGTCGTCTGTAAGGTCTGGCTGGCTGATGCTGGCGCCCGGAGGCTTGACGGTTCCGTTAGCGCTGCCGTTGACGGCGCTGCCATTCACAGCCTTGGTGTGTTTGCTTTCACCGTTCAGAACCGGCTCGGAGCTCGCAGCAGCTCGGGGCGGCTCAGGACTCTTATGCCTCTCAGGCATCTTCAACTCTGGCTGTGGGCTTCTGAAGCGTTCAGGCACGTTGACAGGCGAGCGGACCCTGGGCGGTGACGGGCTGTTAAGCCGTGTGATGGGCTGTGTGGGAGCCAGCGGTTGTGGGCTTTTGGCACGGAACAAGCCCTTGCCGGGGTCCAGACAGGGAACAGACTGAGTTCTGCTACTCATGCTTCCATCGCTGTCTGACTGCTCACACAGTGTGGGAGACAGAGAGAGGACAGCATGAAGTGAAACAACCAACCATCTAGTTTAATTTCAAAATAATTTACAGCCATATATCACAAGGTACACAGCTCTTGCACTTTGTTTAACAGGTTATCCGTATGAAATTAGGGTCTGCTAAAGGTCATCAAATGGTCATCCTAAAGAAGCATTAAAAGTAGCCGTAATTGTCCAGCTATCTTTACAACATCCAGTTAATCCGTATTTGTTTTGGTCTGCTGACAGAAATCATGTTCATGCATTATTAAAAGAGACTGGATGTAACTTAATAGCCCAACTCTCTCACAGGGCCTATCGGCTGTTTCGCTTGCATCAGAGTTAACACAACAGTGCAGACCTGGAGAGATCCTTCTGCAGTAGAGGGTTCAATTCTACACCAGGGTTAGAAACTTGACTTATAAGTAAGTTAAAGGGACCACAGGTTGCTGAGCAAAATCAAACCTGCTGTCACTTCCCTTCTCGGTCAGAAACATAAATCATATACACACAACATATAGACTTAATCTTACAGGTCACTGCCACTGATCTTCAACTGGAACAAGAGTTTGGGTAAACTTTTTAGGCAACCATTTGGTGTAACATGTCAAACTACTGAACAGATTTGAACCCACATTACCTCAACGGTGACTGGTGCCACGGTAACCCCACCTAAAGCGGGCTTACCCCACTGGTTTACATGGAAGCAGTTTGAACTGTGCTAGTTAGGCCTGCAGCACTGTGCATCCAGCCAGCTGCCACATGTCTGACCAGAGCCTGAAATAGCTCAGGGTGGGTTCATCTGACACAGGGTAGAAGGAGACTGAGATAGCAGAGGTGTTCATGAAAGCTAACTGGACACCTCTACACTGTCCGGGCCTGCCTCTAATGAATGTCTTGTCTTTGCACAAGGCATGTGCAGACACAGTACAAAAAGACCACATATCCACAGGATATACTAATCTAACTATACCAATACCAGCGGTAGAACAATCTTCCCTTTTCTTCAACAAGCAAGACACATATCTCCCTGATCTCAGGCTTCCTAACCACTAACACCTCTCAGCCAACTAACACACTTCATCTCATGAAGAACACTGCGCTTTTATTATCTCAACCTGCAGGTCTTATCACCAGCAAACCAAGTCTGGTGGTTCATTTAGAACATCACACTGCTCTATGAGTGCTTGGCACTTCCTGTACTCCAGGTTTTTTAGACCAGTTACGTTGCTGTGGTCTTTTCTTTCTTGGGAGGTTTTTCAAGGGTTTGCTTAACTAACCACATTATAAAGCAGTAACCTTGATTTGTAGTTAATATATATAAACCAGAGCATTGCCAACACAGGCAGAGTACATATTTAGATAGAGATTTGGGTAGCAATGCCTGTAATAGGAAGATAGCAGTTTGAAAGGATTCAAGTGCTTACAAGAGCTTAGTCAATTAGAAAGTGAGATGATCACACTTAATGCTTGAATAAGCTCAAACTCAGCCTATTTGTAGATCCCGGGGGGGAAACATTACTACAAAGCACAGATCCTAATGTTTTTTTCTTCATGACAACCATTTCAAGGAAATTACTTCTAGGATTTATGAAATAACCATAATCTTTGACTTTCCTCTTCCTTTTCCCTTCACTCACAAATAGAAATGCACCAATATCCACAGAACCATGGTCTATGTGAAAGCCCAAAGGATAGTGAAGGCCATGTAGTGTTTTCAAAGCCCAGAAACCTGTGAGCCCTTGTGACACCTTAGTCCTTTAGGAGTTAGTGGTTCCCAATTCAAAACAATGAGGAAACTTACACCCCCATTTGAACCCTTGGCACCAGGCTTGGCATCTTCTTTAACCTGAAGAGATTCATGTGGAAAGGAAACGGAGGTCAAAACCTTGGCAGTCCAAATGGGGATCTCAAAACGTAGGCTAGTCACTGCACAACATGCAAATAGGATGTGCGGAGGTCACATTCACAAAAACGATTTCTTAGTCATTAAAAAGGTCCCTTGCCTTTGCGAGGCTATCATTGTAACCTGCTGACAGCTCTGGTCAAATAGGGTTGTAAATTATTTTTACCATTGATTTCCTATTCATCATTTTTTATTTTGGGCAACCAGAGGGGTCAACTTTCTGCAGACCAACTGTGCGTGACTGAGTGGGTGTTAGTGGTCGAACTAAATGGCAGTCTTTCAGAATGGAATAATCTTGGCAAGTCCATCTAACACAACACAATATCAAGAGGCTTGTGAAGTTCTTTCTGCTGAGATTTAAGTGACCTGCTAGCTAAACCCAGACTGTGCTCATTCAATAACGGTTACTCTCAGCAGTCGAAAAAAAAAGGTGTAACCGTGTGCAACCGCAAACACTCGCCATTAGACAAAAAATGGCCGCTTATTTGTAGGTGTGAGACATGCAAGGCTTCCCACTTTCAAAGGCACACGCAGATGTTAGGCATAACCCCATGCCCCCACTCGGTGCAGTGTCACGTGGAATATTAAACGGGACTTCCCTTTTGCTCCCAGAAGGAAAAGCGTGATGAGAATGCCATGCTGGCTTCTCTCCTGTCATGGGCTGAGCTGGGTGAGGGGGGAGGGGTTCAGGGGGTGGTTCGGAGACAGGGAGAGGGACAGGGCTTGGGGGAAGGTAGGGACCGACAGAGAAGTGCTTCACGGACGGATGGATGAATGGATGAAGAGACAGATGGGTGGTAGTGTCACGGAAATCGCTGGTTCTTCCTTAAAACCAGAAGAAGAGGAATGGCTGCTTGTTGATGCTGGAGAGATGAACAACTCTGAGGTGCAGAAAGAGGCAGAAGACGTCGAGGGACATGAGGGAGATCAGGAAAAAGAAGAGAGAGACTTTAACAATGACATGTGACTTCAATTAAAACAACTGATGGGCGCACAGATGCACAAACGTGCATCAACATGCAAGGCAAGATTGGATCATTGGTAACATGTGCCACCCACTTCTAAGCATGTCACGATTGTATTTACAACACTGTAAACAAACACATGTAATACAACATTCCACCTTCCAAGCATGCTCTTGCGATAAGCCGATTTCTTTATCCGGAAACATCACTATGGCACAGCTGCTCATCGGAAGGTGAAAACAGAAGCCTTTCAGGCGGGTTTCAACATGGAGGTTTATAATGTGAGCCCCTTCAGAGATCTCCACCTGTTTCACATGGTGCCATGTCTGCCCCCTGTCCAGGCCCAGGTCCAGGCCAGCCTGGCCTCTGTCAGGAACAGCCTTGCTCCCAATATCCCCTCCAGAACACAGGCTGGGGGTCAGAGAGTCTGCAGCCCTGATTGTGTGTGTGTGTGTGTGTGTTTGAATGCGTGTAAGAGAGACTGCGGTTATCAGTCAGGCTTTTTTTAGAGGAGCAATGAGGATACAAGCCAACACAGTCTGATTTGCAAGGAGGTAAATCTGGGCCACAGCAAAACAAACAAACAAGCAAAACAAACTTCATGTCACACAGACCCATGGGGGGGGGGGGACGGCAGTCTCTACCTGTAACCATTATGTCAACACGCACATGGTAGAAAAATGTTGCTCTCTCTAATTTTGTCCCATGTGTTGAGAACCAACAGAACACGACAACAGAGCACCAACTCTAGGGAGAATCTAACACCTGCTAAACTTAAAGTAGCTACTGTCTACAAACAAGATCGATTTACAAGAAAACAAAATCAACAGGTATTCCATTGGTACATGAGTATGGTTATTACATAATAAAAGGGAATATGAATGACTTGGCATACACAGATTCAAAAATGTCAACAACAACTATTTTGAGCAACACCTAGACCGGCCCCACACACAGCCTTCAGCTCAGAAACACACAACCTATAGCTCAGATACACACAGCCTACAGCTTGGACACACACACACACACACAATACAGCTCTCACACACACACTACAGCTCAAACACACACACAGCCTACAGCTCACACACGCACACACACACACACACACACACACACACACACACACACACACACACACACACACACACGCACACACACACACACAGCCTACAGCTCAAATACACACACAGCCTACAGCTCAGATAAATACAGCCTACAGCTTAGACACACACACTACAGCTCACACACACACACACACACACACACACACACACACACACACACACACACACACACACACACACACACACACACACACACACACACACACACACACACACACACACACACACACACACACACACACACACACACGGCTCAAAACCCAGAAGGGAAGTCCACTAACAGATGGTGACAAGCACAGGAAATATGAATCTACTTTATACAATACACAAATAAACATAAAACCTTTTGGGTTTTTGAACATCACACAATTACACTAGATTAAGTCGACTTATTTAATATGGCATATAGTTTGGCAAAGAAGGAAGCAGAAAGTGAAATCATTGTATTAAATGACAACCTGTGAGTTCATTAGACCTACATTCAAGTTAATGGACTGAAAGAAACCACAGAACTAACTGGAAACTCCATTTTCCATCAGTTGAAAGGCTACAACAAAAAGCTCCCTTCAACATTTTAACAAGCGCCGGAAAAAGTGGTGCCAACCCAAAACCACTTCTCCCTCCACGCCCTCGATTCAAATGACGTCAAGTCAAGGTAGATGGAAGAGAATGGTTCAAACTAAACCAGACTGTTAGCATACAGAAGCTAGCAAAAGTACCATGAAGTGCCGTGGCTAGCAGGGCCCCTGGAGTAGTCAGCACTAAAAATAGTGGCATCAGCCATGGGGCCCATTGGAGATACACTTAGGCTAGGCACTCAGTTATCTCAAATTTTCCTCCACTTAAGGCACAAAAAAGGCACCGAATGACCACCCTAGAAAGCTAAATGACACCCTTTTACCTGCTGTCCTCTGCATAGGAAGGAGTGGTGCGATCAAAGTTTGTTTCTTGTAGATCCAATACGACCACATTGAAGTGTGTCCGAGGCGAGACCAAAGCAGAGGGAGCAAATGAGCCGGTAGACGAACGTCACACACACACACTTGATGTGCGTGGAGGGGGCACAAAGGAGCGCAGGATCCCATTTGATAGGCTAGCTATTCCTGACAACCAGTAGATAGACGAGGGCTGGGACAGCTGTCGCGATATGAGGGTCCAGAGTCGGTTAAAAATAGGGCCCCCACGGCCCTCCACCCCCAACGCTCCCACCCCACAAGAATTCAGACCAGCAGGCCAGCCCGCAGACTCTCTGCTGCTGCCTTGTCCTGTCAGCTGCTCAGGTGGAGTGTGGAGTTTCTGTGTGTGTGTGTGTGTGCGTGTGTGTGTACGTGTGCACGCGCAAGGCTTTGAGCCTAAGTGAGTGTGTGTGTGTAAGACAGTAAAGATTTGTAGCACAAAATAACATGCTAACTTAAGGCAAGCTCAAAGTTACCTGGTTTCTGTGAGTATCCGAGCTGGCAGACAGCTGCATCCTTCGGCGGGCGAGTCACAGCAGAGAGTGACACGGAGAGTTACAGGGGAAATGGAAAAGAGAAACAGGGGTACGATAACACTAAAACAGGAAGTGGCAAGCTCAGACCTGGTCCGTCCCTCACAGAAGGCAGCACTGCTTCATGGGTAAACTACAGTGGCTCTGTTCAGCCTCCCTCCAATCCTCCCTTTAGATCAATGCTACATGCTGAAGGAAGGAAAAGCATGTGCTGATGCTGATGCCAATCAAACCTGATGAAATCCTGCCTGTAGTTCCTCTTTTCTCTCTACGTAGCTCTCACATGGAACCAACCCTTAAACACTGTATGAATTTCCTCTGAGATTAACAAAGTGAATTTAATTCAATACAATTTATTGAAAACCATACAACACATTCCTTTTGTTTAAATATCTTGTTTCTACTATTAGGTCTCCCTTTCTGATAGCTAATTAATTGGTGCTACTTTGAGAAAACACTGTGTGACATTGCATAAGCTGCTACAACACCAAGGGAACCAAGTCATCCAAATGCAATTATCCTCTCAAACAATAAAACACAAGCCGGAGGCCACACATTGTTGCATCGACTGTCAACTCACACATCACCACTAGAGGGTGACTAGAGCTCTACTAGAGCTCAGGAAAAGAAAACGTGCACTGTGCATTTCCCATCCACAAGAGAGAGCCATAGGACTATATTTGACCATCCCTACCAGCACAAAGCCCTTTCTGTATTCTGTCAAGTAAACAAATCATTATCACTTTCTAGCTGATGACCAGGATATATCATGTCACAACACAGCATATGGACCACAGCATGTCTTCTACAAAGCAAGTGTTGGATCTAATTTACAGTGAGAGCGGTAAGGTTAAGGAAAATATGCATTGTGCATGCGATGGGTGGGGAGGGCGATTGGAGAGGGCCAGGCCAGGAGGGTGTGGCAGTGTGGATAGAGAGTGGATGCAAAAGACTGGTTTAAGAACACGAAGCTCTGGAGAGAATGTGATGTAATAGGGTGTGCGTGTGTGCATGTGTGTGTCTTACCATTCCCCAGCCTTATAACTGGCATGATATCAGAATAACTACTGAGAGAATCACTGGCAGATGGGGCAGGCTTTGTCTACGATGCTCTTCAGAAATGATGCAGCTACTGCTGCATGCATGCCAAAAGCACAATCCAAAAAGAATGTGCGGTATGAGAGTTCCACTAGAGCACAGTGGAAAAACCTGGGACGCCAAATCATGGTATTCAGCTAATGCTAACATCACCTGCTCAAAACCCACTGTGTGATTGCAACCATTGATCACAATTGAATAATAGTTTGTGTTTTGATGTAGAAATATAACTGGAATGTTATCATGCTAATGTACGGGGCTTTATGGAAGAGAATAGGTAAGAGTTGAGAAGGCATTCCACGCTGGTTTAGGGGGAAATTAAACCACATGGCAAACGGAGCATCGGCCAACTGTGCACACACATACACACCCACACACACACCCACATATGCGCACACACAAACACAGCAGGACTGCTTCCTCTCTTTCACCGCTGCCCACCCCAGACATGGCGAGCCAAGTTGGGGGCGGAAATACCTAGAGACCCCCTCTGGCCTCCATCCTTCAAGCAGTCTGGAGAGTTTGTCCCACTCACTCAAAAACGTTTTCACTAAGGATTCATTTTCCTTAAATTAACCTATTTTTAAGCAAAGGCATATTTACATGAAAAGAAAAATAATCTGACAGACAGCTTGGCGGACTAATGGCTCAGCTTGTGTGTTTGCAGCTGTTTTGTCTACTTGTTGTCTTTGGACTGACTGTGCTCAAACTATCTACATACTTAAAGACCTACTGTCTACATACTTAAAGACCTTTGGTCAAGCGATACAGGCTACTTATCAAGAGTCTGTCTAACAGTCAGTCTACTACCCAAGTCTGTCTTCGCTTACTCCTCTGTCTTGACTTTCTCTGCGAGTCTTCTCCTCTGACGGACTGCCTGTAACTACATCTGTGGGCTATCACATGCTTATAATACAAGTGTTTAAGTAAGCCTGAACATACAAGGCAGCCATCCAGCCAGAGAGACAAGCAGACAGACAGAATGTCTTTAGAAACATCTACACTGTGACAACAGAACAAGTTACCGGGGGGGAAACCTTGCGATTGCCTTTGACTGCTTGCACTCTACAGCTATAAAGGTAATCCGTGGTTCAGCGTTGTCCTTAAACAACTATTAAATTCACACTAGGCTATGACAAGGGAGCGTGACAGCCAAACACCACAGTGAGAAAATTAATTCCTTGACGACTCGTGACATTCCAGTAGAGCTCGTTCCTCATGGACAGCAAGCTGTCCCATGGCCTGACAGATGCTGATGGTATTAAAGTCCAGTAGCATTCATGGTCTGATCCTTTTCCCAAAACGACACCCACACAGACCCCCCTTCCCACACACAGGAATTTAACCTGAGAGACAGAGCATTAGATGAGAGCCGTAGGCTACGTAAAACCCATTTTTTTCCCCCGAAGGGATGAAATGTAATTCCATACTCATTCCATGATTGACTTGGACCTAGAGGTTGTTCAGTGTGGGCCTGGAGCAGAGTCTGCTGCTGCAACATTCTAAAAAACAATTTTGGTATAATATGGAGGAGGATTCCAGTTAACCATATAAATACATGGATAATTATGCCCACATGGTACTGCAAATTCAGGCAGTGTTACTACAGTACTGTAGCACAGCAAAGTACAGTTCAAACGATGATGAGGCACAGTATGCTCTAGATCTGGTGGATGGAGGATGTGTCTGAAAGCTCACAAACAAAGGGACTGATGCCAACCACTGCAGTAGCCATTACAGTAGCATTTAACATGATTACTCACAAACACCAGGCTTAATCCAGGTCACAAACATGAAATTAGGTTTCCCAGCTCCAGCAAATCACACTTCTGGGTGAAACAGGACCAAACTCCCTAGGCCTGCTACTAAGATATATGTGTCTTAGTGAAATACATTCACGCACATACTGAACTACACACCACATACAGAGATCGGTGAGTCCAAATGAGTACCTTAGAGTGAAGGGGTCCACATTGGAAGCACAGAAGGTGCAAGGGGCAGGTGCTGGGAAAAGAACGTGAAACAGGCAGCTTGGTTCTTCTGAAGATCCTGGTCACTATCTGTCCAACCAAGACTTGACAATGGAGCATCCCTCGTGGCTTGAACCACTCCCTGTGGAACTGTGTTCCCTTTCTCTGCGTAGTACAGTAAGTGACATCACATAACCAAGGATGTAAGAGAAGGCTCTCATTGGCTGTGGTGGATGCTGAGGGTGCTCATTAAACCATGGTCTAATCTAGTTCTATCTGGCTACATCTCATCTTGGTGGTACTACAGTTCAGATGTCCTCATTTAAACAAGCCTCCGGGCAGACGAGGTCATACACACAGAAGCTGCCAGTGAAAATGTCAAAAAAGTTTCCATCAAACTCAGAAACGCAGTGATGATTAAAGTATTGTTATCGTTGCGAACAAGATCTTGTGTTCCCTGTAAACACACGCCAACCAAATTCTGGGCACTCTCCTCTGTTCGGCGGCGGGGGGGGGCAGGGATTTGCAGCATTGCAGTCTGAGTACAGTACACTTGGGTTCACATCCCCTGGCATGGCCAGCAGTGAGTGATAGCATCGCTCTCATCCTCTCACACAATGACAGGCTGTCTGGACTCTCTTTCAGTCTGTGTAAGAGCAGCATGGACACGGATGTGGTCAACGTTGTTAGGGGGAAGGAGAGAGAAGACAGTGAGATAGATATATATAGAGAAAGAGACAGACAGAGAGAGAGAGAGAGAGGAGGAGGAGAGAATGGTGCAAATAGGACAGAGGAAGACGAAGAGTGAGAGATACTGGTGGTGTCTTTCCATCAGCTGGCTACAAAACATGATGGAAAAAATAGGAAAGAAAAGAAAAAAAATCAGGGGAGACAATGTTAATGAATGCTCTCTCCCACTGAAGACACTACTCAGCACTCCATAGTTCAGTATAAAACAGTTAGGATGCAGAATTAATGGCTATTTTGCAAAGTATGCAAATCCTGCCGTGATTTAGGAGGCACCCTGAAGCATGGAGAGTGAACATGCTTGAGCGAGCCTCACCATGTTACCTCGCTGCTCTACAGAGGCAGATTTAGGTCAGTGTTACAGCAACAGCCCCTCTGCTTCGCAAGCACACATCCACACTATGGGATTAAACACATTTACAACCTTTCGTTGGTAGAGGCCATTACGCATGTAATATAGACACGCTCCTCTTCTGACGCTCTTCTTTGTTATGTTGAAAGAAGTTATGTGTCGTATAACCAAGTGATTAAAACGTCTAACACTAATCGAGTTGATCAATGGATCTTCAGATGTCAAAGTTACAGTAATTCTATCCACTTAGTTTACATGCTTAAACTTTTAAAAAGTCATTTAGTCTTTCATTACTTGCTACACTTAAATAAAACCAATATTTAGGAGACACTTGCTTTGATAATTGTACAAATAATGGACCTGCACCTTATTTAAAAAGGTAGTCACTTATTCTGAATATGCCATGTTTTTAAAAATACACCAAGAAGGAGGGCTAGAAACGTGAAACCAGACTTTGAATCTGTGAGTTTGAGGTCTGATGGACCAGACAGGCTGGAAGGCCGACACACACGTACACACATCGAAAGACACATCGATATTGATACACACAAACACACATGAGGTAGGTAAAAAAAGAAAAGAAAACTCCCGACCGTCCTCTTACTGCATATCTTAATCATGTCACAAAAAAAAACAAATGTGATTGTGGAATGAATGAAGCCATCTGGGATTCAAATTCCTCCTCCAAGCTAGCAAACACAACAGCCAGAAACAAATAAAACTTCATGTGAACTGCTGCAGACTTGCTGAAAGACCGTTTCATGTTCAAGCACATTTGGTACAGTAATATTGGCCGCTGCCCAGTGGCAGTTGGTGACAGTTTGAGACAGTTGATAATGGCTAACAGCTTAAACAGATACAGGCCTTCTAATCCGAGCCAACCACTGCAGGGTCCCCAGCTGGCCCTCTCCTATTTCCTCTGTCTCCATCATCCCTTCCAAACCAGCCCTACATCCAGGGCCACAATCGCTGCTTGTTTCCTTAGCAGGCTAATTCTATCTAGCTCCTATAATCTCTGTGGAATGCATTGGTGAACACGGACGCTTTTCTACACGGCCCCAGGGATTTGGTCCTAGTCTCTGACCTCGTATGGCGGGTGAATGGTTATGGGTCAGAGGAGCCAATGGGAGGCTTGTACAGTAGGGTCAGCCCTCTGTGTTGGTCAATACCATCCAAGCTACCATCCCAGTGGGTGTTATGGGTTAGGATGGCTGTTGACTGATTTGATCACGGGTTTGGGGGAGATGGTGCCTGCAGATATTCTATTTTAGTACGGCTAGCTGTGGACACTGTATACATGACCATTACATCTGTGTCATTTATCAGCCAAGATCGCCCAACAGCCTCACAAACAGGCATTCAAATAACAGTTTTATGAACAGACAAACCTTATTCTATGTCTGAGAGATGTTTTCTATCTGGTCATGGTGTGCTGAACATTAATCAATGTGTAGATGAGTTCAGTCTATGTACAAACTCTCCCAAAAGCCTGAGTTCAGTAACTCCTTACAAAGTGTTACCTTAACTGCTCTGACTGGTACATTAATACTTAAAAAGAAAAAAGCATCTTTAGCACGAAACCACTTTTCTGTACATGATGTTTATGATTCTCAGGAATGCACACACAGTCCCATGATTTTGGTTGGAGGGCTTTAAAACAGCCGAGATGTAAGTGCTTATCGCTATTAATAGTTTTATCTGGAGGCTTCTTCCCCGTAATGGAGAAGCCAACGACTTGATTGATTGTTATGGTTTGTTCGGCAGAACTATGTACTTGAGTACAGAGGTTACTAGTTTGTTTAACTTAGCAATGCAATATTGCACAAGGATATGGAGATGAAATGAGAGATAGACACACACACACACACACTGTGTATCTCTACATCTCAGTGTTGGATCTGACCCCAATAAGCTGTCAGAAAGGCTCCAAAAAAGAACGAACACAAATCCACATACACACCCCTTGCAGTAATGCCTTCACACAGACTCCATGGCTAAATAAACCATGACATGAGGACAGTTCCCCACCCTGTACAGTTAATTACTTCCAAATACCAAACCGTTTTGGATAATAGTTTTTAGGGCATGACACAGTGTGACTAAGGGGTACAAGCACACTACAAACTACAAACAGCAGACAGTTTGGCCGCCGGCCGCCCCCCCCCCCACCCCCCCCACCCCCCCCGCAAACTGTTTCTTCTCGCGGCTTAAAAGTGTTTTTTGCCCACATGGAAGCAGTGGGTAAAAGGTACTGACATTAAGAAGCCTTGGCTCAGTTGTGTGTGTGTGTGCGTCAGTGTTTCCAGACCGATGGTATCAGCTGAAAGAACAACCAGTGGCACACTCCCTGGACCTGCTCCTGCAGGCTGCGGGGGGGGGGGGGGGGGGGGGGGAGGTGGGGGGAGTGGGGGGCTCCTCGTTAATAGCGGTTACCAAATAAACAGCTCTTCTAAAATGGTGGGGATTCCCTCCAGTCGAGCACTTTGCAGGGGCCAGCTGACCCATGTACCTTTGAGGTATATTTGGTCTCTTCGAGGGAGTTCTAGTGGGGGGGTGAGTGTGTGTGTATACGTGCAGGCTAAATACAAGACCCCACGCTACAAGGGAAGTGACACAGTCAGTTCCTGTGACTTCTAAACCTCCCAGCTTCATTATTCCAAAGAGACCCATGAAAACAGGAAGACGACGAGCCGGTTACCCCTGGAGCCCTGAATGGCAGGAGATGGCTGCTTCCTGTCTTAAATTACATGGTAATTGGCTGGGGTACACCAACAATAAAAAAAAAGGTTGACAACCATCTTAATCATCTTATCGTTCTTGTTTTTAATAGTGTCATGCTGTGACAATCTTTGAGCTGATGAAAACCGTTTAACACAAAGCCTTCCCACGAAGCAGCCAATGATCTGATTGAATCCAACTAACTCTTCCATTGGTTTGAGCCATGTAATCCTCTAGTGATCACATTCCAGATGGAGACACAAGAAGTGCACGAATGGAGGCAAGCAGTTCCCAAGGAGACAACAGCAGCGATTACTGTTCTGCTGTGTCATGCCCCTCCCTGGCGTGGAGAAAGTGGAGATGCTAGCTAGTGAGAGCTAGCCGGTGTGCTACACAGTGAGGCAGCCTCCGGAGAATCACTTTAAGATAACATAATCTTATTTTTAAGTGATTCCCCTGAGAATCACTTTATTGGCAGCAACAGAAGATGAGTACAACAGGCAAGCAACCACAATGTAGCTGCTTGGTGCCATTTTAACTTCTGCTCATATCTCTCCATCCAAGACAAAACAAAAATGTTTAATTATTTGTCTGCGAATCCACCTGCTCATCTTGCTCTCTCTTCTCTGTCTACTCTTGTCTAGCTTCTCCATTATTCAGCCTACCGGCAGCGGCTCTGTGAATTATTCAGAGGAAGGCGAGGGGATAGCGCACACACACGCAAACACACACACACACACACAGAGGGCACACAGCTGCACTGCTGGACACTCGGCCAGTGATGAAGTCAGAGGGAGGCTTCCTGGCAACCCACAGAAGAACAAACGATGGTACACCAGAAAGTGGCTTGCATTGCCATTGTGCCAGTGTATAAAAAGAAATTCCACCAAAACAAACCAGTTTAAGAGCCGTTACTGGTAATGGGGTGGTGAGATGAGTTTGACAATTGTTTTCCCTTTTCCTCATCCTGTTCCTGCTTTCCCTGGAGTGGATGTTTTCTTCTGTATCCGAATATTGTGAACTGCCGTGCATGCATGGGTGTTGCCATATTTGTATGTCAGTAGTTATGAAAGTCAGCAAAATGGTTAGAAGGAGCCTCAAAACAAACATATTTTTGACATTTTGTTCTTAATTTTCTCTGCTAGACGCGTGTTGTTATGGAAACTAAATTGCCGTTGGCCTCCACCTTCCCTACCGAAAAAGCCCTCCCGTACAACCGCTAAGTCAGCTTCTCTGTCAGAGGCTCAGCTCTGTGAGCTGAGGCTGTGGTGCAGCAGGAAGGTACCGTGCCAAACCTCACTGGTGGTTAGGAATGCTAAAATAAGGTAAAAATGCTGGAGAATGAATGGCATGTGTGGGTGGACAAGCGGATAAACACACAGACAGTCCGGTTACAGGCCTCAGTCCCCCCCTATCCTACCCCACCCCTCCGCCACCCCCCATCCAGACCTCAGGCCTCACCAAGGCAGCACGATGTTTGCTTTAGAGCTACCTCCTCCATATCTGGTTGCTTCCAGTACCCAGAAGAGCTGCGTTTAAGAGCACCGCCTGGTCCAGACACGTTACTTACAGTGTTTGGAGTGCCACACGGCTGCAAATTGTGACTTTTGGGGGTTTTAGACCAGTCACGCAAGCAGCAATTACAGAGTCAAGTACAGTTCACACTACAGCTGGAATGGAATGCAGGCAGATGTCAACTCAGATAACAGTGGAGAAAACCTGAGAAAACCTTTTGGTGTTAGGGTCCCCACAGGAGCTTCTAGAAACTGAATAGGACTACTGTACGACTATAATACAATACGACAGGCTACTGTACCGTGTTACTACACTGACAGAAAATATGTGTTGTATTGATCCGACTGCTTTGCGTGTACTGTACTGATACTGTCACTGCGGTCAAACATCACATGAATGCATCCTGATCCCAGAACATTTCAGCCAAGATCACTGGACATAAATCACACCCTCATTGAGGAGAACAGACAGATCTAGGCCAGACTTTGCCATCAGCAATGTGATATTCATGGCTGTTTTTAAACGGAGGCATGTTTCAAAGACAGGTCAAAGGCTGGCCAGGGGGGGAACAGCCATTCTGCTCCAGGATGCAGACCAGCGAACAATAAAACAGGCAGCTGCATCGTGCCTCAGACCTGCACAGTCACGGCAGCAGCAGTTCAAACCTGCAGCCAGGAGGACAGCCAAGTCAAGTCACGTCAGCCAGCGTCTTGTATTAATGAATTGCGACAGGCATGCATGAAGAAATGCAAGGCGAGGTGTCTTCATCATCAAAGGTGATAATTACGCTGAGTCATGTCGTGTGCTAATACTTTCGCAAAGGCAATTATCGTTCAGTCACTGAGACTCACTGGGAAGTAGAACATGTTTGAAAATGTAGGAGAGATGGGTAACGCCTGTCTGAATGTGAACTTCACAGCCTAATAATTATCTTCACTTCAAAACACTGTGGCTAACACCTCAGCGTGCTAAGCTGTTGAAGTAGACCACCACAGGCCTTGCTGTTACCTGTAAAGCCTGCTAGCTGTGTCCGCCCAAAACCAACCCCTGTTAATCCAGACCCTATAATCCCCTGCTGTGGAAAACCATGGATTATCTCCCAGCATGGCATCACATTGAGGGTGAGCAGAACATCTGTCAGAGCCTTGAAGCAGCTAGTTATGCTGGGTTATAATGGTGGAGTTGAGGTGGGGGGATTATTTGAAGTGGGGGTTTGGGTAATCCTCTTGGGTGGTATATTTAACACTAGGCTCTTAACCTCTAGGATGGATGGTTTGTAGATGATGTTTGTGGTTCTGGCAGTCCATTGTCAGTGTACCGGTTCCTTGGTATACCGGTGTGTGTGTGTGAGTGTGAGAGAGAGAGAGAGAGAGAGAGAGAGAGAGAGAGAGAGAGAAAGAGTGAGAGAGTGAGAGAGTGAGAGAACTACACTTGACATTAATCAATACATCCTTATCACATTCCTATTGCCAATTCTGTCAATGCCAGGGTATGGGTCTGCCCCCAAGACAAAAGAGCATTTCAGAACCAGATCATTGCATCATGTGGTCTGAACTGGCATGAGTTGCTCTGCTGAACAGATACGACTGATTCACACCACAAATCAGGATGAAGGAGTAAAGATTGAGGGATTAGAGCTTTGTGGTAAATCTCCACCTTCCGAGGCCCTAAAAGTCTACCTTCTTTTGCTAATTCCACTTATTGCTGCCATTGGGTTGTTTTAGACATTCTGAGATGCATTCAAATCGAAATTCAAATCACCAGCAACAACAGTACAAGCATCCCAGAATCTCACAGATCTGTGGCAGAATGTTACTGATTTCCATAAAATACTACTAGAAATACATGAAAATGTTTAAGGAAGATTTATATTAAAAAGTAATATGGATGGACAAAGACAAGAAGAAGGGACAGACACATTTTTCCACTGGGATATTCAGTCTTGGGAATTACAAGAGCTGAACGTCAACATGCTTAATCTGTAACAGCAATGAATGTACAGCTAGAGTGTAACAATATGCGGACGCATCAGGAATCGGAGGAATCCAGCCTTAATACCCAACCCCAACCACAATCTCTATATATGGGACCACGCTGAGTTGGGGGGAAATTCAACCCAATTCCGCCTGGAGACAAAAAGCATTCCATTCTTTTACTCAAGAGTTTTCTATTCCCGGGAAAGAAGGCAATGTTAATTCGAGTAGCAAAATGTGTTTGATAGACTTAAAACGAATCAAGCTTGTCTGGTAGGGGAGTGTGAGTCATGCCATCTGTGTGGGGCAGGAGATACAATGGGGGTCTAAGACACACACACACACACACACACACACGGCCATCTCTCACATATTTAAAATCAGAGAGACAACCACGTCTCATCCATCAAGGCTAGCTGTCTTTCTATCCCCCTCCAACGGCTTTGGTCTTTATTCCATTTTCTGTCGTATTTTCCTCTCTACGTCTCCTCCCTCGCTCTCCTCATTTACCCTCATCAACATGGTCATCTCTCCCACACTTTTGGAGAAGTAAAGCACCATTCTGTGGGACTAGCCCTCCCATGCACACAGTAGAGAAGGGAAAAAGGGGAAATACCACGAGCACTGAGGGGCCTTTCTGTGTCTGCCTGGAACTAAAGGCCATGTCCCGTGGAGAGGAGGGGGACTTGGGTAGACCACAGGCGACACACTGACAAATGTTTCACAACCCCTGTGGGTGTCTTAAAGGGGGCACTGTCTAACGCCTCTTGTCTCGGGTACAAGAAGCCAGACTGTAGCAGGAAGCCTGGTAAAGGAGAAGGTCTAGGATACAACTGGGGGTGAGTGACAAAGATCTCTGACAAAGCCTATGGTCAAAGTCCATGGTTTCTTCAGTACATACCTACTTCAGTTATTTAAAGAGAGGAAGATCTTAAACAATCCAATTTTTCAACAGTCATTATTATCACGGCACTTAATGGAGGTAACAACGAAGGAGGAGATGGAAAATGTGCGTGTGCTTTAAACAGAGAGTGAGTACATGAGCATGCGCACAATTGCAGAGGGACTTGTAGAGACAGGATGGGCAGGGTCTGATTGCAAGGAGCAAGGAGCAACATTTTCTCATGACACTGATGAAAGGTCTATCCTGACAGGAAGTAGCGTGGAACTAAGGAGTCTAGAGACCACTGGGGCATTGACTGCTGCTCTCTGCCCTCGCTGCACTGCAGGGTTTCTGTCCCTTTCTTCCTTCTCACACTTCCATTCTGATTGGGAATTCCATGAGTGAAAAACCAGGTGCCACGAAAACACTCGAAAATAAAGTAGACAGTCGCTTGGCACAGGACAGCGAGCAGTCCGAGAATCCGAGAAGGAGTGAGGGTGGCTGGAGGAAAAACGACTTGAAACAACGATAAGAGCGTCTATTTTAGGACAGTGTCACTGCCTCTTAAGAAAGGTTGCAGAGCCTGTCTGTGGGTTCATAGGACTTTCCCCTTGTGATTACCTGCAGTGGGTTACGCAATACATTACAAAGCACTGTTAATGTTGGAGTCCAGCTACTGCCACCACTGAAGCAAGTCCAAGGTTCAACCCAAGAATGCTTAAGGTTAAATGTGTTAAGTTTACTCTGTAAGAATATATCTGTAACCTTGACAGTAAAAAAAAAAAAAAAAAAAAAAAAGACTAGAAATCAAACAGCCTCCTTTCTTCGCAATTACTCATTCTCTTCCCAACATTCCTCCCCCCCACCCCTCCCTTTGGTAGCATCCTCCAGGGACATGGGTCAGGAAGTGCCATGTTTGTTCCAAAGCAAATTCCATGAATACCAAAGTAGAAAGTCAAGGGAGGAGTCCCGTTTCTCCCGTTTCCTCCCTCCGTTGACCAGTCACTCACTGCAGGAGCGTTCTGTTCACGGGGATCGGGATGGGGGGAGCGGGCAGGCGGGCGGGGGCTAACAATTCACAGTCCTGTTTTTTTTCCCAGGTTTGTTGAACTTCTAAACTAGTACAGTATATTTCGAAAGTTACCCATGGGACACTGCCAATCAAGCACAGTATTGGCCGATATTATTTAGAACATCCCCCAAAAGCATGTGGGGTAAAACCTGACATTATTGGCACCTGTCAGATGTCCAAATCGATACAGCCCAGCACACTACTGAGTAAATCAATCTAGCTGCCAGCTTTTCTGTGACCGCCCTATCCTGTACAGACTCTATTGCTTCCTGTCACACATTCGACCGCGCTACACGTCCTGCGCTA
Organism: Neosalanx taihuensis; assembly: GCA_030340665.1. Classification (NCBI taxonomy): domain Eukaryota; kingdom Metazoa; phylum Chordata; class Actinopteri; order Osmeriformes; family Salangidae; genus Neosalanx; species Neosalanx taihuensis. The sequence goes on along the minus strand of CM059297.1, from coordinate 8,074,125 downwards.
CTACACACACAGCGATAAAAATCCAGAGGACTTTATTTGCTTTCGTGTAAGAGGGGAAGTTGTAAGGTGACCTGATTCTGATATGGGCCCAGGATTTGGGCGTGGAGCCAGAGACGGTTGCCATAGCTGATGAGGTAACCCACTACCAAAGATCAAGGGGTTTCACCCTGCTGGTTAAAAGAGGGAATGCAGACCCACGTGGGCAACAGGTTAAAAGTTTAGGTATTTGACAAGGAACCTATCATGTTGGCTATGAAGAGACTTGACAATTACATATCAAGGTTTCACACACTCATACTTCAATAAATCCTGTCCGTCTATAATTGTTAAAACATTTCACTGAGATAAAAGGAGGAAGAAATATAGCATACATAACATGGTTCTGTAGAAACTATGAAAAGCCAATTGGGACAAGCTTATAAGGTCATATTATAAGCATTGTATAGCAGAGCGCAAGGTCCTTGGTCCTCAGAGCTGCTACAGAGAAAGGGGAATGGGTACAGTTCTGCAGTTGATGTGTAAACATTAGCATAGCATTTGAAATTATCAAATCACTCCCAGACATTTCAGAACTGATGCCAAGGCAGCAGGAAATACCAGAGCCTACTGTAAGAGAAGGACGGGCAAAGAGAGAGAAAGAAATCGGTTAAGTTAGACATAATTGGTTGACTAGAAGGGAAACCCATCTTTCCCCTCTTTTGCTGTTGACAACAAACACTAGTATTTTAAATAAGACCTGTCAAATAGGCTATTTTAATAGGAATACTTAAAATGATTAAAATGAATGAAGTTATTTTCACTGTTTGTTTAGATGGAGGAGCTGACACGCATGACATGACTGACATTGCAATTTGGCCCTAGATTTCACCACAGGCTACAGCTACACAAATATCAATTCAGGATCAACAAAACCAGTCGGGTCACTGATACTGATTGGCTAATCACTTTTCTGCTGTTAATATGCGTACTAATGATATTTTCCTCAATAGATATTACTCTGCCATGATTGATAGAGATGCAACTTTCAGTCACACAAAAACAGGTCCTGTTCAGTTTTGTTTCCCTCAAAAGCCCATCAGAAAAGTCCTGGAGCTACAGTAACAGTGGAATGTGGTGGAAAGTTCCCAGCAGGCTTTTTGCTGTGGGTCAACTACAAGGAATGCTGTGGTGAGTGGCGGTGATACAGCCACCACATTTTCTGGTGAAAAAGCCTCAACAAGCTTCACCAGGCCTTAGCCATTAAGCATCAGACCCACACCACCTGTGTTTGTACCAGTTAGAGCGAGGTGGTTCTACCCTGACCCTGGCAGGCTTGCTGTGGTGTGCTAACCGGGTTCAGACATGGACACAGAGGACAGTTGGCAACAATGCGTCTTGTCTGTGAGTGGGTGAGAGTACAATGCAACAGTGTGTTTTCAATACAATAAAGAGAATGATCTGTAATCAGATCCAAGCTGTCAATGTGATTGTTAAAGAACATAACCAAAGCGATATTGACGGAAGAGAGGCTGGGGGATGGGGGTGGGGGGCTTCAATGTCTGTAATCCTAATCACGGATTACAATGGGAAATTTGGCTGTCAATTTTTTGTCACCAGGTGGTGCAAAGCACTCAGACTTCTTGCTGTACCTACACATCTGTGTGTGTGTTTGTGTATTAGTGTGTGAGCTATGCTCGCATCTGGCATACAGCTGTGTAGAATGAAGAAGCTGAAAATATATTTATCAACCCAGCCTTTTTGAAACAGTGCACAAAGTATACCAAGAAGGCTGTCACAACGTACTATAATACAGCATCATTTTTGTAGAATACCAAATCTGCCATCGATTTATTAAACACACATTTTAAGCTCCGAATACTGCTGTTGCACCCCAATAAACCAGAACATAAGAATCTTTTTGTATTTAAACCTGTACTTGCAATCCTTTCTGTGGAGCAGCCTTTAAAATGCTACATCTCTGCGCCATCATCACAGGGCAGTCTAGGGGCTTCACACTGCAGCATTCCCCTGAGCTTCAGCGCCCACCCATATGGCCTTGGCTGGAGCACTCTGCACAGGGGAGATCATACCCGAGTCCAGCGAGGACTATTAAAACACCGGAGCCTCAACTACATACCCACAATGGTGCTTTAAAGTCACAAAACAGGCATCTTATGGCTGGCTGGGGGGAAACAGCAGTCATACAGCTATTAAACTAATGTGCATCATAAAACTCTGACATAAACAATTCTCTCATAAAGAAAATTTAGAAAAAAAACTTTTGTTGGATCACCAAGTTGCTTTGGACAATGTGCTAGAATGATTCACACTAGGTTGGTGTATTGGGTTACCAGTTTTTTTGTGCATGAGACATTTTGGGAGAATCTGCTGAGTTGGGGAAAACAGGCTGTCTGGCTCGGTGCTTGACATGAGGCTTGCTGCAGCACAGTAGATGCATGAGGATTTGGGTTAAACCCAGCAGAAGCTGGGGAGGTCTGTACAGGACAGTCTGGCTGCCGAGCAACAACTAGGCTCTGTTAAGGAGTATACTGAAGGAAAGGGTCCATTCTTGCTTGTATATGACCTCTGATCTAATGCAAACCACACCTGGATTGATGCAATTTACTTAGTGAGATGCCTTTCTTGAGATTGGATTGATCTGACACAGCTTGACAAGGCAGGATGTTCATATTCTGCTACAATATGTTAGATTAAATATGCCTCTGAAAGTTTTTCAGGGTGGACCCCTACTAGACCAAAATAGATGTAATTATTTGTTTGAGTTGGCAGTGCTTAATCCTGTCTCTACATCTCTTTCCTCGTCAACGGAAATCCTGTCCACGTGTACGTGAGACTGGCAGAATGGGTTCTTTCCGTCTGTCTGGGTCATTGTTGAATCACTGTGTGTGTGTGTGTGTGTTTATGTCAGACCACACTGACCTAACCACCTTCTTATGACCCCTGATCATCCTCACACATTCGTCAGGAATGGAAAAGAAGCATTTTTACGTGCTACGGTGTGATTTTTTGTTTGTTATTAAAAGATATTCCAAAACCTAAAATGGAACCGCCTTTAGAAATCCCTTACATGGCCAGAGGAGATCTGGATCTGAGCGCTATCATTAACTACACAAAGTAAACAATTAACCAGGAGAGGTACAGCCCAAATACTGACCCTACAACATAATTCAGGCCTAAATATCAAGCATGAAATGTAAACCTAATGCTGTCGTTATGCAGTAGTTATGCATCTATTGCAGCTGCCAGCTGCCCTTGTCTTTGTGAAGCATGCCTCCTGGCAGAATTCTGTGTGTTTCTCCTTTTCAACCCTTTGTCAGAAATGAGAAATTACCACTATTGGTTCTCTTTATTGAAGTGGACCGCCAAGCAGTTGACATTTGTTTTACTGGACAATAGAGGTTTAGACAGGCCTCCTGCTTAGTGTGGACGCATAAATCAGTGTGTGTGTGTGTGTGTGTGTGTGTGTGTGTGTGTGTGTGTGTGTGTCATTCTGCATGTACTCGGTAGTGAACCAACACCACATCCACGCCTGGACAGACACAGCCCCTCCAGCTTCCATTTCCTGTGCGTGTTCTGAAAATTGCTAGGCCACTCAGTACAGTAAATCTGGTCTCTTATCCACCATAACTCAAGGATGGACCAACTGAAAGTCAGTGATTGTGTGTGATTGTGTGTGATTGTGTGTGTGAGTGTGTGTGTGAGTGTGTGTGTGAGTGTGTGTGTGTGTGTGTGTGTGTGTGTGGTGGGGGCGGTTCCACTTGCTCTCACACACTGTATACTTTCTCTGTATTTCTTTAGGAAAAATATGTCCAACTCCAGATGAACTCAGCTGTGGTATGGAGAGGTTCAGAGTTCCTTTCATTATGACTTGTGTGTCACAAGGGCCAACTGAGACAAGCAAACAAACTACTGAGGAACTGAGAGGCGAAATGAAAGGCAACGATCATAATGTTTTGAAGAGAGGGGGGGAAGTGGGGAGGAGAGAGGAAAGGAGAGGAGGAAAGCATGGAACAGTGCTAAAAGAGAGAGGGAGGAATGGAAGAGGACAGCCAGTGTGACCACAGCAACAACAACAACGACGAGAAATGAAAGACGGCATAAAGAAAAGCAAAAGCATCTACAGCAGAGTTCGAACTACAGCTACTGACTGACATCTACCCAAAATCACAGAACTGGCACAACATGTTATCTAAGAACCATCACCTGTTGTGTTCGAACGTTGCTGTAGTGCTGCACAGATAGGGCGCACATCCAGTAAAAGCACAAAGGAGGGAAGCTGTCTTTGTTTATTGGTAAATCCCAAAAATAGAACAATGCAGAAAATTCCAGAGTGACAAAGAATAGGAGGGTTGAGGGGTTTATGGTGCTACCATGTCACCAGTTTGGGAGAAAAACATATTTTTATGGAAGAACAGATGATCTTTCTGTCCTTAAAGTCTACAGCTTGTGGAGATGATCTGTAATCAAGACTGTTCATCAGCTCTTGTCATAAAGAAAGTTCCTCATCGTCTCCTATATGATGTTGTCATCTACCCATCTGTATTCCATGACAAGTTTGATCAAAAGCAACAAGTTTCACATTATGAGACGCAGTTGGAAGGTAAACCAAATCAAATTAACTGACAAGAAGAATTCTCAACAAATGTATGATTCAATTTAAGTGTGACTTTGAATGAGTCTTTAAGAGGTTGCAGACCTTGCTGATAGCTCAGTCAGTGGGGCTGTAATGTGATAGTCCGCACGACATGTTCCATCGTATTTACTTCAACAACATCTTATCTGTGTGAAAAAGACAAACAAACGCAAGGGCAATTCCAAAACAGTTGACCGTTTGCCAAAACACACCCCTAATGTATCAGTTTTCAAGAGTACAAAAACAAATAACACACATACACAGCCGCGCACACACACACACACACACTCCAAACAACCAGAATACCCTTATCAGAGCAGGAAGCCCAGCATTAAAAATAAGATAAGCTTCAACAGCTTCCAATATCAACCAGGGCACAAACCTGACACTGACACTTCACTTCCTGGCTCTTCAACATCTGGATGCATCAAAGTGACATTTCCCACCTACTGCCAAGACGCACACAGGAAACCATGGGTGAAACATCAACATTACAGAGTTTAAAGAGGGAATGATGAAACATGGAAAGCCCCATAAAACTACTTATAGTCCATTAGCGCACAGAAGGTCACTAAGATACATTATTTTGCCATTCCAAAGCCAACAGAACTGACTAACTGTTCTGTGGAGAGAGTATGAGTTATTATACATACACCAAAGGCTGAGATTTCTGCAAGGAAAATCTACATTAGAGAAAACCAAAAGAAAGTGAGCTTGAATCAACAGTTCTGGTTGATCCTGAATAATTGCCACATCAACATGATACGTAGGACGTTTTTGATGACCAGAACCACCTAGACAAGAATGAGTCTTCATGACAGGGGCCCCGGGTGAAGGTGTGCATGGGATGCAGGTTATAAGACCTGAGGTAAGTGGAATTACTTACATGTTGGGCCTCCCTGCGCAGGCCCTCCGTGTTCCTCAGCCAGCAGCGGCTCAGCTCACTCAGCTCCAGGATCGGCTGCACCTTCAGTCTCACCGTATCCCCAGACTGACGGATCATCTCCACGATCTCATCCCGACTCTTATTCTCCACATTCCGGTGGTTGATTTCCACCAGCCGATCCCCGGGAACCAGGCCTAGAGCCAGATCCTTTGTTCCCGCCCCGGGCTCAGCAAAGTGGACCACGCGCCGGTAAACCCCTCCATCAGCTCCGCGATCCAGCATGGTGGTCCGGCGCAGAGAGAAGCCAAAGTCACCAGTGTTACGCCGTTGGAGTTCCAGCTCCCTGGTCTCTGGTGCGGTCGGCGGGACGACAGCTGGAAGTCGGAGGTCCGCGGGGAAAGTCTTGTCCACAACCTCTGGGATGGGGACCTTTTTGGCGGAGGCTGCCACAGGCTGTTTCTTAGGACTGTGCTTGCGTTGAGGGTCAAAGACTTTGTCCTCCACCTGTGGGGAAGGAGCTGCGGAGTTTTGACCCGAGGGTGTGGAGCCTTCTGACGGACTCTCCTCCTTACTCCTCTGGGAGAAAGAGAAGCGCTTCATGATCTGGCCCATCTGGGAGTTCTGCTTGGCCAGTGAACCGTAGTGTGCCACGCGATCACGCACCGAACTGTGGTGGCCATCCGGACCGACTTCCCCCTTCAGGTCGTCGGTGGAGCTGGCCGCGCTTAACTGGTCGGCATCCAGCACCATGCTGCTGCGATTGCTCAGGCCATCAGACTCGATGTCAGTGAGACTAAGCTCATGGCTGCTGGCTACCTTGATAGGAATGGGGTTGGAGATCTCCAGCTTGTTCTTGGAGTCCCGCTTGGCTTCTCTCTTGAGGTTGAAGAAGCCGCGGCGCATGCTCATCTCCTCCAAACTGCGCAGTTCAGCAGCAGACATGCGCTCCTTTTTATCTTTCTTGTCCTTCTTGTCTGACTTCTCCTTCCTACTTCCATCCCTCTCTTTGTCCTTTTTGATCAGGTTGAACATGACGGTGGTTCAATAATCCACTCAGTATCGTCAACCGCTTTGGATTCTATTTCCTCACACCAAAGGGATTTTTCCATACAGAGACAAGAGAAATCCAGTTTTTTTTTTCAAACTAATATTGGGTTGAGCTGCCACTAGTTTGAATGTCCTGGGTACAGAAACAGTACATTTAGACATCAGGATATCTGGCAATATGACACAATTAGCAGCAGTTCATACATACAGTGCTGTAAAATTTTTTTGGATCCTTCCAATGTTTATGAATGGGAGAGCAGAATAAACTAACATTGAAAAATACAAAATAAACACTACCATCATTACTCAAGCCCCTCAGCATACCAAACAAGGCTATAGTAGGCCAAATGTGTTGTTTATCGTAACTCTGGAAACTCTTAAGTGACCTTTGGAAAACCATTACACATTCCTGGCTCCCATTTAGAGATGTGCATTGTCAAACCTCAAAAGTCTGTGAAGATTGACAGCCCCAGCGCTGAAACAGACATTACAGCAGCCTAACAGAACAGAGAATCCCTAAAACCTGCATTTCATTAGCCAAGTCCTTTCCTACCACATAACTATCCTGAAGCACCACCTCCTCCACAGGATACCAAAGCACCCCATAAACCCCAAATGGCCATACACCCCAAAATCATTGCTGAGAGATGAATGATTTTCTGTCACTCACATTCAGTAGTAGTAGGCTACTCTTGGTATCGGCCAATTCAATCAACAAAGAACATTACACAATGGTTCTGCCTCAGTAAACAGCATATGAAAAGTCCCTAATTCCATGTGAAGTTGTTATTAATTTCATGCTTAGGTGTTAGACACAGTTGCATACTCGCCTACTTAAACTTGCAGTCTGAATTTTCCTGACATTTCAAGGGTTATTTGGAGCACATTAACCATTCCATTAAAACATTTGATAGTCACTGGCATGTTATGTCTTTGAATAATTGCAATAAACTGCTACAAAGTGAAGAGAGCACAACTGCATGTTTACTGAGTTGTCAATGTTTTGTTGGAGAAAGGGAGATATGCTAGGCTAGTATTGCCTGTGTAGTAGAGTTATTATAAGATAGGTGTCTTTTTATTTAGCTAAGACGTCAAGCTACGAGTTAGCCACCCTCTAATTGAGTTTCCTAATTTTCTATAGATTATTTCCCAACTCCCCACTGTGGACTGGGTAGGGGACAGGGACAAAAAGAAAGCCATCTAGCATGCTAGCTTTTCATCAGAGGTTGAATAGAGAACTATTACACACTGGACACACTATGCACCTCAGAAACTGCAGTGTGTGTGTGTAGAATTGCAGTAACACATTTGTTTCTGGATTGAAAAGCTAACAAGCTCTCGGTATCGTACAGCAGAATAATAGTACTAGCAAGCCAGGTGACCAGTCAAACCTCTGTTCTTTGAAAACCGTTGGTCGCTAGCTAACTAGCTAGCTTGTTAGCTCAAAATCTGATTTAGGACTGGTGATTTTCCAGTGCATAACTAGATGGTTAATAATGGGCTAACTAAACCGCACAATAAGCAACCACTTAAAAATGGTCCCCGCACACATGCATCAGTAACCTCTAGCAAAATCCATATATGTGCGAGATGATGATGGAAATCTTACCGTTTTCAGTGACACTCTGTGCTGTTTCTGACACACCGGGTTGTGTTTTAGAGCTGTGATGGGTGCAGCTGCGCTGTCTGTGTGATTAGCTGGAGAGTCTCTCGTCACCAGAACTGGATCCTGTCGAAGTTAACAGACCGATGTCCCCTGCTGGCCAACATTGATATTGCAGTTGCAGCAGCTGTATTCAATTGAATGTTTGCTTCAAATAGGCGATATTACATACACCGTTTTACAGATTAAGATCACTAGTTAGTTTTATAAGATTTTCCTATTGTTTTGATGATAATCAATAGATTACACTAAACATTTGGGCTAGAACAACAGGTTTGTGCATAGACTAGCATAGCCTATGAGATTCCTACTCCTTATGTTACAAGAGTTGAATGAATGTATGTAACCTATGGAAGTCCACAGCCTCCACCTGAGCACACTCGTAACCTAGTGACATCGTCAGCAACAAAAGCCTTGACATTAAGTGAAGGGAAGCCAGAAATTATAAGGTGAGTCGCTGTATAAAAAAACTAATGTATCTATTTGAACAGAAGACAATTAGGCTACTATTTTGTAACAATAGGCTATCTAATTTAATAGTATTATATCGTATTTATGTTTCTCTATCGTACAGTGTTATTAGGAGAGTTAACAGACCAGGTCTATACTGTAGGCTAATTATTATTAACTTGTCTGACTCTAAATGATGATATAAACTTATATTTAGGGTGTGCTTGTTATCCACTGGGATATGTGTTCACTACACTATACTATAATCCACTAAAATATTCATTGTCCAGCTTTTCTAATTAATATCCTTCTCCAATATCGTTCTCCTTCTATTGTTGCTATAGCCTAGAGATTACAGGCCAATCACCGACGAGATGCAATGGTTAATACATTTGTTGTCTGTTAACATGACACTTCACACTCAAATTTTGCAGATTATTTATTTATTATATTAGGCACACACCTTTCACCATTAATTCATCTTTTGTCATCTAATGTTTTATTGATTGTTGCAGTAGCTGAAGGCTCATTCCCTGCTGGGACTACAAGTTGTACCTCAGTACAACTTTCCAGGACCTCAGACTCCAGTTTAACAGGCAGAGATGCTGCCTGGTCTTAATGTCATCAATCCCGTGCCTCCTCAGGTACCTGGGATTACGTCTGCCTATTACAGACCCCCAAATTGCCCGGCTGGTCTTGAATACCTGACTCAGATAGACCAGCTTCTGATCCATCAAAATGTTCACATTGCTGAAATTGTTCTCGACTTGGAAACTCCCAATTCTTACACTGTAAAAAACAGTGTAGGACAACAGGTGTTTGCAGTGGCAGAAGAGAATGACTGTTGCACACTAATGTTCTGCGGCCCGGGACGACCTTTCACCCTTCATGTTAAGGACAATCTTGGACAGGAAGTAGTGACAGTTACCCGTCCCCTGAGGTGCAGCCTTTGCTGCTTCCCTTGTTGCTTACAAGAGCTGGAGGTACAGAGCCCTCCTGGTTGTCCTATAGGGTATGTAATACAGGAATGTCATGTTTATCTGCCTAAATTCATCATACTGAATGAGCGGAGGGAGCCCCAGCTTCGGATCCAAGGGCCTCTTATAGCCTGCAGTTGCTGGGGCGACATCAACTTTGAGGTGAAGTCCCTGGATGAGTCGGTGGTGGTTGGACAGATAAGAAAACAGTGGTCTGGAGTTATACAGGAAGCTTTCACTGACACAGACAATTTTGGAATATCATTTCCCATGGATCTGGACGTCAAAGTCAAAGCTTGTCTGCTTGGTGCCTGCTTTCTCATCGATTTCATGTTTTTTGAGAAACAGAAGGGATCAGATGGTTAGTAGGTTACTGATGTATTTGTCCACTGAATATTTAAATGTGTGTTGGGTTAGGGTGAGTTGTTTTTTCCTGTCATTCGTTTATTTAGTCTGTATTTATTTTTTTATTGTGTGTCTGCATGTGTGTATTTTGTATTGTTATGGTAGTCCTGTTAAATGCATTCAGAAATTACAAAACCAAATGTAATTTGTTTATTGCGGGGAAAAAAGTATTACAAAGTGTAAAGTAAGACAATTATAATGCAATGCATACTTAATCTTTAAAATTGATTAAAATACAAAAAAAGGGGAATGCAAAATATATGATGCAGTATTGTCACATTTCATAGTCACATTTCTTTAATAGTTTGTGATGTTTTTCAACATGCAATACTGCAAAAGATTGGAAAATAGCTAAAATAAGTGCCTTCATGACAGACAATAGGATGTAAATAGTATATATTCAGTAAATTGCAGACTAAGGTTATAATTTCTCATGGGTGGTTTCTAACCAAGGTTGCAGCAAAAGAAATAGAAGAAAACTCTGGGTAACAGAAGGAAAGAAATCCTTCAGGGTTAGAAAATGCACATACTGTGACACTAAACTGAACACATGGCTTAGTTTAGCCCTGTCTCTCTGCCTGCCAGTCAACCATATGTAGAAACTAAAACATAACATAGGTCAAAGCGACATCTCCCGCTACTTCCAGAACATCAATCTGTTGAAGATGGGGGTGACGATGTTTGTAGGTGTCAGTCTGATTCCCATTGACTACAATCCTGAAGGACTGAGCCTCGCAAGAAATCACAACCTGAAAAAACAAAGTCATATTATGCAATGGTAAATATTGCACTGTAAATATATCCGTCATGGGTGTGAGTAGGTACCGTGAAGGGCTGGCCTCTTTGGAAAGGCATTCCACCACCTCTCTCCTCTTTTGCCCATTTGTCTTTCAACTTGCTGTTACGCACCACAACATTCTCATCAAAACGAGGATTATAGTGCAGTGCAGTGCCTGCGTTAAATCCCAGGTTAATGTGGAACCTAGGTAAACAAAGGCAGATTTCATATAAAAAAAATATACAGTTACACAGTCACTTACTCTGAGACCTTTTTCAAGGACATACACTAATGTATGTGTATGTAATGTGTATGTAATGGGGTGCATGTTCACTTTGCAATTACCTGTATTTCAACTGTATGTACATGTTGCAGTAAAGCTATACATGTCTATAATGTATTATTTAAATCAAACAAACTAGACCTTTTGGCATTATAGCTAACCATTCCCTGGATAGTGATAGTCCGGCCAGGATAAAGTCCACCGTTGACGATTGTCTTGTATGGGACAACCTGAATCCAAATGGAACAACAGTGAGTGACAGTCCTGTGATGATATTTAAGACTAAGTCAACACCTACAACCAATTATAAAAGAGTTACAACATACCCAGCTAAACACATGAATCCTCAATCCATCGAACACATCAAACAATTCTTTACAAAAGCGTTTTCTAATTTTATGATAAATCCTAGATCTTCTTGCCCTTACTGATGAAAATCATTAGTAGAAATTTGTGTCTGCAACAAGTTCCAATTAACACCACGATTAGTACCCAGTCTTATGAAGTGAAGTTATAGAATCGGTTATAATTTTGTTCCTGCAAAGATTTCCATATGAAAATTATTGATAGTTTTCATAGAGAACAATATCAATTTACATAAGCTTGCTGTGCCAGAGATCCTGGTTGAGGAGGGAATCCTGGTTGAGGTGGGAATCCTGGTTGAGGAGGGAATCCTGGTTGAGGTGGGAATACTGGTTGAGGTGGGAATCCTGGTTGAGGAGGGAATCCTGGTTGAGGAGGGAATCCTGGTTGAGGAGGGAATCCAGAAAAAACTGGTTGAGGTGGGAATCCTGGCTGGGCAGGATATCCTGGTTGGGCAGGAAATCCAGGACATGCTGATTGTGGAGGAAAGTATGTCTATGGTAAAAAGAAAAAATTACAGATCATTCCTAGGCTTTCTACTTGAAGATGATTGTCCTTTATTACATTATAAATAGTAGTATAAAGTATGAAGCAGTGCATTACAAATCCTGTTTAAGTAACTGTAGACCATGTAATACAAGCATATATTTAGCAATGCTACAACTCACTGTAGGGTTTTGGAAAGCAATAGTGGTCACTTCCACATTCCCATCAACTGAGATGGTGTCCACTCCATTGAAAGGGATGCGATGATGGTAATCCATAACATGGCAGCCATTGGCATTCAGCTAAGATAAGAGAGAAAAATATTATGAGTCCTAATCACACTGTTTAACACTGCCACAACACTCCAAACTAGACATAAGATCACCATTGGGTCACCAAGGTTACACTTGCCTGAGAAGTGTATGGTGAGCAAGACAAACGCCATTCTCGTAAAAAAAAAAAAAAGAAGGAAATACTTATAAAGGGGAAATGGAAAACTATAACCTGGTATGAATCACGTTGGACGTTAATCACAAGACTGAAACTGGAACCAGGTTTGAAAGATGAGTTCTGGATCCGCTGCTCTGGCCCCCATGAGGACCGCTGGAAGGTGTTGAGGACTATGTATCCATGGTGGCTGTCAAACCGAGGATTAAAATGAAGGGCAATGTCTGCCCCTGATCTAGAACCACACTCTAAATTGACATGGAACCTGGGATAGAAAGAGGTAGACAGGTACAAACAAAAAGAGAGGAAGTTAGTTATTTGGCAGATGCTCCATAATGAAAAGGGAGATTACCAAAGGAGCAGAAAGTGGTGAGATTTGCCCCTAGGGAAGTTAGGCAATACTGAGCACATTCTGACTCTGTACCTCCTTATGAACCATGTGACCATGTACACAAGTTAACCTCATATGTGTGTTGAAACCATATATATATAACTCGTATACCGGGAAACAGGAACTTCATCAGGAAACGACTTTATTTTTTAATGCTCAGGTAACCTAAAGTACATAAATGGTTTGGTAGGTTACATGTATAAATTCGGTTTTCATGGTGAGTAGTATAAAAATGTACCAACACAATACTTTAGTAGAAGCACCACCAAATTTAGCATTTACCTCACAGCGTTTGGCAATACTCGACCATTAATATATATTGTTTTCCCTTCATGCAAGCCACCTTGGATGGAACCAACGAATGGAATGCACTAAAAGAAATGAATAATTATCATATCAGAGGACAATCATTTAATACAATATACAGTTTTTACCAGTTTTACATGCTCTTAAACCGTTTTTACTGTTTAACCTGTTTCACACGCACTTTAATCAATTGTATTGTTGCACATGCACTTCAACCGTTTTTACTTATAGTGATGCTGCTGCTTTTAATTATATAATGTATTTGTATGTGTTTTTGGCACCTGTTCGTCTGGCACTGATTTAGGAGAAGTCTCCAAATCTCGTTGTACAATTGTATAATGACAATAAAGGGCATTCTAATTCTTCTAATATACAATGGATTATACAGCTAGCGTTTACATGTACATCCGTAAACCATATCGACTGATGTTCAAGCTGAACGTGATATGCTACAAACATCAAGATAGTAGGCAATGAGATATAAATTAGATTGAGGGCTGCAAACGTGATCAAACAGGTTAGGATTGGTCTCATTTTAAAGGTATGAAATATAGTCTTACCGGATTATAAAACGGTTCCTGGTTATAAAATGTCATTTCCCTTAGGTCGTCAATACAGAAATGAAGATGGAAATGGAAAATGTATGTCGTAAACTGATGATTTTTTCTCTTTGCTGTGAGCAGCGCTCCAGATTGCAGAAGGACTAACTTTCAGTTTCGTTTTAATAGACTTATATTGATGGGGGGAGTGTTCAGTGTTAAAAACGTAGACAACAGGAAAGGCCATATCAGGTTGTACTGAAATGGTTGTAAACTATTACGATGGCTGCTACATTAAAAAGTAACACAAATATGGCCGATTTATCTGGCAATAGTTTTCCCTTGTTAGTCAATTTGGATGGAACCAGTGGCAGGGACTTTATGGTCACTTTCAAGTTTTTGTTTTTTTGTTTTATTGAGGTGGGCTGCAAGTTTTTACCAGTGACAAGACAGCAGTAATTCGATTACTACTTGACATAATTGCTGTAATTGGCTCCTCGACATAGGTCAGGGGCATTGGTGTAGGAACTGGGGGGATGAGGGGGGGGATGTGTCCCCGTATTGTTGAAAATTTTTGTATGTGTCCCCCCAAAATGAGCTTATACCGCAGGGTAAAAGTATACATTTGGAACTGTGAAAGTGTGAAAGATAAAATATCGTCTTTTTCCAACAAATCTGTCCCCCAACCCCCCCCCCCCCCCCCCCCCTCCATGTCAAAGTCAAACCTATGCCCATGGTCAAGGGTGACATAATCAACATAACGTGCATTACACTGTTCATGCCAGTTCACTTGAAATCTCGTGATACGAGATTGTGTCATTGTAGAAAAGCATCACGCACATTGGTCAATGTCCACAAGTAGGCCTACACTTAAGAAATATTGTTAACCCAAGAAGACAAAGGATCTCATTATGGTTGTTTGAAGTTTTATTGTCTTTGAAACTAGAGAAAGTGCACAGATTTACCACAATCTGTACGTTTTACAATACATCAAATACGCAGGTCAAAACATTTGTCATTACTAAAAATATCTATATAAAGATATATACATAAATAGGTGTTACGTACCTATTTACTATACACATCATATAAAATCTTTGTACAAATAATGAACAAATATGTACAATAAATAATTGCTTTACACGCATATATGTACACAAATCTGATAGACGAGATAGATTGTATTGTTATCACTGCACACATTCGATCACAGTAGTCTTTCACAAGGTTGTCTTATTACTGTACATTCATCCATTCAAAACAAGAAGGCACTGAAGAGATTTACAAACATACAAGAGAGAGAGAGAGAGCGAGGGAGATAGAGAGCGAGCAAGGGAACACATACTGACCAAGGCACATAAAAGAGCAGTGGTGACTCATCTCATTATTATCAATCATTATTTTGGTTTCTTAATAAGACTTAATAAGACAATCCTGTTCAATGCTACCTTCAAATCCACACGCTCCATCCAATCCTGTTTCCCTATCCACGTGACAGTCCAGTCTTTAGACTCTGAGATTATGAGTGTACATAAAGTACAGCACACAATTCAAATGGCTGTCAAACCAAAGCTAAAACCAGACAATTTTACTATATTCTGGTTTTAATTGCACAGTAAAGATACCAGCCTGTGGTGAACGAAAAAGGTCAGATGATCTGGAATTTGATGGCGTACAGGGAACCTCAAACCTCTTATTTTGTTACACTTAATATTATCTGATTCATGTTTTAACAGATAAAACATCAGTTTCCATTTACTTCAACTCTCTGAGACAATTACTGTCTTAAAAAATACAAAATCTGGCTTCTCAACCCTCAACATGCATACGCATGTGTTTACCCACTAAGAGAAACAGGGAAGGCAAATTGCAATCAGCACTTACACAGTGAACGGGTGTGTCATTAGACATATTTATCCTAAGCCCTCTATCCTCTTCTAGATCCCCCAAAAGATTTCTGCATCAAGTACTGGGGGTAATCTAGGGATCAGCTGCTGTACTTGTACATATAGGGACAACGAGAGAGTAGACCCTGACAACAGTGGTCGCGAAGACAATGGTGGTGATCCCATGGCCTTTGTATACAGTTCATAAAGACAAAAGAGAAGTAAAAATTGGAACCGAGAAATAGGATGAGATGTAGAAGAAAGGGGGGCGGGGAGGGGTGGGGGCAGAAGTTTGAATCAAGAAGAAGCATAAACAGAGAAGAAGGAAGAAAAAAAAGGGAAGATCATTTTGATTGTTGACAGGAAAACAGAGGAGAGGGCGATGTGGAGTTGTAGTTGGGATCCAGGGGAAAGAGAAGAGGTCAAGGAGAGCAGTAGCAGTGGATGAGAAGGCAGGTTACCGTCCAGGACAAGAGTAGAACCGAAACAAAAAGAGACAGAAATTCTGTGAAACTCAGAGTAGAGATGGTTTTGAAAAAGATGCACTATGAGGGGGAAACTAAAGCAGAGAAAAGAAACATCAAAAGAAGCAACCCCCAATTAAATAAAAGAGCATCTGCTAAATGATTACATGTAAAGGGCAAGACAGAGAGGACAATGGGGGTGGGTAGGATAGGGATAAAACTGAACTTGATTGCCTTATTAGAAACATGTTATCCACAATTAGAAGAAGAAAAAAAACAATCAAATGGAAAATAAAATAATATGAAAGGAATCCCTCATTTTCAGAAAGCTGGATCATTCTGGTTGAAATTCCCAAATATTCTGCTCTTCACAGCTGAATCGACACCTTCATAGGTGCACTGTTTTTCCTTTTACTTGGTCTTATACGAGTGTGTGCCAAAAGTGGAGCAGTGTCAATGGAGGGTCAACAATGACCCCCAATTATCCCCCCCCTTACACACACACACTGTCTGTTTAGGATACATACTCGGCCGACTTCCAGAAGTGACCAGGATGGGACAGTCTGCGGTTGAGCTTGGGCAGCTTCTCTAGCATGTCCGTCAGCTGGGGGAAAGTGGGGCGCTCGCCCGAATGGAAGGACCAGCAGGCTGTCAGGATCTCCTGGAGAGATGAGGGTTTAAATCATTCATGGATTATGTTTATTGGTTGTGTTGATCATTTGTTTGCACTAACCTCTATTATCAGTCTATTGTAGTGTGTAGTACAGTACATTGTTACTGTGCAGTAAAGTATACATTTATAACAGACTCGTGTGAACTCACCGTGATCTCCTTGCCAAAGCTAGCTTCTGATAGGACCTTCTTGATACCCTGGCCGCTGCCCACAAGCCATATGGTGGCTTCTGCTGGGTGGTTTTTTATTGGCCAGTCTCTGGCCTGCAGCTCGTACCAAATAGTGCTTAGGATTGAAGTTTCTCTAGTTAGCTTTGCATTATCACAGGTTGCACTGAGGAATACACTATTGGTGGGCTGTAGTATGAGAAGGATTGGGTTCTAAAGCCCTTGATCGGGGCTTTATCAGGATGTAAGTATGTCTTAAAGTACCTGAAAGCATAGACATCTGCAGCTTTGGAAAAAGGAAGTTGGTCCTCATGGTTTCCAGGGCCCATCCTGCGAACAATCTCTGGGGCAAGGTAACATATCCAGCCATGAGGTAGTTTTAGCTTGTCCTCTCGCCTGGAAACGTGCAAACAAACACTTACAAACTTAATCTGCGGTGTATTTGATGCATTCTTTTGTTCTTCAAACAACCGTAAAAAAACTCACCTTCCTTCTTGAACTATCCCGGACATTCCGAAAAGGCCAAAGTCTGTGATGACCACTTTGTTTGAGTCATAGAAAACATTCTTAGACTTGAGGTCCTTGTGGACAATGCCTTTGGCATGAAGATAACCCATTCCCTGTAAAGAGGACCGGTGATCAGGTCTGTTAACTAAAATAGGAGATGTGTAATAGCACTAGAGTATTGGTAACATACCTTCACAATTTCCTGAGCAATTTGTCTGGTCTTGTTGATGTCCAGTGTCTGCTTGGAGTCTCTCACCACAGAGAATAACGTTCGACCTTTACAGAAACTGAAAAGTAATAGATAGAATGGGTAATGTCAATAAAACTGAAAATGTATATTAAGAAAATTATATTTAATACACACTAACACTATGAATACATTGTTTATAAACCAAAATAGGTAATTCAGAACAAAAAAAGAGCCTTTTGGAGGTATCAATGACATTGCCCATCAGGTGACCAACCTGGTGATGATGGCGAGGTGCGGCGGGTGCATGCAGGCACCCATGAACAGAACCACATTCTCATGTCGTGTCTGTCTGTAGTTCATCACCTCCTTTTTGAACAGTTTGAGGTGGTCCTGGTTGGTACCATCAATCTCCAGCAGGCGAATGGCAACCTCACCATGCCAACGACCCTTGTGTACTTTCCCCCAACGGCCCTGAGTGAATGGGACAAACCAATAAGTTGTTTTCTTGAAATTCAGTTCTCTAGCTATGCCCTAAAGCTATGTTGTTGGCAATGAGGCCATCTGTGACGTTTACCTGGCCGATGAGCTCGCCCAGTACCAGCTGTTCATAGGGGATATCCCATTCCTGCAGGTAGACACTAGTCTGACTGGCCTTACGGGTGATTGGTCCCCTCCAGTGGCCCCCACCCCCAAGGCCCCCTGAATTGGGCAAATCCTCCAGTTCGTCCCCGTTGCACTCGTCATCCAACTGCCTCTCCTCTCTTCCCTCTCCGTCCCCTGTGGTATTCTCCTCTCCAGGGTACTCTTCTTCCTCTACCTCTCCCTCCTGGAAAGACACCTCATGTTTATTACCAAGGTATACATCTTTGTCCTTACTGCAGAATAAAATGTTTCTGTGCGAGGGTCATAGTTGCATGGGTACACAGCAAATTTGGGGAAAGAATATCTATATTCTAGGGATGAAAGGGACCAAGCCACATGACACACAGTTATAGTAGATATCAAATCATGTAATGTAGTAATATAACTCTAAACTGTCTGCAATTGTATGTTATCAAAGGACTAGCACTTAAAAAATGTTTCCTATATGATTGTTTCATTCTTTCATTTTTCATTTTTCCAGTCAGTAATGTTATGCCTCTTACCTCTCCACTCTTTAGTCCGAGATTCTGCTGCTCAGACACAGCCAGCTGGGTTTCTCTGCAACAAGGAACATTTCCATGATAATCAGTGATCCATGAGCCTTTTTCCAACCTTGGCAGTAGACTTATGTCAACATACTATTTCAAGTCATTTTCTTTTAATGATTACTATTTTAAGGTAAGACTGAACAGTATGTTTTGCGAACGTCACTCTAGAATCACTGAATAAAACTAGAAAATATTTCAAACATAAAAAGCCTGAAATCCACTGTTGACCTTTACAGAGTTTTTGTACATGGCTAAACGTCACTGATAGTCTCTTACCTAGTCTCTTGGTATTTCTCAGGGTGATTTCCACCAAGATTAGAGAAAGTAGGTACATCTGTTGGTAAGAGAGATTTTCAGATTGAAACATACATTTGAAAAAACAACAAAACATGTGAGCATTCTGCACAAGCACTGAGTATCATAGCCAATAATGTCAACTTGTATTTGTGCTTCAAGTTATTAGCATTAAGTTATTAGCATACCACCAGGTAATTATATACACTATCAATTTTGTAAGCACACAGCCACAATAATCTCCAAGTTGACACCAATCCACTATTACATGTAATACAAATGCAACTGCAATAAATAAATTATATTAATTGACAGGAAAGTGAAAAAAAATAAAAAAATTACTGAAAATGTAATCACAAAATGCTTCATGATATCCACCAGAGGGAGGAAGAGTGTGACACACACGAGACGCAGACACAAGACACTTGTTAACTCACCAGGGAAAATAAACTGTTGTCTAGGCAGTGAATAACAGGCTGCTAAGGGAACATATAGAAAATGATTGGAAGAAAATGAAGAGGAAAGAAGGAAACTGGATACTATGTTAGAAAAGTAACAAGCAGTTAAGGAGATGTCAGTAGAAGTCACACCACCAAGCCTATTCAATCTGGAAATTAAGGTTTAACAGGAAATCATTTTGGGGTGTAAGATCATTGCGTCATAAGTTTCATTGAATAATTAATATATAGACAATCACTGGTTGATTAGGCCTCTGAATTAGTAATTAAAGAGATAAGAAGTGGCTGCTGCCTTGAGGTGCCTGTGAGGGCTGTGAGGCTGAGGCCTGACCTGGGAAGTTGAAGCGGCTGTCTCGAGGACCCTGGGGTGAAGGGTTTGGGGGTGGTGTGGCGCTGACGCTGGGGGGATTGCTCTGTTGGAAGGGGGCTGGTGAAGAGGGTGTGGAGGAGGTGGTGGATGAGGGGTTACTGCTGGAGTCTATCGGGTTCTGCAGGGAAGGGTAGTCCTGGAAGACAGGAAATGTTTCAACAGATGCAGATATGGGACTCAAAAATTTACAAAATCTATTTGTGTCCCTAAGATGACAATATTTTCATCTAAATGCATATACTGGTAATGTTGCAGTAATGTTGCTGTTGAGCTGTTGTGAGACCTTACCTTTTTGGTTATTGCTTTAGGTAATGTCCCGAACATAATGGGCAGCTCTGCATTGCGGTCTATTTTATTATTAATGTCTGAAGGTACAGATTCTGCTCTGCGTATTGGCACTGCAATTTATATAATAAACACAATATTAATGCAGTAGTTGTTAGCATGTATTTGTGTAGATTCTTGTTCAAAATACATTTCAGTTTAACTGTGCAGTCAAGACCAATTAAATGTGGAAATGTTTTAGATTATCCAGGCTCAATATACAGCTTGAAGATTACTATGGTATAGTAACATTGTCAGGTAAAACCTAGTTAGGTGTAGTGTCACCAGGGGAGGGACTTACGTTGCACAAATGATATCCTGCATGATAATGCTTCTTTGGTACATTTGTTGTGGCATTTTAACCTACGGGAAGAATTGCACGTTTCATACACAGCCGATAAAAGCTTCAGTTACTGTAGCCTAGGTTCCTAAACCTGGAGGTGTATTATAAGACTCTTACTTGCAGTGTTTGCACTTGACGCCAAACATCATACTCTTGTGACAGACCTGACAAGTCTGTGAAAGCCAGGATTTTGTTGAAAACCTTAAAGGGTAGAAGATAGTTTTATTATGTTTTATATTTGTTTAATGCACAAACTACCATCGACAAACTCGTAAATCCAAAGAAACTCTTTCAATAAAATCTGTCAAAAACTGTTCCTAGTCCCTCTACACTGACACTTTCAAAAAAGCTGAATTGCTGAAAATGTATTCTCGTAAAAGATTTAAACAAACATCCACATTTCCAGTAAAACAACAATTCTCTAAATGGTTTGCATGATTGAAATTCCAGACTTTCCAGGCGCCATCCTTCTTAAACTAGTGGAAGAAGTTTTGGCAGGGCTTTGCCAAGACAAAATACAGCGATCATATCCCAGAAAAGGATTTGGTAGATTCTCTTCATGTAGCTTATCAAACTCATAGGAAACAGGATAACATTGCAAGGACAGTTCTTCTATGACCAAATAAACATAAGATGGACAAAGAGAATTACGGCATACCAGGACTGACCTGTGAGTTACAGCAAGGCCAATATCTCTCCTCATTTGTGGAGAACTTCGGTTTATTGCCAAGTTATCTAGAACAAAATGAAAGAAAGACGATGGTAAACAAGGTGTTCAAGTGTGACAAATAGAGAGTTACTACATGCAGATGCATCATCAAACAGGACATATATGTATTTATTCATATATCTGTCACACTATATAGGGTGGTAGCATTTTAGCCATTTGCAATGCGGGACCAGGTAGGATGACTTACTCTCCAGGAGAGTGGGGGTGCCTGGGAGCGTGTAGGGGGCAGTGGCAGGACCAGGCGTGCGAGCTGACAGCAGGGGCGACCGTGCAGCGGTTTCCTCACACCCGTTACCACTGTTGTTGATCTGCACGTTCAGAAGCAACTTGTTCTTCTTACCCCCCCTGTGAAAGAGAGAGGAGAGGAGGTCATTCTGGTGTGGTGTAGTGATGTAGTGACCACATCAGAGTGAGCATTGATACGTGGGGATGGGGGATGAAGTGGGGTGGAGAGAGTCTTAGTCAACTGACAGTGTGGCTTCATCATACTACATTACTGACATGCAAAAAGGCCTTCTCTAATCCAAAGTTTATTCCAATTCAGACCAATTCGTAAAACAATATTAACATGTCGGGAAAAAAAGGTTTCACCCTATTAAAAACAACAAAATACTCGAAACAACGAAATACTCACTTGCTGGGAGTGGGCTCCTCGATTCTGTTGGCCAGCTGGGATTCGTGACTCTTGCTCCGCGTCAGTGAGATATTGGGCAGGAGCTGCAGAAGTTTCCGGGAAGGGGGCGGAGTGGTTCGAGGCAGCTTGTTACGGCTCTTAGTGGTCGGGGTAACAGGCGGGGTGGCGAAGATGTGCGCCGAAGGACTGAAAGTGTCCGTCATGTCCTCTGTACAGATGGAGGGTACCCGATGGTCTGAACAGGGCACAATGGACACAGAGACGGAGCGGTTGTGGGTGGGGGTGTGGGCACTGGGGGTGCTGTGGAGGACGCCGGGGCTCTGGGGGAGGTCCACTGAGTGTGAACGAAGGTCCTTCGGGGGCGAGGTGGCGCTGTCACACAGAGGAGGTTCTATGACGCAGGAAATGTCGTTATGGTCACCGCCTACAACAGAGTAATGTTGGAGTGGTGAGTCAGGAAGCAGGTGCAGGTAGAAACTTAAGATCAAATAACAAAACCTGGAATTAAACAAAAAGAGATATATACAGAGAAATGTATGGATTACAAGATGGGGTAATGACTGACAAGAGCGGTAATTAGAACTCAGGTGACCTTGTGTGCCGAATGGGATAAAAATACTCATTCGGGGAAGAACAGAATAAAAGCTGTATCCTACTCTGCATTATAATACTGAAAATGACAGATATGCATCAAAGTAAGAAATAACATGATGCAAATCATCATTCGGTTATAATAAAGTGAATATGAGTAACACACGTCCTCAGCCAACAAGCTAGTGTTGCTACTCACCTATTTCAGTGGCGCTCTTTAGGCAGGATAGAGCAGCAGTGAGACGGGAGCACTCTTCAGAGTTCGAGCCTAGTCTTCTCATTGTGTCCCCCACTTGAGAACTGGACATCTGTAGCAAAGCATCCAAGGATAACTTTGCTGGTAAAGCCTGAAAAAGCCCAAATATAGGGAGAGAGTGAGAGGCAGAGAAGAAGATGGTAGAGGGAAGAGGGGGAAGAAATGCGGTTAGAATGAGGGAAAGATGCAAGACAGCAGAGAAAGAGTGTGGTATTTTAAGAACAGGAGGGTAGGAAAGATTGATCGAACTAAGGAATAAAATACAAACATATGTTTAGAGTCATGGCTTGTGTGACAGATTTATGGTATGTTGATGGGACGAAAATCTGTTAGTCAATGGGGCAAAAGGTTTGGGGATGAAAAGCCATAATAAAAGAGGCACTAGTAGAAACCAGAAGGCTTCTGAAGGCAGAACTTGAAAAGCCAGAAATAACAGGCAGCCAAGGATCAGACAACACTTTTCTACAGCTGCACCCATGACAAAATGTCAAGCAGACAAAATGTCAAGCAGACAAAATGTCAAGCAGAGATATATATAGACATACCTGAGCATATTATACGAGAGTAAAGTACAAGTCAAAAAACTGAAGAAGTTAAAAGCTGGTGAGATAAGATTTAACTGATCCTATTCAAGAGACTTAACATGTAGTTTTGGTTGTATGTGCAGTAGGTTGAAAGATGTATAATGGGTAACATACTGTATACACATTTAGTTCTTTGAACATTGTTCCAAAAACATTATATTCTCCGACTGGACACCAATGCATTTATGCATGCCTGACTGGTGAATCCTGGATTATATTGGCAAACCGTAAAAAGCTTTCGCCAGTGAACCATCCGCCCCCGTTTTACCAGAATGCATTCTCTCAGCCCTGGGTTTCCCAGGCGACCGCCCCCAAGCTCAATGGACCGTGCTAAAAAGAGTGTTTTTTTTTGTGTGTGTGTGTGGGGGGGTTAGCTTAATTGCCTGGCAACCTAGCACTTTCCCTATTGTCTCCATGGGAAATAAATGGATAGGGTGAGATGATATGCACAAAAGAGCGTATGACATGGTGACTGGCATCGAGTGTGACGAGGCATCGAGTTTGATGAGGAGAAGCTTTTGTTCCATGTCAACTGCTGAAGATGATACTTGTGTGTGATGGAACCTTAGATAAAAGCCACATTTTGACAAATAACTTTATGTTTAACTTTATGTTTTAAATTTATGTGAAGAATTATGGTTTGTGAAAAGTCTCGAAAGGAAAATAAATTAAAATCAACATCACCATAATGCATCCGATGGACAAATCAGGTGTTTTTGTGTTTTGTTATTTAGTAGACCAAAATAGCTGCAGTGCTGTGACAGGTGTAATAGTTAATAATAATAATCCTGCAGTTATTGTCTATCGGAGTTAGTATACAAATTGACACTGACAGCTATCCTAAACCCTACAAGTTGGTATTGACAGCTGTAAGTTTGTTAGTTTGTGTGTCATTCGTAAAAACGCTAGTGGCTTCATATTCAAATCAATCCATTGGTTCACTTGCTTCTTTTTCAACTACTCAGTATTTACAACTTCACCACCTCCTGACATCCTCTAAACATGGGCTCTAGTGGGCGTGGTGGCAGACAGACGTTGTATTTAAAGGCCGACAAGTTATTTTCGCTCTTTTGTTTCAATAAAAAAAAAATAAACGAACAAGGCACTGTAGTCAGATGATGTGTCCCTGTGGACACCAGCCAGACAAGTCCCTGCTGGGATATTATGGCGAATATGGAATATGGAAATATGGAGGAAAACAAGTGGGTCTCCTTTACAGTGACGATTTACTGAGCATGTAACAAAAGCTTTGAAGTAAAGGTTACAGGACATATGTGTGGTCGTAAAAGGAACAAGCTTCAGCTTGGGCTACACTGAATCCTCACTTAATACAGAGGGCAGGAAGATCAAAGAAAGGGTGGAGTGGGTGGCAGCCACTGTACGCAGCCATGGAGCGAGAAAGAGAAAACAAAGACAGAGAAAGAGAGAGAGAAAGAAAGGGTCCAAGAACCAGACAGCCTCTGATCCACACACACACACACTGAAATGCTGTAACAAGTTCCTATATGTGTTTACATAAATGGCGAATAAGCATCATGTATCCTGTACACACTCGTGTCATAAAAGAAGAGCAAATGATTACCAGTTACCCCACGTTTGTATGAAAGTACACAGATACTTGTTGTTTTCGGTGTATATTGTGTTTGAGATTCTCTGCTTGTGTGTGAGAGACAGGGTGGGTCATTATGCAGTGTGTGGTAGGCCAGGACAAGAAACCGACTGCGTTTGAAAGGTTGACACATACCAATACCTGGCCAGTGTCTGGGCATGCCTTGTGTTTAGTGTTGACATAACCAGAAGCATGATATAAGAAGAAGACTGACTACACAGGATGTGCCAGAGAGAGAGAGAGAGAGAGAGAGAGAGAGAGAGAGAGAAGGGAGAAGGAGAGAGATAAAGGAAGGGAGATATAGAGGAAGGGAGAGGTAGAGTGAAAGATCATTACATCAAGGAAAGTCTCTTTCTGTAAATCATTAAACAAACAACAGAACCAAAAGGGCTGGAGTTCATACTGACACTTAGAGAAGGGGAAACTCCTGAACATCCACACATGACGAAGCAACCACACACACACACACACACACACTGACGTATTTAGAAGACAGAAAATACAGCATGCAAATATACATACAGCAAGTACACATGTTGCAACTCCTTCTCAAAGACATCAGATATTACCATCAATGTGTCACCACTCAGAGGGCTACAGTATATTTTTATGTTAAAACCCTTCAAGCTACACAACAAGCTGAACACTGCGGAAACAAATCGTTCAACAGCTGGAGGGTAACAAAGACAATCTATCAAAACACAAACAAACGTGTGAGGAACACAATGTAGGCCAAGTTAGCCTAAACATAGCTCTCCCAATCCCCATTCTACATACCATGTTGATGATATTGACTCAGTTTTATCGTTGCTCCTTCTCATGCTCCAGAAGAATATTACAAACCAAACACTTCAAACTCTTGTCATATTGTGTGAACAACTAGGAAGTCTTGCCTTCAGCACACTCCCAGTTTTTCCCCTCCCTGTCTACCTCTCCTTACCTCGGCCCCTCCCTCCTTCTTTCCAATCCCTTCGATAGCCAGTCTGTCTGTCTTACTCGCACCGTCTTCCTGCTGGCATTTTAATTGAATGCATCAACAACTGATCGTGACTGCCCTCCACCAGCCTCCACCAGCCCCCACCAGGCCCTACTGCCCCCACAGCCCCCACAGCCCCCACTTGCCCCCACAGCCTCCACCAGCCCCCACAACACTCTCCTTACGTACATCAGGGTAAGACCAAAACAAAATAGCTATAGGCAACAAACAGAGTAGCCCCTAAAACTGAAGATTAATCTGTGCTGATTAAGGAACACCGACCACATTATAAACAACTTAAACTGTAAATATTACAGACTTTACATAGGTCGGTATGATTAAATGATACAGCTCCACCGCAGGGTTAGTTAGTTAAGTTAGGGCTGGTCCTCAAAGGTTAAGGACGGTTGCACTGTCAGCAATCTTAAGTATAGGCAACCCCATTCAAAACCACCATGACCCTGAAACTGCAGTAGTCTCTCTGGACATTTTCAACAGAAAGTCAAGAGCAGTACCATGAGAATCATGTGTCTAATCAGTGTTTTACTACCTTGAGATAATGGCTGTGCTTCCTCTGCTGTACTGAATTTTTACCACCTTTTACTGCCAAACTGTTCTGGAGGTGACTTGCCACACAAGACTAGACACAGAAGGAAGAGAAAGGGGGAATAGAGGCTGAGAAAGGGAGGGGAGAAAATGGGAGGGGTACATATTGCACAAGGGCACAGGAAACCATTTGGGGTGGGGGGGGGCAGGGGTGGGGGGGGTGCCTTTGTAATGTTCCTTTTTCCAACAACTCCCCACTTCCAGGAAAGGAAAGGCTTGCCGCAACTGACCTAAGATTTCACTTGCCACTGTGTGTTGTTGTTAGGCATATCTTCACTGCAGACAAGGCATGAGGCATCTAAAATAGCCCAAAGGATCAAATACGTGTAATAGAAAAGTTCTTTAAAGGATAGGAGAGTATTAAATACATGTATTTGACCCCACATACGGGCACAGATGGCTCAGACCATGGGTTATCTGAGGGGGAGGCGGTTACAGGGCAACCATCCATGCTCTCACCCACAGGAGAATTTTCATTGCTCATCTCAGCCTCTTCATACATTTTCCAAAACTGTCCAGTCATGCAAATGTGTCTGAGGCACGCCTGATCCCAGCTCTCTAGCCTGAAGGGAATTCCTTTCCGCCTTCTGTGTAAACAGCAATCCCTCCCTACACACCTCACTGATTTGAACCCACACGGACACACATTTACACACACACACATTCAGACAGACACATACACACACACTTACTTGAATATACTGTCTTTGCATATGTGTTCATGCATGCACGGGGGAATTTAGAATGACAGAGCGATCTAAATGTGTCCTCTCTCGGCTCATCTGACTTCAAAGGTGCTTAACAGAAAATGTCAGCAGTTACTTGCCAGTGCCATCTATTATAGTGAGCAAGTCTGGCCAATACGTTCTGCCCTCTGCGTCACATACTGGATGGGGACCTGGCTAATGAATGCCCATGTTGCCAGGGGACACTCAGGCCCATGGAAGTGATCACACAGTGAATAAAATTGAATACAAAATGGTGAATCAAAAGCGCTGCTGTTCTGGAGCATAAAATCCAGTAAAAAGACAACTAAAACTGGTCAATTAAGTCCTCAAAAGGTTTTCTTCAAAACATATTTAGGAGTCAAACGTGGTCTATTCTCAAATTACAATGTTCTGGAAATCCACACACAAAGCCAGGAATGCTTTTGCGGTGAATTTCACAGTGCAGGCGTTTCAAAGTTGCCTGGAATTTGGTCAATAACATCGTAATTCTTTTGAGCAGAGTTTGAAGTGATCGGTCATCCTTTCATCCAAGGGCCTTTATGAACAAAACTATTCAACAGCAAAGCAGAAGAAGCTAAACTGCATATTAAGGCAAACATGCAGTAAAGACTTCAAGCAAACAGGAATAATGTTTCTGATCATACACAAAATTGGCCTACCTACGTCCACCAGACAGAAACCCATGTGCTGGTATCTACTGCTCCTGTACACATCCACTGCCTGTGCACATGTTAGCTTTAATGCCCTTAGTAGTTCAAACTTACAGCCAAGTGAATCCAACTTTTCTTGTGTGCTGTCCCAACTGTCCTAGTGTGTGCTGTCCTAGTGTGCGTCCAGTCTGCTCCGCTGCTAAGCGTGGGTACTCCTGCTCTCCCAGCAGGATGTGTTTCTGTGTGTGTGTTGGTGGTATGTGGGAAGGCAGGAGTGGGTGTGTAAAAATAGCATGCTGGGTAAAGACAGTAAGGAGGCGGGGTACAGCAGCTGACTTGGCACATTCTGGAGCCTCAGAACCAGTTTGGGTTGACTGCTCATCACAAAATGTGTGTGCGTGGGGTGGGGGGGTGGGGGGGGGGGTCTTTTAAATGAACCTATCTAATTAAATAGTGATACCAAGAGTAACAGTAGTCAAGTTATACCTGTCACTCACCTCACACTATGGTTTGATAACAAACGCTAGTATTGAGGAGTAGTGATTGGAGAGGGGGTTGCATAGCTCGTCTCTCAAATAGCTGTGGTGAAAGGGGAATGTGTTTCTTTTCCAATAAACTGGTAGAAGTGGGTTGAGTTTTTAATGTGTTGCTTCAATTCATATGTACTTTTGTTTTCCTCCATTGTCCATTCCTCCAACTATACACCTCCAACAACTACGCTTGTTGGTCAAACTTTCTCACACTCCCTTCTTCCCCTCTTGGCTGACCTTAACCATTTTGAGCCTCTGTATTTGTAAACAGGGCATGGCTGAGCGGGTTTAACTGGTCCCGATGTGGCTGACAAAGAAGATTGAGTATTCTCATAAGGCACTACAGTTTATAATGACACAGTAACACAAATGTATAGGATCTTAATCCTATTCCGGCATGTTGCCAACTCCTTTTGGGTGTGTATGCATAATTAGCAGAGTTGCCAAGCTCAGGACGTTAACCTGAGTCTTTGGAGGCTCACAACCTGTTGCCAACACCTGTGATAATTGATATGCATGTATTCAGCCTGGGCTTCTTTTCCAGTTCCGCTTCACTGCTTATACGTTTGAATAGAAAATGTACAACTTCAAAAGTGGATCTCTAGTACAGGCCGCTGAAACAAACACACTTAAACACACACCCATACACTCACCTGTATGAGCTCAGCTCTGAGGTTAATGGTGTGAAGCCAATCCACCAGACGGGGGTAGCTTTCCAGAGCCAACGTCCTCTCCATCTCAGGCACAACGTGTTTGCACAGCAGTTGTTGACAGATGTAGTTCTTCAACTTTACCTACAGGGGACCAAAACAATCATTAGAAACTAGAAATTTTACCTTTAGTGTCTTGTCGAACAGCATTTTAATCTAGGACATCGAAACAGAATACAAACACAACGTCAAAACAAGGTTTACCCTTGTTTACCCTACAAGACTATTAGAGTTAGTCATGATTAGCGATAGCATGGGTGACTGTGGTAATGCAGGAACAACAATCTTCACTGTAAGAGATGTCTGTAAACCCAGACACAGCATGGCTACCTGTCCTGCGAATTACCTTGCTCAAGGGTACAACACCCCTTGTGACACTGATGGCCTCAGAAAGGTCCCACCGTTTATCTTGAACCAGGTTTGTGTCAAATAGAGCTCTGCCACCAACAGTCAGTTTCGATTGCTTATCATTTCAAGTAAATTCAACGATAAGTTATGTAAATTAAGGCAAAGAAGCGAAACTCGTACAGCATCGGGAAATCCCCTAGTGAACTGTGGGTTTGGGTGGCTTGAAGTGAAATGGAAAAAAGAGTGAACATAGAAAAGACTTTAAACTACTCTAAGAAACAGAAAATTGGTATATTTTATTATATTATATTTTTTCTTATTATGACACGTCTAATGTACAGCCAAATTAAAACAATAATAAGCAACATTGTCTTACAATATTGACCAACCAATATTAAGACAGCACATAAAAACAATTTAAAAACAAAACATCAAAATGTGCACAGATGTAAGATGAAAAAGAAGGGATTACAGCAGCAACAGTGACATATCTAAAAGGTAGAATGGATGACTGAAAAGGATCATAAAGAGTTATTTAAAGGTTAAAACAGGAAGCTGTAGGAGAACCATTTCCTGAGGGCAATATCAGGCAACACGTTCACAATATAGTTTGTCTTAAGGGGACTTTGCTCTGAACAAACCAAAAAAACACAAATAGAGTGGTGCACAATTTGCAAGTTGGGGAAACCTAGCTGCACACATGCACATACACCAATGAATAGACTTCTTTGATGGAAACACAGAATGGTCTGGATTTACAGGCACGGCATGTACCACATCTCAACAACCAGGCACCATGAACAATAACATCTCAAATTCAATGTGCATTGTACAGTGCATCAACAGCATCATTTCGTCAACATTTGCATGTTTCTGCTGCTGAAGAAATGTTCCACATGTTGGAGACTCATGTGCTGTGAGGCTCTTTGTTTCCTGCATAATGACTTAAGAGAGAGTAGGGTTGTAATTATAGACTCAGAGGGTGGCTCCTGTGTCCAATGTAAACACAATACAGACCGTTTACATCAGCAAACCAAAGGGAACCCGAGTCCCCAGCCTTTGAGCTAAGGTCTTACTACCTGACAGACAGGCCTTTTGTGGGATAGAGGGAGGTGGGAGACAAGAGAGATGGAGAGAGATACAAGTCTGTCATAGGCTGTCATCTCTGTCTTTTGTTCTCATCCATGTTGATTGATGACACCACCAACCCAGAAAATAGCTCTCCATCCCGTTCATCCTCCTCTCCCCTCTATTCCCCTCTCGTTCTTTCTGGCCCTCACCTCTCTCTATCTCTCTCTCGATCAGCTGGCCTGCTGTCTTGCTCAACAGGCTGCAATGAGAATGCGTGGGTGGGAGACAAGCTAAATTTAGATGCTGCCTCAGACTGGTACTCAACAAGAGCGCCACACTCTTTCCAGCTCACCCATCAGCAAGGCAGCGATGCCAGCAATTATAACTCATCCGTAGCCCACAGAGATCTCTGGAATACTTTGAATAATGTCAGCCTCGTGTGAGGCCTGGCAGTGAGGCCACCTTGCCAAATTTGTATTTGTTGACAACCACTTCTATGAATACAGATCATGGGACAATTATAGTTGGCACTTGGCATCCGTTAGAACAACATTTCAATTTATTTTCCATAAGACTGAACATACAGCTAACAAAAAAAAAATATCCTTAATGTCTAAAAGTAGGATCAAAGTCCAACGAGAGACAATATCCAACTAGTTGGAGGTTGCAATTAATGTTTTAATAGCTCATTATTTGCTGAAAAGTGTCACAATTAAATAGGAGGAAGAAGATATTTAAGAGAATGACATCTGATCAGGGATAGCAGTCTACTTTCAGACACTCCCTTCACCCCACGTGATTGTCCGTTTAATGGGTTTAAAATTAAATAAAAAGTTGTCTGCTGTTCCAGTATCGTTCTTTCAAGCCACATGTTGTAACACACGAAGTGCTGTAGATCAGCGTTGTCAGCTGTCTATAGATGATGCGATCAGTGGCGCCGCTGTGTGTGTGTGTGTGTGTGTGTGTGTGTGTGTGTGTGTGTGTGGGGGGGGGGGGGGGGGGGTTGAGGGGGCACCAAAATATCTAAATATAAATGTCAACGAAACCAAATCGAAAACAAAACCGTTAACTGCCAATATTGTGTCAATCAAACGGACTCCGAATTGTTTGTTGCTGGCAGGTTGCATTTAAGGGAGACACCATGGTGTGGCGCGCCTGCAGTCTAACCCAGTAACCTGTGACAATCTGTAATGACAAATCTGTAAAGATACATTTCTCAATCTCATTTGACATTCGTTATCCTGCAATCTGCATTTCTTTAAGAGTGAAGCCAGTAGACTGGCAGATGTTTTAACGTTTGGTCCTACCAAGCAATACTGCGCGTGCGCATTTCAAGGCAGCCCTACAGTTTTGCGGTCCAGTAGGAAATCGGAGGAGGTAGATTAAGTTAGAAATACTGGTCGTATTAGACTATTGTAGTTTAACTTGTTAAACCTTATCAACCGTTTAGTTAACGTTTTGATTCATTCCAGCCCATCTCGACAGCGATGTGTATTATTTAAGCACAGGTGCAACGAACTCACAATGGGCAGGAAGTTAAATAAAGACGCAAAATGTAGCCTACGCTTAAACTAATATGGGAAGAAAAAAACTGTATGTAAAAGTGCATACACGCTTTGTTTTTTTAAGTTAGACGATAATAAATTAGGTGAGTTCAATTATATAATATAGCTACCTACCTCTAAAGTGCGTATCTCTTGCTGGGTGAGGTCATTGGAAGCAGCGCATTTTGTTCTTAGTCCTTGGAGGCTGGAGATGGAGATTTCAATCATACTTTGGATAAGTTTGCATTGGTAAAGAGCCACATCTGCGTGTAAAGTTTCATTTGAGACTTCACTACATTCAACTACCCTGCTATCCTCACTTGGCAGTGGCACACTATCCATTCCTCGGCATCGACGCAGGCAATTTGAAATGTTTGCTTTTTAAATTGATAAAAATGCAGAAAAGATTGAAAGAAATCTAAGAATAAGGGAAAAAAATTCAATGCGTAGGTCTTTTTTCAGAAACCCACGAGTTCTTGGATTGGTTCTCAGTTTGACAGCTGGGTGTCTGCATGCCGATGGGAAACATCTTTGGGTTCCGTGTTTCTTCCCTCCACCAAGTTGGTTTGGTCAGAAACTGCCTGGCCGTGATGCATTATAGGAGATGTAGTCATGAACCCGTCTCCACCTTAAAAGTCAATAGTTCAGCTAAACTAAATCATATAGTCCTAATTAGGGCCCATTTACAATGTCTACTAGTTTAAACAACGTAGGACGATTGTACCTTTGTACGATATAGTTTAGCCTACCTTTAAATATACATGTAAGATATTTACAGTACACATAAAGTTATCTATGCTAAACATGATAATGACACCCTATGAACGACCCTCAATTAAAGTTGTTTTTGAAGATACAATATAGTTTAGCATTAAATAAATTAAAATATGAGAAACACCGCCCCTACTGCCCCTCTCCAATAGGTTTGGCTTAACAATGGTTTCACAGCATAACACGCCTTACTGAAGACAATTAATTGCCTAGAAAATGAATTTTGGAACATAATTGGAAACATAAATTTGCATTCTGGCACCAAGATTTTTTTTTTGCTAAACAACTCTAACAGAGCCTCATTAGCTTACTCAACATGTTTATATAGGGGCTATAATAATTTGAATCCCACTCACTTGTGAGGTAGCCTACTCATTATCACGTTATTGTACACCATTAAGGTGAACATTTGACAACTTTTATGGTAGTATAATATGTAGTTGTAGGTCTTTTTGAACAAGTATAAATAACTGATACTAAATAACATGGTATGAGAAAGTTGGAAACTGTTGCACATTATTACAGAAGGGAATAGTCTCCTAGTGGATATTGAGTTCTGCTTTAAAATATAAGGTTAATCGTCATTGTTTTCTTAATAGCAGAGATAGAGGAAAGCCTTTGCATCCTTTCATATAAATGTGCCCACAGATGAAGTTTAGGATGACATTGTGGCCTGACTTTCCCATGGGAACCAATGTCAGCAGCTGGAAAACTTACTCCAAGCTTGACAACAACATGAGTGAAGCCCAAATCTGAAACCTCAGTATTAGTGTCTGATACTTCCTGTGCCTTGGAAAGGGGTTTATGCTGGAGGGCACACAACATGCATGTCCCAACTCAGTTTAGCTCAGTGGGATGTTCCTCTGGTAGTTTAATGATTTACAGATTAATATACTAACCTGATTTTTTAACAGATTCTTTGCACATAGGGGATTAGAGCAAAATCTGGTTTTAGACAGGGTTATAATACACACCATCTGAAGTCATGCACTTACAGCAGCTATTGTCATGGGAAGATATGCTGCCGTTGGTCTTAGTTGTGGTCTGATACAACTAAAATGCATTATGGGAGTCAGCTTTTAATCGGTCTCTTAAATCATGTTGTAACATCTCAGGTATTTTCACTGCACAGTCACTCTTTAAACTGTTATACCACTTTGTGGTTTTGAAAGCATTTTGCAATAATTGTCGCACATAGCACACATTACCTGAACGTTGGGTCAATCCTACAGTCTTTAGTGGATGAAACCTGATTAGAATTACAAGGAAAGTTAAAATAGATCTCAAAGTTTAGAATCAATGAAAGGACATTAAATAAGTAATATATTTCTCTAGTTAAAGTCTTTATACTCTATTCCACAACAGAGACACATTGAAAAGTATATTTGACAAAAATATTAGTCTTATATCCTTTTTTAACCTTAGTTTATCTAATCCTCAGGTGTTTGGTTACTTGCATCTTTTGGAATGACTATGGACTGTAGGTGGCGCTAGATACTAGGATCTGGAATCACAGTAAAAAGGTTTAAACTCTTTACACTTGAATTAAACAAATTATTCTCAGGGGTTTAATGTGATATGTGTTTTGTATGTATATATATGTATAGTAAAGATAAAAACAGATACAAAATTGTTGCATACTTTTGAAACTAAAACATGGTTATCACAACTGATATGGCTTGATGCCTATGTAAAGGGCCTTTACGTAAGCATGTATTTTTTGGAAAGTGTTGACATTTTTACTGATTGTAAGTAAGCCTATGACCTTGGGACAGCACACAGGAGACACATTTCCTGACCAATGTTGTAAGTGTATGTGTAGACTACTCTCAAAACCACTTTAGCATTCCATTACTGTTACAATTATTAAAATATCACAAAACAATATCACTGGTGACCTGTTCCTCCATCCGAGAATCATTAACTTTGTGTATGCTGCTATCTAAACTAAATAAAGCTAGATCTATACCAACATAGTTTATGTTTTGACTTGAGTACATTGAGCAAGAAATGCTCACAAAGATGCACATGGAGTCCTAGAGGGTTGAGGTTGAGGTCTGAGTCTCAGAACAAACTCATGACTCCCCTGGCTTCAGTGGTTCACTCATGTGCAGTTAGAAGGCGGCCCTCAGCATCCAGTCCCCCCTACACACATATGTCCCTCCTCTATTTCATGCACACCCCTTTTGTGTTCTGAGTTCTCCTGTCTACGTTTTCCAAAATGGTAAGGATCAAAATAACTTAAAACAAGAGCTCTTTTCATGGCCATCCTTTACCTTAAAACCAAGGACAGGATATGAGAAAGTCTCAATTGATGCTTTCCTGCCCTAAATAAATAATCCTTAATCCGACCTAGATTACATTGCATAATGTTTAAATCTCTAGCAATGAATAAAAGATGACCTGATAAAACGATAGCAAATTGCTGCATAGGTTTTGTTTACATGTCTGTGTTATTAGACGTTATAATAGTTCAAACTCTTAGCTACAGCACTGTGTGAAGGGGTTAATTAACATCAGACTTGGAGCAAAGGTCATGTTTGTACGGTCGTGCATCAAAAGCTTAAAAAAACAGCACGTGGTATGGAAGAGTTGGCCCATAACAAATTCCTTCCCGTTATGACTTCTGGTGTTTCGGAAGATACAAGTACTGTCCTACTTAAGGATTATCCACTCCCCCTCTCCATGCTGAGACGCCCCCCCTCTGCGGGTCTTCACCTCGGTCCCAGATCTTAATATTTAACCCAAGTCAATCATAAACCAGCTAGTGACTGATACCAGTCTTTTTATACCACAACATCATGTTCGCATCGCATGCTGGTATATTTCCACGTGGACATGGGTGGATCCCTTGTTGCCATTAGGTACTTTTCCAGGTTTTATGTTTGAAGTGCACCACTAGGAACACATGGCTTGAGGACGTGTGTATGATTGTTTTTGTCACGTTTCAAGGGTTTCAAGTTATGACTTACGATTACTTGTAGATCAGTAGTAGAAAAGTAAAACATTTCTCATGTCATGTGCTCTGTATCCTGTAGTTTTAGAACTATGAATAAGCTTGTTTATTGCATCCTGGTCACCACACTTTATTTGTACTTATTATTAAAAAACATTAAATACATGAATATGACCTGCCCTATTAAGTTAAAAAAATTTACTTTTTTGCAACAACTGAGTATTTTGGGGGATGAGGTGGTAAAGATCAGTGAGAAAATAATTTGTGTCAAGCAAAACATGAAACAGTCGTGTCAAAAGTTGTTTTCAGATGTGTGGAGCTGCAACTGGCCTCAAAGCTGCTGAAAAAAAACACCCCCTTCTGCAATGGTCACCACAGCTGAAAAAATAAAAACAGTGTGATCTTGCACACAGAAGGAGTAACATCAGGGTTCCTGTTCAGAAACATGCTACTAACTGACTACTGTTCCCCACATCTGCACATGACTATTCTCCAATGATCTGCCCTTGTAAAACAAATCCATGTTTTCATAAAATACATTGACTGTTAAATAATTCAGTTTGAGGGGGTGGGGGGGGGATTCATTGCAACACGCACAATGCCTGTGTTGATATTGCTAAAATTAAAAATACTGTTGATAAAAAAAGAAGACATTAATCTGAATTAGAAATACCCAACATTTACTGTTGTTTACTGCATTCATTTGTGGTTGGTTGTCTGGTGAGATTATATAAACCACTTTCATTACTTTTAAGATTACCTTTACAAACATTTCCCATGTTGAGTGAGTATTTACTGCGTTGTCCCATTCATCTTGCTCTACATACAGCGGCAAGGGCTTACTAACTACTAAACTATTCCATATAACTACTACTAAAACTATTCAAACCCGTTTAACAGAAACTACAGCTAACAGCTTGATGAAAAAAAAAGAAGAAAAAATGTTTTTATTTTATTCAACTGCACCGCACAGAAAGATTTTCAAGTTTCAGCCAACGAGAAAACAAACTTGTCTGAACATTGATAAAAGAGATACAGCCCAAGAAGATTCCTTTGGCTTCAGCAATGATAATTGACAAAAAGTTATTGCCAACAATGTTTGATACCAACCATGTATCCACTTCTAATTGGTCAACAAAATAACACATACTAACTGAATATAAATAGCTTTCCATTTGTAATCCTTCTTAGCAAACCTTCACATTATTTATTTCCTTTTACTCATATGAAATACTGTATCTGCATATTATATTTGAGGCTTTAAAAGGCTGGCTTCACATTCAACTACCCAACCATATTTACAAATGGAAACTAAACACATTCTTCTGAAAAGGTAACCACATTACAGATAATACAAACTGAGTTGACGTATTTTGAATTTGTGGCATTTTCTGCATGGCCACTACAAATGCATGGCTGAAATCCTCCCAAGCCAGACTGGAAGCCTGTTTCTCCCTTGTGTTACACATAAACAAGTCACTGTCCGGATGGAAACAGCCAATGAGCGATGTCTAAAATAGAAAGGCAAAGAGTTTGGCCAGGAAAACTAAGATGGTGATACTCATGGTCCTTGATCACGAGGGTGGTGACGCTTTTTGGGCTCTTTTCTGACATCTCTCAATCTCTTAAAGACATGGGGTTTGCTACCATTTACAATTTCACAGTCATGGTCTGACCTCTTCCAGTACAGACTACATCCTTATCTCTTAAGACATTGTGTGTCATTCATTTACAGATGTTCACATTAGAAGAGAGAAAATATTCAAAAAAGAAATCCAGAAAAAGCACACTAGGCTCTCTGATATGTTTATATTCAGGTATATATATATCTGTACATACTATAGATATACATAGACTTTCAGACCTGTAATTGTCTATATAGATATTTGTACAAGGAAAAATATACTAGACAACTATATTAGACAACTACCTTTTGCCATCTGAGGTGCTTGCTG
The DNA here is from genome assembly GCA_030340665.1 of Neosalanx taihuensis. NCBI lineage: Eukaryota > Metazoa > Chordata > Actinopteri > Osmeriformes > Salangidae > Neosalanx > Neosalanx taihuensis. The sequence goes on along the minus strand of CM059297.1, from coordinate 8,036,356 downwards.
TTGTTTGGCCAAGCAAAACAAAAGATTATCGCAGGCTACAGGTTTTTTGGAGAGAGGAAGCAGAGATTTTAAGGAATACGATAATGTTGTAATAGGGATTGTTCAACATTAGCTTCTTTAGCCAATCATATCAACAGGTTTAAAAAATAAAGAATTATACTTTGACAGTTTGTGAGATTTGTCAAGGTAACTTTGGGTAGCATTGAACAATCCCTTGATGAGCTGGCACAGGCATGTGGGGAGGCAACCTGGCCTGGTCTTTGGAAGGACCAAGCAGGCTCTACTGCAGCAAAACACACAGACATATACACTGTTATTGGTACTGATGCTCAATTACGCACTATTGTTTGCACCAGCGCTAATCTCATTCTCTCTCTCTCTCTCTCTCTCTCACACTCTCTCACACTCTCTCACACTCTCTCACACACACAGACACACACACACACACACACACACACACACACCTCGATTTTCCAAAGTAAAGCACAGTTTTGGGGGTACACACAATCTTTATAGTCAAGCCAGCAGTTGCTCAGGTCTGTGTGTGTAATCTTTAGGTAAAGTGACAACTGGTTGGTTGACAGAAGTTAGTTAAGTGACCCTTACAGACAGACAGACAAACAGACCAACCCTGACTGACAGACAGACCAACCCTAACAGACAGACAAACAGACCAACCCTGACAGACAGACACATCTTAGCAGCGACAGGCCGCAGAAATAACTTAACCATCAGAATTCCCCACCACCAGCAAATAGACTGGAAGTAAAAAAAATATATAAATAGATACAAAAAGAGGTGGCCTCATGAAAGAACAGCAGAAGAAGAGGCCCAGATGGAATCACCTTAAGAAATAATAATAACTCTATGGTTTCCTGCATACTATGGGCAGGAGAGCAGTACAGGGGCTGAGAGGTTAAAGGATCTTGTAGGACAAGTAGTCGCGGAGAGGAGTGGGGATGGCTAGCGCCTGCACCTGCTGAGTCGGCATGACCCGTCGCAGAGCCATGCGGCACAGATGCTGCAGGCTGGCGGTGCTGCGAGGGCACTCCCAGAAATGAACGCTCCCATCTCGGGTCCTGAGAGAAGGACAGAACACAACCACGTGTCAATACATATCTTGGACTGCAGTCCAGATCAAAGACAAATTCTCTGCAAGTTTAGACACGTTTATACATGTGACCACTCAGTGTGCAGCCTAACCTTGTTTAAAACCAAAATACTGCACACAATATTCAAATAAAACCTGGACAAACTGGATCCTCCTGTGTGTGTTTGGTTTCAAATGGCTTACCCAGCAGCTAGGACACTCCCATCAGTTGAGAAGGCACTGCAGATACCATTAGTGAGGGGGGCAGTAGCCTGCGGGGATCTCTCGTTGATGCTCCAGAAACGCACCAGTCTACAAGAGACCAAAAACTTACTTCATGAGAGACTGAACAGTCGCAGGGAAAGGAAGGAACAGAGTCTATGTTGATACAAGAGTGGCAAAATAATATAATATTGAGGTGAACAAAGCTGATAACATTTCTGACAACCCTAACCCTTTGGTTTTTACTTTAATAAAAGCATTTTCCTCTTCTAAAAACTCAAACTATTCCCAACAGCAGCCATGTGTGGCTATACAGTCTGAACCTGAATACGGTGAAATACGTGTTCTACATCAGCCATTTTGTGAGCAGTTCCTTGCTCCCCTTCTTCTCCCTCACTTGGCCTATGAGGGCCGTCTAGCCAATGAGAGGACAGGGCGTGGCGTTGTAGAGCAGGAAATGGGGCGTCAGTCGGTGATTAATGGTTGTCCTGTGTGGGTCATGTGACCACTCCCAACAGAGCCCTGCAACAACAGCTCCACACTGCCTGACTCAGAATCCATTAGGCTTGTAACTGCCTCAACGCAGAAAAACACTGAAGCACAAACCACAATTTATCTACAGTAGGGGCAACCACTTACAGAGTAGGCGTAATGCAGAAACCTTTTCTTAAAACATTTGTTTAAAAGGTTCTTTAAATTTTTTTAGGATAAGTATTTTAAGCCTACCTTCTGCATGATTAACCTCATAGCTTTCACTGTATACTTTAGCACCAATATCTCCATTCAAAACATTCTTATTCCATTAAGCATATACCGTATATGCCACCTGTCCTGGTAAAGCCAGTCTTAATAGAATACCCTTGACGAGGGCAGAAATTTAAGTAGTCGTGGCTCGGTAGTTAAGGCATTGGGTTCGTGATCGTAAAGTTTGCGAGTTCGAGTCCCGCCTGTACCTACATTACGTTGTGTCCTTGGGCAAGGCACTTCACCCCACTTGCCTCAGGGGGAATGTGTCTGTACTTGCTGTGAGTCGCTCTGGATAACGTCTGTTAAATAACTAAATTTAAGTATGTTATGATCTGGCCTGTTTCTTACCTATCGTCAGTGATGCTGGCAATGTGACTCCCATCGTGACAGAAGGACACTGAGCGTACCCAGCGATCATTTGATCCACCTGCAAAAATTGGGGATGGAGGCGGGAAGAGGTGCCTGGAAGACACAAGAGACAGAGAAGGTCAAACGGCACCCAAAACACTAAAAGCCTTCCCTTCCAGAGCTGCACAGGTTAAGTAGTAACACATTAACACCAATTGGCTAACACCAGTACCTGGAACTATAACTCCTATAATCCTCATCCTCATGGAAAGGTAATACGTGGAAAATAGCTGACTGTTGAGTGAGCTGTTTGGGTTCAGTGGTTTGTTTGGTACCAAATTAGCTCATTAATCAAGCTGATGCAATACTATCCAAGAAAAATCGACTTTTGGTGAGATCAATGAGAAGTTGTTTACAGATGTGTATCCAGAAAAATCATGTGTTTGTCTGTGCTTGAATCTCACCCCAATTCCAGGATCATGGTGCCAACATGGGGGTCCCACACGATGACCCGAGTATCATAGGACGCGGTGGCCAGCAGGGCTCCATCGGGCGAGAACTCACAGGACACCACATCGTTATGGTGACCTTCCAGCTTCCGGATCAGGGTGTATTTATCCATGTTCCACAGGAAGACCTGCGGAGGAAAACAGGCCATGTTACAAAGCGAAAATAATTTGAGCGATGTCTCACACACACAGACACACACAGAAATTATATTTCTAAAATTGGTAGTGATCATTTTCGACACAAACTAAAAATGTAATTAGGCAACATCATTGAACAGGAATTAATTGTAAAAAACTATACATCTATGTGTCATGTCTTAATCGCTCATCAAGCCAAACAGCCCAAATCCAGCACAGGCTACATAAGTAGCAAACCTACTAATACTAAATGCTCCATTCATTTCTCTTGACAAAGTTGCCAGTACAGTTCCATACTACTGACTACAACATAACTTACAGAGGGTTATACAGTATATATGTATATATCAATATCTAAGTAATGGTTTTATTACAATATGATATAAACTATAGCAATATAACATTTCTTTCAAATAAAAACTGTATAAAGATAAAGGAGAAAATAAAACAAGTAGTAACTTAAGGTAACATAATGTTACTCCACGGGTTTCTCCTTTCAGAGTTTTAGTTCACTTGTGTTTACAATAGGCTCGCACCTCCGGCAGTAGCCTACGAAGACACAGATACTGCAAGAGAAAAAAACATTTGATGGCCAAAAGGTTGATGCCTTTGGCAACACACACACACACAATCACACACTCAATCACATTCAGCATTTTTTTTAATAATCAGCCATGGTTTAAAACTTTGCTCCAGTGCAATGCATTGGAAAGATGCTGTTCCATATTTGAACAGGAAACAGAAAATGCTTGGTCATGTATTTAAGTATATTCTCACAGTTACAATTTCTCATTTCCGTAATCAAAACAGAACCCCCAAAACTTTGCACTTGAGCAAGAGTGTAACACTGAAGCTAAAGCAGCTACATGCTATACCCTTCTGTAAGCACTAGTGTTAAATGAAAAGGCTCGCAAGGCTTGAGGCAACTGCATGCATTCCAGCTCAGCTGCAACCTCCACATGCTTAACATGAGAAGACTGACAGCTGCTACATCTGCTTGAGGGGAAAATAAGATCCAAAATGGCTGAAAACAGCCATTGTCAGTTGTTTCCACTCCTGTATATGGCTGCCATTTTCTCACTCACATTTCTAGTGTGTAGCATTCTATTTTGGAGTTAATTAATTTGTTGGCTGGTAAAACTTTTAACGGCTTTTCGGAAAGTACAGCTGGCATTCCAGCACCTAGGGTTGACTGTCCTCTATAACTCCCAACGTTCATGTTGTTGCCTCAGCGAAAGGCACAACAGGGAATTCACTGACTTGTGCGTTTGTGTCACTTTGACATTCTTATTAAGTGAATCAGTCTGCAGGCAGTCTGCTGTGGCACAAAGAGCCCTTTCATTTTCCATTGATGCCAACAATGCCCTGAGCCCTCCACGCCAACCCTGTTACAAAAGGGACAAAGCAGGCATGGCCAAAACAGAGAGAACGGGCGTACTGCCGGCTGACACTGTACCCCAACCACACACATGGGCCCAGGGGAAGAGTGACCAGGGGGGACAAGGAGGATTTAGATTACACAGCTACAAGTGACTGAAGAGCTGTCTAAAGAGCTAACTAAGAACATTCAATGTCATAACTGAATGTGGGTGACACTGGACAATGTAACTGATAGAATGTTTATTGGGGGACAACACAAAAAAAAATAAACAAAAACGATTGAAAAAAAATGTGAGCTAATGTGCTGTAATACTACAGGTTTGTAGGTAAAGATGGGATTGGGGTGGGGTTAGGGAGGAGGGATGAAGTTCTGAGGGGGTGGAGGGGGTGGGGGGGGGTGTTAACTGCCATCGGAATGACTTTCAAATTGAAATGAAAAAAGGAGGAACTGCGACAGCAGAGGTAGACAGACACGGAGCAGCACCTACGTACGGGACGCCCTTGCGGGTCAGGTGCCAGGGTGCCCCTTGCGGGCACAGTACGTCCCCGGGCGCGGTAGCACCGATGCCCCTGCGGTCTGCACCGGCTGCTCAAATGTCAGCGCGGCGCTCCCTTCAAAACCACTCACACACAGAAGCTCTGCCACCACCTGTGACAGGGAAAGCAAGACACACACTGTATGGACACACAGCCTAACACAGCCTAAAACCCTGCAGAATTGGGGGAAAGTAATGGCTACATTAACAGCCACGTGTTTAGGGACAGCACTCCATTGGGGGTGTCTCTTTTTTTAAAACAACCAGGTGTTTATGCACTTGGCCGTTGATATTAGAATGAGGCAATAGATTTCAATAATACAGTGTATCTTGCTTTACTTCATATGTTATTGATTTGGAAATCAGTACATGGAAATGAGAATTGTAGCACAAGGCTCCAGCAAATACTAAGCCAATATGGTAAACATTTCCTTAGTCTATATGTTTCCGCAGCAAACCCTCCAAAACAGATACAAGCAGGTTGGAGTGACACTCAGTGGTAGGTCAAGGTTTTATAGAGGTGGGAATGGGGTAGGGGGGGGGTGGTGTTTCATTGAGCATTACTAGGCACAAGCAATAGCACACAGAGTTGCAAACCAATCCATCTCAGAAAAAAGACAAGAGAAACCGAACTGGAGTACGTACCGATTTACCAGCTCCGACAGAACACAGAGTCGAAGAATCCGGGGAAAAGGCGCTACAGTAAACCCAGTGCTGATGCCCCCGTAACACTTTCATCATATTTCCTGTGACAAAGAAACAATTGAATTCAATGTAACATGGAAGTATATAACTACTGGAAATATTGAGTATTTAAATATTTATTTTTACAAAAGTCTGTACAAAAGTTTGAGTGATTTGTTCAAATATAGACACTTATAAACATGTGTGTTTTTTTTGTAAATGATATTAATTACTACTGCCAAGTTTCCCCAACTAGGAATGCACAGCAGAGTTTGATATACTATGGCTCAGCCCTGCCTTTTCTTTTCGAGGTCAAATGGCCAGATTTTTTGGTACGATTGCCAGAGCCTCTTTTAAGGTCAAGGTACTCATGAGCAGTTCAAATGGGGAATATCGGATAAACTGGCAGAAAAATGTATAATAATAATACCTACAATAACAATAGGTTTCCTCCTGACGGAGGAATCCTAATAAATCCTCTCGTAATGGCGTTGTACACTGCACACTCTTACCATCGTCTTTCAGGTCCCACACCCTCAGGGTCTTATCTCTGGAGGCAGAGACAAGTACAAGGCTGCCATCAGGAGCAAAAGTCAAGTCACGTACTATATCAGTATGGTCCATTAGGTTCAGCAACAGCTTTCCTATAGGGAACAGTCAAAACAAGAATGTAGAAAAAGACAGTAAGATTTACAGCGCTAGGAAGGTTACTCCCGGTCAAAGGCTGCTCGACAAGTAACTAGAGGAATTTGGCGAGGCTTGTGGATCAGAATGCTGGGGCTCCCTACTTAAGTGTTTTTTGCCTGTCCCTGTGAGAAGTAACACAACAGTCATCTCTCACAATAGTATACAAAAATAATGAAGATGTGGGTGATATGAAATCTGATTAAATGCGCTAAAATGAAGTAACAAAGAAGAAGGGCAGTTAAGAGTAGTGAGAGTGAGAAAGAGATAGAGACAGACCGAGGGACGAGTCTTACTGACTTGGCAAAAGAACTAGGAGCATTTGTGTGAAATATGATGATTGAGAGCAGTGAAACCATTCAGAGCGTATCTACGGGGCAAATGGATACATGTTACATCAAGAATAATCGGAGTAATCCAGACTTGATCCCTGTAATTTGTTGCTTCCTGATACCTCTGTCTAAACACCACTTCACTTCACTCTTAAGAACTCCTGAGCCAGGTCCTCTCTTCCAGTAGCTATTCTTTCATCTGTCTTTAGTAATGAAATACGTCAAATATATTTGTGTGGGTGAAGCAGCCAAATCATTTTAGAAGTGATGCCCCCTATAATGGTACATTCATATATAAACAAGAAACACAATGTATTTATGTAAAATTTCACCCAAATGATTTTGGACTGGGGGAAAAGTCTCATATGTTACGCACATATTTGTTGCAAGCAGAAAGCACTCTGTGAAAATCTGTCGTATAGAAAAACAGCTATTTCTGTTGAACTGGAGTTCAAGATAGTTCAAGGCCTGAATAGAACTCATAACTCGACACCAACACTGATACTATGGTCGTTCATCAGCCAATGACAACTTGCCTCTTGGGCCAGCCCCTCAAAAAAGTGTTAGTTAAAGTAAATCTTAATCAAGTATGCAGCTAAAGATAGCCTAAGATTAATTCAGCAGACCAAATACTCAAAGTACAATGAAATTATTACACTTCTAGCTACAAATGCTCCTACAAATGCTCCTTAATGTTTCTGCAAATTCATGTATGATGTTTTTCAAGTCTGTACACATTCAAGTTCTAAAGAAAGGGGACTGTGTACGTGTCTTTGAGAGTGTGTTCCAGTGAGCCAATGAGCGTCTGAGTGAGAGGGGGCCCGTCAAGTTGTTAACATCAGCCATGTAGTCTGCTCTTGCGAAACCAAAACTGGGGGAGGTGCTCGGAACAAAGATCATCCATCATATGTGACCCAAACCTATCTGTGAGAAGATTTGCATCTAAACAACCCGAAGCACTGAAACGATAATCTCAGTATTTTATATAACACTCCTTGGGCATGTTCGTGTCTCTTCCTGTATTTGGAACAGGAAACATAGGCTGACGCTAGGAAAGGCTGTAAAAATGTCCAGATTTAGGAGTGATCTGGTGTTTCCAATGGGCATTCCCTCTTCCACATTAGGAAAAAGCGAGTTTAATGCTTTATCTCCATCAGGAAGGGGTTACGTAACGCAACAGGGATTATTCTACTCTAATTAATGACCGCTACTAAAGGCACTACAGCTCTGCCACAGCCAATGTCTCAGCCAGTTATCAAGTATTCCCTTTTAGTAGAATGACAAAACTTGAACATTTGAATTGGTCCAATTGGGCTGCTAGAAAAAGACTCAGGTCTCAACGCATGTTTAATTTCCTTGCTGACTTGTTACAGCCCCACAACAAGGTCATAAATTCTTACATTCATAAAATGCCCCACATTCTCACCAGTGTAGACATCCCAGATTTTGATGCGTCCGTTGTTGAGGCCTGTTGCGAGCAGTAGTTGATCCTGGCCGAACTTGAAGCGGTGCCACTCGATGTTGACGCAGCGACTCTGCTTCTCAGGCACAGAGGAGCCAAAGGCGAGGCCCCAGACCACATCGCCACAGTCGATGGTGTGCTCTCGGGGCTCGCTGGCAGCCAGTACCTGACTCCCTTCACTGTTCGGCCTCGACAAGTGACTAGGGCTCGCCCTGTTGGTGCCCTCTCCATGACCCGCAGAGCTGCAGTGAGGGGGAGTCATGTAGGAAGGGAATAAGGGGCAGAGGAGAGGAAAAAAGATAGGGTGGAGGGAGACAGACTGGTGAGTTTTGTGGCAAGGGGCCATCTTTACCTTAACATATCTTGTTCAGTGATATTATGACAATATTGCGTAGTCCCCTCTCGGAGGATTACTGACAACAACTACAAAAAGTGTGAATGGACAACTCATGAATAAATTAATACAAATACATTTGACAATCGAGTATTGAGTGAGTATGAGTGTTTGAGCAATGTTCAACAGTGATTCTCAAGTCTAGTTGGGAAAAACTATTCCAAAAAGAAAAAATAATTTTGGTTCTGGTCTGCTACTAAAGGATCTAAAAGTATCCCAAGGCCTTACTGAGCAGACAAATGGCTCATTCGGCAGCAAGGCAGCAGATAATATACACCACGTGTCCTTGGCAGTTTGGAATCCCAACAGTGAGTTCTTTATGCTTCCTTCTTCAACAAGAGTCTACTGATCTGACGTTATCTTAGAATGTAGTAGATGCAGTTCTATAGAACCAATGTTTCTTATCAGTTAACAACCATTTTTGCAACTTTACAACTTGACACGTTTACCAGAACAGGAAAACACACCTTTGAATATTGTTTTACAGCAAAAGGATGTGGCAGTATAAAATCTCAAGCTGTAATATTTTCCATTATTGTGTCAAACTCTTCTAAGCTAACACCCATTTTGCTACAACTGAACTGTTTTAGAACAGCTTTTTAACCTAGTAAACTGTTTTAACAAATTATCTTAGATTTTGTTGTCACATTTTTATACAAGCTTGTAAACAATCATTCTTTCCACCTTCAACTTTATCAAGTGCAGTCTTAATATACCGGTACGATGTTGCTGAAACTAACTTAACACAAAAGTTCATTATTTGAACAGAAGTACTGTTTGTTCTTCAAAAATAACCATGTGTCAAAACCAGACTATGATGGCAAAGCCAAAACAATAGACCACTAATTTCCACAGATACAATAACCTGCTGAAAGAGAGTTTAGTTAGTTGTCAACAAACAAACCAGTTTCACCAGTTTTATAGTGGCCTTTGCAAGTGTCCAGAAAGGTGAGATGCACAACGAGTGACCTGCTTTAGTAAAATACTGCTGAAGGCTCACTAGAAAAATGATCTGAATGCTTGACATGAAGGAAGGCATGTCCCATCTTATGCACAGTGGGTTTGAGGCACTGAGCAGCAGACGCCACTTTACTGCATCCATTTCCTCTCTTTTCTGAATTTGGCAACGCTTGGAAAACCCTGTTAATTTCATATGTGAGGTCCTTGCTACTGTAATATACAAATACTTTTTTTACTGGGTATGGGTTGTGGTCTACTTACAAATTCTTAAGGCATTTTGACCAAGGAACGAGCTTCACAATACGATGGCCTTGAGACCAGGCAAAGTAGGAACCATCAGGTGCAAACGCTACAGCCCAAGTCTCCCGACCGGACTTCTGGTCGAAAGGAGCAACAGGCGCTAAGAGTTCCCCTATGAACTTTGCCTTACCTGTAAGAAAAACAGAATGTTTATCAGTCGGCCATACCTTTTATTGTACCAACACAACCTAATTTATCAATTTAAATGTGAAACACAAACTAAGTTACCAGTAATCAAATAAACAGGTGCCTATTTGGTGAAGGAATGTTGGCTTCAGCCTACAACTTCATAATTCATAATTACTGAGGGATGAGTCATACTGGCCTACTGCAGTAGACTGGTGGGGGGGGGAGAGTGTAGGGTAGTGGGATATAGGGGGAGGTAAATATCCCAGATTGGGTAGGAACCTTTACTCCTATCTATAGATTTGGCCTACATCCATCATATATCCTCAATATAACGCTGTACACAAAATGTGGATTATGTACAAATTCTATTATATTTATTTTATCAATTGCAAAGACAATACGCAAGAAAAGACAAGACCAGCGCCGCGCTAGATATAGCTACCATTATTGTATTTGGATTATCTTAACATTGCCGCAACATTCTTTATTTCAGGAACATACAATATTGCCTGGTTAAATACATTTGTCGATTAAATATAGAAAGCTTCAAACATTAGAAAAACAAATGTCAAAATAAACCCGCTTCGATCATGCACATGCTTAAGAACCCCTCCCCTGGAGAAAACAGTGAAGAGTCTTCCTTACCTATTTCATTTTCGTTTACAGAATCTGGGAAGCTTGCCATCTAAATAGAAACTGGATCCTAAGAGAAACACCTAACAGTTAATAATAGAAAGAAAAAAAACTGTATCCAGAAATGTAGAACCCAAAAGAGGTATTTAATGTAGCAGTTTTTAAACCCTTCTGGGCTTTTTCTTTGCCTGTACACGAGACTGCCGCGCGCCCGATTCTTCTCAAGTCAATATCGCGCGCGCTAAACGCTAACTATGCCACCTTTGTTTCTTAGTTTCTTGGTTAAAAGTCGAAGTATGGTATATATATTCTGTCCGCTTTATTATTTATATCGCTTCGGTTGACAGCACTTCGACCAAAATTGCTCTGAACACGAGTGCCGTAGACGCCTACGTTGAAAAACAAAGGTCTGTGACTGGATAGCGTCTATTTCCATTCACTGGGAGGGATCATAGTGGGAGGGCTGTTCACAACACGTCAGCAATGTTGCCATGGGGAAAAAGCACCTCCCATTACAACTCCATGATCCTGTCCCTGTCTCAATACCCGCACTACACCCTACGGTCTGAAGTGCGCATTTCTTCTTCTTGTTTTTGTTTTACGGCGGTTGGCAACCAATTTAAAGGTGCATTACCGCCACCTACTGTTCCGGAGTATGGATCCGACTTAAGGCTTACAATCTATTGTCAAAAATAAATAAATAATAATAATTATTATATTCTGCAATAAACACCAGTGCCCTTTAAAAATCCCACAACTGCTCCTGCTTGAGCTTTGCCCTTGCAACCCAAAACACTCTTCATAGTGAACTCTCCAACCCCCATTTCCTCTAGCCTCCCTTTCAAGGTGGCCCTTTCCACATCATAGCCCCTACACCTCAGCAGCACATGCTCCACTGTCTCCTCCTCCTCCTCACACACATCACACCTCCCTGTCCCATGCTTCCCTATCATATGCAGTGTCTTGTTTAAAGCACAGTGGAAGTGCGCATTTGGTAGAAGTGCACAAGTTTAATTAAAAAAAAATTGCCCCTGAAAAACTCAGTTTGTAATGTTTGCTAAGTTGAGTGTTTCATACGTTTTCATTTAATGAGTTTGCAGCATAGTTTGCTCAGTTGAGTTTGTTTTTATTACTTGCTCCAGAATATTCGAGTCAATTTATTTATATAGAGTTTTTGTTTTTCCCCACACCAACTATAACAATAGTAGTAATAGTAATATAACAAAGTTGTAAAAAAATAAATACAATAAACACATTTTCGTAAAAACAACTTTAAAAAAAAATACATTCTAGTATACAATGTACATATTATTTGTCATTTGTCCATTGTTATTATTTATTTGTTCCTCGGAATGTGTTATTGTTTGTTACAATACTATTTCTTATTAATTCTTAGAAATAATAGCGATAATATTAATATGATTTTCAGCAGCAAAAATGCAAAAACAGCAACCGGTGCCGCCATTTTAGATGTCGTGGTAATGACGCGCTGGCTAAATCGATGACGTAGTCATCAATGTCCCAATTCTGTAATTTTCGCACGCTTGTGCCTACACACTCGAACCCTTACGCGCACTTCTACCACTTCCGCACTTCACAAAAGACCGTAGGGTGGAGTGCGGGTATTGAAACGGGGCCATGTTATTGTAGCAATACGCAGGAAAGGTATGTTTAACATTAGTTTATCGATTAACCCGTTCAGAGGCAACATTATTTCATTTTCTGCCATTTTACTTGTTTAGCAGATTTTTTTTCAAAGCTACCGACTACAAATAATAGACATGGAAAGTGTACGTGTGAAGATCGAGTAGCGTAGAGCTGTAGTTCTCGCAATGCATAACGTGACGTTGTTTAATTCATATTTTTAAACAAACGTCACGCGTATGCCCTTAAACTATCAACTATCTTTGCCTTGTCTGTCTTGGTAGGAAGCTTTGGTTGATCTTGCAGTCAGAAGTTGAATATTAAAGAGGCAGTCACGACCATGTTTGAAGAGTATAAAAGTATACAGTTACACGCACACACACACACACACACACACACACACACACACACACACACACACACACACACACACACACACACACACACACACACACACACACACAGTTTATTTTGGCAGCCAAGTAGCTTTGAATGTGGTTTGACCTCAAAACATGTTTGACAGAACCAGACAGGACCAACAAAAGCAAATTCACACAACAACAAATCAAACTTAAGATCTTCCTCAAATGAAGGTATTCCTTTGCTTATCGGGGTTCTAGATGGTTAGATAGGCAACAGAGAACCGAGAAATTAGGGTTTATTAAGGAATTTACAGACCATTCTTTATCAATGCTGTTAGAATTGTGCACAAGTCCTTATCTAAATCATGACTCACACAAGTAAGGGTACAACACTTTTATTATCTCAATAGCTAAGAAACTCTTAAGAACACAACTATCACAACCGTAACACATTTTGTGAGGATAAAAACACAGGCATTTCCTTTGTCTTTTCCAATCTCACAAATAAAAATACACGACAAACGTATTTTATAGTTTACAAATTCAAGTTCTTCAATGTTAAGACGACTGACTTTTTCTGCCGTCAATTGTGGCTGGTGGGGAAAAATAGTTCCATACTAAAAAGAATGAAATCAGGCATTCTGTGCTTGTTTTCAAACTAAAGTATGGCATTTCGTACATTCTTTTGAAAAGGACTACGCCTATGAGTCTCTTAAGACTGCAGGCCTATTGTCTGCAGTGTAAACAAGAAATTATTCTACGAGAACTAACCTCATCTTCATGTACATTCAAATACCTGTAGAACACATACAGTACAACAAACCGTCAGAATATGGAGATCATCTGATTATTTAACCTAAATCCAAACCGAATGTCTACCAAAGATTGGAACAGATAAATGCGAGCTCACATTGGAGAACTTTGCCAAAAACCAGGAGAGGAAGTTCAAATACATACATTGATGTGATGACTTGACTACTAGAAACCAACTCAACTGGTGAATTATTTTATATTCTGGAAGACAGAGAAAAATGGGGACTCTGCAAGTACAAAACTAAAAAATAATTGTATATTTCAATGTGCTTTTTTGTCAAAAAGGCATTAGAGCTTGTTATTTGCCCAGCAACAAACAGGAGAAACAGGTATGGAGGTATGGAGTGAAGGCTGCCAAATAACCTCATCCATTGGCTACATTAACTGTGAATTATGTTTTTGGTCTATCTCAATGGTCACGATTATGCATCTACAGTTGTGTCTGATGACTGAAAGATATTGACCTTCCAGAAAATAAACCATAATCATTTCCAAGTAATGTTTATGTTTCCATTGAGTCCGACAAACTAGAAACAGCAATAGAAAGATGGGGATAGTCCCTGAGAAGATGCCATTCATTTCAAATCATTAAATCTTACAGACCAACACCTTAGATACATCTCAGCGCCTTTGTTTACAAAAAAAACATCAGGCCAAATGTGACTAAGCACTTCACGACTGATATCATGAAACATTGTAAAACACACAAAGAAACTGGACCGGTTTACCTGGTCAGTAGATAAAATGTCATTGAAATTTGTAAACAAACAAGACCTGTCTAGTCCAACCTCCCTCTGTATCTGCAGGAGTTAAGTTTCCTAGAAAATTATCCCCCCCTACATCTGTTGACAGCTGATGAACACTTATTTTCACACAAAATAAATTGACAAAAAAGTCACCATTAACACCCCTGCATGACTTACAGGGACCAATGAATACGTGTGGATCAAGTAGCCAGTGGTCCTGAGTAAGTTAAACAGTTGATATCAAAACTTTTCCATTGCTTATGGTCATTTGGCTGAAATATATCTTACTTTGAAAGAGGCTTTAATCAGGGCACATTTGGTTGGCGTTTCAATTATAAAACAAACCCAAAAAAAGGACCAATTCGATGTTTCTAGAGGAAAAATGTCTAAAGTGATGTCAACTCTGAACACTGGCGGTGAACACATTATCAGCAACTCCAGAGGATCATAATACATTTATGAAATAACTTCTCATAAGGCTTTCTACCATCCTGTGAGGTACCTGTACTAATACGTGGAAAGATATTGAATATTCCACGTTGTATGGTCAGTGAAATCCTAACATTGAAGTCACAGGTCTTGTTTGTAGTTAAAGTTGTTAACTAATCAGTGCTACATTCTAAGTAAATTCAAATATACAATTTAGGTAAAGGACCTCACATTAATGGCATTAAAGTCTGTTTCCTTGAAAAAGGCGCCCCCTGTGTTTCTATTAAGTTATGGCACAAATTAATTTGTGATGAATCAGATGGACATCACAATGCTATTTTACAATAGATAGGACATAAGAAAGTTCCTTGGTTGAAGCTTTATGTTCAAATCTGCTTGTGAAGATGTGGTAATTAAACCTGATAGAAAATGCAAAATAAAATTAGAAATGGAACAATAACATCACTGCTTTAATTGACCTTTGACCTCACTTTTATATATGTACAAAACCAACTTAATTCAGTCATTCATTAACATGTCAGCGAGGAATGTCATATGCTAGATTGGGGGTTCATTTAAAATCATGTAAAAGCCAATACATCTTGTGTGAAAGACTTGGCAAGTCGTCTTCCTCTCTTCTCCACAGTTCATAAGACTGCATGCAATGCGATTTCATAGCATGGATCTAGGACACTCAACACACTTACTCTTCCCCCAAATCAAAGTTTCAGACCTGAGAGCAACACCTAGAAAACAAAAGGGTCCCCCCCCCCCAATTTAAAAGCATTAGTCTGTCATCACTAATAACATAATAATTACCTTTTATCAAATGCTTCCGCTAATAACATTATTGTGCACATTAGATTAATACTTGTTTAAAAATACACTCTCATTATGTCAACTGATATTTAGGAGGAAAAAAAATTATATGTCTTGAAAGTGAGAAAGAGATATGGCAGTGTAGTTGGAAGGATATTTGACTTCCATAACCTTAATACTGGGAGAGAAAAAAATGTAGGTTTACATTTAGGTTTATTTCAGGAGTTTCTGAAAAATGTCAGGACCAAAAATTATGCTTGGCATTTTAACAACAGTGGCACTGTGGAGTGAAACAAAAACCCTGAAATAGACTTGAATAACACCCATCAATCCACCCACAACTAGACATCTAGACATCTACACGATGATATAACCGCCACAGCACATTGTGTTCAGGGTCTCTCAAGAAGAAGAGTGTGGAACTTTGAAAAGGTATATGTTCCACACGAGCGCCTTCAGAAACAAGCACTGGTCAGACTGAACACTGTGATGTGGAACATATGCAAAGGTCAGTTGAAAATAGACATTTGCTTCTATTGTCAAGTTGGTGATGCCAGTGGTAAACGCTTTATAAATGGGTATAAATATGGTTAAGAGCCTAACAAAGGGGTCTGAACACACTTCAGCATATAGACTTGGAGGGCCAAGCATCAATGAAAAAGCTTTGACAGGTGAGATGGACAAGATCATTGCTCGGTCTAACATGCATAATAATTGAGATAAAGAGACCCAATATAAAAATTATATATATATAAAAAAAGTAATATGAACTTATATATTAACAAAAGAGTTACAGTATACAGAGATTATAAAGCAGTATGGACACATGAAGGCCCAGAGTGAGGGAGAGAGGTCAGTCCAGTCCTGTTTCTCTGGGGGTATGGGGGTGAGGGTGGTAGGGTTCTGGGTGGGGTTGGCATGTGTTGGAGAGAGGGGCCAGACAGGAGGTTAAGAGGGATCAGAAAGCTACTCTGCTACCAGCCATGGCTCATTCACCAGTCTCCATAGATACCGTGAAGAGGTCCAACTTGGGACGATCTGAAAGTCAGAGGTCAACAGATCTTTCAGGCAAAAGCAACACATTTCACAAATGTAGAAAAATATTAAGAGTTTTCAGGATCCCCCCCCCTCCAAAAAAAAGTGTCTGAAAGCAATTCCTAAACAAAATCCTAGATCCATGGTCCTCACCATGACACTCGTTCCCCGTTATGCTCATCCTCTTCCTGAGTGGCTGACCTTTTAGGTTTGCTGTCCTCCTCTGCGTAAACAAACAACATACGCACATGGAATTGAGCAGTGCAGAAATCATTACCAATGTGAAACTAAAGTGCAAAGCAATCACAAGATTGCGTGGGACTGGGTTACTGAATCAATCAAAAGTGCTTTGACTTGTCTTTTTTTGTTGTTGCTCTGACAAACTCTTAAGATCTAAAATGTTGTAACAACTGTACCCTTCATAGCCTTTTTAAATCAATATGTGTAATTCCTTTACCACATGGGTTTCCCTCCACATCATCCAGGAGGTTGGCGGTAGAGTTGGCCGTTCCGAGTCTTGTGGAAGCAGGGTTAAGGGCAACATTTAGTAAGTAAATATTGTTGATCTGTAACTATTGATCAACCCTGAGGGACAAGGCAATACCAGGTTGCCTTAGAATAGATACTGCCTTAGGATACAACTGGTGTTTCAGGAGCATTCTCCTTTTGGACTTTCTCCTTTTAGTCTTCTCAGAGAAGGTTCTGGCAATTTCAAACAGCTTTTTTCTCGTTGCTGGGTGACAAAGACACAAAAGAAGATAGATCATTTTATCATCTTCTATCATCTTCGAAAGTCTTTGCCCATCAATGAGAACGCACAGCTTGCTGCGTCATTCAACCCTCCAGACATGTACCCAGACAGGGGGGGGGGGATACTTGGTGTTAAGCTTTGGCCCCCAAAGGGAAAAAGGTCTTACATTTGCCCATGTGTCTGAGTTTGTCTCTGAACATGGCGTCGTCCGAGACTGCAGTGCACGCCTCCACCGAGCCTGAGGCATAGTGTTCTCCTGGAGGACAACACCGGTAAGTCGTCAAAGATGAGACACCCACTTGCACAATGTCATAAAATAAAACACATGCATTATGGGCTAGTCATCTGCTGCACTTGGTGTGCGATCAACAGCGGTCAAAGAAACACACATACACACATGACTGAGCATGTGGAGTATGAATAAAAATCAAAGTGAATGTATACATCTACAGTACTTGAAATCAGACAGTGTGTTTGAGCACTTCTGGGAGTTTCAAGCAAAGGTCTGAGTGAATGAAAGGATTTCCAGACACTATTTGACCTGCGTTGGCTGGACACCCAAGAGACCAGGACAGCTAGACACACACCTACTGGTCGACATAACTCGGCAGAGGAAGCATATGAATGGCATCTACCTGTGGAATTCTCCATGCTAGATGAGTGATTGGACTTGGATTTCTTTGATTCATACTTCAAGCGATCTAAAAACAAAGGGTGTGAATGTTACAGAGTCAATGCAGCAGACATGGAAGGGAGCAGCTCAAAGAGAGAACATTTTCAACATTTAAAATGATGCCATTTGTGGAGCATCATGTAGATCCAGACACCACTGTTCCTATTGATCCTTTGACTTGTGAGAGGACGGTTTAGATCATTGAGGTTTTTTTCCATTCAGTTGCATGAATGAATAAAAAGTATCTGGCTAGATTTTAAATGACGCAGCACGTTTTTGAAAACGTTTAACAATCCCTTTTGGGTGTGATCAACTCAGACAATCCCAGTGTCCTTTTGAAGACAATGGGATTCTTCCTTCCTGTAAATCAGTAATCCGACTTTATGGGTAACTGCTGTCAGGAGGAACACGCATTTAACCTATAAAATCGAGACTGGTGATACATCAGAGATTTCAACATAGACAGAAGGGTGATTTATGCAAATTTTAGCACTTGTTTTGATGGACCAATGGGATTTGTGAATACTTGAGTCAACTTCCCATTGAATCACAAAGTGTGCAAAGATGCTTTTGTTTTCTTGGATAGAAAACCAACCCTGTCCAACCCTCCTGACTGTTTCCATACTAACGTGTATCCAACATGATAAAGGAACCTTTGTAAACAAAGTCTGGCAGTTTTAGCTGAAGAGTCATAGCAGGCGGCAGGAAACAAGAGAGACAGAGTTCAAGTATTATAGCATTGACATGATAGTGGTCTGCAAAGCAGCTTCATGTGACAGAAAGGAAGGCTGTTCCAGTTCTGTTTCTCTGTCCACGAAGAGAAGGACTTGAAGTATCTACCAGTGTGTTGGAGTATCTACCAGTTAACATACCTCGCTCTAAGGCAATGAGGAACTCTCGGTTGCGCTGAAGTTCTCTCATGAACTCCTCATTCTGAAGAAACAACGCAATCCGCTCGTCCTCCAGATACTGCTTGAGCTTCCGCTCTTGTTCTGAGGCCCCCGATGCCCCCCCGGGGGTCCCAGCAACCCCCTGAGTCTCCCTCTGGCTCATGGAGGAAAGGGAGGAAGAGGAGGAAGAAGATGGCTGAGACTGTTGACTCTGGGAGCCCTTGATGTTGAAGGAGAGAAAGGGGAAATCAGAGCCATGAACACCCCACAGCCAGGACTACTAATCAACTTTAAGATGTACTAAACCCATCAGCTGGGTATCTTCAAATGATAATCTTGCTCACTGTTATGTTGTCCTTCTGCTGAGGCAAGATTCTCAAAAAGTCATCAGGCAGGTTCCCAAGCATAGGCGGGTTCCAGTTCCTGTAGCTTTGGACTTGTCTGTGGCCTGGGGGTGGCTGGGCCTCAAACCTAGAAGGGGTGGGAGGACAGTGCCAATCTAATTACAAAATACACCACTAATTACAAACTACACCAATGAATCATTTTGAATTTTCTTTCCCACCATAGAAAAGTTATACAGAGCTACTGTTACTATGGGAAGCTTGATTACTTTTTTATTTTCTTGATGTTTTGGTTCCGTCATAAGTTCATTCATAATTGCATTTAGTAATTTATTATTAGATTGATCAATAATAACACTGAGATTCAACTGAGAAGATGCAGCTGTTCTTAAAAGAGCCAGCAGGTGGAGCTTTGACAGAAGAAACCAGCAGGGGGCCGAATCAGGACTCCCTGTCCCTCATCCTTACTCAGATCATGGCAGTGTGCAAGGCACACTAGGAAAATTACCTTTGTAGTTCAGGCAGATTGATTTAATGTGAAGGCTACCAGGTGTGATTTATAAGGTTATAAGTTAAAATCCCCTTATTTTGTGTTTGACTGAATAAACAAATAAAATGCCTATGGAATCTTTAGCTAATGTCTATCCAGTTAGGTTAGATGAATAATCCCATTTAGAAGCAGGGGATATTATTTTTGTCAAGATTAAATCAAGTGAAAGCTTTTTCTTAATCAAGAGACTTCCTTTTCTTGTTTTACCTTGGTGGAGGGGTGGGTGGGGCCTCTGGGTATTTCCGGTCATAGATGTGCATGTCGTAGGTCGGGGGGGAGTAAACAGGGGGCGGTTCCTCATCTGAGCTGTCCGGTTCTAATGTCCGCTCCAAAATCTGAGAGAAAATATTTTGTCATTTGAACTGTTCTTATACACCAATACACTCCATAGTTAATATAAGAATAATCTGTACACATCAGAATAGAGCTGTTCAAAGACTATAAAAGTTAGAATAAACGGAGAATACTACAGGTATAATACCAATGACCCATATCTGGGTTAAACTAGTGTTTCTCTCACAACTGAAGCATGGAAACAGTGCTACATTTAGCATGTTGCTTCTCCTTTTTATAGAGACTTCGTTTGCAGTTTAGCCTGACATGACTTTGCTTGAAATATGCTCAAGAGAGAAACGGGATCTAAATGGCCTTTCTGTCATCGATGGTTCAATACATATTATACAATTTGTTGTTGTATGTTGATTATAACAAGTAAACTAAACTGACTATATATGACGAGAATAGAATCATGTACTGTAACTGAAAGGCCTAACCAAGTTCATCCATCATTAATGCTATTTTACCTCACTTGAAAATGGGACAACTGCTCACTCCAAGAACAGGAATAGCTGGAGAAGCAGGTTAATGTGAGTGTGTGTGAGCATGTGGGTGGAGGATGTAAGTGTACTCCACATGCACTTTGTTTTTTCGCTCGAGTTGGGATCAAATTCAACCTCTGCTCTCTTTGAGAGTTGCTCAAGTCAGCAACATATCCACTGGGTCGCAGGTCCACAGGTCTGGGATTAACAGTGCTGCATAAAAAGTCCCACCCCAACCTACACAGGATTGAAGGTAGCCAGTAACACACATCTGTGAAACTGTGAAGGCAGCATCTACCTTCTAACTCAACAGGCAGGTAAACTTCTAAGATTAAGGGACTTTAAAACCTGCTGGTGAACTATTGAGTCAAGCAGTTCAAATGTTAGTTGTCTAGTTCATCCTGCTCTCTTTCTATAGTTGCCATACCTTTACCATCAGTATTTCAGCATGGGTTGAAGATGGGAACACTTTCACATGTAGTCTTTGGCGGGCAAGTATCAAGGTTGTTGGTAGACATTACGCTAAAGTGCTGAAATCTAAAAGCTTGGCCCCCCCTGGACAAACTCTACTAAAACATAATTCAATTATTTATAACATACTAATACTAGTGGCTACTAAAGCACTGTACTCTTTGCAAACTTGTTTTTTAAAACAGGTTCATGCACTCCCAGTGTTTTCTGCAGGGCAGAAGTTAAGAAACACTGGGGTACACTAGGGGTACACTGGGGTACACTGGGGGCCTTGACTCCAGCCGGTAGCGTGGGTGTCCCCGGAGACTTCTCACTGACCTCTGGGGGGATGCTGTCATCAGAGTCAGAGCTGTCATCCGAGCCACCTCCGTCGATGCTCATCTGGAGCAGCTGATCGATGGTAGCGTCCACGGCCCCGTTGTTGGAGCGCAGCACGCACTCAATGACCTCATAGTCCATGCTGGGAAACATGATCTTGAAGTCCTCCATGGCCTGGTTAAACTCAAGGCGCCGGACCTGCCGATTCGGCCGGCTGTTGTTGAGCTCTCCCTGGGTGGAACCGCCACCGCCGCCCCCGCCACCCCCTCCTCCTCCTCCTCTGGAGCCTCCATTACTGCTGCTGCGCCTGAATAGGCTGGTCATTCTTTCGCCTGAACTGGCACTGCCAACCTAGTTAGGCTGGCACTGGCACCTTGGCACTTACCTCAAACACTCTCCAGTCACTTTCTGGTTTGGATCACGCTGAACTGCCCCTCAGATTTTAACAAGTTTCTCCTTAAATCAGTTTGTCATCATAACACCAACATGGCAGTCGTACGGAGGGGGACTTTGCCTCTTCTTCTTTTTCTCTTCCTCTGCTTGTTATTCAGCAGCATCCAACACAGAGGCTGTGGCAGCAGTGACAAGTGCCCAGCAGAGGCTTGGAGAGACTGTGCTTGTGTCTGTCACCAGTTGTTATGTCTGACAGGCAGTCAACTCTTATAGCTGCATCTCAGGCTCAGAACAGCACCTGAAAGAAAAAAACAGGGTTTTTTTATAAGCATATCAGACCCCAAATCTGAGAGCAAAAATCTATCATATGAATATCATAAAAGTATTTTTTATTGTATTCTAATATAATAAAATATATAATATATATATAATATAATATTCTATTTAGACTAAATATTTTAACAGAATTTCAAGAGCATTCTGCTTGCTGTCATTATTAATCGTTTTGATTGAGCATCATAGATGTCAAACAGAGGATAACAGCAGTTGAAAAGGTCCTTTTGGATCTTGTCTGGCCTACGCAAAGTCCACTTTGTGATTCGCTCAGCGGTGTTCGATGGCGCAACAGTGTAAACTGGTCTCTTCCGGCGATACCCCACTGGCGGATGGTGTCTGATTTGATCACATTAACGCAAGTTCCTCTGTCCTCTCTCTCTCGCTGTACTAAACCGTGCCAGGGTCCAGTCTTACCATGGCAACTGGGGCATAAACAAAAAAAGCAGATGCCAATCTGAAGCTAAGAGGGATGGAGAGGGATCACCAAAATGTAGACGTCTATGATGGTTTAGACTAGTCACAGCAAAAACCACTCCATCATAACAGTCAGTGGATTATAGGAAAGAGATTATAAACAATCAATTAAGAAAAATAAGCAAACAAACACCCGTCAAAGGACCAGTTAAAATAGGTTTTAGCTGATAAGCCAAGACATGATAAGTATGTGCTAATGGAGTAACTGGTACATAAGTACATACTATCTACAGATCTTAGCCCAGTTTACCGTCACTGATATCAGGCCCATTAAGACAGTACTAATGGCCTTCCAAAGACACTTCTGCTTTTTACCAGGTTGCAACCACTTTAGCTGGCCAAGTTAGCTGGCAACAGCTGTGACTGGAAGTGAACAAATAAGGTCGCCGCAAATAAACTAGGGTCACCGGGTAGCAAGCAAGATACCTTTCAATATAAATAGATCTCTACGTGATACGTGGATAGATGCTGACATAACTGACACGAGCCGGAAAGAATGTTGATTGGAGTCCGAAGATGTGGATCGAAGTGGGTCAGGGGTGGTCAATGAAGAAACCCTGGGTGACTATTCTGCTCAAAACAGCATTAACACTCATTCCCTTCTGCAGTAAATGTGTTCTTTTCTTTGAACTTGAGGGCATTCGATCAAGCAAATGTCTAGATACTGAAAAAAACAATGTCAATGTTTTTGTAGACTACTGGTGATAAATCAATGATCCCTACATTACATATTACGTAAAGGCCTTGTGTGACCTACAGTCCCATTGACATGGTATCAGGATACAGCCATGGGAAAATATGCATTACTGTTCCCATTACCAGAACAATATACTGCTATTTTGCTGGTGGTCTTTATATAGTTTAGCCTATCCTGGCCTGAGGGTATCTATTTAGACATGGATACTTGGCTATTTTGAAGTACACTTTGAAATGGAGGAGAGATTCTACAATGTATGCTCACTCGACACCCCAGACAAACAAAAGTAGTCTGCTGACATGAACACATTTTTTCCAGAATTCTTCCAGAGTCAAAGAGCAATACACTCGACATGCCTTAGAGTGACCTGTCCTCGGCAGAAAACATGGACGTAATCCTAAAGAGAGTTGACGTTATCCCTGTCATGAGTCATCTCTATGACTACACATCTGGATGTTCCTCAGCTCTGCTTTCCATCACAAGATGAAAGGGGGGGTGGGGGTGGAGGGGGGGAGCAAGGGGGGGTTAAAAGGAATGTGGTGGTCAACAGAGAAGCTGTAGCATTTATCTGATGTCCTCTCGATATTAGCCACACCTCCTACGCTTCCCCTTTCCCCCTCCTCGCTTTCAGTCCCCTTTTCCCCCCGTTGTTGGATGGAACAATGCTACCCAGTGCCAGCCCCGAGCCCCATGGCAGTGCCAGGCCCCGGGCTCGGCCCCCCACTTCAAACCAGCCTGCTCTGACTTCTCATCAACATAGATGTAAAGAGCGCTGATGGAAACTGAGCGCCTTGAAAAGAGAGTCATGCTTGTTTGGGATCAAGTAAAATATTTGTGTGTGTAAATGTGACAGTGAATCCTCAGAAAGTGTCCGGTGAAGATGACTGCCTCCGTTTGAGCATTGGGAATCGGATTTGACAAATTTTACAGAGAGGAATACTTGGTGAAGAACATCCCAAGCAAGGCTGCAAAAAACCTAGAATTACTCCCCAGACATTCGTAGATGAGAGGGTCGTTGTGTCATCAGGTGACCGTCGGTATCCTAGAAGCCCCAAATCTAATTTAGAATAGAATCCTTTTGAAGCTACTTCCTTTTCTAAGATAGTGTCTCTCCCATTCAAAGCTATATCCCAGTCTGGGGCTGTACTGTGTGTCTTCACGTCCGTTCAGCAGTCACTGCTGGTAAGTACGGACCCTCTTTTCTGTAGGGAAACCAACGGGTCAAGTCAAAGAGGGTCACCCCCACCCCCCACCCCCCCACCCCCATTCCAAATCCCCTCAAATAACAGGAACAAAAAACACCATGGAAACAAGGCTTTTAGAAGAGTGCAGTGTGCACACAGCCTATACTTTCAGACTAATTCTAAAGTAACCAAGGTTCTCAAATGCTGCTGCACATGTGAATTAAAAAAAGGGCTCCTATCCTGCTCCGTTATTGGCTGCAGGCCAAACAGGCCAGCCAGATGTTGCAGCTCTTAAAAACACCATTTTGAAACCAGGCTAGGAAATCAATGCTGGGGCCGTGCGTGTCATAAGCGATATAATAACCAGCCCGCTGACAAGAACCATGGCACCATAGAGAATGAAATCCACTGGGAAACCTAGCCTATTATCACTAAAGCATGAAGTGAAGAATTTTCTTGTTTGATTCTGACAAACAGTTCAGTGATCACTGAAACATATTGGTAATAGGTCATAACAATGGCTTCCATCACTGGAATCGTAACGATGAGCAGAAATTACAACCTAAAACCATGAAACGACCTAGGAATCTGTTTTCGCATCACTACATCCGATTTGGATCTGCATTCAGCCAATAGGCTGTCAGTGGTGTGACATCACGAGCCCCAGGTCCCAGGTGGGGTCAGTGTGTGTTCACAGGACCAGTGGTTACATGTATGAAAACACGCCTCATCCTATAGGATCATGACCGCTAACAAAGACAGCAGTGGAGAAAGTCCCAGATTGTTTCCACAGACCTTTTCTAGAATTGTGTCTATTTTCCACTTTCACAACAGCGTAGCTTCCACATGTGACGTCCAGACATGCTTTTGTATTCAGGTTTGCAATGACATCAGGTTTACAATGACACCAACATGCTGGTAGTGTATTCTGTAGTTAGAGGCAACTCTGACTTGGGGTAACACTGCTCTATGAGAGGTCAGAGGTGGTCTTGAGCTCACAAAGTAATATAGTAGGCAGGCCACAAAGGGCTTTGAAAAGACAATGAACTTTATGAGGGTAAGATTTTGACTCCATGAATATTTAGGGGAACCCACCTCTTAGAATAAGCCTTAAAGTGGATGTTGATCCACAAGATATAGAAATCAAGGAGTCAAATCACAGACTAATTGTTTTGCAAGCCTGAATGTCTAAATTGGTCACAAGTGTGGTGACTATTTCAGATTATAACTCAAGCAGTTTCAACATTAATACACTACCAGACATCCTGGACCAAATAAAGATCATGGATAACTTGTCTTACATGCAGGGTCCCATTATGTGATGAGTTTCTATGTCCTCCCCTTCTGCAGTCCATTGCCTAACAGCTCATCTAAGCACAGGAAATCCTGCTGTAGCTGCAGTATTCACATTTTGACTTTGACATTATTTCCAATGCTACGCAGATTCTGGGCAGTGTGGGCATCAAAATCTGTGCTGGAGATGTGTTGTATCTAGGTCACCAAGGTGAAGCAGAAATAAATTGTTTAAAAAAACGTCCATGTTGATAAGCAAAATTGAACTGTTGCCCCCCTCAACCAATAACAATGATCTTTTGTGACTCATAAGCATGGCACTACACTGTTAAACAGTACAATGCTGAACCGAAGCCTCTGTATACTCCAATAGCCCATAAGCCTCCTGTTCAACAACCTTGTTCTGTACAGAAAAGAAAGGATGGGTGGGATAGAAAGAGACAGAAAGAGAGAGAGACAGAGAGAAAGGTATGCAGACACAGGATGGTAGGCAGTGAGTGTGAAAGGTGCACATCCATGTCAAGAGGATTACTGGAAATCTCAAAAGATCCCCACCCCCTTCCTCCCCCTCCTCCTCCTCCTCCTGTCCTTCCTGGAAGCTTCAAATGTGCATGCCTGCTACATCTGTCAGAACACACGCTATAAAACTAATAATGACACAGTAATGGTTGCAGCAGGCTGTTTCTGGGCCATCTGTCACATAGGGGAATAGGACAGCTATTGCTCCTTAGCCTAGAGAGGTAGAAAATAATGTTATATATATATATACCTTCATAATGTCAAATAGTCCTTTGTTACCCCTATTGTAGTACAACATCAGTGAGCTGGGTGCTGAGTAACAAGCCCAGCTGTGACAGGTATCGTATTATAAAGCTTATGGACATTTCTTGTAAGAGGGCTGAAGCTCTGTCTGGTGACCCCAGTCTGTAAGTGGGTCAGTGACTCAAAACAACACCCTCCCCCCGCATCATATTCCCTTTCATCCACAGAATGATGGTAAGTAAGTAAGTAAGTAAACTTTATTTATACAGCGCCCCTCGCAGACCAGGGTCACAAAGCACTTCACAATGGGAAGCAAACCACAGATTAAAAATATACATACATTTAAAAGGCCAATTACAATACAGTGATAAAACATAGCAGCACCAAGAACAAATTAAGCAAAAGCCTGCACAAATAAATAGGTTTTTAGTTGACGTTTGAATGCGTCAACAGACTCTATTAAACGCAGAGAGATCGTTCCAGAGCTTGGGAGCAACAGCCTGAAAGGATCGGTCACCTCTGGTCCGCAAGCGAGTACGTGGCACCATTAGCAGATTCTGCTCCACAGACCTCAGAGCCTGAGCAGGGGTGTAAGGCTGAATCAGATCACTGATAAAGGATGGAGCCTGATCAGGCAAAGCTCTAAAAGTTAGAACCAGAATTTTAAAGTTGGTCCTAAAGGGCACTGGCAGCCAATGCAGAGCTTTTAGAATAGGGGATATGTATGTGGGTCCTCCTATTAGAGCAGGTCAGAATTCTCGCTGCAGAATTTTGCACTTAACTGCAGGCGAGACAGCTCCTTCTTGTTTAAACATGAAAACAAACTGTTACAGTAGTCTAAACGCGATGGTATACAGGAATATGTTTTATAGGACTCTGAGTGACGTGTGGTGTTTCATGAGATTAGACCCCTTTATGAAACCAACTAGAGACAGGCAGAGGAGGCACTTGTTATGGTTAGGATTCAGTTCAATTTCAGGATTTATAGTGCAGTAACAGCTTCAGATACAGCTTCAGATGTTTCCCTTGACTGTCAGGGCTAGACTGTGTAATCCCAGATTTCTCTGTTAGGGGCCTAGGCACAAGGGACCGTAGAGAGGAGTGGTGGCTGGTAGGGCCAAACTTAGCGAAGAGTTGCCAGGGTTCCTTTCACCATCCCTCCTGCATCATTAGCTCCTTTGGGTGACATATGCATGACTGACATGCTGACATCCCTTAGTTCATAGGTTTTGTGCAGATGAGGGTGCAAGGTTAAAGAGCAATGGGGATCGTCATGACCTGTCTCAATCAATGATCAGAGATGTGAGTAGTGTATAATGACTCTAAATACAATACTAGGTGTACATCAAAATTATGTATCAATTCCTGCTGATGCATCAAAAACTTCCAACGTGATGTTTGGTGTTAAAGCAAGGAATTTGATACTCAAATAACATACAGGATGAATCCGTGACCTTGTTTTAACTGCGAAAAGAATCTCACATATGAAACCATGACAAAGGTCACATAATGCACCTGCTTAAATGAATTTTGGTAGAGTTGTTCTCATGTTTCAAGCTAAAAGCGTCACCTTGTAGTGAAGGCAGATCTGCTCTATCGACCTGAACACTGAGTGATTTCCAAAGATACTGTTGTGTAGCAGCTGCTTCCAACCAAGTTATAACTACATCCTGAGTTAAACAGCTCCCAGCTCCAATGCAATGACTGATTTATGTTGGACAAACTTTGTTTAACAAGTTATAGGGGGGTGCTGAACTATGTTAAGCCCCTGACAACAATTGCTCTCTTGGAAAAGTGATCTGATGGGAGGCGAGTGGTACACTTTAAGCCTATTGACTTTTTGACAAATTAAATATCCCAGTTTTACTAGTCATGTGTAGGCTATTACATGTAATGTAGATTTGACCCAGTGATAATGCAAATAAACATTCACTGAGCAAAGGTAGAGACAGTCTATTTCAGTAATATTATTCTAAAGAGGCCTCAGTAGCCTCGTCGCTAGCTAGCTAAACCCATGATAAAAACAGACCCGCTAGCTAGCTAGTCTAGTTCATGGGAATCATTCAAGGAATCCTGGCAAACTGCTCCCTTTGGTGATCTTGCACCAATGTCTGGTAATATTTATTAAACAATTACTCTTAGTACGACGCTTATTCTTTTCAATCGTAATCAAACATGGGCTAGTTAATACAAAACTTGACCCGTTCAAGCTAGCTAAACCGAAAAATATATATTCCGTTAGCTGGTCTGTCAATGTGTGTATTTACTTACTGGGTGAGAAAGCAGTCCAGGCTCCCGAGTTTTGATCAGATATTTTAATTTATCATATAAATCGTAGTATTACGTGAACATTGTCCGTCCAACTGACTGACTCGACCTCAGATCATTCTGTCTAGCTGTCTTAATGCGCCCCCTTGTATTTTCATGGCCCTGTGTTGACTGATAAAAGCTACTGGCTCAGTCCCACCAGTGTATTGTTGGGGAAAAATACCCTATGGAGTGTGTTCAGAGAGAGGCTCCTGCATCAATGTATAGTGTTGTAGTAGTAGAAAGCACATATACAGCTTCCTAGTGGTGAAAAGGGGGAAAATACTCCAGCACAATAGGACAACAATAAGGTATTTTGCTGCATTGGTCAATTTAGTGTGATACATGTCTATGTGAGACACTGACATCAAAACGACACTTTTGTAATTATGACCGATGACATGTATTATAATTACCCTACAAAGAAACCTGACAAATGTTCATGGTAAAACAGGTGTTTTGTGATTGCAGGAAACAAAGCCACAACATAGCCAACACCTGCCAAAGGTCTGAGAGCAAGTCCTGAGGAATAAGGAGGAATGATAGTAGAACAAATGCATGTTACACACTCATTTCTTTGCCTTAAAATCCAGCATATCAGTGAAGGCAATAAGAAATTCCATAGGTAATTAGTTGAGGTCTATGTGAAGTAATTACCCTTGGGACCACATTAATCAGATCTGCAGAAGTGACTAGGTACACTTGATTTGATGTATAAATCATACTAGATAGTACCAGAACTGACAGCCCACCAATCATGTTTCATGGTTTTCTTTTATTTAGACAACCCAAATAAAAGGCACATAAAACATTGCGCATGTTTACATAATTATTCTTGACAGACAGTACATTTAAAAAAAAATGTAGGAATGTTTTACCTTTCCGCTAATCAGAAAGCCTAGCTTTTTATATACAAAATTACCATTGTTAATGTTCTAATACAAAAAGTTTTATAAAATGTTATCTTGTTTTTTTTCCATGTGTCTATCATAACTAACATGTCCTCTGAACTAATGGTTTTGTACAAAGATATACATTCATCTGCCTTCACAATATCATGCCAATTCATCAAGAATAACAGGAAGATTTGCATCTTTCTCTTCCAACTCAAAGTTCAACTGTTGTAATCAAATCAGAAACATTTGGTTAAATTTAATGTATGGCGCATGGTGTACATTAATTTGGTTGACCGAGCTGTTTTGCTCGTTTAAGTTGGTGAAGGCTTCTTCACAAATAAAGTCCATCACACACAGCTAGAGTAGGAAGCATTGAAGTGTGGAATAGTCTTGCAAAAGCAGTTCAGGCACACTAGTTATTACGGCCACTGCAGAAGGACAAACAATACCACACGCATACATTAAACCTATTTTTTTTAGTGTTTTATTTCAATATAAAAAGTCACTAGCCATCTAATGACAGTTTTGAACCCAACCTCATACTGAGCAAGCTCAATTGTCCACATGCAACATTTTAGAGACCAGTTGGAAGGAAATCTATTGCCAAAATCAAAATGCCATTCCAGATTTGAGCAATTTCCTTGCGTCTGTGTTGTCATGCATGCAATACTATCAAAGGCCTCAAACACCTTGCTGCTACAATGTAGATTCAAGGAAAACGTGACCCACCAAAGCACAAAAATCCATCGTTTTCCATGTATAACACATCATCAAGTGTCAAAATACACCTCCAAACATGTGCAATGCAGTGTACGCAACCCACTGTCAGCTACAAGTGCTTCAAAGACTTCCTCTGTGGTGAGATTTTATTACTTGATATAAGCCTGGGCAGTCAGTTGGCTGAGAAGGTTAAGCGGTCTGCTCTTGGGTAAATGACCCCAAACCTCCTCCTTCTTACCCTATGACAACACCTGGTTTTCTTCATTTTAATTCTCACTTAGTCCCTTTCACAAAAAAGAGCATTGAGACAGGACCTACCAGCTAGCTGTACAACCATGGGCACCAGATGGCAGTTTTGGTGCTACAGTAATGCGAACCTAGGATATAACCCCCAAAAGAAAACAAAACATCAGTCCCAAAGTATTCCTAAACTTTCCATATAGGACAGCAATATCAACAATGATAAAGATAACTGCTTTCCTAACCTGTGACCTATGTTTGACAGGCCAGGAAAAAAATAGTGTCTAATATTTACAAAGACAGGGTGTATGATCAAGAAAAATATATAGTGCGTTCATCATGATTCCATTCACTCCAAAAAGTCAAATAATTGGGCTATTCTCAGCGAGGTTCCTGAGAAACAAGGTTTTTCCTGTAGGAACCTAAAGCTGAAATATGTAGTGGGACACAAAGGTTCTAACAAAAACGAAACATTTTACCAACATGATAAAACATTATCACAATAAAATATTGTGAACTTTGGGAACTTTGCTTCTAGGGTCTTTTTCAAGCCACTAGGTGGCCATGTTGGCCTCTTAACCGAAAGGCTTTAACAAACACAATTTTTTGATCTTTGAAATACTGTCATTTTCAGGACTTAACCTGGGGATATGTTTTCTGTGCAAGACTTTTCCCGTGTTCTGGTACCTATCTGTCATGTCATACAACTACCGAAGACATAAAACACAAATCATTATAACAAAAACATGAGCATACAGCATCTAGAAGTCTGGAGTGTCCATTTTACAGATACATTTTTAAAATGGAGGACTAGGGAGCATTCACAAAACATATTAAAAGGCATTTACTTAAAATACTGCCAAGTGGCCAAAAGTTTTCTGTCCAAAAAATTGATTTTAAAGTATCTTTCTATCTGGCAATGGATGTCTTTGTCCCTTTTTTGAAGTCCTTACAATGCATACAACTATTAAAACTCATACACAGGCTATAATAACAAAATAGTAAAAAAAACGAACAAAAAAACATTAGCTCTATAGAAGAGCATTTTAAACATTTTATACCAGCAACACGTTACCGTTAAAAGATTTGTTTGACGCCAAAGGCATGTTCTGATGCACAAAAAAAACAAAAAAAAAAACAAGCCGCCTGTTTTCTACATCAGCCATCCACTTGGTGAATCGCTTAACAGCTGAATTTCACTTTCAAGACCTCGAGATTCTAGGACTGTCCGTTGGCGGATGAAGAGAAATAAATGCATTAGATAACATCTACAGGGGTTTGCCAGGGCCCCACTCACATGCTGCTTTTTAAACTAATGCTGTGCCCCTCTGCAGTGACAGAGGGGCACAGCATCTGGCTAGCACCCTATCCTCTGCACTACCGCAACATAATCTACAGTAAGAGGAAGGGCTACTACGTTAAGAAAGAGTTATAAACTAAGAGGGTGGGGTAAAAGGTAGGAAGTGTATATGGGAAGGGTTGAGGGCATTAGGATAAGGGGTTTAACATGTCTACCAAGGTGGAGAGGAAGGCAGGACTTGGGAGAGAAAAGGCATGCTATCCATGGGCCTCATGGCAATATTAAGGGGCCCGGTAATATTCATGGACATAGGGGAGGTGATGGCCACTGGGTGGGCAATATTCATGGACGCTGTTGCTGGGATGTTGACGGAGGCCAGGTTGACAGGGCCTGTAATGGTCACTGGGTGCTGTAGGTTGACCGGAGAGTGGATGTTGACCGTGCTGGTGGTAATGTTCATCTGGGCGGCGATCGTGACCGGGTGGCTAGCATTGCCGCGGTTCATTGCTGAGGTGATGGCAGAGTTGGTGACAGGCGTCGCAGAATTGTGAATGTTGCTACCATCTGAGCAAAGACACAGAAACAGAGGAGAGAGAAATAAAGAAGAGACATAGAGAATGTGACAATGAGACATATGATATATATATATATAGAGACAGAGAGAGAGACAAGAGAGGATGTGAGACATGAGGGAGATATATATGAGTGAGATGAGCTGAATGTCCTTTCTTTCCTGATAAATCAGGAAAGCCAACACACTCCACAGCTCCATAGGATTTGGGTTACGTGGGCTAGTCACTGCAAAAAGTACATACCAGACATGGGTCAAAAACTGTTTCCAAGTAAGCTTGATTTAGTTTTCCTGGTAGAATGAAATCGATAATTGTCCCAAAAGTACAAGGTCTGAAGTAGATATAATCTATGCATTTGACCCAGGTCACGTCAACACACACTGATGCACTCTTTAAACTGTGGTAGGATTCATATGAACCTACCTTGAGTACGAGAGATGTCAATAAGGACTTGGAACGACTTATTTAAGACCTCTCCTACCGTCAACTCACCTGAGGGGGTAATTCAAAAAGCAGGATCAACGTGCTAGCCAGCTCACTTCCTTAATACTCAGTATAAATTCAACCAAGGAAAGACAACCTTCTAGACACATTTCAAAATGTACACAACACTATCAACTCAACATAAGCGTTATTTATGAGTTGTGGTGTGAGTGGTAGCATTATTAATGAAATGGTGTTTATCAAAAAGAGTTGTCTGGTTAACTTATTGATCCTGCTTTATGAAATAACACCCTAATTCCTGCATCGTCCGAAAGAACACACAACAAAAGAGAAGCATTCTCCAAATACTGCTAACTAACAAATAATAAACGGGCCACAATTGCTGAATATAGATCAGCGAAGTAAACAGTCAAATTTGGGTAGGAGGGGGAGGAGGAGTAGGGGAGGGGGGGGTCAGGGTTGGGTTTCTGCTGGCAGCTACAGTATTACCTTTTCGTAGCCCTGAGTGGTTCCACTGCCAGTCACTTAGCCCTATTCAGAGATACAGACAAATGGGGGTTACAGATCGCAAGGCTGCAATTGCAGCGTTAGGACAGGGCATCATTTAGGCCTATGTGCCAGAGAGCGACGGGCACAGGACATGTTGGTGGAATAAGGGTTCACTATCATCTTAATAGCACGTGAACTAGGCGTATCTAAGATCCTCTTAATGAAAACATGTTTCCGTGACAATGACCACTGCACTGAACTCTAAAGACATTTAACTTGGGACGCGACAGACCAATACAAGTCAGGATGTCAGAAGTCCCTGATTAAGTCATACATTAATAAAGCTACCTGCCCAGAGTTTAAAAAACCGAAGGCAGACATGTCAACACTTGAATAGAATATAATTTTATCTTGGTCGCATATCACTTTTGGGATAACTTATGTTGTAGTGCTAGTCTGCTATCTGTGTCAGTGCACAAAAGCCCTATAAATGTAGATTGTTTTGTAACATGTCTTGCTCCAGGCTATCTATTTCTGTCAGCAGAGATACTCATCGTCACCCACACATTCAACGATCCAATAAGAGCGTCTCCAGCTAAATATTGTTGCTACTCAAGTGCATTGCTGCTGAATTTGAATAGGAATTGAATCCTGCGCTGCCTTTTACAAACGAGAATCTGAGACCAGATAAGCGAAATGAAATGATCAACTGACACCTTGGAAATAAGCAGATGAATGAAATGACATGAGACATGCGTAACATTTGAAAATGTGAACTTTGTGAACCCTATTGACACATGGAGGACACGCCAATCACTGGTCAGGACTGTTCTGTGTAGGAAGCTTTGGGATTAAAATAGATCAAAATTAGATCCAAGTTAATTAAAAGGTGAGCATATGGTACAGGAAGCAAGTTGGAAGGTGACATTTTTCCTAAGGGGGCTATCCTATCCAATGCCATACCCCTACCAGACTCTCCTTAGCCTTAAGACAAGTCTAAACCCCTGTCCCTTGGAATACATACAAAAATAACATGACCATCATCAAATAGTCATCAATGAGATTTAACCTTTGATCTAATTTTTGAAGTGAATCACATCAGTGAGTGAACATGTTGTGTGTGGCACCTGGGTCAAGAGTGGCTTGTGTCTGGTGAAGCCAATGGAGAGGAGAAAAGGGGAACATACCTTTGTTACAGGGGTTGTTGAAGCTCGCCTGCCCATGTGTCTTTAGGTGACTGGTGATGTAGGCGGCACTGAGCATCTTGCCACAAATGTTGCAGGTGACTTTGCCCTCATGCCGGATCATGTGGGAGCGCAGACGATCTTTGGTAGCAAATGCAGAGGTGCAGGCCTGGAACGGTGCATATTTGGTCGTTATTTTTAATTTAAATATTGCAACAACAACAAAATCCTACTTGTAATAGTGCTACATTTTCACAAAAGATGCCTTCTTGTTCAAAGACGGCAGTGTAAAAAATAAGTAAAAAAATATATATATATCTTAATACTGTAGCCATGAAGAGAGGTGGGAGGGGCAGATGTCCAGAGTGAGCAGGGTAAGATCATAAAAGTGAGTGTGAGGACTGTGTGTATAGCAGTATAACTTCTTACCGTTACTTGGCATTTGAAGGGCCTCTCGGAAGAATGAACATGCTTCACGTGACAGCTTAGGTGGTCAGGCCTACAGTGTTAGAGGGATGAGAAGACCATTGGAACGAGGTTCACAACCTAGGTTACTGGAAACTCAAGTTTGCATTCACTATCCTTTCAAAGGGAGCTTAGGTCACCAAACTACATAGAATATGTTACATTAATCACAAATGGGTAAAAGGTATGATATAACACTGTTATAGAAAAAAAAATAAAAAACTATTTCTGTTCTTAATAAATCATGCTTGGTTACATATAATCTCAAATTTATTTAATTTGTTAACAACCCTGCGTTGGCCTTTACACTATATATGCATAGTAATAAACTATCCTTTACTACATAAGAAGCACTTTGGCAACTAGGTTTCCAATGATCTCACTAAAACAGTACCTTTCTCAGGCCCAAAAATTATGGACATGAAACTTAAAGGGTACTGGAATACTAAATTTGCAGCCAGTTGATTATCATTTCTTACCAAATACAACTGGACAAAACTACAATCTACAAAAAACGACCAATTTAGACCTAAATGTTTAGATAGATGTATATAATGGGCCTAAATAACAAAATCAAATACTGTAGATGTACGCCTATCTTTATTTGAATGAAAGTAGCAAAGTATTGCACACAATTATGTTTA
Organism: Neosalanx taihuensis; assembly: GCA_030340665.1. Lineage (NCBI taxonomy): Eukaryota > Metazoa > Chordata > Actinopteri > Osmeriformes > Salangidae > Neosalanx > Neosalanx taihuensis. Next base: position 8,000,745 of record CM059297.1, on the reverse strand, counting down.
ACATTTTTTATATATATGTATATATATATTTTTTTAAATACCATGAAAAGGCAGAAGCCCAACAAACCTATTTTGCAACATGACATTCACAGTTGCTATAGACTACATAAATCCTGTCAAGGATGCATGCACCTCTCTGGGAACAACAGCTGTGAATTTTACCCTCGTCTTCACTAAGCAGCACAGAGCTCAACTGGGGCAAATCAAGCCAGACATTTTTCCATCTAACAAAGAGGAAGGAGAGTGTGGCGCAAAAAATGTCTCTAAGGAGACGGTTTCACACTGGCAAGGCTTTTCACAATGGCGAGCAGGCATCCGATCCCATCTTCTCAGGAGTGCAGTGGAGCTGAAAAGCTCACATTCCCCCCCCACCACCCCCCTCCTACTTGGGGATCCCTTCGTTTAAGCCTGCTTCTGAAGGCCTCCTCAGTAAAATGGAAGTAAGGAGATTCACTTCAGCCTCAAGTCAGTGTAGTCCTAATGATATCACCACAACCCTTTTTGATGTTAAATTACAACCCTGTCTACTTCAACGCAATCGTGTCTTGGGGTGTAAAATGAGGCAGGAGAAGGAGGAGGAAAAAAATATATATATATCTACTGAGCATCTTAGCAAAAAGGGGAGGGCTAAAAATTGATGGAATAAATCAAGACCAGTCAGTCAAAACACTACCATTGCGAGCAGGAGTGACACTGGAGGCCCATCTCTTCTGGTGCAGTCTCGCCCCTGCAGGAGTCTCCCTGTCCCGGGCCGTTCTCCCTGAGAGGGGGGGACACGAGGGTCGACTATATGACGTGCGCAAAGCTCCAGTTAAAATATACAAGGGGCACACTGCTTGCATGTCATGAGCCGGTACTGAAACTGCATAGCTAGGAAACTGTGGCCATGGTTCTGTTTGAACTGCTCATATGGAGAAGGCCGTGAATAGACTTCTGTATGCCTGAGGAGATCAGAATGGGGACATCTTACAGTATCTCCTAATTATCACTTTTTGTATAAAGATTTATTGCTACCTTTTATGTAATCTGTTTGGATCATAGAGATTATGTTTTGATATTATGAGCAGGGATGTAAACTATGTACAGTACACTGACTAGGCCATTACCTACTCGAATTGTCTGTCAGACTTCTGATTATGTAAGATATCACATGGAACTGTGGATTCTGCTTCCCTTTTGCAATTTGTAGTTGGAGGCAATAGAGAGCCTACATTAATCCTCAGTAGTTGACAATTAACAATTGGCATTCAACTGAATTTATGTTTAATTTCTCAATGTAATTAACCATTTTTACACTGGAACTGGCCACTTTGATCTTGATTTAAATATTCTTATTTAATCCACTCGGAATTCAACCATGTTATTCCATGATTTAAAAAAGCCAGCTTCTTAGTTGGCTGGAAAAGTCCCAATCTTCTCTCAAGATTTTCACCAAACTATGCCAATACCACATCTTCACTTCCTCCATTCTAAATCACCTATATTTCCTCTCTAGCAATAGAAAATGTATCCAAAGAGAACAGTGGAATTGCTTCATGATACTGAAGGAATGAAGCTTTTCCATGGGATACTTCTTGAATAATGCTCACTATAATAGTAGGCATCTCTGCATTTAGAAAATGCTTCAGACTCACACTGAAGCTGTATGGTCAACTTAGTAAAGTAATAAGAATACTATCAAGCCTTTCATTGGCTTTTAAATATTGTGAGTAGGCCAGGTGTATTTAGCGTGTTTACTAATGAGCAGTGCTTGACAACCCAAACTTGGACTCTAAACCATCTAAAATGAACAAATTGGCTCTTTCAACCGTTGTTCTTAGTCTGATGGGTTGGCTTAAGGGTGGATACTTACTTTGCATTAAATAGTGGGCGTATAGATCTCCGCATATTATTTGCATCCAAAACTTTGAAGCACATTGAAATGAAAGCAGTGACTAAGCACCACTCTACCATGATAGTGGTGTCAAAACAATTTAACTCACCTTTACAAAGGACACAACACTTAAAATATAATGCAAGTAGAGTACTTAATGCCTTACATTTAATTAGCTACAACTGCAACTAAAAATGTAATACTTGTAGCTTTGAAGAAATATTCGGTATTCAGATCAGAAAATAGGACCACATACCTGGAGAAGCCCTTCCCGCAGACTGAACAGATGTAAGGCTTGTGAACTCCCCCGTCGTGGGAACGGACGTGGTACGTCATGCGGTCCTTTCTCTTGAACCTCTGCTGGCAGATGGGGCACTCAAACGGCTTCTCGTCGGAGTGTGAGAGCTTGTGGCGGTTCAGGTGGTAGACATCCCGGAAGGCCTTGCCGCACATATCACAGCCGTGGTTTTTCTTCACTGGTTTGGCGGGCTTCTTGGGGATGCTCTGCTGCTGCTGAGGTATGGGTGACATGATGCTGCTGGCCGTGGAGGCCGAGGTGGTTGCCGTGGTGAGGATGCCAGCGATGGTGGAAATGTAGGAAGGGTTGCCGCTGTTTTCACGATGTGGCACAGTGGAGATGAGCGGCACCATGGTGGGCGCCGTCTGCACCTTCTTGGGTCGCGACACCATCTTGATGCCCGTGTGACAGGACTCGTGCCGCCGCAGGTGGTAGCTGTCTCGGAAGGCCTTGTTGCAGTAGCCGCAGATGAAGGGGGTCTTGGATTTGGGTTCCTTCTTCACCACGGTGATGCCTCCTCCTCCTCCTCCGCCGCCGCCTCCTGCACCGCTTGCCACATTGTCCTTGAGGAGTTCCGCGGCACTGACAGGCGGCTTGTGGTCCAAGGGGATTGGCAGCACAGGCTTCTGGTCGGGCGGCTCGGCACCGGAGTTGAGGAGAGGCAGAAGGCTGTTCTGGGCCACCTGGTGCTGGTGATGCAGAGCCTCGTTGGCCTGCTGGAGGGAGGACACACAGCCATGCAGAAGCACATCAGTACACACACACCCCTCCAAGCTACTTCAGCAGCATGTAGCAAAGAGACGGAAGGAAGGGGGGGGCAGGAGAAAGAAAAAAAAAAGATATACGTTTCTGCTCTTTAGTAACCATCTTGGTAGTCGTTTTGTGGTGGACATCACAGTCGATATAACTAGTCAACGCAACCAAGATTCCCCCCCCCGCCCCCCCCCCCCCCCCTCCCCTGAACTTTCGTTAAACGGAACTATTTAGACAGCCTGCTTTTATGAACAGATCTAATAGAATTACTTAGTGCCTTAATTACACATGGCTAGGGATCCCTGAGGTACGGAAACCCCAGGTGCGGTATGACTGAATAATTGAACAGAATAATCCAAGAACCAAACTATTGAGACCTTTACTTTATAAAGGTTAAAATGTGCTTAGTCTAACAGAATAACATAAGTAAACAAACTGCTGATATCTATATTTTATGAAGGCAAAAATGCATTTGGTGTAATGGAAAAACTGCAGCTACCATTCAACATCTAGCCTTTTGAAATCCAAGGTCTGTGCGGTTGAAACTTGCATGTTGAAGAACAGAAGGGGGCTAGATTGTCATCGACACATCTTTAAATATCCTCAGAATTAGAAAGTGACTCAATCCTGGGACATCCCTGACAACAGCACAGTGTGTGATTTACAGGGGGTTGGTATGCAGCTGTTCAGCACGGTGCCGGATGACTAGAAAGACACAGGAGACATCATTTCGAAACAGAATATTAACAGTCTCTGCCAACTTTAAATCCAACCAACAATGATTGCGACAAATAGCATGATCCCTACAATCTATTCTTAAACTTTCTTTGTAGGCGTTAGATCATCAACTGGAGTCTCTTCTACCATGTTTTCCCCACATTCAGATATCCACATGTGACAATGAGTGGTGAGGCATATTCTAGATGACCCCAGTGAGCTAATCAAACAGAGACATGTGCGCAGATCCAACCCCCATGCACGCACACAGAGTTTCCTGCCACTCAAGAATCTAAATTTGTTGCATGTAAGGTGATCTCCCATGGTGATGGAGCTGATTTTTCATGTGACCGGTCCACCCCACCAAAGGCACAGGGTGTCCTAGCTCAGTTGAGACCAGTACAATCTATACACTAACCCTGCATTTCCACTAGTTATCCATTCACACAAAATGTTACAGTGACATCTAACAGTGACAAAATGAGGGAATATTATTGCAAGATAGCACCGTAAGTAAACGTAAGAGGTATACCAAGTTGAATGTCCATTTCTTGAAACAGGTATACATTAATAGTACAACAGATGTTTTAAGATAAATCTATGAGCAAATGTATTCACAATATATAAACGCCAATATATATATACACACACATTTATTTGTCCCCCCAAAAAACTGTAACCTCAAACCTGAACATCAAATCACAAAATGATGTAGTCTTTTAGAAAACCTCTTTGCTAGATAACATACCTGTAATCTTTGATAGGACCTAATAAACAGCAATGATACATTTACACAGATATACTTTCTACATTAAAGTGTCTGCCTCAGTAATAAAGTGGTGCAGACGTCATCTGAAGTTTGCAGCTGCCAGCATTGTCCAATTGGTCACAGCAACCCACAAAAGATAGGTTGATGGGAGGGGGTGGGGGTTTATGAATAGCTTTGGTCTATGACTGATGAGAGATTCACATTGTAACCAGCAAGCCTACAACAGGAACAACTGAGGATCCAAAGACACAGACAATCTTGTTCTTTTTTTTAGTGAACTTAATGCAGAGCTAAACACCTGACCGCTTGGCTTTTCGGGTTCAGCCAACCATCCCGACCTGGTCAGTGGGATGTGGTCAAAAACGTTTCCTTGTGTCCCTTTTGTGGAGGATACGAATACAAGCAGTGATGCACATATGAGCCCCCAGGAGAGGCTTTGTGACAGCAGCTCTTCTGGATTTAGATACTCTACTTTTGTCAGATAACCAAGTGCATGCTTACAGTAAACAACCACACAGCCTATTTTGCATTTTGAGATTAGGAATGGCCATTAAAGCTGTGAGACTTCACAGTGCTCCTCCTTATGAAAGTCATTTTGAAGTGAAGTGTACTCGGATTAACTGATTAAACTGATGAAAACATTTCCAGTAGGCTACATAGGCCTGTGTGTGTGTGTGTGTGTGTGTGTGTGTGTATGTGTGTGTGTGTGAACACAGACAGGCTGGGCCCCGCGTGCATGTTTGAGATGACCAATCACAGACAGTGTAGAGCAGCCTGCTGTGCCTTCACGCTGCTCTGATGATTTTGATACAAATACACTGTGAAGGCTGAGGTCATTCCAAGATAAATAGTGCTGAAACTGAGTGGGGGGGGGGGGGTGGAAAATAACCAGAAACACCACACAATAAGAGCAGCCTGTTCTGTTTTCATTCATTCCGATACGGGCGGGGATTTACAAAGATGGGGGAGAATCTCATTCAACAGAACGTTAATCTGTTTGCATATCAGTGCGTCTCGAAGCCAGGGGCTGAGGCTTGAAATCCAATTGTTTTCAACAGGCCTACTTAGGCCCTCTCTAGCTAGGTCTTCGTTCTAACCAATGACTGTAGGCCTAGCATGGTACTATGAGTAAATACCACTATGTGAGGATACGATAGCAGCTACAGTGTGCAGTGGCCAACACTATGCATGCAGACTACGCGTCCCCTCAATTACTGTCACAAATTGACTTATCATGCAAACCTACTAGAATACCACAAAATATGTATATATACAAATGCTACTCAAGTTATTTGCAGTAGAGTGCAAAACTGTCTTATATACGCACTGAGGGTGCAAGATACTAAAAATCCATTCTTCTTGAAGGGGAAAGTGTAGGCATGATTGAATCAATCTGATCAGATCCAGGAGGATTAGGACACGCCTGTTGAGAGCATGACATAGCTTGACAGCACCCCCCCCCCCCACCCCCCCTCTTTTCAACTACATCCAGCCATACAAAGCCTAACGAACAATAACTGATGCAGGCTAGACTGGAGTGCAGTCTCATTAGATGGCTCATCACATGCAGTGAATGAAAAAAGACCCCAATAACAAACATGGTTTCTAATTTCCTCCACTTCGTTGCACCAACTTCAGGTATTTCTGCCTTGTTAGCCAGAAAATAAAACCACCACCATGGATCCTCGGCCCCTGCTAATTAACTGAAAACAGCTGCACCACTCCAGTGAGAATGGAGAGGAGATACAGCTTTGTGCCATTAATGCAATTAAATGGAAAGCTACACAAATAAAAATAAGTTACAATCTGCACTGAGGTCCTCGCTTCTCAAGTGTAAATTTGACCAAATGAAGTGGATTAAGTTACTACCACTTCAAATGGGAGTAACAGGGCACAAAAAAAAATCTGTACAAAAATAGCAACGGCCTCCTGGTGCAGTTGAAGTTGTGAACCTTGCCATCATGGACGACAACGATCACGGCGCGTTTCTGCCTTCCCTGTGCTGACTGATCTTGTGTCTGTCACACCATATGCTTTTACCCCATGTTGTGTATAAGATGCACACGTAGAACGCATACAAAACAATTTCAGATATTTACAATGCCTGCAGAGCAGTGATTTTACTTATTCATCCACAGACAATCTCCACTGGGTTCTTTATATCTGCACGAATGTTAAGATACCGTACATCTAAATTGAGTTGACATGAATTCACTTCAAGATGGAGAACGTCTGTCAACACATTCGCACATATTTGTGTAAACCGATGAGAAACTGGTTTTGAAAAGGTGTCTTTGGCGAAGATAAACCAGCAAAAATCTCAGACACCCACGGAGCACCGAGGCTGCAATGGTCAGCTAGCTTGCCGCCGTCGGAGCATCATGCATACCAAGAATTCTTTCTCCAACCCGCGCTTACATATTGAGGAAAAAAAGTGTGTAAAAAAAAAAAAAAAAGAGTGTAAATGGGGGGGAAAGTTTGACATCAGAAATGCGGATTATTCCTTCCTCGTGCCCAGTAAATTAGGCAAGTATTTACTAATATCCATCCTGCTAATATCGCATTTTAAAATGTATTTACTTTAAAATCCCATCCGCCATGGTTTACAGCAAGAGATGATCTAGCGACGTTATTTTGAAGAGCCGTTAGTTTAGCTTCAGTTAGCTTCCAAAGCTAGTTAGCTTGCTAGCTCATTAACTAGCGCGCGCATTAACACTTGGTTGCTCACACCAAGATTAACGTTACGCGTGATATATTAAATCAATAAACATTTTTTCTAATGGCGGTATTAAACAGGAATCATCGAATTAAAGCATATCTTTAAGACGGGGACGATCGAATTCCCTCTCTTCGTCCATCCATAAACCCTCACTCAGCTGGAAGTCTGGGATCCATCTCGCTAGCTTGGCTAGCAGCTATCTTGGGTTAGCTAGGCAACGACCATTGTTTTGCTTGGGTAGCTCTCTAATCTTAATAAGCAAGTCCCCCGTGGTTAAATAAGTGAGGATTTTGAATGTTTTTTCCTTTCTCGTTTCCCCCCCAATGTTTCCAACTCTTACCTGGAATAAAAATGTACTCCAACTCGGTTCCATCGCAACACTTAAATTCTCCTGGAAAACCTAGAAGGAATCTACAACAAAGCAGCTAACATGGCAGCTGCTCCAACTTCCTCCTCCGCTCCGGGCCAAACCATTCTCAATGTGGACTTTTTTTTGGGATGTGAAGGATTTCAATTTTTTGGGAATATACAGTCAACACATTCGCTGAGTTCGTTGAATGTATATTTAGTTAATCGTAGGCATATATGCCTTACAATTATACAACCTTACAGTAACATTTATTGGACTTACACAAAATTCATGAATCAATGCATTTAGTTTGCACCGTGGTTTAGGGCTCTAGGTGAAATAAGACGAGTCAGAAGTTGGATTCTCATTTGCCTCGTATCAAGTGAGGATCTACCTTAAATACCATTTAAACTGCTGTGATGCTAAGTAAACTTGAGCAAATGCAACAGAAACATGTTGATCTAATCTATAAACTATTTGAATGGTTGAACTATATTCTGCCCCAAAAATATAACTGGGCTTTGTTCTACATTCATTTTTTTTATATTGGCATGTGGTGTGAAGGGCATACATGCTATATTCTGCAATGTAAACTATAAAATTGACTTAGAGATAATAATGTTAATAATATGAACAGAATCCAATTTAAATACCAATAAGTGTGATTTAAAACATTATAACCAATTGAATTTGTCTCAGGAGGAACAGGGGACAATTAAACCTGATTGGTTAACCTGTAGTTGGAAGTGGCTGGAAGACTGGACTTAAAACATGAAGCATGAAGAAAATTCAGTTTGGAAGATAGTGCTATAAATGAGTTGAAATTGGTATTCTTTATATTCTCATAACTATGTTTTCACAGGTAGATGGTTAAATGAAACGTATACTGAACGTAGTTATGGTAAAGAAGATTGGACTATACTTTGCGCTATCTAAGAAAGCATGATACAATATCCAGAAGAAGTGAGCAAATGATACATCAAAGGATGTCTTTAGGGCGGAAAGATTTAAACGGTTAAAATCAAGCAAATCATTCGGATTTCATCAAACAAAATGATGGTGATAATTGACCAGGCCTGTGATGTCCAGTCTTGTCCAGTAGGAGGGGATAGTGAACATAAACGCCGGTTGCCAACCGCTATAAAGTACCGCAGAAGAGAAGGAAGCAGGAAGAAGATTTCCTTACTGTTATTGTGGTCGAGTCCCCTTTAACCAGTTTTGCTTTCGTATTACCGTATGGTCTTAATAGCGTCAGAAGACTGGGTTAGATGGTGTGAGTTTTACTACCCTCTTTATTTGTTAAGACCACTATCTCGTTAGCTTTACTAGCCAGCTAGCACTCGTCAAGCTAACCGTAGAGACAGATGCGCCAAGGTAGCTAGTTGCTATGGTTATCTAGCAAGACATCGCAATGATTGTTTTCGTCCACAAACGTGCTTTCGTTTGTTTGTAATTTTTAGCCTGGTTGATACTGTAATTTGAATCATATTGGGGGTCAATCAACCGAACTGTGTAGCTGTGTTCATATTGGATGAATTGCACATGCTAGCTTGTTTAGATTAGCCTACCTAGCCTACCTACCTAATGTTAGCTTCCTAGCTGGCTGTTTGTACGGAAATGCTGATCTCACATGTTTCGTTAGGACCCATCCACCGATGGAAACGGGGGAAAGATGTTGCTTGCTGCATACTTTAAACTGAATGATTTCAAACGTGTCTGCTTGGTATATCAGAGTCGTAGATTAAAATCGATACTCATGGTGACTGTGCAGGTGGCAATGGCGGAACGCCGTGTGGAGTGCTCATGGAAGAAGCACATCGCTGAGCAGCTGAAGCAGAGAGACCGTGTGCAACGACAGGCCTTTGAAGAGATCATCCACCAATGTCAGTTGGATCACCTGAGGATGCACATTAGAAGCAAGAACGCTGATCATTTTGTCCTGTGAACGTGGTGTCATGAAATTTAGTTTGTTTCTTTTGTTTCCAGATAATCGTCTGTTGGAGAAGTCAGATTTACAAACTGTACTCTCAGAAAGATATCAAGCAGACAAATATGACCTGCAGAGCAGACATGAGGCCAGGTAAGCGACGGTCATGGAAGATGTCTGACTTCTGGTGATCAGATTATACACGTAAAGGAAGCTTCTCAAACGTTGCATTTTGTTTCCCAGCCCAGGAGCAGACGCCACACGTAATGATGCCTTACAGCAGGAAATGGCCCAGATGAGAATCAAACATCAGGAGGAACTGACAGAGCTGCACAAGAAACGTGGCGAGGTTCGTCATTTCACACACACACCTGTCTTGGGCAGGTCTGTGTCCTGACCTGTCTGTCTTCCAGTCTTGTCACAGTATGCCTTCATAATTCAGACGTATGGCATGTCTGCCTCGATTTAAAATGTTGGTACAGGTTTTTCTCCTTGCTCAAGACCAAATTACTGGAAATGATAAAGTAGGCTAACTAAGAACAGGCACAGGAATCAAAGGCTTCACTGTTATTTCTAGATGACCTCATCACCTAATGACTCACAAGACTGCTGCTGCCCAGTCCAACAGACATGGGCACTAATAACTTGACTATGACAGATCAGGCCCATATGCATGTGGTCGGTCAGACATTGAACAGACTGCTGTATTCGGTTTGGGCTTGCTGACATGCCTGTTTTTGTTCATCATAAAGATGTTCTTTGTGATGTGTTTCTGTCTTGTTTGTGCAGCTGGCCCAGAGTGTGATTGAACTTAATAACCAGATACAGCAGAAGGATAAGGAGATCCAAAGCAATGAGGCCAAGTAAGTTTACTCACCAGCTGTTAATGCTTTATCCATCAGCATGTGATTCACGTTACACTCACCAATTCCCAAGCGACCCTCACCCTTATCTTTCTCTGTTAGGATGGTGGAGTATCAGCAGCAGATAGCTAAGCTGGAGGGGGATTGCAAAGAGCTACACAACTACCTACAGGACCTAGAGAGGGCCAACCAGACTCTGAAGGATGAGTATGACGCCCTGCAGATCACTTTCAGTGCCCTGGAAGAGAAGCTGCGACGCACCACCGAAGACAACCAGGAGCTGGTGTCCCGCTGGATGGCTGAAAAGGCCCAGGAGGCCAACCGGCTCAATGCTGAAAATGAGAAGGACTGTAGGTGAGTGCAGAGAGCTTCAGGGGTCTGCTCTTTACCATGTAGTCATTTACATGCAGAGTTGAATTATATTTTTATATAATTGATTTTCTTCTATTACTTAAGTTTACTCAATTTATTTCCCCATTTTAAGACGTAGACAAGCTAAGCTCCAAAAGGAACTAGCGGATGCAGCTAAGGAGCCACTGCCCATTGAACCGTGAGTACAGTGGCAAAAAGCTGCTCTTGGTTTTATTTAAGTCTCCACCATGTGCTAATGTCCCTCCATAAGTCATAACGACGCCTGCTGTGCGTTCATTAGGTGCTTTTAAAATCCAGGAGCATCAACTCTGCAAATTCCTTGCGTTTCTGCTGACTCATAGTCTGTCATCTGCCCTCTACAGGGACGATGATATTGAGGTCTTACCAGAGGATTCTGGGAAAGTGCCTGGAGAGGCTTCGCCTAGCCGGCCGCTTAGTCGCACTCCCAGGTAAAACAAAGGCGTCTTTGTCCTGCTGGCATTCCTAGATGCTTGAATGTGTAGCTAGGTTGTTTTTGGAGTTCCCCTCCCTCCATGTGGTTGATAGCCCTCTTTCTGTTCCTGCAGTAAACGCATATCCCAGCCTCCTCCAGGTGGTCTATTGGACTCCATCTCTAACATATTTGGGTATGTAACTGAGCACTAATCTGTGCGTTGTGGCCAGCGTGCCCAGGTCTTTTCCTCCTGGGCGGGGTCTTCGGTGTCCTCATGTCAGTTTATGTTCCCATGCTCCTCTCTGGGTGGGCATGTCCATCCTGTTGTTGATGGCTTCTCTCTGTCTGTCTGCAGCGTGTCTGAGTCAGTGCAGCCTGGATTCGTCCCATCAGACTCCAGGTGAACTGCCACTGTGGTGTCAGTAGGGCTCACAGTTGTCTGTGCCTGTAATTGTGTGTGCTAGAGGAATTTATACTAGTGTGGATTCATGGCTAATGGATCTGTCTATACTGATGGATGCTTTTGGCTTCATAGAAGACCCGTTTCCCCAACCAAAAGAACAAATCTGGGTTGACTAACACGCCATTTGATTTTATGAAAGTGCGTTCCAAATTTGACACACACTGGATTTGTTTAGTATCAATCGAGTTATGTGCATGATTTTGATGATCACTGAGAATGTTGAAATCTTGCGGTAACACAGGAATTGGAAGGCATTGCTGGCTTGAGTGTGTTTAGCTTTGTAGTGATGAAAGATTTCTGGCTAAGCGAATTCCGCAAGACTCTCAAAATGATCTTGCTCATTTCCGCCTCCTGTTGGCGCAAGTAATGTTGTTTTAACAGTTGCATAATTTGTTATGAGCTGACTTGTGTGTGATTGAGGTTTTACTGATGTCTCCTGCTTCCATTGCTTCCTGATAAGATGCCTCTCTCCCATTGCTCTGCTGCCCAACTGTGCATTGGACTTCAATGACCATTGCATGTTGAGCAGTGAATTATCCAAGCATTCGTGTGTTCCCATTCTCCTCTGTGTGGTTTGAATTGGTAAAGTAATTTGTTGAAAAGTGACCAATGTGCCTCCTTGCTCCACAGGCGTCGCCCTGGCAACTCCTTCAGCTCGTCACCTGAGAATACCGAAGCTCCATCTGGGGTGTGTGCGGAAGTGCGTGTCCCTACAACCGCACTGCATATGTTTGTACGTACTTGCGTTTCTTTGACACTTTTTTTTTGCCTCTGCCCACACAAGTCATGATACTTGGTTTCTTTCAGAAGCTAAAGGTCGATGATGAGATGTAAAAGGTCTGATTGCCCGAGTCCCATCCCAGCCTGCCGGCTCCCAGCAGCCTCTGTTCTCTACCCAGCATGCTCTAGTTGTGCAGCGTTGGACTCAGGGGCTGCTGACAGAGACGATGACCTTCATAATTTTGTGTTTCTTAAAGTATCATGATTCACAGTCGTGATGGACATCTGACACAACCAATCACCATGGAGTATTGGGGCATGGGAATGGGATAGGTAGATGATCTCAAGTTTTCAAGCTGAGACCTTAATTTGGCAATATTACAAAAATGATCATCAACTTCAACTGACTTGGAAATATACAGAGGAGGATGTTTATTAATTTACTCTCCTTATCAAATGTCCTTTTATAGAGCACCTGTTTGTGTCTGGTTGTTGCAGGAGGCCCATGATGGGGAAGTGAACGCAGTTCGTTTCAGCCCTGGATCTCGACTCTTGGCCACAGGGGGGATGGATCGCCGGGTCAAACTTTGGGAGGTGTTCTCAGGTGTGTTTAATGGTCTGGATATGTGGCTTGTTTTTCTGCAGAAAGTCCTGTTTTCAGGTGTTATGGTCGATGATGAGACGTAAAAGGTCTGATTGCCCAAGTCCCTTCCCAGCCTGCAGGCTCCCAGCAGCCTCTGTTCTCTACCCAGCATGCTCTAGTTGTGCAGCGTTGGACTCAGGGGCTGCTGACAGACACGATGACCTTCATAGTTTGTGTTTCTTAGAGTGTAATGATTCACAGTCATGATGGACATCTGACACAACCAATCACCATGGAGTAATGGGGCATGGGAATGGGATAGGTAGATGATCTCAAGTTTTCAAGCTGAGACCTTGAATTCATGAAACTATGAAATTTGTGTAACCATTGATGGTAATGCTATCTTGCATATCAATTGTGTTATCTGTAATAAACCACTGTTCCGTCTCCTCAGGACGCTGTGAAACTAAAGGTGCTCTTACAGGCAGCAATGCTGGTATAACCAGCATCGAATTTGACAGCACTGTAAGTGGGATTGTGTGCAGCTTTGTGTTCTTGTCACACAGTAGTACACATTGGTTATATCTGATTCCCGTTTCATTCTAACAGCATGATAATAAAAAGGTGTTTGTTTTTATAGGGTTCATATTTGCTGGCAGCGTCCAATGACTTTGCTAGCAGGATCTGGACTGTGGATGACTTCAGACTAAGGGTGAGGAAAGAGAAGATCCAACTTTTTACATTTCACTTGTTCACGTCATGGTCAATGATTTTGATGTAAAAGGTCTGATTGCCCAATTCCCCTGCCTGCCGCATGCAACTCTCAGCAGCCCCTGACCCCCTTTCCAGCATGCTCAAGTTGCGCAGTGTTGGATTCAGGGGCTGCTGACAAACAGGATGACCCCTCAGTCTGTGTCTCGAGAACAAAGATTTACAGTCATGAACATCATCATCCAACATAACCAATCATCAAGGAGTTTTGGGCGCTGGTATGGGGCAGGGCCACTGATCTCAAACCTGTGCTGAGACCTCCTCCTCCCCACTCAACGATAAGACATTCTTGGGCTGTGAGACTCAGTGTTACTTTTCCCTGTCGTTTTACCAGCACACGCTCACAGGTCACAGTGGGAAGGTACTCTCTGCACGCTTCCTCCTTGACAACGCACGCATCGTCTCTGGAAGCTATGATAGGACGCTTAAGCTGTGGGATCTGCGCAGCAAAGTCTGTTAGTATTTTTCCTGCTCTTGGAAGCCTTTCTGTGGGGGTGCTGGTTCCTTAAGTTTACATTGTGATGGAATTGTTTTTGTTTGTGTTTACAGGTATGAAGACTGTGTTTGCTGGCTCCAGCTGTAATGACATCGTCTGCACCGAGCAGTGTGTCATGAGTGGTCACTTTGACAAGAAAATACGCTTCTGGGACATCAGGTCAGAACCAGAGCACTGGGTTCCATTTTGCACGCACACAACATGGGACTCGTTTGTTTATTAACTGAAGGGCAGGGGTCTCCAATCCTGGTCCTCGAGGGCCACTGTCCTGAAGGTTTTAGATGTTTCCCTGCTCCGACACACCTGATTCTAATGAAGGGTCGTTATCAATCTCTGTGGAGGTGTACTGGAGCAGGGAAACATCTAAAACCTTTAGGACAGCGGCCCTCGAGGACCAGGATTGGAGACCCCTGCCCTAATGGATCAAGTGTGTGATGGACGGCTGCCGTTTGTCCTCCAGAGCTGAAAGCATCGTCCGTGAGCTGGAACTCCTGGGCAAGGTCACGTCTTTGGACCTGAACCACGACCGCACTGAGCTTCTTACCTGCTCCAGGGACGATCTGATTAAGATCATCGACCTGCGAACCAACGCTGTCCGCCAGACCTTCAGGTAGGCAGGGCCATGGAATGCTACCAGGGTACGTTCCCATGTTACAAGGGTTGTTTCTCCACACAGTCTCACGTTCTGTCTTTTTTCAGTGCTCCGAACTTCAAGTGCGGCGCTGATTGGACCAGAGTGACTTTCAGGTGGGTGGTCATCATTTGATGCCAAAACTCTGTCCTTTAAATGGCTGCAGGTGAGCGTGCGCACGTAGATTAAAACATTTCCTCTTCTCCCTCCCAGTCCTGATGGCAGCTACGTAGCAGCGGGTTCTGCAGATGCTACCTTGTATGTGTGGAATACCTTGACAGGAAAGGTTGACCGTACATTAGACAAGAGCCACAGGTTTGTTTCATCAGTACTTCTGTTAATCCCAGGTAATTGTGAATCAAGAGCACTAGTTAGTTTATTGGCTTGAAGTGATCATGTTTGGCTTTGTGTTTCAGCACTGCCATCAACGCTGTTTCTTGGTCACCGTCTGGAGCTTACGTGGTCAGTGTGGAGAAGGGCAGCAAAGCGGTTCTCTGGTCTGACATGTGATTGGCTGAGCTCTGCTCCGGATTCCTGCCATTGGGTGACTTATTGACCTGACTGGAATGGAGATCTAGACATTGGACAAGATGGAGGATGGAGTCTCTCAGTCCTACCCATATGCACACCTGCTGTACATTGACACTGGACTTGTGTGTGCAAACTTGTAAGACATGGCCCTGATTGTCCCCACTGGACGCAGTTTCAGATGACACTAGGAAGCAGCAAAGAACGGGTGTTCTGAAGTGTACCCCCCCCCCCCTCCCTCAAAGAAAAGACAAAGCCCACGAATATGGAGAGAGTATTCTCCCAGTGAACGTGATCATAATCATATGTCAACTCAATTTACATAATATCCAGCACTGTCAATTATATCACCTATAAACCGGATGTATGAAAGATTATAAAATGTTATTTTAAACTGAGCTGGGGTTGTCCTTAAAGCAGTGATGTGTATAACGTTAATTGTTACCATTGCCAGGAGAGGCTTTTCATGTAGATGTCTTGAGGTCAATTTCCTGTTTATAACGACAACAAAAAATACATGTTTGCATTATCCACTGCTAGGGGTGTGTTCTATAATGCTAAGCTATCTAAGGATGTGTAATTGTCACCAGCTGGTTAGAAAATTTTACATGAAGGTATGCTTACTAGCAGTCTAAACGGGTATGTGATATTTCAACACATGCATGAGTAAGACTGGCAATCACAAAATGGTGTCCTCTAAAACCGCCTAATATAAAGGATGACTTGGTGATAAGTAACTCGCTGATGGCTTTACAGTACTGAGAGTCAAAACCTTTCAATTATATTTATGCTGCTGTATTTGTTTCCAACAATGGCGTTCCTGTCACGGTAAAAGCAAGGGTGAGTTAATTTTGAGGTCTGTATGATAGCTGTTTTTCATCCTAAATTTCTCATACCATCAACCAATGAGTGTATCAGCGCTGTTAAATCTGTCTAAGGAACTGCCTCATGAAATGCATTGTGCTTTTAAACTTGGTTCTGTTTTACACTCCATAATGTGTTTTCTTTGGGGGGGGGGGGGGATTGTTAAATTCACAAACATGCAGTATGTGTCACACTACATATCAGCTACTAGTGTTCTGCTGTCGTTTCTGTACAGAAAGTCCTGCCTCTAGAGGGCAGTGTGATATGGCCTGATCCAGTCTGGCTGAAGAGGGTTTGGAGATGTTTGGACTTGTTACCTTCCTAAGGAAATAAACAAACATGCAAAAATAAAACTAGAGGAGTGATGGATTCTGGTCTTCTGCATCCCTGCTTATCACCATGAGAACAGTTGACCAAAGCCTGATCTTTGGTGCCTTGTAGCATTAACTAGCAATCACCTACCATTAATCACTGTTTTGTGTCTAGTTTTGTAGTGTATTTTTTAATGCTTTGATTCTCTGATTGGTTGACTTAACAAGGAAGGGTGGGCTTGGTGTGCTGCTGATCTGCTGTCCTTTCACCTTCTGTGATCCGCAAAACGATTGTAAAGTTTAAGTTAAGTACAAGTAAATGTTTTTAATGTATGCACACTGAAAAAGTGTGGGAACACCAATGGGTCTTCTCTCTATGGTAAAGAGATTTCATCCAATTTATGAGAAATTAAATCAAAGCCGTTAACTTTCAGCGTGTCTGAGCTCTTTTACAGATATGGGATAGGGCCTCAAAGAAACTTTGTTTAGAAACTCAAAGAGATTGTAGTGAGTCATTTTCCGTTCCTCAGTGTAATCTCATTGGTCTCCCTGCTGATGACAGCAAGCAGACTGCTGAGTTTAACAACAAGGTCTTTACAGCTTAGTGTCAACTAGACATAACTGTATTGTAGAGGGCCCAGGCATAAGCATTATTGCGTAATCCTATACATCGAGGTGCCAACTATTATATACAGTCAGATCCATAAATATTTGGATATTGACACAATTTTCATCATTTTGGCTCTGTGTACCACCACCTGGTTGCAAATCCTTTGCAGGCAAGGACAGCCTGAAGTCTGGAACCCATAGACATGACCAGACGCTGGGTTTCATCCCTGGTGATGCTCTGCCAGGCCTCTACTGCAACCGTCTTCAGTTCCTGCTTGTTCTTGGGGCATTTTCCCTTCAGTTTTGTCTTTAGCAAGTGAAATGCATGCTCAATTGGATTTAGGTCAGGTGATTGACTTGGTCATTGCAGAACATTCCACTTCTTTGCCTTAAGAAACTCTTTTGCTTCCCTTCTCCATACTCTTCTCTTCCCATCATTCTGGTACAAGTTGATCTTGGTCTCATCTGTCCATAGGATGTTATTCCAGAACTGTACAGGCTCTTTTAGATGTTTTTTGGCAAACTCTAATCTGGTCTTCCTGTTTTTGAGACTCACCAATGGTTTACATCTTGTGGTGAACCCTCTGTATTGACTCTGGTGAAGTCTTCTCTTAATTGTTGACTTTGACACAGATACGCCTACCTCCTGGAGAGTGTTCTTGATCTGGCTAACTGTTGTGTAGGGGTTCTTCTTCACCAGGGAAATAATTCTTCTGTCATCCACCACAGTTGTTTTCCGTGGTCTTCCGGGTCTTTTGGAGTTACTGATCCCACCAGTGCGTTCTTTCTTTTTAAGAATGTACCAAACAGTTGATTTGGCCACACCTAATGTTTTTGCTAGGTTTGTTTTGATTTTTCAGCCTAACGATGGCTTGCTTCAGTGATGGTGCCAGCTCTTTGAACTTCATATTGAGAGTTGACAGCAACAGATTCCAAACACAAATAGCATACTTGAAATGAACTCTAGACCTTTTATCTGCTCCTTGTCAAAGAAATAACGAACTCCCTTTATGAGGGAATAACATACACCTGGCCATGTAAGAGCTGAGCAGCCAATTGTCCAATTACTTTTGGTCCCTTAAATAGGGGGGCAGCATATATAAAATGTCTTGTAATTCCTACACCGTTCACCTGAATTGGATGTAAATACCCTGAAATTAAAGCTGAAAGTCTGCACTTAAAGCACAACTTGATTGTTTTATTTCAAATCCATTGTAGTGGTATACAGAGCCAAAATGATGAAAATTGTGTCAATGTCCAAATATTTATGGACCTGACTGTATTCCACTATTATAATAAACTGTAATTCAACAGCCACCATATCAGTATTCTACAGTGTCAACAGTTCTGTTAATATTGTAAGCTGTTTCACAGTGCTCTACCTGTGTGGCTGTTATGCTTTTGAGGATTATATGCATGTGCCTCAAGTCTTGGGCACATCTAATCACGCTGATGGAAGGAGCTGACAGGAGTACATGAGTAAGACGATGCATTCAAGGACCATAGGTATGAATAGTGGGGGAGGGAGAGGGCGTGGTGATAGGTTTAGTCAGACAGATTATAAATGCAGTTACATGGATCTGCACTGCACTCCTCTCTATCCTGCAGTTCAGTCAATCAGTCCAAAGAGTTTAGCCAAGAAGGGCATCAAATTCATTTCATCTGTAGGCCTCAAAAGGAAATCAAGCAATGAGTCCCAAAGCTGTTATCTTCAAGAAGCTCTCCCGAGACAAGTCGGTGAGTTCTCCTCCACTTACCAGCTGCAGTAGGAGCACAGGAAATGCTTCAGCGGTCTCCATATTGTTTCCCCCACCTTCACCTGTGTACATGACTCTCCTTGTAAAATCTGGTCATCCTGATCTTACTCAAGTCTTACTCATAGCCGTTTTCTTCCCCATAAAACCTGAAAGCTTCATTTGGTCTCTTTTTCAGGTGGGCGTCTACATGGCCAAGAGAGACTTTGTGGATCACTGTGACTCTGTTGATCCTGTAGGTGAGTATGACGCCTGGCCTTACCGTCAAAGGGGACCTTTAAGTTGCATTTTAAAATGTTTTACCAATCAGTTCATTACACCCTTTCCTTATCCTTCATCAGATGGAGTTGTCCTGATCGACCCTGTGCAGCTCAAAGGAAAAAAAGGTTAGTGTCTCAACATCTGAATTTCTGAGAATATAGCCAGCTCTTACATGCTCGATGTGCCTGTGATGATTGACTAATAACAACTGTGCTCCTCTCTCGCCTCCTAGTGTACATCATGTTGTCCTGCACTTTCAAGTACGGGCGTGAGGATCCAGATGTGCTGGGAATGGCCTTCCGCAGGGACATCTTTCTGACCACTCGTCAGGTCTACCCTGCGCTGCAGGACAAGGACAGATGCATACACAACAAGATACAGGAAAAACTCATTCATAAATTAGGAGACAATGCTTACCCCTTCTTTTTTGAGGTGAGAGCCAGCAGATAGTATCCTATTACTGTGTAGTTGCAGTCAGCATCGCTATACTGAACAAGAAAAACATACTCTCTTTACTTAGAGATTGTACCATCCTCATGGCAATATTGTCTTTCAGTTCCCAGACAACTTGCCTTGCTCAGTGTGTTTGCAGCCTGGCCCCCTTGATGTGGGAAAACAGTGTGCTGTTGAGTTTGAAGTCAAGGCTTTTTGTGCTGAAAATCTTGATGAGAAGGTCCAAAAACGGTATGGACAGGTTCACAAACCACTTTTATAGCAAAAAACTGAGTAGTTGGTTCGTCAGGTGACAAGTCTACACCAGTCAGCCTGTGTGTGTCTTTCTGCAGGAGCTCTGTGCGGCTGGCCATTCGTAAGATCCAGTACGCCCCCGAGGACAGCAAAGTGGTCCCCACTGCCGAGACCACATGTGAGTTCCTCATGTCTGACAAACCCCTACACGTGCAAGTCAGCCTGGAGAAAGAGGTCAGTCCATCAGCAGTCACTATGATCAAAAGCAATGGGAAATATCAACAATGGTTCATTAATGGTCTGAATATAACAATTTAGTATGACTCTTTATCTGCAGACCTACTACCATGGTGAACCCATCAAAGTGAATGTTGACATCACAAACAGTTCCAACAGATCAATAAAAGACATTTCTGTTTCAGGTGAGAATATTAGACCACATCAAAGACTGTTTGTCCATGGTTTTTGTCCATGGTTGGGAATATTTCATTCATGTCCATTTGTTTATTTTCACAGTTGAGCAAGTGACCAACGTGGTTCTTTATTCCAATGACAAGTATGTCAAGTCTGTGGTCAAACAAGAGACAGAGTAAGTGTTACAAAACATTTTATTATTTACTTAACTACATTAAATTGTTAAAGACAAATAAGAGGTCACAATTTCAATTAAGGATATACACAGAATACAAAAAAATCGATTTTTCCTTTTTTTTTTGGAACAAGTGATGAAGTACCTTCTGGCACCAGCATGAAGAAGCAGTACACTCTTCTTCCTCTGTTGGCACATTGCAAGGAGAGACAAGGTCTGGCTCTAGATGGCAAACTGAAGCATGAGGACACTAATCTGGCCTCTACAAGCATGTGAGCAACCAGAGCAGATTTTACACACTCCACACACATGTTACTGCTGATTAAACCTATTCAAACAATACTGTCAAATAAACAATCTCCTTTGGCCTTGAAACACACCTTCTTTCTCTGTCCTGCAGTATCAAAGACGAAGTTCTGAAGGAGGTTCAGGGAATGCTTGTGTCTTACAAAGTAGTGGCAAGACTCATTGCTGCAGGGTATGGAGCTGAATTCACCACCACATGCTTATATCTTGTAATGATCATTTCGAATCACATCACATTTCTTCATCTAATTATTTCCCTGTGCCTTATTTCCTCCGAAGAATGGTTGGATCCAGGTATGGATTTATTCCTCTTTTCTTCATGCAATATTTATATTTCAGTCACTACAATCTATCCTTCGAGCTGAAATGGAGTGATATTTTTGTGATTCTCTTAATGTAGTGATGTATCACTTGAGGTTCCATTCAAGCTCATGCATCCTAAACCTGACCCAGGTGAGTAGATCTCCATCCACTGAGCTCTACCTGTAACACAGTAACTAGGTATGTATCAAGGTGTGAATACAATATCAGGCAGAGTATCAGGTAGATGATGAGGTAGATTGCATTCAGATCACTGCAGAAAGGCATTTAATCGGCTTTCCTTTTTGCTGACATCTGTTAGATCTATATCTATCCACTCCAGTAGGCAACCAGCTCGCATTATGATGTCCACACACTTAATACCCGTCTATCCAGATTAGAACACAGTAGCCTGGTGAAATAAAATATCCAACTGATAATTTTCCTTTGTCCTGATTATCACTTTCTCTTCTTATCGTCCATCACACAGCCAAGGAGAGGTAGGACACGTTTTTTCCTTTATATTGGCATGTGGGTTCTTTCCCAGTCCATGTGAGGTGTTGAATTCATTGTTTGACAGAAGGTTTGGCCACACCTCCCTAGTGTATCACCAGCCAATTCCCATCATTCAGTATGGCTTTAATGTACTGAGCTCAACCCACCTAGTTCAAGAAGTTTCTTTGTGACTTCACGATACGATGCTCTATGAGACGCAGTATGAGTTTTGAAAAAGAATGGCCACTGGAAATCTGATGCTGCTTGAAATCGATATGATATTTAAGGTGTTTTCTGTTATAGGATCCTGTTAAATTATAACAAGGCACAGATTCAGTATGAGATGAATCGATTATAAAAGTATCTTTTTATATGAGAAGAGACCTGGGATTTGGGACCTGTCTTGCAAACAGATCTGTCTTCTTCTCTCTGTTTCTCTCTGCTGATCACCAGCGAGTCAGATGATATGGTGTTTGAGGAATTCAAAAGGGTTTACCTGAAGGGGGTGATCGGGGATGATGACGAGTCTCCAACAGAGGCCTAAGGAGGAGGGGCCCAAAGGGCCACCGAGGCTCATCCATACTCAGACATGGTCCCAACAGCACTCACCGGCCGACGCAGCCAAACCTGCCGAGGACCATAAGGAACTGAGAAGACTGGAGGCCACAGTGAATAGATGCAGCTTTAAGCTTCTGGTAGTGTGGCCCAATAGGGTGTTAGCATGACCTATAATGTGCAATAAGGAACTGCAAACAGGAAGTCTTCAGCAAAGATGGTGGTTTACCTCAAGTTTTGTATTGGGTTTGTTTAGTATTTTGTAACTGCAAAGGTGCTTGTTCATTTAGATATGCTGGTTCTGATGTTGAGATTGTCCATGTTTGTTTCACATATTTCTGTGTGTTTGATTGGGAATAGTGTGCTACGAAATAAAAATATCTTTACAATCTTGAAATTATTGTGAATGACAGCAACAATGATTTTGAGCTAAATATTTATTTAAAGTCCTCCCATTCACTGTACTATACACTGTTCATTCCACTGCGGTAAGCTAAATGCATATATCAGTATGATGTGGTTGTGAGCCAAACAGACAGGCTATGTGTTTTTTTTCTCCTTTCATTTCATTAATCACAGAGAACAACTTGATTCATTATTTGAACATTTTATTTCAGATTTATTTGGAAACAGTGAATGAAACAATCCCCTGAATGAATGAAATACGATTCATAATAATTATTAAATATATATATTCAGCGTCTGCTGTTGTCTAACCCCTGTTTACTACAACAGTATGATTCTACATAAAGCGCCAAGCGACAATCGTTAACTTTTCCCTCCCTCCTCTTTTCAGTCCATTCATTACTGTACCCTTTACCCGCAGTAAAGATGCTCTCTGTCCACAATAAACGGTACCATACATCCCACTATAGAGAACATCTTCACTCTCACTCTCACAGTCTCACATTACAGAGAATACACACTGAAAATAGACACGCCTATACAATCTTGCATTCAATCTGAATGAGACAAACCCTCTTTGAACAGATGATCCAGACAGCTCTGATCATCTTACACTAACATGAGCATTCTTTTGTATGGAAAACGGAACAAAGGACTAGGCAATAATGAAGAGAGTACACACCTGCTCTCTACTACACTGTAACATAATCATAACAATTGCACATTTATGACAAAATACACGGTTGGGAGAGTTATGGTATTCTGCAGTTCAACAATAATATTAGATGGAAAATACAATTCTAATTAAAATCAGTGTTATCAGACAACTACAATGAACAACATAGAGTCATAACCAAAATACTGAGGGGGGTAGTGACATAAGTGGAACTGTAGGATTAGTCCTGCCTAGTCTGCTGTTAGGCCAGTATTTAAAGACTAAAAGGCTTTCATCTGAATAATCAGGTTTTTTGGGTTAGTATTTTGAAGTACTGTACTGGTACCTGTATTTGAGTGTTTGGTAAAGTTAGATCTATGGGGCAGGGGTGGGGGTTGGGCCTGGCATTTCACCCCAGGTGTATTCTCTTTGGGGCATGACTACGGGGAAATCCCTACCCAGGGGCATATCACAAGAGTCAGCATTCAGTAGAAAGCCAGAGAAGGTGCTGCTGGCCTCGCTACTGGCATACATGCCATTGGTCGTCATATCCTTGACTTGAATCCACACCCCGTCGCCACTATTGAGGCGAAGCACGACCTGTTGGGAGGCTGTGCCTAGATCAGCTGTGTTAGTGGTCTTCACCACTGGTTGATAGTTGTGAAAGAGCCCCACTTTTAGCACTCTCCCAAAGACAGTGAAGTGGTAGCTGAAGATGTAGGTGCCGTTGGCAGGTGCTATGTAAATACCAGAATGAGGATTGTAATGCCCCTGCATGTTGTAGTGGATATAGGAGAAGACTACAGGCATGTTGGGATTAGGGAAGATGGTGCTTAGTCCTGCCGAGAAAGCTGATTGGACGAGGGGGGCACAAGGCCCTGGCATTCCCGTCATTCCCATTTCTCCGTTATCTCCTTTTTGGCCACTGCTACCCTTCACTCCCTGAGGACCCACCTGACCCTGATCACCCTTTGATCCCTGTAGTCCCTGCGGTCCTGTTGCCCCTTTAGCACCATCAGTGCAGTTACACCTTCCTTGAGGACCCTGGTCACCTTTCTGGCCAACACCCCCTGGCCCACCTGGAACACCTGGGACACCAGCGTCTCCCTTAAGTCCCATGCTCCCTGTTGGTCCTGCTACACCAGGCAGCCCCCTGGGTCCAGCAGGTCCGGGTAGCCCTGGTGATCCTGGGAGTCCCTGGACTGCGTCACAATCCTGGGGACACTGACCCTCATCTCCCTTAGGACCCTGCTCTCCAGCTGGTCCAACAAGACCAAAATCGCCTTTTTCACCTGAAACAGGGGCCATCCGATCATCAGACAGATTCCAAAAGCCAACATTCACCTTACATTTTACAAAATAAAATGAATCCCATTACATTTTCTTGATCTGTTTCAACTGCTACCATGTCTCTTACCTTTGAATCCACGCTCTCCTTTGGCTCCAGTGAAACCCACAAGGCCTTTGTCTCCCTTTAGGCCCTCATCGCCTTTCTCACCTGAGGAAAGGAAACACAACCAACAAAAGAATTTAGACATATGATCGTCTATGTTTTGGGCGGGTTCTTTTATCGCTGTCAGCAGACGTTTACTAACTTTAATTGCCACAGTGAAATGAATGTTCTATGAGAATGCAGATACGGTGTTGTTTACCTTTGATGCCTGGCCTCCCGGTAAACCCAGGGGGACCTCTGAACCCTGTGAGACCTCTGATGCCAGGGCTTCCAGGGCTTCCTGAAACCGGGAACAGAGTCATAAGTGGCCATGGAGGATTAGCATTTAGTAAATTGATCACTAGTGCATTTTACATTTAGAACCCTGCACTTCTAATCCTTGATAATCTCCTTAAAAAGATGCTAAATAACTAAAGTTGTTTGTCGATTTTATTTAGGATATTTGTTTGATCCGAAGTGACATTCTTATATTAAGTGCATGTAGTGAGTTTAGCAGATCATCAGCTTTGCAATAGCAACATACTTAAATGCATTTGAGAGTATAACCTGAGGGTGGGAGGGCATTTGAGGGTGAAACATAACTAGGTGTTGAATGAGCAGAAGTAGATGATTTAGGTGTCAGTTACCTGGCAGACCCCTGTCTCCTCTGTCTCCTTTGGGTCCATGTGAGCCCTGGCAATGGGAACAGATACAGAACCAGGGCACCTGGTCAGCTGAAGGGGGGACAGGGGAATCCAGCAGCATCTGGCAATAGGTAGCATCAGCGGTGCTATCCAGTCCTGGCTGATACATCGAGGTGTCATTAAACATCTGAAAGTCCCTTGAATCAGACAAGCTCATCGCGGATGACAAGGAGAGCCCAAGCAGGAATCCAAGTAGAGTCTGCATTGCCTTGAAAGAGGAAGAGTGGAAGATTGGTATGACATCTAGAATAGAGTGCTTACTGTTTATACATAGCCATATGACACACTATGTTAGGAACAGAACTTGTGGTATAACTGCTGTCTACAACATTCAGGAAACCTAGTATCAATGCAGCACAATAGCTCTGAGAAGCTCCATAAGCACTGAAGTCTGAGATCTCCAATATCAAATATCAGAAGTCCTATTTATCACTGAAATACGATACAGACACGGTTATAAACAAGGTTGTACATACCAGTCCAGTGGAGGGTGTAGCCATCTTCATTGAGTTTGAATCTCTTGAAGTGAATATCTGAGAGTCGGGAACAGCCTTCTTATACACCTGCTCTCATCAGGTCCCTCCCAGCTCCACACCACTCCAGAGGATGGAAGCACTGCCTCTTTGGGAACCTGGGAAAACTGAGGCTTTTGATGGTTATCCTTTCATGTATAAGATGACCTCATTAGGACTTTAGTCCAGAACAGTTCACCACTAAAAAAGCAATGAAACCATGATCCTTCCCATGCATGGGTAATACAGCAGAGGTGTCCATGGGCATGTTACTAGATCCTGTTGGGACCCTTAAAGGTATTATTTATTACTGGGTCTTGGCGAAAAAGAATACCCAGGTGCATTAATTTAGGTCAACTATTATAAGGTAATGATATAGGTCACGTAAGAAAGCCACATCATGTTATTTAGTTATGTATTTACATACAAAAAGATTTTCTAAATTATTGTTATTGGAGAGCGTTTTTGGCATATAATATATATAATTTCAATAATTAAGATGGCAGGATGAAATGTATGTATTCCCTTGTGGAATTTTTCCTGTAAATCCATCGCTTTTTAAGTGACAAACGCTGTAAGGTTAAGCTTCTTGATTCAGAATATTTAATAAGAAACTTGATTGATGCATATAGATTACAAAGTGTTTTTTTCTGATCGCATTTTATTAATTTAGGAGATTGAAAGTAACAGAATGACTACAGTATACCCAGCTGTTAAGAGTATTTAACGCAGATGTATTAAAGTATCCACATTTTAACTACCAGGTATAAATAATAATGTGTTTTTTTATTTGCTGTTGTGAGATGATGGCAATACGTATGTATGAGTTAGCAGGTAAGAGTTTGATGTACTTCCCACTGAACAACACACTACCTGAGTCCTTTCTAACCCTTGTTTTTAAAATGATTGATATAAGGACACTTAACAATAATGCTGCTAAGTTAGATGCAATTATACAGACATAATTCATTCAGAATATGACATTTACCTAGTGTTTGTTGTTTAATTAGTACAGTAATAACATGACCAATGTCTCTCTATCTCTAAATCTGGGCCATCAGCCAGAACTATTCCAATTAGGGGGGATTGAGCTCCCATTGTCTGGAGATGAATCACTGACCCAGTGAGGAGCCAGGGTCCGTCTAAGGGGGGCTATCATGTCTATGGGGGCTATGACCCCACAGCAAAGCTGGAGCTGTGTAGTAAACTGTGGAGCTCATTTCCAGCTTAAGGAACCAGAGAACACTTTATACACCTAGTTCTCCATAATGAGTAAAAAAACATGTGAAATATGATCTTAACCAACAAGGACAACAGACAAAAGCACTAATGTAGCCAAAAAACCTACACCCTATATGTGACCTCATTTACACCAAAGAAAATTGTTTCCCAAGTCCAGTAGACCTTTGTATAAAAGCTTTTGTCAGTTTGTATTCACCATCTTCCAATTTCTGACTTTTTCTCTGCATTCCTGATGAGTAAAGGTACGGATGTTATACAACATGGTTAACTTCCAGTTACTTCCTCCTTGGATTATACACTGACAAGGGTGTATTATTACCCCGTAACTATCACTGATGTTTTTTGTTGTTGTGAAAAACAGGGGCCGAAGCCAAGCTTTTCACTGATGTACAGTATAGGCTAAACAGTTGGTATAAGTCTTTTACAGTTAGATGAACCTATTTACAAAGTATCAGTCAATAGGCCTACATGCCTTCATTATGGTGATCTGTCATCAGAGGGGTGTCAATTCCAAAACTCAATTTGTATTCACTGATGTAGGCTTACTGGTGTAGAACCTTTACGTGATTTATTGAAATCTACTCCTGTTCTTATGATGTGAAGGTGACTTATGAAACTACCGGATGCTTTAAAAATAGAGTAAAAACTAAGTTTGAATTTGCACCAGTTGGGCTGAGTTAACATGTCTCATAGCTAAGTTGCTGAGAATGTCCCTGTACTTACTGTATGTCGCTTTGGATAAAAACGTCTGCTAAATAAATAGATTTCAATGTAAAATGCATGCATGGCGTTTCACTTGCCTCCACATTGAATCTAATCTAATCTACACTTTTGACCGTGTGTTATTCCCCCTTGACCACATGGAGGCACTAACTTTCCTCGGGAATTCAACCAGAACTGTAACTTCAGCTATATTATATCCTGGGGGGGCGAGTTGTAGGATGGCGGTGGCAGTGGAGGCTGAGGCCGCGGCAAGATGCCTGGAAGAATCCTCGGATAGTGAACCAGAACAAGGACATGGTTCTCCGCAGAAACTCATCCGCAAAGTGTCCACATCAGGTCAGATACGAAGCAAGGTAACGTGCAACTTCGATGAGTAAACTTCTGTAATTCAATGCAGGGTTTGGGAGATATCTTCATCTATCGGCTGGATGGCTTGGCTAGGCGGTTTGCTAGCTATTCGCGAGGCCAAATTATTTAGGTTTTTATTTAATTTGAACTATAACTGTAAAGACTTCCATTCTTCTGCCGGCTATTTCACTTTAAATTAGACTGCAAACAGCCTTCTGCATCCGTAACCTCATTTCTAGCTAAACTAGCATCACATAACGGTAACGTTAGCCACCTAGCAAGTTGTACGGGTGGTAGAAATACTAGTATCACTACTACTACTAGTAGTACTACGTTAAGTCAGTGCTAACAGAGATTACTGCAGCCCAGCTGAGCTAGATAGACAACCAGTGATGAACAAAGGCGTCTAAATGTATGTATCAGTATCGAGTTTGTAAACTAATAATGTTTTTGTCGTTGCTAAAATTACATAGGTAAAGTATACATATTTTCTTGTGTTCTCTTAATAATACATTCATAGATAAATCAGTTACAGTGCCTAAAGCCAGCTTTGCTGCAGACGGATGTTAGACTCTTGATTACGGACCAGCTGTTTTACACGGATTTATTTTTGAGCCAAAAAATGCATCATTTGCATCATTCATGGTACTATTTGTGTTCATTTTTATTGAGCACAAGCAAATCAATATTATTTTTCACCTACTCTTATCTAACTCAGCAAACCCGATTTAAATGTAATGGGTGCCAGATTTTTTAGACTATGCATCTTTTGTTTTATCAGTTAGGAAATTATTTATTTTGATGTCATATAGTGCTTAGTGTAATGCTGCACTATTGTATGTTGGCAACATCTAGGTTTTTGAATGATATTACATGGGTTCGTCAATACATTGTTACAAGAGCTGGCAGAGGGTTATAGGTAAAGAAAAGCATTTAATTTGGGGATGAATAAAGTGATTGGAATGGAACTTTTCAGTCAATTGTCTTAAGATTTAAAACAAAGGTAAAAACAAACAAACAATAAACCTGTCCTTCTGTCTAGATGACACAGTTGTTGCCACACTTTCTCCTAACCTAACAGCATTGTAAGGACAAAGATTCATGCTAGTGTTTCATACACTGCAAGCGCACACACACACACACACACACACACACACACACACACACACACACACACACACACACACACACACACACACACACACACACACCATTTCCGTTTGTCAAGAAAGTATCTGTAGAAGGTCAAGTTTCCTGTTCTCTGATGAGAGGGAGGGAAAGATGTTCTAGTGACAAGTTACACTTAGGTTTTGAGTTTTAATTCCACCAGTCGTAGTTATAGAGGACTCAATACCATCATTAAGGATGGACAGCTTGAGGGCAACCCTTTTGGATATCCACAGTCCTGTGAGTCTCCTTTATCTCCTGCTGAACTGCCTAATTTTACCTCTGTTAAAATGAAAACGGAGTCTGCACACAAACTGTTTTTTTGGCCAAATTATCATGCATGGATGCTCTATGTAAAATACAAAATGAAATATAATGCAATTTATTCTTTTAGCACATGTACAATGGGTATTTCACCCTGCAACTTCTCGTTGCAGTCAAATTCTCTCACGAGCAGCTTCTTGAAGATGCTGTTAACTCAATGGTGGACGGGTAGTCTAATCATTGGCTCTCTAGTTCCCCCTAGTGTGTAGTGGAATGGAGTTTTATGTACTGCTTTTGTGTCCCTATGAAAGTAAGCCTATCAATCCTCTATTTCTGTCTGCAACGTATTGTAAATAATGGACTTTATCAACACATGGCTGACTGGGAGGGGACATTTTCTGTAGAAATCCAATAAACATTGTGTGGATTGCTGTCAATTGTTTGATGTCCTTACCTGCTTTCCCAAGTCTAGGTTGATGTGATGGCTGATCCCATCCAGGTCTTAAACAGGAAGGTGAGAGGGTTGGCTTCCTGACCATCCTTTTCTCTTGTGCTTAAAAGACCATCCTGAAGGAAGGGAAGTTAATGAAGCAGACCAACTCTTTCCAGCGCTGGAAGAGACGGTACTTTAAACTCCGTGGAAGGACGCTGTACTACGCCCAGACTGCTAAGGTTGGTAATTCTTTGTATCAAGCTGTGCTTTTGCTTTTGATTGTTCTTTCAATTGTTTGACAGTTGTTTGCCTCCATTGTCCTCAGTCTATCATCTTTGACGAAGTTGATTTGACTGATGCAAGTGTGGCTGAATCCAGCACCAAGAACGTCAACAACAGCTTCACTGTGAGTCAGTCTCTCTCTCTCTCTCTCTCTCTCTCTCTCTCTCTCTCTCTCTCTCTCTCTCTCACAAGTGTGCTAAAGATATAGAGTTTGTTACTGTGTGTGTTTGTGTAGATCTCTGTTTTCTGTGTAAACACCCCAAAAGGTTGCCTCATACACTCATATGCAGGAACTCTGTCTTTGTTATCAGAAACTGGTAGAGGGGTATTCAGGCAGCCAATCAAATGTTTGCCTGTCCCTTTATGTGTTTCAAAGGAGGCTTCCTAGCAGCCTTCACCACTCCCCTCCCCCTAGCCCACTCAGTGGACTTGACGTGAAGACAGGAAGTTGACGTGAGTCACAGAGGCAGATGGGGGAGGAGCCTTGCCCCCTGTCTGCTCTAAGAGCAAGGCTGTTTGAGTGGAGGGGCAGCGTATTGAGGCAAGTCTTGAGAAACAGAGGAACTCTGAGAGAGATTTCTTGTACTAGACCAGCTTAAGCGACTACAGAAATACCTGGAAGAAAATATTTATAGTGTACACTGTGGACCTCTACAGACTAGCTCAAACGAACACTAAGGGAGATTTCCTGGACAACAGACCAGGCGCAGACTTTTTATATCCTTTCAGGCTATAGACCTGACAAACAGAATATTTTATGAAGAAGATCAATATTTAACCACCCCATGGACTGCCTCAACGCAGTTTAGGTTGTGTCTGCTGTCAGGAGGGAAGTCGGTGAAAGAAGTTGGCAAAGAAACGACAAAGCTCTGCGCTGGTTCTCCAGACACAGATGAGAAGAGCAGAGTCTGGAAAAGTAGGAGAAAGAGGGGGAAGACTGAGCCCAACTGGCTGTACTGCACCCTAGAAGTAAGGCAGAAAAATGTCTGGAATGACAGTGGGTGGGGGCAAACACAGAAACTAGAGGGTTTTCCAACTGGTCACCCAGTCCTCGTGTGCTCTGTCGGCCCAGCTGGCCACATGTGTCTTGAGTCATTGTGGCGTTGTTTACGGTCTGCTATAGAAATTCTCTGAAGCTGGCCTGTTGTGCGTGTGTGTGTGTACGCACGTGTGCATACACAGCATCAGCTAGCATGAGTTGTGTGTGTTGATTCTTAGTGATGTCCGAGGCCCACATGGGAAGGGCTCTGTCTAAGCAGAGATCAGACTAGCGTAGATCCAGATCAGAGACGGGTGTTCCTCCTCAGCCTGGGCTTCAGAGAGAGACATTGTGATAACATTGTCTTGAGCAAGGTCAATGACACAGTTGGGGATTGGTGAAAACGGAATGTGAAGCTTTGCCTTGCCTGCCTATTATGTTACTGAAATATAACCCTTCAGTCATTTGATATGATGGACTTGAGTCAAGGTTATGGTTATGAATGTCTGCATGGAATCCGGGGGTATTGATCACTCATGCTTGTTCTTCCTGGTATCCCGGCTGGAATATTGTCTACGTTTACAAACTGAATCCACTTCCTTATCTCCATTAGCTTCCTTTACTTGTTTGGCCCTTAATTCTCCCTCTCTTATCTGACTCTGCCTCTAATCTAAGGACTATTGGATTTTGCACCGTTTCCCTTACTTGAAACACTGTATTCCTCTCAGCCATTTTAAGTATTTATGGGTTTGTTTATCGCATCAATCCTTTAAAGGCCATCCTACGTCCATATTTGGATTCCTGCTTTATGGTGTGTGTGTGTGTGTGTGTGTGTGTGTGTGTGTGTGTGTGTGTGTGTGCGTGTGTGCGTGTGTGCGTGTGTGCGTGTGTGCGTGTGTGCGTGTGTGCGTGTGTGCGTGTGTGTGAGGGAGTGTGTTGTTTGCGGCTCTCTGGCAGAGGGAAGCGTGTGACTATTTTTATCCGTGTGGGAACAGCAGTGCCTTTGTGAAGCAGCTGTGGAGGAAATGGACTGCATGGCTGACGTGTTCTTTCAAACTCAACTTGACTTGCTCACTTTTTTTTTACTTCAGGACCAATGAACCCAGTCTGATCAATTCCCAAGCAGGCATTTCTCATGTACGCACTAAAGCCACCCTGCTAGCCGGGTTAGAACAAGCCCTGCTGTCTATGGTGGACTGGAGCTTGCTTTTTCTCTTGTCTTCAGAGCTGGTCACATGGCATTGCACAAGCAACCACATCATATTTAGCCTCTTGAGTCTTTGTGTGTGTGTGTGGGTGTGGGTGTGTGTGGGTGTGTGTCTTGCCCCATGCCGCCGGTGGGTCTCATGCTATTTCTATATCTGGATGAGGCTTTAACTGTTTTCAGAACAGCAATTAAGTAAAGGCCAAATGAGTTCACATGACTAGGTAATGAGTCTGTGTTTTCTTCCTCACCCTCTAGTGTAACACCAACACATGCTGTTTTTGATCTCTGTTTCTCTCTTTCTCTGCACAGCTTATCACTCCGTGCCGTCGACTTATTCTGTGTGCGGAGAACAGGAAAGAGATGGAGGACTGGATGGCAGCGCTGAAAAGTGTCCAGAACAGGGACCCGTTTGAGGTGAGTTCAGGGTTTGTGATCTCAGTCTCCCTTCCTGCTTTATGACACACTCTCTGACCGTCCCTCCTCCCTTTGTCTCCCTCCCTCCTTCCCTGCAGTCTACCCAGTACAGCATGGACCACTTCTCTGGGATGCACAACTGGTATGCCTGCTCACACGCTCGCCCTACCTACTGCAACGTCTGCCGGGAGGCGCTGTCTGGAGTCACGTCACATGGACTGTCCTGTGAAGGTACTCACACACACGGGCACACACTCGTATAGGCCCTAGAGCAGTGGTAGAGGGTAGGGTTCCCATTTTTGAAAATGTGCTTACTAAGAAATTCTTAGAAATGTACCAGATAATTTCAGAGCAGTTTTGAAATTGGACCATACAAAAGCCCTAAAGAAGAATTGGGGTTGTGAAGCAACTGCGTTATGTAGCCACAGCCTGACTCTGAGACCCTCTCTGCGGTGTCCCCTACAGAGCGCCCAAGGTAGTGTTGCGCTTTAACAGTGGGTTGTTGTTGACCCAGTGATCTTTTCACTCAATAGTGTTATATGAGCCGTGGGGGAAGTGAAATGCTGTATGTAGTAACCCGCCCGATGCTGTAACATTACACTCCCTCACATTCTCCCTCACAGTCTCTGTGGAACTCTAGACATGTTGTCTAATGTAATTTTTATGACACAGCATCTCAGTGATAGATGCTTGGGTCTTTGCGTGTCTCTGTCTGTGTGAGCCTGTCAGAGTATATTGGTAATGCGTGCTTGTATCTGTAGGTCTACAGTACATGCTATGCTGACTCAATGAATGTGTCTGTCCCCTTCAGTGTGCAAGTTCAAAGCCCACAAGCGCTGTGCGGTCAGAGCAACTAACAACTGTAAGTGGACCACACTAGCATCCATTGGGAAAGACATCATTGAAGATGAGGATGGGGTAAGTTCAAAGGTCAGAGAGGAAGGCTGTCCAGCCTCAACTCAGGGAAACCAGGATAACCTTTCCCCATTTTTTCAGTACTTCATTCAAGCCTCTCATTTAGCCTCTCATTCTTTTTATTTAAGAAACAGAACAGTCAGAACAACCTTTTTGGTTCTGTTGTCACAGGTTTAGTCAGGAATTTCTCCCAAAAGTACCAGTTATAATTAATTCATCTTAATATGGTGTATTACACAATCGGCACTTTTCTTCGCAAAGAAATACTCTTGGGAGCGATTTAAACTCCACTCTAGTCAGCAGGGGGTTGAAGTCAGATGGCGCATCATGTCCTGTCAACAAAGGCGCAACACAGAACAGGGCAGGGCTGCTGGGGCTCATAATGGAGAGGTAACAGGATGCTCTGCAGAAACAAGGGAAAGTTGGTGCAGTTGAACTTGACGTATTCATTACACAACACCTGTGCGTGTCCAAAACACGTGTTCTTCAGTCAGAGACAGAACCTCATTTGCCCCCTATGGTTGTCTCTGTCTCAGATCTCTATGCCACACCAGTGGTTAGAGGGAAACCTGCCGGTCAGCGCCAAGTGTACGGTGTGTGATAAGACCTGCGGCAGCGTGCTACGGCTGCAGGACTGGCGCTGCCTCTGGTGCAAAGCCATGGTGAGCGGCTGTTTGACATGTGGAGGGGTTGAAGATGTAAATAATCATTGGTGTTAAACTTGTGCCATCAAGGGCCAAGAGGGTGCAGGTTTTCATGTCAACCAAAGCAGTACACCAGCTGATTTTGCTAACGAGTTCATCTACTGAGTGAAATCCAGATGGTGTTGTGCTTGGTTGTGAAGTGAACACCTGCACCCTCTTGGCCCTCGATGGCACGAGGTTTGACACCGATGATGGAAATGGTGACGGAACTGAAGGCTGTTTTCCTTCTGTCCAGGTTCACACAACATGTAAGGACCAGTTGTCCATCAAGTGTCCCTTGGGTCAGTGTAAGGTGTCTGTCATCCCCCCCACAGCCTTAAACAGTATAGACTCTGATGGTGAGTACCAACATCCCCCCATCTCCGCTCCACCACAGCTGTGTGTGCAGATCTGAGGTCTGTCTCACGATGGCATCATGTGGCTTCTGTCAGGGTTCTGGAAGGCCACCTGCCCCCCCTCGTGCACCAGCCCCCTCCTCGTATTTGTCAACTCCAAGAGCGGAGACAACCAGGGAGTGAAGTTCCTGAGGCGCTTCAAGCAGCTGCTCAACCCCGCCCAGGTGTTTGACCTCATGAACGGCGGGCCGCACCTGGGGTGAGTGTGCCGGTGCTGTCTTAGCTGGGCCGAGCGCTCGGTGGGTATTTGGAGAACGCTAACGTTTCCCCAAACTCTTCTGTCTGGAACAGTCTGCGGCTCTTCCAAAAGTTCGACACGTTTCGGATCCTGGTGTGCGGGGGTGATGGGAGTGTGGGCTGGGTCCTCTCAGAGATCGACACGCTGACTCTCCATAAACAGGTATGTTCGACCATCACACACACACACAATTTTCCTAGCTGAGCTTCTCCAGCTCTCTACTTCACTAGCCCAACCTCGGAGACTGCTCTCATCGCCTTTCTTTTGTTTGAATCACACTGCCCTCTGCTGGAGGAGTGAGCAGCTCTTTAAAACAGAACTGGCCTGGCTCAGGAACTCAGGAATAATTAGTATGCCGCAGGGATAGGACGCACCCTGCTGAATATGTAGCGGTCTGTGCCC
Source organism: Neosalanx taihuensis (assembly GCA_030340665.1). Classification (NCBI taxonomy): domain Eukaryota; kingdom Metazoa; phylum Chordata; class Actinopteri; order Osmeriformes; family Salangidae; genus Neosalanx; species Neosalanx taihuensis. The sequence continues at coordinate 7,965,328 of CM059297.1, read as the reverse complement.
TCCCCTTAACTCCTTGCTATCCTCAAAGAATGAGCTCACAGTGTTCCCTGTTGCGTGACAGTGCCAGCTGGGTGTGTTGCCCCTGGGCACAGGGAACGACCTGGCCCGGGTCCTGGGCTGGGGCTCAGCCTGCGATGATGACGCCCAGCTGCCACAGATACTGGAGAAGCTGGAGAGAGCCAGTACCAAGATGTTGGACAGGTGAGGGAGATGATGAGCCAGCCAGACCAGGCGAGAGGTTTCACAGTCTACATTTCAGGAAGGCCCCTATGGAGCCAGTAGTGTAACCGTCCTGGGTCGTCCCACAGGTGGAGCATCATGGTGTACGAAACCAAGTTCCCACGGCAACACTCCACATCCACTGTGACTGAGGACTGCAGCGATGACTCTGAGGTAGGCAGCCATGGCTCCCTCTTTCGCAGCTAACTTCCAGCAGTCCTGTGTGTCTGACTCCTGCCTGGGGTCCTGCTGACCCTGACTGTTGTTGTTCCAGGTCCAGCATATTCTGACCTATGAAGACTCTGTGGCAGCTCACTTGTCCAAGATCCTGACTTCAGATCAACATTCAGTGGTCATCTCCTCTGCCAAGTATGTCTGATAGTCCCACAGCACCGTACACTAGCATACTTTTACTGTAGCATCTACCCCCATCTGAATGTTCATCTCTGCCTTTCCATCTGTAACCCGTGTGTGTGTTTGCCAGAGTGCTGTGTGAGACAGTGAAGGACTTTGTGGCTCGCGTGGGTAAGGCCTATGAGAAGAACACAGAGAGCTCTGAGGAATCTGAAGCCATGGCCAGGAAGGTGAGCACAGTGTGTTTATCCCAATGCATGAACCACCAGGGAGGGATTTGATTATCTTGCAAATCGAGATTTTTTTAAAAATTTAATTAACTTTATTCAGTTGTTGACCATGTGTGAGTTGATGTTATCTAAACTAGAAAGACTAATGTAATGTGTGCTTTGATGCTTTCCTATTAGCTGTAGTTATTTGATGTCAAAGTAGTTGGATTGCTCGTTTTCCCATTTCTCTGTGCATAGATTTGCGCACATCCATTACATTGTATTGGCCTAATGGTTGTTCTGGAAGTCCTGTTGTTGCATGGCTGACTCTGGTTGATTGGCGCAGTGCGGCGTGCTGAAGGAGAAGTTAGACTCTCTGCTGAAGACGCTGAACGAGGAGGCTCAGGCCTCTACAGTCATGCCTGCCCCCCCTCCCACCATCGCTGAGGAGCAGGAGGAGGGCGAGGGGGTCCTGGTGCCCCCCCCTCATGCCCCCGTGGCCCCCTGCTCCCCAAGGACCACCTCTGCCATCTTCAAACCCCGGGAACAGCTCATGCTGCGGGCCAACAGCCTGAAGAAAGCCATCAGGCAGATAATCGAACACACTGAGAAAGGTGAGGCAGGGAACCACCCCCCCCCCCCTTCCCCTTTGTCATGAGCAGATGGTTTGCATGCCTTGCATGCCATCCTCCATGTTTGACTAGTCTGCATCTCTCTCAGCTGTGGATGAGCAGAATGCCCAGACCCAGGAGGTTTTTGCTCTGGGGGCCGAGGAGGAGGAAGAGGAGGAGGAGGACGACCACGACAAACTCTCGCTGCAGTCGTCTTACAGCGGTATAGCCAAGAATCGGCCGCTACGCAGAGGTCAGTGGTGACTCTGACATCCATGAAGACATGCCTGGTCTGATGGTGGTTTCCAGCAGAGCATCTTCTCTTGTTCGGTTGTTTACCCAGGTCTCTCTCTCTCTCTTTGTGTCTGTAGTATGTAAGACACCTTGTGAGAAGCTTATAAACAAGGGAGCCCTGTCATTGGGTAGTTCTGCATCACTTCCTGCCCAGACAGGAAGTAGAGAAAACATGCCAATGCTCAACACCAAGATTCTCTTCCCAAGTAAGATGATTAATGATACAATATTTGTGGTAAAAAAAAAGAATATACAATATCTGTGGTGTCTGCCTGTGTTTTAATGGAATGTTTGTGTTTGTTGTAGGTCTCCGAGCTGGAATATCTGGCTCTCTCTCGAGTAGCTCTGTCATCAGCAGACTGCTGGTGAATGCTGACCCCTTTAGCTGTGATCCAGAAACCTTGTACGTCCCTTTCAGTCCCTTTTGCTTTCTATTTTTGCACTTTACTGATATATATTATTATTGGAAAAAAATTATGGTTGTGTTAGGTGTATAATTGAATCCCTTCAATTGAATTAAGCGGTTACTTTGGTCTTTGTTTGATTTCAGTGACTGTTACACTGAGAAATGTGTGATGAACAACTACTTTGGGATCGGACTGGACGCAAAGATCTCCCTGGACTTCAACAACAAGCGAGATGAGCACCCGGAGAAGTGCAGGTAATTTCCATCACTACTTTCAGAGTAGAAAGAATAGATGTTTATGCGCAACTCCACCAACTCAACAAGATGTGGGCCACATTTCAGTTGTTTTTGTTTTGTGTTGCGTTCTAGTTTCTGTGTGTGTGCTCAGTCACTGTGTTACTCTGTGGGTCTGTGTTCAGGAGTCGCACTAAGAACATGATGTGGTACGGGGTTCTGGGTACCAAGGAGCTGCTCCATCGGACCTACAAGAACCTGGAGCAGAAAGTGCTGCTTGAGGTAGGAAAACACCAGTCGGCCATGTTGGATCTGACAGGCCTGACCCAACACAGTTTCCCCATTCTTGACTGATTCCAGAAATTATTGAATAGAGTGCTGGCTTAGATAGAAGCTTGATAGAGAATCAATCATCAATTGACGAAAGTGTCCAGTTTGATTAGGCATTTTGTTCTGAGTGTTTTGCTAGTTCTCGTTTGAAAGAGAAACAGAGAAACGATGGGGTCATGTTGAGCTGACTGGCAGCAGACTGGTTATGTAACGGTGTGTTTTGGATTTCAGTGTGATGGGAGGCCCATTCCTCTGCCAAGTTTACAGGGCATCGCTGTGCTCAACATCCCCAGTTACGCTGGGGGCACCAACTTCTGGGGTGGCACCAAGGAGGATGATGTAAGAGACCTGTGTGTTGCATAACTGTCACTCTATTGTCAGCTGGTTGCAAGCCCCTCCAACCGTAACAAACTAATGTCCCTCGCAGACATTTACAGCACCCTCATTTGATGATAAGATCCTGGAGGTGGTGGCTGTGTTTGGCAGCATGCAGATGGCCGTGTCTCGGGTCATCAACCTGCAACACCACCGCATCGCTCAGGTACGCTGCACAGGACTTAGGGCTGCGGTCAGGGATAGTACACAGTACAAAATCTGCTCAGATGTCGCATTGGTGTGAAGGGATCTGCTGACTGCAAATGTCTTGTCTCAGTGTCGTACGGTGAAGATCACCATCTTGGGGGATGAGGGCGTGCCTGTACAGGTGGATGGGGAGGCTTGGGTACAACCTCCAGGATACATCAAGATCATTCACAAGAATCGCACCCAGACCCTGACCAGAGACAGGGTGAGGACAGCTCCAGTCACCTCCCTCACAAACATTCACAGGATGCGCATAGTCCGTATCCCATAATTCTTGGTAACTGAAAGAGTTAGTGTTGTTCTTCAGGCCTTTGAGAGTACGCTAAAGTCCTGGGAGGATAAACAGAAATGTGAGTTCCCTCGGCCCCAGCCGCAGCACGCACTGCAGCCAGAGACCGTCTCAGAAGAGGAGGCTTCCCAGATCAACGTGTTCGGCCAGGCTGCCGGCGCCCTCATTCACAGGTAACATGGTCTCACATCGGAGGGGTTTGGGTGAACGGGTGGGATTCGTCCCAAAAATGTTTGGTCAAACTTGTAACTGGTTTCAGCATCCGGGAAATTGCTCAGTCTCACCACAACATGGAACAGGAGCTGGCCCATGCTGTGAACGCCAGCTCGAAGGCCATGGACGTGGTCTATGCCAACTCCAAGAGCTCAGGCGTGAGTAACAACATTCAACAACTGGGTATAAAGCAGGTAAAATTGTAAATAGTTTGTAATGTTTTTTTATTTCTTTTTCGTCTCCCAATACTCCCAGGGTCTCAGTTGCAGTGTTGTGGTTCAGATGGTCAGTAACGTCAAGGCTCTGCATAGTGAGACAGAGCTTCTGCTCGCTGGCAAGATGTGCTTGGTAAGTCTGTTCCACCCCCACATACACACTAGCTGTTTCTAGGTGTGGCTTCGTCCCCTGACCTCCTGTGGTTGTGTGTCCCTCTCTAGCAGCTGGACCCCCCTCAGAAGGAGCAGCTGAGCGCAGCTCTGGGCAGCGTGGCCCTTCAGCTGCGCAGGCTGGTGGACATATCCTGGCTGTGCCAGCTCATCGAGCCAGGGGACGATGAGGTACTCCTGCCTCCTCTCTGTCGCGTCCGCAGGTCCTTCACGTTCCTACACACCGGCCACTGTGTCAGGGTAGCGGTGTGTAGATCCTAGACGTTAACGGTGTTGATATTTTTTTTGTTGTCTCGCGTCTACAGGGAAACCTGACGGATTTTACCAAGCGAAGTCGCAGCACTAAGTTCCGCCTCGTGCCCAAGTTTAAGAAGGACAAGAACAACAAGAACAAGGAAGCATGCGCCACTCTCACTCTGCCAGGTAGCTTTTTCCTCTCTTTCTCTTGGTCCCTCTTTCTACTTCCCAACCCTCCAATCCACCACCCACCCCACCCCCGAGAATCCTTCTGACAACACTGGGTGAATTGATTCGGGAAGATTTGAAAATCAAAAGATCCCATCACTTTGATAAATCACGCTCAACAATTTCTGACGTCGCCACAATCGTCTCACACGCCAAGCTGAGGTTAGTCTTTCTGATTGGCTCCTAAAATCAATCAATCCCTTTCTGGCGTAAGTTCCCCAGAAAGCAGTGCTGTGGGCGATTAGTTGCGTCTCTCTCCCTCTCTCTCTCTCTCTGGTGTCTATGATTGGGTCTGTCTCTGAAGCACTTCCTTTCTGCAGTGCACCAGTGGGGCACAGAAGAGGTGGCCGCCTGGCTGGAGCTCATCTGCCTCACAGAGTATAAGGAGATCTTTATCGGGCATGATGTACGTGGGGCTGAGTTGCTGCACCTGGAGAGGAGGGACCTCAAGGTAGAGCTCACCGGCTGGGTCTCTCTGGGGAGGGGCTGCTCACTTCTCTTCAACTCCCTGATCTGTGCGCGTCAAATTGGCGTATCCCCGATTTACTGGAGAGGACCAATGAGGAAGTGTTGTTTGGTTTAACATCTGTGTGACCCATTGCAGGACCTGGGCGTGACGAAGGTTGGCCACATGAAGCGCATCCTGCAGGGTATCAGAGAGTTGAGTCGCAGCAGCAGTGCCAGCGAGGCCTAGGCTCCTTCCTGTACAGCTGCATGTGCTGCACCAGCAGCAACCCCCCCTGTGATGTCACCGAAATCAGCCATACCTCCGAATTCTGAACCACAACCAAACCAGACTCATCCAGTCAGTTTCTACAGCAGTGCCTTCACACACACTCCCTCTCAGTGTCAAGACCGACCACTCGAATCATGACCCAAACCGCCAGGGAATAGGTTTGGAGGGGGAAGGGCCAGGAAGATATTACAGGGAAGTCAAGAGGGCTGATGACTAGGAACAAAAGCCTGATAAACTCAATTAACCACAATGCCTGATTAACAAACCAGCCCAAAATTCTGCTGGACAGTGATAATGGACCAAGTGGCACCTGAGCCTTTAAACCTGTTTTAAGTCAGGACCTTAGAGACTGAACAGGGAAACCTGAGCTTTTTAGCTAAGCATCATGAGCTGTAAACCTGCCAGAATATATAGCAGACACCATAGATTTATCTATAATTTCCACTGACTGGATCAATTCTAGAAAGAGTTTTGTATTGCAGTATATATTTATTACATATAATGTACCAGATGTGTTGTCCAAGTGTAAATGGTTTCCCTAGGAATTGACGTGGGATGCCAGGAAATGTGCTCCCCAACAAAAAACAAGACGAGAATAGTCTGAGCTTCAAAGATGAGCAGTGACAATCTTATTGTACATACAATTCACCTCCATCTTTCACCCCACCACAGTGTCAGTCATTTCTATATCTCTTTGTGTACTTTCTTGGTTCCTTAGCATCTTTATTGATTTCAGTATCACTACCTGGATGGTGCCTAAGGGTTTGTGTTACATCTATACAATGAGCCTCATTTTCCCCGGGTATTGTCTTGCCTTTTTTTTTTTAAGTAACACAAGCTTTTTCTGATATGGAGAAACACCAACCTCAACAATGCCTTTTTTACTGTCTGCTTCATATCAGTAAGGCTCAGGAAGTTTGGGGAATATCTTCGCACAATTTGGTGTCAAATAGATTGTAGTGGGTCTTGGTCACATTGTCAACAATAAATGTGGCTATCATTTCCAGTCCCCCCAGTGTGTTTAATATTTTGTCCTGTTTCTTGCTGTGGGACGCGTGACAAGTTTATAATCTGTTCCCTGTTTTTGCAAACAGTGTGAGATGTTTTTTTTTTATGGTCATATCATTTCCATTTGTAAAATGTTCTGTGGGGTTGTCTTGTCCATTATTGAAAACTGGTTTAAATCTACAGCTGGTCCCTGTATTTATTGATAATTTATGTTTTGAAGTAATACTGTATCCAACACCTTGTCTTTTACTTTGTACATTAGCCACTGCTGTAAAATATGTCAGTTTTGTACAGTGAAATACCAGTATCCTTTAATTAAATGTTTGTTTGTGACTCATTTTATTATTCTGGTTCATTCTGAAAACAGTGTAGATTGAATGGTGTTGACACAAGCATGAGGGCAGATTTGGTGTGTCAATATTTAGAATCTGGTTAACGATCAAACACCAAGCTTCTCAGAAGTCCTTCATTTTAGTGGACTCTCAGTGAGAAAGGTAGGCTGAACTCATTTAGTGGAGCAGTGTTGGGTCAACGGAATGGCTAGTTGTACCTGTACCTTAGTTTCCAGAATTGAACATTAATCTGGAAGTCAAAGAATTTTGTTACAAAATGAATACTTTTAAATGTGACGTGTGGAACCTGTTTCCATTCAACATGCAAAATATACAGGATAGAGAATTGTGTCATCTGACTATACTTTGCTAAATTGAATTTGGTGTAGTCACTGGGTTGACCCTTGGAACAGTCTATATTGTTAACTAAATAGTGACCTTTACTTTAGAAAGCCTCTGATGTGAGATGTTGCTGTCAGAAGTTTGGCTCCAAATAGTTTTACTTTTGAGCCTTTTTGGCTCACTGCTAGAATCAAAAGGTAGGACAAACTTGTTTTTCAGTTCCTGTGTTTTTTAACTGTTCAATAATGGTATCCTTGAAACATTTGGCACAATTGAGGCACAGGCCTAATGTCATGTATTTCAAGCAGCAACCGGTTCTGAATCAAATCATTTGACATGATCAAAGCTTTGCGGTGCATTATGTTACAATAACATGTCGAAACAGTATCAGAGTCTCATGATCTTTTGGAGGATCTTTTGTTATTAGTGTGTGATCTTTTATCAGTGTTCCTGGAGCACAACAATGCAGTGCAGCTCCTCCGAACACGGCGGCCGAGAGCGAACTCCTTCCTGGAAGAGATCATGCCTGGAAACCTGGAGCGGGAGTGTTATGAAGAGACTTGCTCCCAGGAGGAGGCAGCGGAGATATTTCAGACAAGAGAGAAGACGGTACAGTGCTGTCCATAGCAGGATCACCCCACCCCCCCTCCTCTGCATATACACACCACCCTCAAACCCCCTTCTGTTTTGTTTTACAGATGGAGTTTTGGTACAGGTATAAGAGTAAGTTCAGGCTACCTGTTCAAATAGCACTTGGTTTTGTTAAATAAGAGTCTTAAAAGGGTCTCATTCAAGCTCTGCATGTTTTCTGTTAAATAGATCTAAACCATTGCTCCTTCAACCCTTGTCTCAATGGTGGAATCTGCACTGTGGATCGAAATGAACACCTCTGTTTGTGCCCCCCACGATATGACGGCAAGGACTGTTCCATAGGTGTGTATATCCATACATGCCTAATTTCCAGGTTCTGAGACCCTCTCCCACATACACAATCCATTAACAGTCACATGCTTGTTCTCCTACAGAGGTGTTTGAGTGCCAGTACCAAAATGGTGGCTGCCTGCATTACTGTACCAACCAGGAACGCACGTCCAGCGTCCTGTGTAGCTGTGCCCAGGGATACAAACTGGACGAGGATGGAAAGAGCTGCTCTAAAGCAGGTGGACATTATAAACACACCACTAAAATACTATCAGAAAAGCACCACTGTCCACAGATTTCTTTTGTCATAGTTAAAGGTTTTTGAGATGTGTAACGCTAACTTTTATATGACTGTCTTTGTCAGTACCATTCCCATGTGGTAAAAAGCAAAGTGAATTTCCTCATCGACGGTCTGTGTTGGACGACTCCCAGCACATTACCTCAACGTCACCCTCACCCTCAGTCTCACCCCTTAATAATTCTTATGGAAACTTGACTTTGGAGGGAAACTCCACCTATCCACAAATTAACTCCAGCCAGTGGGCAGAGAACAGCACAGAAGTCCTGGATGACGTTGGCGAAGACACTCGTATAGTGGGTGGTCAGCTGGAGAAACAGGGGGGGAGTCCGTGGCAGGTGCAGTAGGAAGGCTAAAGTGGTGACCTCAAACAATTGGTTTTCTTCCCTAATGGTCAATGGGGCTTCTGACTGTTGTAATCATGTGGTTCTGTGCAGGTGTTGATCCGGAGAAAGGACGGCTATGGGTTCTGTGGTGGAACCCTGATAAGCCAGCGCTGGGTCGTCAGCGCAGCACACTGTTTCTCAGACACTGTTCCTGACCATGTAATCGTAGGTGAGGACGTGTGACCGCTGAGACTCAAACATGTAATGGTATGTGTTGCTCTTAATTAATGCTCTGTGTTTCTGCAGGAGACTATGACAAGCAACGGCCCGATAAAAACGAACAGATGATCATGGTGGAAAAGGTGGTGGTTCACCCTCACTTCCATGAATACACCTTCGACAGTGACATTGCTCTGGTCTACCTCGCCCGTCCAGTGGTCCTGAGCACAATCGCCATCCCTGCCTGCCTTCCCAACGACCACCTGGCTAAAGAGCTGGACAAGGAGGATATCCGGGGCGTGGTGACAGGCTGGGGGGCCACTCAGTTCCAGGGCCGCTCCTCTCGCTTCCTCAGGAAGGTGGTCCTCCCCATGGTGGATCAGAAAAAGTGCATCCTCTCTACAGAACAGGTGGTAACGGACAATATGTTTTGTGCTGGCTATCTGGAGGCCAAGATGGATGCCTGCAGCGGGGACAGCGGCGGGCCTTTTGTGGTCAACTTCAGAGGGACATGGTTTCTGACTGGAGTGGTGAGCTGGGGTGAAAGGTGTGCTGCTAAGGGGAAATATGGTGTTTATACCAGACTAGGTAACTACCTGCACTGGATCCAAGACACTATAAAGCTACAGGAACAGATCAGCAGCCAGACCTGAAATTCCACTGGACTGAAAACAAACATACCAAATCTGGTGCTTAAGAGTCACAGGTTTAGAAGTAGTTGTCCAACATTATATTTTGTGAATAAACTGGCACCTACCCTATGGTGAATATTGTATTTAACACCCCAATAATCCTGTCAGTGCCATTTGCACAATCTTTAGTATTCCTGTCTAATGTGAAAAGACCAATATGCGAATGAGTCACCCTGTTGACAAGTATTTTTGGTGACTAAAATAAAAGGTTACCTACAGTATAAGTTTCTTATCTCCAAGCATTAATAAACAAGCAATGAGGTCCAGAAAAAAGGAATAAGGCATGAGCAGGATGATGGAACCCTCTTTAATAGGAAAGTAACATTTGAGCTGGCACACTATGGACACATATCCATACTGCTCCTATAGAGGGTTAACATGAAATAACAATGTGTTTTATACATCCAAAGGCTTGCTGAGGACCGGCCAAGCCTGTGACGACATCATACATTCAGAGACTGAAGCCGGGCAGAGGCTTAAAATACCTTAAAAAACTAAAGCTGAGGGGGGGAACCTGAATGAATCACTTTAAAATATCAGAGGGGCATGTGGTTTCCCTGGACACTGATCTTCACGGCGTGGCCCGTCTTTTTCATTCGCTTGATGTCAGCAAAGCGACGCATCTGTTTGTCCACCCGAGACATGCCTTTCTTTAATGGACCCTGGGGGGGGAAGAAGGAGGAACATGCAGATTACAGACCGCAAGGTGGCAGGAATTTGGTCTTGCCCAACCGTGTCACATCACCAATGTGCTGAGAATCTAAATGTATAAAAATCACTTCACACCAAAAGTATAAAACCAAGCCAGACAACATTAGCAACAGACATGCCCTATGATATGTCTAGTATGACAGGTATAACCTATTTGCAGGGATGTTAAGTTTACAGTTCAAGCCTCAGTTTGCCCATCCCTAATCATCAGTGGACCAGTTAGTTGGGGGAAGCTTGGAGAGTGGAACTACACTTGAGACAGGCATCTCTGCACACGGCACGCCAGGCACCAGTGACATGCAGGTGGCACTTACTGCCCCCAGTGGTGATAGGAGGTACTATAGGGGCATATGGTTTCCCTCCACACTGATCTTCACCGCTCCTTGTAGGCGCTTTCGCTTCCTCTCCTCTGCAATGCGCCGCTTGTGCTTCTCCAATCGACTCAGCCCTTTCTTAAAGCCACTCTACAGGAACCAATCATATCTCAGCATCCTAAAGCTATTTCCTCCGAGGACGCGCATCTTGACAAACATCCAACAAGACTACAGAGCCTTGTCTGAACTGACTCCACACCAGCATGTTTAAAAACTCTGATCTCAGGCCACAGAGGAGGACCTGAGGCGCCCTCAGAGGCATTAACAAACGTACCCGGCTGGATTCCACCTCCACGTTCCATTTGGGTCGAACCACATAGTCCTTGTTGGACGGCATGGGAACCCTGGCACGGGCACAGAACCCTGGGTCTCCAGGACGTAGGGCTCTGATGGGGGGGAAACACACAGGCACCACTCAGGAGATAGACACATGCCAAGAACTTAGCACACTTGACACACGTCAGTTAAGACAACTCACTTCTCCTCCCCTGTGAGCACCTTCTCCAAATCTCTGCGTGGAGTCTGACCCCCTGAGCTGTGGAGAGAAGAGAATACCTGTCAGTGGTTTGAGTACAGAGGTCCTCAGCCAGTATCCAACAAGCCCAGCACACTAGTCCCAACATGCGATTACCATCATTCCTCACAAGGGTTAGAGCAGCCACAATCCCAATAAAGCTGGACATTACAGTATCAGAAACAAATACATGAACTGAGGTACAAAAATAAAGATTATTGACTCCATAAGACAAAATGCAAAATGGACAATTGTCAACCTGCTTCGAGAAGTGAAGTTACATGAACATATGAAGAGAGGGAAGGTTGTGACAGGGTGAAAAGTGGGCAGGATAAAACGCAGGTTAACCCTTTACTGCCGACTGAGGAGCGTTTCTCTTTGACTGCTGACAAACGGACATCTGCCTTTACAACAATTTCAACGCAAACACTGGTAGTTCTAATAACGCTGAAGGAAAGGGGACCTGAAGGTGTGTTTCTAACCGAGTTCCACGTCACCCCGGAGGCAGAGACTAGCAGTGCAATCATGCAACCACACTGAACCTGAGGAGCGGGGAGAACACGTCCGGTTCCTCCAACCTCTCCACCTTCTGGGGCACACTTTGGGGGAGGAGGAGGGCGGAAGGGCGGACGGGAAGACATGATGGGTGTCATGGAGAGGAGGAGGGTTTGATAGAGAAGGAGCAGTGTGCCACAGAGAAGACAGGAGAAGGGAATACAGGATGAATGCGAGTAAAGGAAGGATATAACAGTGCCACTAGGGGAATGAGAAAACAGGGGGAAGACAGAGGGATGGGGTGGGGACTATGTAGGAAATGGAAGAAGTGATGTAAGATAGGGGAGAGTGTGCATGCTGGGATGTGTACCTGAGGCGTCTGCGCTGAGGCATCTGCTGGTCGAGGTCTCTCTGTTGCCTCTCCTCTCTGGTCATACCCTTGTAGTTGGAGGTCAAGCCGAATATGGGTCGCGACCACTCATCTGTAAAAAAACAACTGTTAACACCCAACACTCAAAACCTCCACAACATTAACCTATAGCTTGTGTTCCTGACTGAAAATAGACACTTACTGATGAGTTTGAGGGCGATGTCCTTGTTGGAGCGGGACTCTTTGGGGTGTTTGTACAGGAACATCACGGACCGACCGATCCCGCTGTGCTTGAGAGTCTCCTGGCTTACACTAGGGAGCTGGGAGAGGAGCACGACAGGCTTAAAACGTCATGTTCATCCACCGATCACATCAGGCCTCAGCACAACTCTTAGTGACATAGAGAGATAAGTGCAGCTTCAAAATTAGACAATTAGACTCTAGTACTTGGCCTGAACCCCATTCATACTTACTTCCTGTAGAATCTTGAGGAGTTCCTCTCTGATTTTGAGAGCAGGGAGGCTCTTGTCTGGGAGAGGGCTGATCCACTCCTTGATAGCAGACATCACACCACTGTCGATGAACGTCTCCTTGAGATCCTGTCTGTACGCACATAAGACAACGTCGGACCACATACCCAACACAGCAGCCCTCACGGCACATCACAGAGGGGACGCTTACTTTTTCAGGTGCATGACCACTGTAGGGAGAAGGGTCAGCTTTTTCAGTGCTGGTTTCTTCTGACTGTTCAGCGTTCTATCCTCCTGTGAACCAATCACTCCAAGTTAATGTCACATCGTTGAACAGCAATCAAAACGGCTTGCAGATAGTCGTATCACATTTCACAAGTACCAATAAACACAGGTAGAGAAGCTCACCTCAGCAGCTTCGTTCATCTTGGTGATCATGGCGCTGACCACATCATCAGCATCACTGATGAACGTCCCACCGTCCCGGTTCCTTCGCCTCTTCCCACTCTGGGCCTTTTTGCGGGCCAGCATCACGTCAAAGTCAGACATGAAACTGGTGCTGAAAAACACACAGAAACAAGTAGGTTAGCCTGCATGCAGGACCAAAAACAACAACAACTTCTTGGGTTGAAGAAAAATAACAATGGCGCTGGCTGGCTATAGAGATACTCACTCTTTGCCACCTCGACCCACGCCTTCATCAGAGTCAGAGTCATCCTCCACAGCCTTCTTGGCAGACGCCTGTGCTTGGTTTTTCTCTCCCTCCAGATCCTCTTGGTTGAAACCCTGTTGGTATAGAAGCAAAACATTGTAAATAGGGACCATAGCTATTCTCAAACCTGAAAGACAGATTGTTAACAGCTTAAAACTTAATCAGGGTGTTAATTAAAAAGAAAAATAAATAAAAAGACTCACCGTAAACTCTTCACCTTCCTCATCTCCAGATTCCCCAAAGATGTCTGCAATCATTTTCCTGAGTAAGAAATAAACGTGTTGGTACTTTGGCTATCTGAAAAATCTTCAGTCAGGCATGTTGAGTCGCCTCAGATACCGATAAAGACGTGTGAAAGAGGAGACCCTTCAAATACTCACTCCTCTTCATCTCCAGAATCGCTGTCGCTGCCAAACAGCGTTTTCTCATCCTTCTTTCCTGCTGCATCTTTGTCTTCCTCGTCCTCACTGTCTGATCCCAGCTCCCTCAGCTTGGCAGCCATGCTCTTGTCCGGTGCCTCGGACCCGGCGTCGCTGTCTGAGTCGTCGTCAGAGACGGCACGGTTTTTCTTTGCAGCTGAGAAGAAGCAGTCACCATCATCATCATCAGAATTTCTCTGAAACATCCTCACACATACCCAGGTACAACATTCGATGTTGTCTACTTACCTGGTTTGTCAGCTTTCTCTTCCTCATCTTCACTGTCTGAGAGAATGGCTTTCTTTCGCTTTACTACTGTAAAATAGAACAAAACATCACCAACTTGATCATGGCGAAAAAAATATGAATTACTACAGGTGTTATGTAGCAAGAACACAAAACATGAGATGAACTTTGAGATTGTTACCTGGCTTGTCTTCGTTATCCTCACTGTCATTGGCTGTTGGTTGAAGCCGATTCTCCCCCTCCTGGTCGCTGCCGGCCGCCTTCATCCGACCTTCCTCCTCATCCTCGCTGTCTGAGTGCATCACAGCCTTCCACTTGCCTTTGCCCTCCTCTGGTTTCTCAGTCTCCTCCTCATCATCATCAGACTCTATCTGTTTCTTGTGTTTTGGCACCTCTGTGTCTGAGTCACTGCCTGCGTTTGATTGCCTAGCCCGAGGCTGGGGGTGGTCCTCATGTTCAGAGTCACTCCCGGGTGCTTTTGCCCCTGACTCCATGTCAGAGGTGCTTCCTCGACGTTTGACCGGCGACCCCTCATCGTCAAATGTAATGTCTCTATCCTTGACTGGAGACTCCTCATTGTCTGATGGGGTCCTTGGCCGTTTGACTGGAGAATCCTCGTTGTCTGATGGGCTGCCAAGTCGTTTGACTGGGGAACCCTCGCTGTCTGATGCTCTGGCTCTTCGTTTGACTGGTGACTCCTCGTCGCTGTCTGCCGGTTGGGGAGGCTCTGGCTCTGAGTCGCTGTTGTGTGCTGCTGCTGCTGCTTCCCCATCGGAGTTGCTGTCCGCATCTCTGTTTCCCTCGTTGTCCGAGTCGCTGGCCGTGCCATTCCTCTCCATACCAAGTCCAGCTCCATCGCCCTCATCCTAAATAACAAAGTCTTACTTAGTGGCCATTTATGCGTTAGAGTTTGTTGCATTATGAGTCTTTAATGTAACGGAATACACGATCCTAACCTCTGAATGAAGTCGCTCGCTCCTCATCTCTTCTCCATCAGAACCAGGGGCATGTTCGTCCTGAACTGGTGTGCCACCGCCATCATCTACACACAAACAGGTTCAATCTCTAGCCTTGGAGGACTGGACACCATGAACCGCCAGCGGGAATAACAGAATCATCTGAGGAAACAAAAGCAGTTCTTACCCGAGTGGTTCCCTGGCATGAAGTCATCCTCTTCGCCGTCCATGTACCCAATTTCAAGACACGATGGAAGATAAAGCAACTGTGCAGATAAGCCCGGTCGACGATCCGATTTGTAACTATTTCATCAACAACAATCTAAATATTTGTTAGATGTGCAATCCGTCGCATATTCCGTTGCTTTAATAGGCCTGGCTGTGTTAGCTAGCTAGCTAACAAGCTAGCTTGTAAAACGTCGTGGTAGAACGTTTATCGGCAGTTTATTATGGAGATCAGATCAGGCTTGCGTAATTCCCATTAAGCGGAATGGCTTTCCGGACATTTATGTCCGTTTAGAACAAGAAATACAAAAAGTGTTTCAACAGAAAACAAAGTATTTGAAACAAGACACCTCAAATGTTGATCAAAATGGTGTCAGTGCGCGAGGTCACGTGTACGCACGCGTTGAATTATGCGGCGCCTTAAATTGACGTCACTAGCATGATAAAAAAACAACCTTTATTTTGAAAACAGAAATAATAATACTCTGATGCCCACAACAAACTCAATTAGTCTCAAGACATTTATTTCGTATGTGTAATTTCAATAGTCTCAAAATGACCATACAACTATTTTTTGGTTCACTTAATTCCTAGCATTTATAGACAGTCCAGTCAGTCTAAAAGCTCCATGATTAAAACACTCACAGGCCACTTTATTATGATCACCTGTTCAGATAGCTAATCAGATAATCACATAGCAGCAATTCAAATCCATATAGATAGGTAGATGTCAGGATTGCTATCACGTCAATATGGATTAAAATCTCTGAGGAATATTTCCAAAACCTTGTAAAAGTAAAAAGGGGGTCCAACCCGATACTAGCGAGGTACATCTAATAAAGCGGCCAGTGAGTGAAACAAAAGCCCAACATCGTCTACAGAAAATTAGATTATGAAAAATGCTAATATTATTGGTCATTGAACTGAAAGACCAAAAACATTGGTATTTTTCATGATATTCCAATTTTCTGAGATATACCTGTATGACCTGTTAAGTTGACTCAGCGATTAGTTGTGTAGTAACTAAATTGAGTAGTAACTGAAATATGTACACACAACATAAACATATAACACTTATTTCAATATGTAACACTAGTAGTATTTCCCTTCTTTTGTACTTTTCAGGCAACACAGCAGACTGCCTCCAAACATTTAACTTATACTCAGTATATCAATTATTTAGAGTTTTAAGGGTCAGTTGAACTGTATTCAAGTAAGACGTATGTATAATTGCAGTACATAAATTATAAAGACTGTTAGCATCATTAGTTCCCCCAGTGGTCTGATAATGTTTAACTCTTGCTTGACCTTTCAGCAAAATGGTAATGCCCTTTCGCCTTAATAAACTTTCCTTCTAAGTGCTCTTCTCGATGTGCTGGTCATTCAATATCTGGCTCCCTTCTCCGTCCTCATCTCCACTTCTGCTGAACTGTCTGCGGGTCAGTCTTTCAGGGTCATGGGAGGCCATGTCGCTGAAGTCACGAAATATGTCCTGGAACGTCTCATCATCAGCTGTTCATCAAAACACAAGCATTTTAGACAATCTGTTGAGTGTTTTGTGTACTTAATCCTGTCATGACCTCTGTTCCTGTATTCCAACTAATTAGTATATGTTTTCAACAAAACGATTTGTAATATAATGAATTAGTTGACCAAGTAACTAAATATTTGCATTAGTTAGAGAGTTAAGAATATGGTTATTAAACCATGGACTGTTATTTACATACAGTATATTTAAAAGTCTTACCCATGGATCCAAAAAATCCCTCAGAGTCTCTCATCTCTTCATTCATACGAGCCATACGTAATCTGTCAATGTGTAAGAGCGTAGCAATTTTTCTCATATATTTAACATTTTGGTGGAGTCAATTCACAGTCGAACGAACCAAAAAAACAAGCGCTATCAACTATACATCAACTGTTCGTGGATGCATTTTCTTGTCAGTTGCACAGTTACGAAACTTCTGAATCTGATTTACCACATTACTCACAATGTAACAATGTCAGCATGTGCCGTCTCTATGGCGATAGCTAGTGGGTCCTGTCCCGTTTCATCAGCTGCATACTGATTGGCTCCCCTCTTGAGAAGCAGACACACTTGCCTGCAGAAGTGGGTATCTTAGTGAAAGCCATTTGAGAAACACCAAAGTGATTTTAAACCCAAGTCTATGCCATACTAGAGACAAAGACATGGGTTATAATGCCACTCCAAATCCTCACCCTGTATGGCCCCAGGTGGCAGCCACATGTAGAGCCCCTTGTCCTCTTTGGTCACGGTGGTTGACATTGGCTCCATTCAGCAATAAGTACTCACATGCCAGAAGGGACCCCTGCAGACAAGCCCAGGCACATGTAAGCAAACACAGAAAGAAATAGGAATTTCAATGACAAAACAAGCACTATCAGTTGCATCACCCCAATAGCTGATGCAATCAGAGGTGTGCGTCCATGCTCCTCAGAGTAGCTCCAGTTTGCCTCTGCCCCTTGGGCCAATGCTGCTGCCATAGCGACGAGGTTCCCTTGAGAGGCAGCCTGGTACAACTCACGTCCTGCATTCTCTTTCCCCATCTCTGAAACAGCAATGGAAATGGGATGATTCCAAATGTTTGGCAAAACATATGGAGGACATTCGGTGAGGTCACTGTGAACCTACGCGTCTCAGGAAAGCTGCCACCTTTAACATATCTTCTCTCCACATACTTCTCCTTAATCCATGTCTCTCTTTCTGGGCTGAGAAACATATGGTAAGAGAGCATTATTATACAGCATATATATTAATGAGCACGCACCATACTGTTTACCAATGTAAATGAATCATGAGATTATTTTTTTTGCTGAATTTGTAGAAGTGCCAAATATGTGTATATATCCACTGTATGTACCGTGGGCTGTCAAAACTGGGTTTCACTCTGTCCTCCTCCAAACACCTGGCTTCGTATATCCCATTGATGACATCATTACCCAGAGCGCACATTAGCTACAGAGGGAAATAAGGTCCACAACAGGGTTAAAGCACGTTTAACTTACATAAAAAGAGTACTTTTAATAAACATGGTCAACGACTGCTACCTTAAGCTGCTCTGGATCCCAGGAGTCCAGGGTTAGAGACCGCACTTTGGAGACGTGAACTCCAAGGCTCCTGTCAGCACAAACCGAAATAACATTTGACAACCTAAACATTACTTCCTTCAAACTGCTTGTGAAATGAATACTCTAAACCACACCATACCTATGGATCCCAGAGCACTCAATGCACATGGTAATGCCCAGGTTGATGCTGGCCCAGCGAGGCTGTTCCTCTCCACAGTCACAACAGCGTTGGTTTCCCGGGCCTCGGAGGGCTACTCCGAGGACTGCAGGCCGCACAGGCGCCTGGCCGGGCTGGGGATCTGGATTACTGATGGGCTGGGGGCAATCATTAGGCTGGAAAAACATGTACAGTTGTGGTCAAAAGTTTACATACACTAGTGAAGATCATGTATGCCATGGCAATATAGGGTTTTCAATAAACTCTACAACTCTTATTTTTCTGTGATGGAATGATAAGGAGCACATATTTCTTTGTCACAAAAAACATTCATGAAAAATTTTTCTTTTATGAATTTATTATGGGTCTTTTGAAAATGTGACAAAATCTGCTGGGTCAAAAATATACATACAGCAATGTTAATATTTGGTTAAATGTCCCTTGGCCATTTTCACCTCAATTAGGCGCTTTCGGTAGACATCCACAAGCTTCTGGCAAGCTTCTGGTTGAATCTTTGACCACTCCTCCTGACAGAATCGGTGCAGTTCAACTAAATTTGTTGGTTTTCTGAGTCGGACTTGTCTCTTCAGCACAGTCCACATATTCTCTATGGGGTTTAAGTCAGGACTTTGGGAAGGCCACTCTAAGACCTTAATTCTAGCTTGATTTAGCCATTCCTTCACCACTTTTGATGTATGTTTGAGGTCATTGTCCTGTTGGAACACCCAACTACGTCCAAGACCCAACTTTCTGGCTGATGATTTTAGGTTTTCCTGCAGAATTTGGAGGTAGTCTTCCTTCTTCATTATTCCATTTACTTTCTGTAAAGCACCAGTTCCACTGCCAGCAAAACAGGCCCACAGCATAATACTACCACCACCATGTTTGACGGTAGGTATGGTGTTCTTGGGGTGAAAGGCCTCACCTTTTCTCCTCCAAACATATTTCTGGTCATTGTGGCCAAAAAGCTCAATTTTAGTTTCGTCTGACCACAGAACTTTCCTCCAGAAGGCCTTGTCTTTGTCCATGTGATCAGCAGCAAACTTCAGTCGAGCCGTAAGGTGCCGCTTCTGGAGTAATGGCTTCCTTCTTGCACGGCAGCCTCTCAGCCCATGGCGATGTAGAACACGCTTGACTGTGGACACTGACACATGTGTTCCAGCAGCCTCCAACTCATTGCAGACTTGCTTTTTGGTGGTTCTTGGTTGACTCTTGACCAACCTGACCAATTTTCTCTCAGCAGCAAGTGATAGCTTGCGTTTTCTTCCTGATCGTGGCAATGATACAACTGTGCCATGCACTTTATACTTACAAACAATTGTTTGCACAGTTGATCTTGGGACCTGCAACTGCTTTGAAATGGCTCCAAGGGACTTTCCTGACTTGTTCAAGTCAATGATGCGCTTTTTCAGATCCGTGCTGAGCTCCTTAGACTTTCCCATTGTAGTATTTCCGGCTGAGTCTAGTGAATGTGTCAAACAAGCCCTATTTACATGGACTGAAAGAAGTCACCAGCTGGAGTCAATCATAATCACTCGTAAGAAGTTAGGAGGCCATGCCAAAAAGCAAATTGGATTGAAACAACTTTTTCTACATCACCAAATTGGTAATTCAAGGTGCTGTATGTATATTTTTGACCCAGAAGATTTTGACACATTTTCAAAAGACCCATAATAAATTCGTAAAAGGACCATTTTTCATGAATGTTTTCTGTGACAAAGAAATATGTGCTCCTTATCATTCCATCACAGAAAAATAAGAGTTGTAGAGTTTATTGAAAACCCTATATTGCCATGGCATACATGATCTTCACTAGTGTATGTAAACTTTTGACCACAACTGTATGTAAATGTATTTGATGGTACTTTTGTTTTTACATATACCATTCATGAGTGTGTGTTTCTGGAATGTGTGTACATTTCAGATTGAGTTACCTGCAGCTGCTGGGACTCTACTTTATCCCTGTAAGCCAAATCGATGCTTCCTTGTACAGCACTAATCCAGGCCTGCTTAAGCTCTTCTGAATCTGCCTGGAGGGCACAACATCTGGGTAGAAGGACAAAGGTCAATCAGGTCAACCTCACTATGAACTGGAATAGGCCGATTCATCATGCGCTGTCAATAATTCCATAAAGTTAATAAAGTGGAAAACAAATACTACTTTTGAACAGAGACTAGTTCAAAACAGAAGCGGCGGTCAACACTGTCCAAACTCTTCACTGCACAAAGCCTGAGGTCAACGAACAGCACCAGAGGCTCCTCCTGCCCAACACAAAGTCAAGAATCCTTCACTCTGAGAAATTAAATGAAGACGAGACAGAACTGACAAAACAGAGTTTACAAAACGTGAGACAATACCTTGTGTGTTTTCCTGTAGATTAGCTGATTATCTTTGATAGAAAACCAGCATCTAGAGAAAGAACAGCCTAGTCAGGTTTACACTGATAATTAGGCAGATGTAAAAGGATGTCTTCTCTTGCAGAATGTTCACTTACCTCTTCCATGTCTTATTCTTCCTACGAGACCTTTTGAAGAGGTACCCCTGTATGGACTCACCCCGGTCAGGACAGCTGCTTACTATAGGTTCCCCTGAGGCATCCTGAAAGTGCATATTTTCATATTAAATGTCTGACACACACACTCTATGGTCCTTCAAACACTAAAGACGATGCTGAACTGATGATACTCACTCTCTGCTGGACCAGAAGATGAGTATTTTCCAAGTCCTTTCTTTTTGCTGTGCATTCAGTGGAGATTTGGGCAAGCTTTACCAAACACCGTAAAGATCATTAATAAAAAGATCAATAAATAACAACACAGTTAATTAAGTGTATTCAAAGTGCTGTACAATCAAACAAAACAGAAATTACAACATTACCATTTATCACACCTAGTTTCCGATGGTTATACTGGTTCCAATGGTTCACATTTTACAGTATTACTCTATAACAAGCTTACTCCTGTACTTTTGGCCTTACCTGTGAAGCCATGCTTTTCATAGCAGGCTCCAGATCCCTCAGTAAGTCAAAACCTTGGTGAAAGAAGGTGTACTGGGCATGGAAGTATGAAAAGACCTGGAACATAATGGAACAAAACAGGTTACTCATTTTCTACAACTTGGTACATAACATTTTATTACACCAACGTTGAAGATAAAATAAGCAAACTCCCTGTCACTTATTTCTACTTCAATTAGAAACATGACTTACAGAATTCAAGATATCCACCTTCTGTTGGACCATGAAATTGTTCATCTGTAATAGAAGACAGATTATGGTTATGGTTTATCAGTATTAGTTATAGTAAACACAGTTGTTAAGCCTCTTCAACGTGTTCTCTCACTTGCCTACTTAAACAAACAAACCTCTCCTGTTCTTCCAGGATCTCTAGGGACATTCAGTAAAGGGGCAGAGAATATTTTGCTATATTTTCTAAAACTGTGAATGCTCTTTGAGGCCGAGTGCTTCTCAGTATATCAAAGAGCTTCCTCTTTGACCGCAACAAAACTTGACATTATCAAAATATGTTTCTAAATTTGTGGTTGAGATTGCTGTCTACCTGCAAGCAGTAATCCAAAGCAAAGTGCTGATAACATTTGCGTGTGGCCAACAGAAGATGGCTGCTGCGCTCAGCATCAACGGCTTTGTGGCGAGATATCTGGGCATTCTTCATGGCTGCTGTCTCCAGATCGTCCCCAATCCTCACAAACTCCTTCTTTGTTTCTTTCAGCTGTGGCAGAAACCTAAATAACAAGAGCACATTATGAAACACAGAATACTGAAAGAATAGATGGCTATTGGTTAATCAGTTATGTTCATGATGTGAAAAAAACACGGCTACATGGGTAATGCAACAACAACATACTGTGTTAGGAGGTTTGTCAGTTGCTGGTTGATGGCTCTCTGTGTCTGGTCAAACAGCATCTGGAGCAGGGATGTTGGTCCAATAGAGAAACGAAAAGTAAAGAGAATCAGATTAGAAATTTGTATTTTCTATAAAATACCCATTGAAACTGGCAAAAGTGCAGGAATTAAAAGAACTACTACTCACAGTATGGAAGTTGATCATCTCCTGTAGTCCTTGACTAAACTGGCTCATACAGTTCTGGAGGATGAAGTAGTTTATTAATACTGTCAGCATTCATGCTTCTTGAAACTGCTAACCAAAATGCCTGCCAATATGTCATGTACATTTTCTCCATACCATAATGATGCTGTCCTGCTTGTGGTACGAGGAGAATTCTGCCAACCCATTGAGGAATAACTGATTTGCTGTATTGTATGCTTGTCCTGACTCAACCATTTTCCGACAAAGCTTCATCACCTTTAAAGGGAAAATATAAGCAATAACATTTTAAATGCCCTTTGACTGTCTATCCAGTCCAATCAGAACCCCACAAGCACTCCAAATGAGGAAAATCATTATATTATATATGAAGTCATATTCTCAGAATTCATATAATATAGTTAATCATGGTACCTTTTCCACACGACTCTCTAGTTCAGCCACATCACTTTCACAATAGTCCAGGGTTTGCCTGTGATAACACCAATTGTCATTCTATGAAGACATGCAATCAAATGTATTGTACCAAATGTATGACGTTGTTGTGAGAGATACCTGAATGTAGGTGAGTCTTTGATACACTCCTCAAAGTCCAAAAAGGAATCCATTCTCGACGTGTAAATTATCTTAAGAAATGAAGACAGATGGGGGGGTAATAACTTATTTTTAACCAGAGTGCTACGCTGTTCACTTGACATCTGGTCACTTTGATTCACATTTGGACGCCAGATAGCATAAGACATACACATATCATGTCGACACGTATATTTCACAGGCGTGGATATTATTGTCAATAAAAGCGTTAAATATTCAGACGTTTATACATTTCTTATATAGCCCTCCGGTGACGAGGTAACTCACTCTATTTACAGGGAGCTTCCATGCACTGAGATGGATGGAAACCGAAGATCAGATGATGCTCCACGCACAGGTGGCAATAAACGCATAAAACACATGGCATACACAGGTATGTATTATCCCATGAGAATGGAACTTGCATCTCTTAACAGCTGTCTTTGCATCTCTACAGGATGTTTGCTGGATGGTATCGGGGTCTGTTTTTTGTAAATATATCCGGACAGCGATGACTTCCTTCAATTTTTTCAACGACTCGCCATTCAACTGCGAGGTGCATTACCGCCACCTATCATACTGGAGAGTTAGACAAGATACTGACTGAATCCCTCACTCACGCACATACACGATCTTAATGTATCTTCTGAGTAGAAACCTTGTGATTGCTTGAAGGTTTGGAAACTCATAAGGAAGATCTCAAGGCAGTTCTGTCACAACATTTTAATAAGAAAGGCAAACCAGCAACATGGACACGAATCAAGAGTGGTTGATAAAGCAAATCATTCGGGAGCAGGATGTTCAATAAACAGTTAACATTTAGAGATTAGAACACCTCCATGTTTTAGGAGATTAGGCATGAATATTTTTCTCTGGTCATAAAGTCATGGTGAGCAGATGCATCTGAGCAGAACCTGTGATCTACCAAGAGGAACAATAGTCAGGGTAACAGTTTCAAAAACCAATAGACACCAAGATAACCGTGACGTTGTCTGCACAACCCCTCCTCACAGCCTCATTAGCTAGTCGCTGGCAAGCGGCTTCATAGTGGCTTTCCTCGTCTGTCTGGCCCTCCTTCCTCTCCACAGTCCCATCCTGAAACAACATGAGTACCATGCATAACACGAACGTAAGAAGTACAAAAACACATCTTTTTCACTGAACAAACGAGAACGATCCAATGCACCCTCACTGCTGTGATAACATTTATTCATAAATGGTAACTTTACCTCCAACACACCCAGGACATATTGAACCGCTTCCTCCGCAGAGAATACTTTGAACAGTCCATCACATGCAAGAAGGATGAACCTGAAGAGAGAGACATGATGTATTGTAATGTATTAAAATTTTGAAATGTATACATCAATGCATGTATGCCTAGACTGGACTAACCTGTCATTGGGGCTGAGCTGACAGCACCTCAGGTCTGGTGTGGATATTACTCCACAGCGCTTGTACTGGCCATCTCCAATGGAGCGGGATACTTCCAACACACCAAGCACCCGACCATCTCTGTAGTCAGAACAAAGCCAGATCTATATTGATTTCACAGTCCGTGTGGAGCAACACTGTTCATTAGAGTGCTCTGCCCACCTGACCGTGCCCCCAGCACGTTGGATCCTCATGCGCTCCTCGTAGATGGTGGGGTTGTGTTCTTTGCTGAGAGCTAAAGTCACACACTTCTTTTCATTTTTCTCCTCGTGTTCCATTCTGCACAGCACAGCCTACATCAAATCAACATGAAAACAAATGTTATATTGTTTATTAATAATGAACTGTTAGTGTCACTAAGTAGAAATTGTGTTAAAATCTTGACCGAGCTGCCTACCCTGCTGTCTCCAAGGTTTGCGACATACACCATTTCATTGACCACCAGCACACAGGTGGCTGTTGTCCCGTCCTTCCAGGCTGGCTTCCTTTGAAACATTGTAAATGGATGAAATTACTCAAACATTGCATATTTAATGAAGGTGGATTTGCCCACCGCACAGAACAATGAAATCTATTGACTTCAGGATTTATATTGTGAGATCTCATCATTATACACAAGGTTAATCAAGCACTGGTCAAAAAGTTAATCTATCCTTACTGGCTGGAAGCCTTTTTCAAAAAGTCTTCATCTGTCTGCCGGAAGGTATCAAGTAGACATTTCTTAACCAGTTTGTCTAGGTTTTCAGTTACTCCTGTGGGAGACAAATATGCAGTATCTTCCTTAAGTACATGGACATTTAATGCATGTGAAATTGTACAGAATATCACCTATTTCTGGTAGTTTCAACATGGCTAAGCGCATTTTTAGGGTTTCATCACCATTTGTGTGAGCGTAAGTACTGGGGTCTTTCTTGTCAATAGAAGAAATTACCAAGGATAAATATATCTAAACAAACCTTTGGGAAATTTAAGTGCCAGCGTGAGATGGAGATGCTCAGCAGCAAAGCGAGAGGCTCGAGCTCCACCGTGGCCATCAAACACAGCAAAGTAGGCAACATGACACCTGGAGAAGCACAGAAACACCTTCACGAGCAACACATTTTAGTAGGAAATGCTAAATTGCAACATGAAAAGCTTTTTTATTTATAAACTACTAGTTTGTAAACTACTAGTAGCACGTCATCCATGAAGTCCAAATACTGAAAAACAACATTCTAAAACATGCTAAAAACAGTGTTGGCTGTTGTATCAATCCAGCGTGAGATAGTTTGCTAGAAACTTACACTTGTGCTGGCAAGGAATTTAAGCAAGACGTTATGTCAGGTAGGAGGACATGAGCATCTTGCATCTCATCTCTTTCACCTCTCCTTGCTGCTAAATACCCCTTCAAACGTGGTAGTCCTGTGGAACGAAAAATAAAGGGTGAGTTCGTCTGACTACTGTTAACAACTTTGTGCAGGAACTGTTCAGGTTTGGCTTTACTTGTCGTGTCAAGCCTTTGAGAGCCAGTGTGGGTAAACAACAGGCTGTCATTGCAGCCATAATCACGGTGTTTGGCAAAAAGTTAATTATTTTTACTTGCTCGCCTTCAAAACGTTTTGATAAATACTGTGGACTGTGAATGTTGAAAACCTTTACAAACTTTCTTTTCCTCCCACTTCTTTTCTTCCACCTCTTTCTCGTCATGGCAACCCTCGAGTTTCCTCTTGACGCCTCTGTCATTTGCCTCGGGTGGTTGAATTCGTGCTTCATCTACAACAGACATTACGATGTCATGACTTTTCATAAATTACAACGCGAAACCTACTAAAATCCTATCAAATCCCAACCCTTTAGCGATGCATAAAGATAGGGGTTAAATAGCAGCTAGCTTGTGATATGTGAAGTTGTTAGCTAGTAGAGCTACTGAGTGTAGTGTCGTGAGTTATTAGCGAGTGGCTAGCCAAAATATACCGTCAGCTAGGTGTTACCTTTGCTTTGCGATGGTTCTGGAAGATCATCAAATAAATCCATGGTTTACACCTGCAGTGAAGTAATCTCACTCTCGCGTTTGGACCAGTACGTGGCTTGACCGGTGGTTTTCAATAGTTTTGAATGAAGTATCTGGTGGTGGCTAGTTGGCTAAGTGGCTGTTGATTTTACTAGATAGGTAGGGTTGACATACGTCCCCTTTTCCCCGAACGTGTCCTCTTTTTAGGACCTCCAGAAAGCCAGGATTTCTAAATAATCGAAATGATTCGTCATCGACTTCAGTTGCTTTGTAGGATGTGCGTTTGATCTACGCTTCATCGTTGGTGCGCGCATATTTGCATTGACGTAACCAATTTTTTGCAAGTCCTGCCTTCTCGCACATCATTGGTCAATTATAAACAATTGCAGCACAACCATTGGCCAACCTTCCTGCCTGTCAATTTCTATGCGAACGCGCGAAACGCTGTTGTATTTGGTGTCAAATAGTTGGCGTTGGTGGTAATAGTGGAGAGCATTAGCTGTATAAAAAAAAAAATAATGAGGTGAGCATAGCTGCCCATTTGTAAAGCGTATTCTTCCATAAAGTAGACTCAGCAGGCTAAACACAAATTGAGACAAAATAACTGTTGCGTTAAGCCTAGTTTATGCTCCCGCGTCACTCCCTACGCCGGGGACGTGGCGCGGTTGTTGAGCATTCGAAGTTCCGCGTCGAGGGTCCGCGTTTACTCTGCAATTCACTGGCATGCCGCCAGGGGTGTGTGGCTGTGTGGTTTCAATCCTTGCTCTTTCTTCCGGTCATTTCCTTTATAATGTCTATGCCATATGGTACCAACCATCGACATTTAACTTTATAATTTATTTATAACATTTAACTTTATAATGTCTATGGTACCAACAATAAACAACTGCAAGCAATGGAGACCGAGCAGGAGCTGCTGTTTTTGGAGTGGGAGCTCATCGGTTAACTGTGAACTATACATGGTGTGCAAACTGTGTTGTTCTGAAAATAAATATCAAAACAACTCTTTGAAAACAAACTTGTGTGTTTTATTCTTCTGTATTAAATAATTAACACATTTAAGCACGCACATGACTGATGATGTAGCACTCGGCTTCTGATATTGCTACTCATGCACTCGGCGACCTCCAGCCCCAATCTCCCTCCATGAGTTCGTACTCATTTGGTAGTCTTTGTAATCTTTCATAGAGGAGTTTTATAGATGGTCATATTTTCTGACCTCCTCGATTAATCGCTCGTCTTCTTGGTCCATCGATTTTACCGGTCCAGAAGAACTTTAAAAATGGCGCGGTAGAACGAAAGACCAAAACAGAAAAAGCAGCTGCCGGAAATGACGTTCTGAGCGGACCAATCACAGCGCTTGTGCCGCCGACAACGCAACGCGGAGTCAGGATTTTTTGGAGGTGCGCGGAGGGGCAGTGCGGGAGGAGCGGCGCATGCGGCGCATGCGGCGGGCGACGCATCGCGGAAGCATAAACTAGGCTTTACCCGGGAATCGAACACAAATATCAAATCTGGATCAGTGCGCATCAGGCGGCAGCCTTAAAACCAATTCAATACACACTAGAACGACAGCTGCTTTTCATGGAGTCCCTTGTTTCCATAAAAAGAACATCATATTGAAAGTATTTTCACCACTATAATGTGAAGGGCACCAAATTAAACATGTAAGCTAACATGTCATCCTAACGCTAGGTGTCGCTGCAATAGCAGACTTGTATTTTCCTCCGAAATACAAAATATGTGACTTCATTTCCGTTCGTGCATTTTGGTTTGCAAAACGCTGTAGTATTTGCTGATCCATCAATGTAAATGAATACGATACAAAGTAATTAACCGTTTTTCATCTAGTTCGTCGAGTTGTTCTTTTGTAGGTATTTGCATCAGCATCAGGCGAGGCGCCATTGAACGTACAGACAAAACCCAATGGCATCAGGAGGTGGTTCAACAACAACGCACGTTGGTGATGTTGAAGAGGATGCATCCCAATTACTTTTCCCAAAGGGTTGGTAACTAAGATCTATGTAATCTCGATTTTTGACAAAGTATCGAAGTGGGCAGTTAACCCTCGTGGATTTAATTCACTTTCACAGAATTTGAGAACGCAGAGACCCTTCTGAACTCGGAGGTGCACATGCTCTTAGAGCATCGCAAGCAGCAGAACGAGAGCGCAGAGGATGAACAAGAGCTTTCAGAGGTTTTCATGAAGACCCTCAATTACACAGCACGTTTTAGCAGATTTAAAAACCGAGAAACGATAGCTAGTGTTCGCAGGTGAGTAAAGCTGATGAAATGATACTTAAGTGTTATTATAAACTGTTAGCCTTAAGATCATGTTCTTTCCTGTATTTCTTAGTTTACTTTTACAGAAGAAGTTGCATAAATTTGAGCTGGCAAGTTTGGCCAATCTATGTCCTGAAGCAGCAGAGGAGGCAAAAGCCCTCATACCAAGGTTGGTCCTGTTCATTCGATTATTTAAAGGTATTAATGTAACTCATGCCAGTATTTGCCCAACAGCTTGGGATGACGTCACCACTTTGTAAAACACTGACCATTTGACTACATATATAATTAAAATAAACACAATTGACTAAATGCCACTTTTCATTGTAGTCTAGAGGGACGTTTTGAAGATGAGGAGCTGCAGCAGATTCTGGATGACATTCAGACAAAGAGAAGTTTTCAGTACTGAACTGGAAAACAGCTGGCCCCTTGTGTTTTGTGGATTGAAACACTGTTCACATCTTACGAGGACACTGATCTTTTTACCTTAACCCAGTAAGGGTATCTCAAACTGCAGGATGCCGATGTTCATGACTGCCTTTGAGACTTTGAATTTAAACAGGTATTACAGCACAAATACAGAAAATTGAGATGAGAAACATTCCTGTAAATAACAAATAAACCCCTGACATGCCTTTTGAAAATGCCTTTTTCGTTTTGTTTCAAATAGTAACAACTAACTTTGCACTATATCTGTCCTCTGCATTATGATCTGTCTTACGATGACAATCAGGACATGCAGGTTGCTTGTAATAAAAGGTGAGAGTTTGAATATGGCAAAAGGTTTACATTGTATAAATTCTACAATTTATAATAATCACAGACATAGTATTTGTCAAACATTCATGCAGTATGCAGAATCCTCTTCGTTGTCAAGGGCCTCTGGAAGGACCCCACAAGGTGTGGCTACCATCCTCACTGTGTTTTTCCCATGAAGATCTTGCTCATATTCCATCAGCTGACGCCAAAATCCAGCATTGGGACGAATGTGAGGCCTGTTCTCCAGAACCCATTCATGGGCCTGACGTAGACTGACCCCTTTGTGCTTCATGAGGTAAGCCATGATGAGGGCAGGAGAACGGCTCCGGCCAGCGGAGCAGTGTACCAAGGTGTTCCCTGAATGGTTGCTGTGGATGGCCTCAGCTACAGATTCAAAGTAGTGTCTCAATGGAGCATGAGGTTGATCCTGGACTGGCACATGAATGACTTCCACGCCTTGGTAATTGGGATACACAATAAGCTCTGCTGTGGCATTTATTATCAGAGTAATGTTCCTGTTGGTGATCAGTGTTCGTTTATGAGCAGCATCCACCCCGCTCAGATAAAGAGATGGTGTTATCTGGGAGACCGACATGAGGTCTGACAAGGACCTGCATGAAGTCAATCGTAAATAGGATTTCAAAACTCGGTGCGAACATGGATCAATAATGTTAGACAGTGTACTCCCCCTTAGGACCAAATACTGTTCATAACAACAACACGAAACTCGCTAGATACAGCCCGGACATGTTGTAGGCATGTTCAAAGAGTCACATTGAAACTAGTCGATCTGACTCGTCATGTGAGAGTGAGTCATTGTTTTCCTTAAAACAGTCGGCTTGCCTAGTTCAGCAGTCTACTGTATACGGCACGACACAGTAACAACACTGCATAAAGTGATCACAGCGTTTGATTGAACACAGCACGGGTAAGTGTGACTAGGATTCAAACTTAAATTAGGTTTATGATCCGTTTATGATTACTGTTCTGAAACAGTGAAACCTTAGCTACTGCCTATTACGGAGGCTACTGTAAATATTATGAGTCCATTGGGGTTTGCTTGAGGTGGGACTTTCGAACACAATACAATGTATCACGATTGTAATTAATGTTACAACTATTTAAAACATTTAAATATTACATACCTGAAAAACACAAGTTGCTGACACAAAATTACTGAAGGGTTCAGTTTCGATTTCTACGTAACTTGAAATGATTCGACTCAGTCACAGGAGGACGCCATATCACCAGCAGGATCTACGTAGTAAGGTCTGGCACGTTTTAAGTGCATTAAAAATGTGTTTTTTAGGTTCGTTATTTAATCATTAGCTTCATCAGAATAATTTTTCACACGAATTATTTTCAAATAATTATCAAAATAAATAAATAAGTACGACCAAGAGACGGCGAATTGGTTAACTTGTTGGTCTGGATGGGCAGGTAAGCCTAACAGTGGACAGTTAGGCACATAAGTGTGACTCTCTTAAGCCTCGTTTAAAATGGGCTGTACATAGCCACAAACGTGCTCTCGGAGGCTATTATTAGCACTACGCACATGGAACTCCACAAGCTTCCCTTGATGGGTAGTGTGAGACATAGACATTAACTTTATAATGTCTATGGTGTGAGATGTGTGCATGCTGTGATCCAATCCCTGGCAGGGATTTATTAACTCTATACTGAATGTCAGGACTAAAGTCCCCGTAGAAGGTGTAGACGGACGGACAGACAGACAGAAAAAGACTGAGTGAGAAAGTCCAAGAAAAGGATTGCATGTGTATACTGATACCTTGAGCCCAAGGGCATAGGATTGACATGAGGAGGACAGATTTGTTGGCAAAACCCAATATCGTCGACACATACAGCAATTAAAAAATGTATAGGGAACCTGTCCTCCCCCGGTTCCTAGTAATCTTTATCAGCAGCTTGATGATCATCTCATCCCTGAACAATGCACTTCATGATCAGAATTGAGAATATGTTTATTTGTATTTATTTCTAATATTTGTAATCCTTCTCAGAATCGTTCGTTAATCGGAAATGTTACCCAGCGGTAATGAACAAAAGAGCTCTCAGCAGAAAGATCCTGTCTCAAAGAGAAGAACACCCAAACAGAGAGATGTCAAAACCTCACCAACAGCCTCAGGTGACCCCCAGCAGTCAGCAACTGGGGGGTCCAAACCCCTTGGTAAGATTGGTGCCAAGAAGATTCCTGAAGTGAGATACCCCCCCATCACAGAAAAGAAAAAAGAAGCACATACTAAAACGCCTGACAAGACCAAGACCAGTCCAGATAAAAGAAGCCCCCTGGTCCCTCTTCCCAGGCCTGAGATTGTATCTCTGAATAAGAAGATGGATGGTGACCTTGTTAATGCAGTGGAGGTTCATACTCGTGGACAGAGTGAAAACCCCAGCTGGTTTGAATGGCGTCAGAACCGAATCACAGCATCCACAGCTCACCGCATCGCCCACAGTCGTTTTGTCAACGGAAAGAGTCCAATCCCAGCTGCTTCTTACCTGGCTGCTATCACAGGAGACGGCCCAAATGTGAGGACTCGTGCCATGACCTGGGGCATCGAGATGGAGGCTGAGGCTGTCCGCCACTATCAAAGCCTGAAGAGCAAAGCTTTGGGGAGACCAATCCAGGTGAAGGAGTGCGGTCTGTTTATAGACTCAGAACGTCCCTGGTTGGCAGCCAGTCCTGATGGGATTGTGCAAGAGTTGGATGGTAAGCGCCTGCTTTGTCTGGAAGTCAAATGTCCATACAAGCACCGTCAAAATACAGTAGCCCAGGCTTGCAGGGAAGATAAGACCTTCTGTCTAGAGATCCAAGAGGGACAAGGTTATCGTCTAAAACCCAAGCACAGTTATTACACTCAGATTCAGTGTCAGATGGCTGTTACAGGGCTGCATCAGGCTGATCTTGTAGTATTCACCTTGCAAGAGACTGCCATTGTACCTGTGGCTTATGACCCAGAGTTCTGGGAGAATACAGTAGCTAAGTTGGAGCTCTTCTACAAAGATGGAGTGCTGCCCAATGCCAGAGAGAAAGGATTAGCCATTCCAGCTGTGTTACCTGAAGAGTAGAAGCTGTTAACTAAGTTGACTAATGCTAGGCTAAAAGTGCCCATTTACTGAATTTAATATTTTGAGGCTAGAACACAAAAACAGCCATGTGTTGTTGAATGGGTCTCAAAAGCCTGTTATAAGCAATATTGTTGCAATAAAAGAACACACAAGATTTTATATACCTTAAATGCTGTTATTAAGTCATTTTGATAATAAAATGTGAATAAATCATATTGTCATATTTGACTAGTCTTATCTTTATCCATTCCACACCAATGACCTGTCACTTCAAATAATCTACCCATATAAAAACAGTGAAAATATTTGCCTTAATCTAACCAAAGGTCACATAAACAACTTTAGAAACAATTATTTACATAATTTGCAGTTACCGTCATGAGATAAGGAAAAAAACTGCCCTGAGAAACATCATTAAACTTGGGACTCGGCATATAGAAGATGAATTGAAGGAAGTCCTTGACAAAGTTTTCTCTATGAGATGCTAATAAAGATGGGTGTGGCTGTGAACAATAAAGTTTTTTGAACAATAACACCTGTAAATCTTAAACATACTTCTGTTATGACGGCTCTGACATCACTCCCATATCCCATTTCAGTCTTTGTGAGTCTTTTTTTGTTGTTAAAAATGTTCTCACTACGAAGAATACTTTGTGCTGAACATGACAGGTGTGTAACAGGTCTTTGTTGATTCCCTTCTACCCAAGTTTACGTTTTCCAGTCCTAGACAGCTTGATGGCCATGCTTCCTGGTGGATGTGGAGGGTTGGTACAGCTCCGCATTTAATCGCTGAAACGTTTTCGGGGGGGAACGCGAGCCCTGTTGGACCGGCGGATATTCTGCTTAGTGTCGCGACAGGGCTGGCAGACGAACACCTCAGGAACATGAGTACGGCGTATTTTTGCACAGGACAAGTGCACCCAGGTCCCACACTCATTGCATTCAATCATGGGTCGTCCCGCGAACGGCTTCAAACAGAAACAAGTAATCAGGTCCCAGGAGTCATCTTCTGAGGAAAGAAAAGCAAGAGTGCAGATTAATAACGATTCTCATAATTGTCCTAAACATGATGAATAAAAAGCACATAAATGAACTTCACATACCTTCCTTTTTATTGTTATTTCCAGACGCATCTTCTTTGGCACACACTGCTATGCGAATGAGACAAAGATAAGTAATTAGCATGGAGAAAAACACAATTACCGTTGGATGCACTATGAAGGTATAGAGAGACACACTGACCTGTGGGGCCAAGTCTGTTGGAGTCTCCATTATGAGGATCCTGTTCTGTGTCACTGCCACACAGGTATGGGCTGCTGCCATCCATGTCAGTACAGTAGCCAGTCTCTTGGTCATCAGGAAGTTGACATTTCAGTTGCTGGTCCATAACCATACAAAGGACACTGGTATTCTCATTACCCTCCAGGCTCTTTTTCTCCTCCTTAATCCCTCCATTGTTCTCCTTCCTCTTTTTATCTGGCCCCTGTTCTCCCTCTTCCTGTGGATTCACCTTCAATTTTGATGTCTCAGTTTGGTCCACTTTGGTCGGATCAACAGGTTCCCCTTTCACTTCCTTGGGGCCACATCCTGACATCTGAAGTTCAGCAAGGCTCTTCTCAGATGTACCTTTAAAGCTCTTCATCTCTGTTGCTCCTGTCTGGTCACTGGTAGTATGACCTGAGAGGGTGTTGCTGGAGTTGGCCTCAGGGCTGGCTTGGACCTCCAGCAGTCTGCCTGGTTTCTTGTTATTCTCTGGTGAGACTTGGTTAGAAAACAAAAGATCTGCTGGGGTTTTGTGGGACTTCTTTACCCTTCCTGAATCACCTCCTTTTGTTTTTTTCTCCCTCTGACCGGTCAACAACTTGCTGGTCCTCCTCTTTTTCACCTTCTCCTCCTTTCCCTTGTGGAGTTTAGAAGGATTTTCTTCTGTGCCTGAGGATGAGAGGCGTGTCCATGAACTAAGGTTAGTTCTGTGTGTACCACTGTCCCTTGGTCCACACGCATCACTCCAACATTCCTGTGAGGAAATACACAGATTTAATCATTACATAATAAGAATAATACAGTAGGCTATTATTGTATTTTGGCGGGTTTGAATTAAGATATATTATAATTCAGTAACGATTTCAGTATGCAGTGATAACTTGTTCCTGAGAAAACTACACAGATAACAAATGGTTTTATGTCAGGTTTGATATGGAGACAGATGCTCAAACTATAATCCAAATGTAGTTTACCATTAGGGGTTTGTCAAGGTTCCTTGGTCAGATGTTAAATAATCATTTGGGTATGGATTCAAGGATCTCACTACTATTCTGGAGTAATGACGTCACATCACAATGCTACCTGCAACAGTTACAACCTACTTGTGGTGATGTAATGGCATGTTTACTCTATAGATTAAAATAACATAGACTACTGCGGGCCTTTATATTTTCGTAAACTACGTGTTAAATAATCTGACGTTATAAAGATGTTTGAATACAACGTTGTTTAATGATCCAATTAAAAAAAACATTAAAAAACAGTGTTAGTCTGTTTGTGTGTGTTTTATTTATTTTTACCTTCGTTGGGTATGGGATGTACCCGGCATAAGCCAACACAAAGGTGCAGAACTGATTGAAGTCTTCAACAGTCCGTTGCCTTTTTCGCTGTACAAATCATAACAAATAAACAGTGATTACATGTCACATATGAATGATAATCTATTTTAAACTATTTCTCTCTCTGAAAGCCTTTTGTCTGAACATGCACAAGTGTCGAAGCGCGGGAGACGCTGTCAGATCCTGCAGCTCGCTAAACAACACAGTTGCCAAGAGACTAGTTATATAACATCCAAAACATCGTAAAATAATTAACGTTATTAAGACTTTCTGTCCAACCTAATGCATAATGACCGACCAACCTACTGTGTAGCACTGAATAGTCGAGTCAAGCAGGCTTTTTTAGGTATACTACCTCCACGATCAAGTTAGGATAGCGTTTTTTCCCATTGTGGAAGAAAACTATCGCAATTTTTACACTAAAGATGATAATAAGTTGATGTCAAAATGATGAAACACATTCAGGAACAGTGTATCAAAAGAAAGATCAAACGATGACGATGGGATGGCACTCGGATCGTCGTTGTTGCCAACAGTACTAGTTTAAATGCATCGCATCTGAAACGTATGTTTATATTTACGACTGACTACGACTAGAATGCTTTTCACTATGCTTTAAGGTAGCCTTCAATATAAAGTTAATTCATTAAGATACGCTAAGCTTAGGAAAATAGTCAATTTGGTCACCATTCTATCGTCGTATGCAGGCATTAAAGTTTGGTCCAAGCACTCATAAACACACACGTTGAAAACTGGTCACGCAAATGTTAACATTAAAAAATGTCAACCAGATTATCAATGTGTCAGTCATCACCCTGTTTTACAGACATTGTTAGTTTTGCAAACATACATAATCTAATCGACCATTAGCCCGGACAATGCTACCCGGAACCTTGCAAGCTGTCATTGTTTAAAGGAAAATGTAATTTAACTGAATATTGATGCACATACCTCAGTTGACATCGTTCTCCGATAGAATTTACTTAATTTGCAGGCAGTATTGTGGGCTTGTATGTCTTTTTTAGTTCTTCGTTTGCCTGATCTTGTTGTCAGATGATGATAATCGATGATTGGGCAGGTCCTTCAATCCAGATACATTCGCAGTTGGCTCTGTTCTGGTCTAATACCTGACAGTTCAATCTCCTAAGTAAATATAAGTTAATATTGTCACACAGTGGATCTAGAACCGGTCTAGAAGACCCTCATTCACACGGACCGTCTGCCTTACTTGCGTCCCGGTCGAAACAGTCTGTTGTCCGCAACTCGGATGCAAAATCAGTCCACAAACCAGTTCAATGAAAATCCAACACTAAAAGGCCTACAGTGATCGAAGAACGCACCGAATAAATAAAGTTTGTCCACCGTCTCATTCATGTGAAGCAAAACTGTCTTGTTTGGGAGAAAAGATCAGAAAGTACGAAACGATCTGGTATCAAATAGTATCAGTGATGTCACCGAGCAGGATGGGACCTAAACTACAGACAGAGTAACATTAAAATTTCATTCTGTGGTTCTGAACCAATGCCATCATCGAAACCAAATAATTCAGCGACGTGCCATAACATATACATAACAATAACTTGATTTTCCTATTTTCAAAGTTTTATTTGTCACGAAACTGTCATGCCACCATTTAAAATGTCTAGGTTGAGGAACACCCGGTCAAGGAAGATGGTGTCCACTCATCAGCTGCTGGATATGGTGGTGGTGGGGGGCGATTACACCCGCGAAAACTACACTCAAGACAATAATTCGTGGCTGCTGTGTTTGAAAGTGTTATCGAGTCTTAACATCTTCTAACCACTTTTCCTAACCACTTCTTTAATACATCCATGGTCTTAACCTACTCAGGCCAGTCCCAAGCGGTTGAATGAAAGATGGAGTAATGGTTGAGTCACAAAAGCCTGAGTGTTGTTGACTGCTTAGATTTTATTTGCAAGCAATCGTATGATAAAGTTAGAAAGAAATGCATTTTTTGATCGAAACGTTTTATTTGCATGGATTTATGAATTATTAAATTTTTAACAGCTATTTATAAGTTAGATATACCATTCAAATGGGGAGATGTATGCTTTTATTATAAGAATTGTGTATTTGAAGTAAACCACTCTGCCTTTGCTGATAGGAGATGCTCTACCACCCCTGCCCACACACACAAGTAACCTAGCTGTTTTCCTACTTTGACATGGATATGCAATTAATTCTTTTGAACTCCCCTTTTCACTTATGTGCTGGATGAAATTATATGCAAAAACTTTCTTTTCTCTCACAAGTTTATACAACACACGCACCATGCATTCTTCAGGATGGATTAAGAAATAAATACACATTTTCAGATGTACATATGTCTCTTGATTCTGCAGAGATGAGGGTTGCTTTGCCAAGCCAGCTGCACATATGGGTTTACAAAGAGTTAGCCCTGACAATGACAGGATGAAATATCCTCTCCTTGTCTACCAAACTAGCATGAAGTTTAGTAGGGAAGTCTGGAACCAGAGGGCAAAGTAGTTTGAGTAAACAAAAAGAGCACTTGATTTCGTTCTCAGTACATCAGGTAGGCAAACTTTGCACTGTACACTTTAGGACACCAGGCAGAATATTGCTTAGGACCCAGACCTTGTTAGAAGCCAGCTAAATTGAGTGCGCTCAAAAAAAGACAATGCGATGGGTAGGAGAGGACTGCTGGGCAGCACCAGTCAGACACAGTTCCCCCTCCTGAGGTGTGCTGACTGGCAGTTCAGGGTGTGTGATAGTAAAAAAAAAGAAAAAAATTGGTTGTGGTGGATATCCATTGGCAACTTGGCATGTTGGTCATTGGCATGTTGTTGGTGAGTTGCTTGTTGCTTCTCACAGGTATCCCTCCTTACGAAATTGTTCCTGAAGGATATCTCTGTATTCGTCGAAGCCCCCTTCGATTCGTCGCACTTTCCCTCCCTCACAGACCCATAACTCTTTACACACCAATCGGATTAAACGCTCGTCGTGAGAAACTAATACTACGCCACCCTGACAAGAGGAAGAAAACAGACTCAATCAAAATATGCTTCAGAATATCAGACAATCAACTATTTCAGTTTTGTATCTGCATATTTACTTACTTTGAACTTGTTGAGAGCCTTTGCCAGAGCCTCAATAGTCTCCATATCCAGATGATTGGTCGGCTCATCAAGGATATAAAAGTTTGGGCTGTGAGAGATCAAGGTACACAAACAGTGTGCAAACTCATCAGGCCGGATTCATCTTATAAAATCAAAATGCATGACATGAAAATGACCGAATAAAAATGTCAATGTACCATGGCATCGTCATCTGGGCAAATGCCACTCTGCTCTTCTGTCCTCCTGACAGGCTGGCTACAGGACGTGTGGCAAGCTCTCCTGTGATCCCATATCCACCAAGCTGGTGTCTGTACTCTTCCTCATTTCGACCTGAGGAAGCAGGGCAAAGTGACAGTGGCTACAATGGAAAGGCAGGCCAACCCATCTAGTCTCAGTCATTGGTAGGACATCTATGAAGATGATCTTATGGAACCGTCTGGAAAATAAAAGCATCTATGTGCTTTAGTGGTACCTGGGAATTTGTTGAGTAACAGCTCTACTGAACAAACATTAAGATCCAGCTGATCCACGTGGTGTTGACTGAAGTAACCTATTTTCAGGTTCCTGACCAAGACAGAATAACATTGCCATTAAACACAAGAATTTACAAAAGCAACAGGATACCCTTAGCCAAGAGATACATTGGGTCTTACCGGTGAGCCTGTCTAATCCCTCCAACGGGCGTCAATTCCCCCATCAACAGCTTGAGCATGGTGGATTTGCCTGCCCCATTCTCACCCACCTGAAAGTCCAAACTCAAAGTTTCAGTAAACAAAAAAAAACATTGAGTCTCCAGTGAAAAGCTCCCCTCCAATTCAGTGGCACGAGTGAGTCTAAGGTAGAGTATATAGATTTAGAAATTTTAGACTTCGTACCACTTTGAAAAGAAGAAGAAAATAACTAAAATATGCAACTATAAATGGTTTTGGAATGTGGGTGCTTACAATGCAGATCCGGGACTCTAGGTCTGCAGAGACACACAGGCCTGTGAACAGGCGCTGGTCAGGGCTGTAATAGAACTCCACTTCATCCAACTGAAGGATAGGAGGAGACAACTTCTCAAAGTTGTCAGGGAACCT
Source organism: Neosalanx taihuensis (assembly GCA_030340665.1). Taxonomy (NCBI): domain Eukaryota; kingdom Metazoa; phylum Chordata; class Actinopteri; order Osmeriformes; family Salangidae; genus Neosalanx; species Neosalanx taihuensis. The sequence goes on along the minus strand of CM059297.1, from coordinate 7,926,152 downwards.
GAGATATGAGCGGACGCATGGTTACAAAACAATGAGTACACTGAAAACAGATGAAATTACTGATAAATGTGAATTTTGAAACCCTGTAAGGAAATAAAACAGGGTCAGCATCTCTCACCGTAATGTTACTTCCGTCTCCTTTTCAAGAGGTTTTAGTTCAGGGCTGTGGGGAAAAAATGGAGAGGGTCAAAGAAACACAGAATTAAAGAATGGGAAGGATGATTAAAAACAATAAAAAGACGCATACTCACAGTTTCTCCAAGAGCTTCAATTTACTCTGCACTTGTGCAGCTCTGTTAGCATTATACCTAAACCTGTCAATGAACACCTGGGATTCAGAGGAGAAACGAAGACCAGTTAGACTTTATACATTTTAACTAACATGTACAGTTGTTACAAATCCACTATGTGTAGCAGTGAATGAGAGAGGCAGTCTGGATTGCTACCTGAATGTGATCTCTGTACTGCAGCTGAGCGTCATACTCCCTCTGCTGGCTCTTCAGACGATCCTCTTTGGTCTTGACAAAGTTCTCATAATCACCGCGGTAACTCTCTAGCCTCTGTGAGTGGAGGTGGATGATGTCTGTGACAACAGCGTTCAAGAAGTTGCGGTCATGGGACACAACCAGGATCGTTGATTGCCAAGTCTGATGGAAGATGACAGAGGAAGTCAACTACAGATCCATAAAAGCACAGACAAATATTCAGTGTTAGTAGGTATTAGGACCCACCTGCAGGTAGTTCTCAAGCCAGAGAATGGCTCTGACATCCAACATGTTAGTGGGCTCTGTGAGAGAAATGAAGAGAGGGGAAAGAGAGATTATGTTAGTACATTTGAACTGACTTTTATTCACCATGATATCTGAAATGTACTCTGAAATAAGTATTACTTACCATCAAGTAACAACAGATCAGGCCTGAAAATTTCAGGAAAAATACACCAATAGATGAATGTTTAAAAAAAGGAACTGGGCCTTTTAAGCACATGTAACCAATGTACTGATTCCAAAGTTGATCAGATGTGTTTCCATAGAGATGACTTCTCTATATCAATATATATTTTTTATTATTAAATATATATATATATATTGGCAATATGATTGATGATTTATAATAATAATAAAACTCACCTGGCAAAGAGAGCACTGGCCAGTGCTAATCTCATCCTCCATCCTCCCGAGAACTCCCTGAGAAGAAAATGTATGCATAGCTGTTACTCTCATACAAAGACAACCCTCAGACCAACCAATGAATAAGTGACCAGACGCTTACTTTGTTGTCTGCTGTTGCATTTTAGCTGAAAACCCTAGACCTGCCAGGATGACTGAAGCCCTGTAAGTATACAGATATAGAAAGAGAAGCGTAAGAACAACAAATATATTTTTTGGGTTGTTTTTTTTTTTTTTTAGGTTGTTGGTTTGTTTTTTTCGGTTTTACCTGGCAGGTGCCTTGTCTGCTTCAATCTCCTCCAGCTTGGCATAGATCTCTGTCAGCCGAACACTCTCCAGTCCATCAGCACTGAACCAGGGGAAGCAACAAGTTCACATTTTGGGAACAAAAGTCTCCTCAAAGCGGTCAATCTAATTTGCTTCGTCTTTTGTCCCGGATTCAATTTTTGTTACACATTTTAGAACAGTTTCTTACAGTTTTCAACAAGAGATTGTTCTAGAATGTACAGGTGCATGACAACTTTTAGTGCCCTCTAGTGGAAAAGAGACATTAAACGTTTGCTGAGCGTAGATGTAGACCTTAATTTATTTGACGTTTAATCAGGCTATAGCAATGGATTGTGCTCCCAATTAATTACTGTCCATATGTAACTTACACTCCATTGGCAATCCGAGCATTGAGGAGGCGTTCCTCTTTTAGAAGCCCCTCCCTGACCGTGTCACTCTCTAAGACACTCTGCAGAGCCACCGTTTCATCCCCAGCAACCTCCTGCTCCACATGAAGGATGGTGATGTGGGCTGGGACGCGCAAACTGCGGCTGGCCAGCATCTTCAACAGTGTGGTCTTCCCCAAGCCGTTGCGTCCAATGAGACCATAGCGACGCCCAGTGGCAAGTGACAGCTCTGCTCCTTGCAGCAAAGACCTGGAGCCACAGAAATGGGTTTTACCTGTAGGGGAATGTTTCAAAGCCCAAATCCAAGGTGAGTTACTGCTGTATCAGATCATGGTCTTACCTCTCGCCAAATGAAACGTCAAAGTTCTCAATGCGAATGTCATAGCTTCGATTCTTTCCAGACATATCTACTCGGTTTTCCTTCTTACTGCTAGCCTGACTAGCAGATGCTTCCTCTAGTACCCTGTGGACAAAAAAATTAAAGTGAGAGAGATGTACAGACATCATGAGAGGGGTTTTATATTACAGTATCATTCAGGTTTAAATGCAGGCTTGTGCCCTAGCTTGTAATAACTGTATAATATTTATTAAAGCATTAAAAGATGAGACTTACAATGGGCTGACAGTTTTCTGTGAATCTCGCTCGTTCCTCCTCTCGTGTTTTTGCTTCAGCTTGGCTTCAGCTTTCTCCAATTTCTTGGCATTTACAGTCTATATACACGTACACGGATGTATGTTTAAGTGTGTCCGTCAGAGAGGTAAAGTAAAGAAGGAAGAAATACAAACTTCAGGAAATGGAGGACAGTTACAAGGTTACGTAGACAGCCCGTCCATAATAAACATTACCGTGTTCTGGCTTCGCTTCATCATCCATATGCCTTGGACATCATTTGTAGCAGTAACTGAGGAGAGACAAGAGAAAATACTTACAATATGAGGTCTTAAACTAGGCGTGTGTGCCTGTGATACAATAATTATCATGTTACTAATGAACTAATTACATTAGTTCAGCTTAATACCAAATAAGCAGTTAGAAAAAAAGACAGGGATCTTACCACACTCAGCAGATATCTGAGATAACTGAACTGGAGCATTGAGCAAAACTTGCTTCTGAGCAGCATGACAGTTATTCCTGATGAAGGGGGGGAAAGCCAAATGGTAAGCCAAATGGAAAGCAAAATGAAATTGCAAATTGGAAGTTACAGTAATTACTTCAATGATTAGACTGGAGCTCTGAAAATATTAAAAGGATTTAAACTAAGTGTGCAGTTAACATTTGTACGTACAATTTAAGTGTGTTAAACAACTGAAGACAGATGTCTCTAATGTCATCCTCGTTTTTGAAGTCTGCAGAAACCCCCTGCAGTACCCCACCAATGGCATCAAACACCTCATCTTCATCCTCAAAATCAGGCCCTCCACAGTCAAGCACACCTGCAATACACAACACACAAAAGTTAAACAAATGTCTGCTACATTGTTCAGATTTAAATGGAATGTTGGTAGCTTTGTAATGTTACTTTTCAGAACATTTCTAACTGTAGTCATTAGTCAAGCAATGCAAATGACAGCTACAGACATGCCCACCGGATATGTGGAACTACATATGTAGATCAGAAATGGTCTAACAGTGAATTCCAAATCATAATTCAATGCAAGTACCGATTAACTGGATGACAATCTAGCCTAATACACTGCAGGCTGATGGGTTATCTAAGAGATAGACTTGGGGGGCCAGCAAATAACTGACCACTTTGAATGAGCCTGGCTGTAAGTCTTGCTCATGTCATGAACCAAGCGACAGTCCATTAAGTAGTAAACCTATTGACTCCTCGTCCCTGAGATCAGCATGTACGCGGTTCACCGGAGGCAAGTCAGGGTAACCAAAACGTAGTTCACTACCGCCATAGATATTTCAGCTTGCTAATACAGCAAAGCTAATTCACGTGGTGAATCAAATGAGAACGTTGATCATTCATTTCACGATAGACATTTTCAAAGATCTAGGAGACTGACTAGGGATCTTCTAATATTCTCTAACTCTTACCCGTAATGTAGTCGAACACTTCAGTGTCAATTTCGGGAAACTCGCTCTTCAGAATATCCACGTATGTCGCCATGATACACCGGTCCAGATCATGCATCGCGCATGCGCTTTGATCAGGGACTTCCTTCTCCACACGCGGCAAAAGCGACGTTTTCATGGGCATCGTGGGTATTGTAGTTTTTTTGCGTTGTCTCCGTTTGGTCAGACATGGTGCAGACAAGTGAAAATGGGTCGAACTTAATGTTCTCTACCTACTTTATATGAGCATAAGGGACATTTATGAATGCAAATTCATTTACAGACGTTTCATATGTAAACGTGAGTGTGTTTGTCTAAGGACAGTCAGAATTGTTTAATAAATGGTCCCTCATAATACCTTTCATTCATAATTTTACAGTGATCATAATGGAGGGAACATATTTCCCTGGAGGCCTGGGGAAACTGGTCCCCCTGTAGAAGTCCGGCCATTTACAAAGCAATGCAGTAATGCTGGCAATGTATGTTAGTGTGATCATTATAGGGGAAACATATTGCTCAAATGCATGTAATATTCTGAAAGTAGAAAACATGTAATTTGTTCTGCATTTTTTGGTTACTCTGGACCATGTCCCCTGGTAACTCCTCCCCCCTCCAGATAGCATCATATGAGATGATCTTAATTTAAGGGTTAGGGTTAGAGTTTGGGTTGTGTTATGGCAATTCCTGACTCATGCCTACAACAGGGATAGGGTGAGGTGTGACAGCAAGTCAACAAGGGTCACTGCTAACTAGAAAACCTTAATTTAATGATCAGAGTTATAGTTTGGGTTGTTTTATAGCTATTCCTGACTCTTTAAGGGTTAGGGTTTGCACTACACATTTTGTACTCTGTAACAATAGCTTTTTTGGGTTGTTTTCTAATCAGGGCAAATTAAAATATGTTTTTATTATTTTAAAGCTCATTTAAACATATCAAGATATATATTGCATATCGTCAATAATAAAAATAAAAAATATAGTATATATACATAAATACATAAATATAGTTTATATAAAATATAGTCAATATCGAGATATCATTTTTTTTATAAATCGCCCAGCCCTAAACCACGGCCAGTTCCCAAACAAGCCTCTCCCATGGCCTCTTCTGTCTGCCCTTAGAATAACATGCGCATGCGTACAACCGACCTGGCTGCTCCTCTTGCTTGGATAGGGAGACTCGGGTGGGAGTCAGTTAGCTGTGTAATGGCGGCCTCGGTGTTGCTGTCTGTGGAGAACACCGGACCCACTTTTGCGGTCGGTAACTCCGGAGCGGTTGGGGTCCCCGGTAATGGAGTAGGGTCACCGGGTCCAGCATCGTGGAATCGATCATTAGACAGGGCATTAGACGAAGCTTCGGCCACTGGTTTCCTAAACCTCAGCGGCAGGAAACTGAAGGAGTTCCCGAGGAGCGCCGCCAACCACGACTTGACAGATACGACTCGGGCCGGTAAGTTTGAATTGAGTGTTGGGAGAAATAAAACCCCAAAACATAGACAAAATGTGGATGAAAAACAACCAGGATGAAAGTATTTACGTTTTCTACACCGATGAGTACCGTATGAAGAACTGGAAGTTCGGTTAGACAGTTTGAAACACAGGTCAACTATGCTAGTCGTGTTGCTAACTAGCTGTTAGCCAGACAGTTGGTAAACACGGTGCGAACGGGATTGACATTTTACATTTATTCATTTTAGCAGACGCTTTTCCTATGATAAGTGACTGCTAGTTATATGATACAAGCCTGGCCAACTTCAATACCATTTCAGACATTCGTCATATAACATTAAGAAGTGATTTGAACAACTTTACATATACTTTATATAGTAAACTATTTTACTAACCTGACATATTCTACAAAGTACATTTCCATACGTGGCACGGGATATTATTATACTTGGTGTCATGCTGTGATCAATCAGTCACCCCAGGATACAACACAATGGCTGTGTGTGGATAGTTTGTATATTGTGTATTTTTTGGCGTGTGTTATTGTCTGGATGGGCATTACAATTTTAAACCACAGTTGAAATCAGTGGGGCACATCAGAAAGACTGCAGAGTAAGAAGACTGAAGCAAAAGGAGTGAGTGACAAGTTTTAAAGAACGGAATAATCCAAATGACCAAGCCTTGGATGAGAGTTGTGGAGGGAGTGGTGGGATGAGGATAAACAGAAGGGAGCTGATAGGGGACAGGGACACCCTTGTGTTGTGATGCCTCTTGCATGTCACATGAAGGGACTGATTAATTCTATCAATGTTGTGCCAAGCAGTGGAATTCTGTCTGGAAGCTACAGCTGGTGTAGCTGTAGCTTCCAGCTCTACATGGCACATTAAATACTCCACTCCGAAATATAAAAATAGAGATAAAAGAGAGGTAAAGTTCCTTACTTGATCTTGTTGTGAAATCTGTGTGTGTGCTTGTGAGTGTATGTTGGAATGGAGAAGGAGTAAGTAGGAAAAGTATCCTTGTCTATGTCTGAGATCCAGACGCCTCTGGCATTACACTGTTCACTGTTGTGAGGAATTGGAGCATAGTCATTGCTGTTTGTGTGTGTGTGTGTGTTTTAAGAAGGGTGCATGTGTATGCAAGTTTAGTGTGGCTTTGATGCATAACATACTGCCAAGCCTTTCTAAAAGAGGAGGAAGAGAGTGGAGGAAAATAGGCCTGGCTGTGTTGAAAACATGCTTCAGAGTAGAATAGTTTCTTTACCCAACTTCTCTTGATGGTCAGTTGTTCACATTGTTGTAGGCTAGCTTTGGTCAGTTAGTTCTGGTTTCAGTTCATGTTCACAGGTATTCTTTGTGCAACTTTGTATGCAGTGAGGAAATTTGCCTCGTGTGTGTGTGGTTGGGAGGCTGGACGTGATGATCAGAATAGGAAGTAGACCTTGTAGCGAGCTCTGCTTCCTGTATTCCAGATGCCGGATCCGCACACAGCTGCAGAGACAAATATAGGCTTTTGGCTGGGAAACTCATCAATGGACACAGCAACGTCCCAACTTTGTTCAATGATGATACCAAAAACTATATCCTGTAACCACACACACACACACACACACACACACACACACACACACACACACACACGCTTGGATAATTACCAATACACAGCCGCTGTGCGCCAGCAGTTCCTCTCAATTTTGAAGTGAATAGAGAGCGCGAGTGAGTGGTAGGGGTGGGGGGATTGGAGGGGCAGGGGGGAGGGGGGACTCCAGAGGGATGTAATGAAAACAAACTACCCGCATCATTGTGTCACATGCTCATCATTATACTGAGGCGTCATCTCTGTAAGTGCAGAAAAAGTGCCTTTTGAATCCTCCATCAATACGGTCAGCTCTGAGCTCAGATCAGAGTGTTGACTGTCTTCATAGATTTGACTAGCTGTATTTAACTGTATATTATTAGAGCTAACTGTATGTCCCTCACAGCGTTTCAGCCACAAAGAATGCTTCTGATGGGGACATTGTGAAGCTATGCAGCGTCATGCTATTATTAGCTATGGCCTGTCTCTCTTACTTAGATATGCACAACACAAGAGTTCTCAACATACTAAGCTCTTTGGTATGACTGGGGAAGAAACAGGTCATTTGAACTTAAAGCTATGTGGCTATTTTCAGGTATCTACTAAAAAATCATGGCCATATATTTCTATGTTGTTAGCTTTTTGCACACAATAAGTATTTATACATTTTCTACTGATGTATATTAAGGATGTGTGTGTTCTGGACAGTTGCCAAAGAACAGTTCAATTTAAGGTGATAAGTTGTGTAGAATAAAGTCAAAAATCACCCTTTTGATAACACAAGTGTTTTTTACATTGAAACGTCTGTTTTTATGTGTTGCTTTCAGATCTGTCCCGAAACCGTTTGCCAGAGCTACCTGTCGAGGTGTGCATGTTTGTGTCTCTGGAGAACCTCAATCTGTATCAGAACTGCCTGCGATCCTTACCTGATAGTCTTCTCAACCTTCAAGCCCTCACCTACCTAAACATAAGGTAGCCTCATACACACACACACACACACACACACACACACACACACACACACACACACACACACACACCCTGCATCACTCAACTGTATTTGTTGACAAAATACTTGGACAAGTTGTGTATCGTGTAGGAACCATCACTCCATCTGAATCCCACACAATGGAAATGAAATACATGCATACTACACATCCACTGAAGTGCCAGAATAGACTTTATATTCTTATTTTGGGAGCAGATCATAATGAGGACATCCATAACAGTGCCCTAAAAACAAAAGTGTAACTTTCATGGCCTAATTCATCCATAATGGTCATGTCTTTACTCTATTTCTATTACTGAAATGTGAGGTAGATGACCAAGCATAAAAAGTCACCTGGTACCCAAGCAGAGACAAATGTTGGATCTCATTCCCTCCTCCATGTAGTCGGAACCAGTTGTCAACTCTGCCTGATCCGGTGTGCAGTCTCCCATTGAAGGTCCTGATCGCCTGCAACAACAAGCTGGTTTCTCTGCCTGAAGAGCTGGGCCACCTACGACAGCTCACAGAACTGGTCAGAACTGACCCACGTCCGCCCCACCTGCATTCTGCTGACACTTTAATCAGATAACCAAGCAGTGTTGTCTGATCTGAGCTTCAACCTTCCTGTTACATCCTACTGACACAATCACGTCTGCTTCTCCCTCCCTGCAGGACGTGAGCTGCAATGAGATCCAGACTCTCCCTCCTCAGGTGGGCCAGCTCGAGGCGCTCCGAGACCTCAACATCCGCCGGAACCACCTGGCCCGCCTGCCGCCAGGTCAGAACCACAGCCTGTTCTGCCTTAAAGAACACACGCCTTCTGGTTCTTTTCTTTTGTTGATGTGGGACTTCTTTCCACAGAGCTGGCAGAGCTGCCTCTGGTGCGTCTGGACTTCTCCTGTAACAAGGTGACGTCCATCCCTGTGTGCTACCGCAACCTGAGGCACCTGCAGAGCATTGTCCTGGACAACAACCCCCTACAGACCCCACCTGCACAGGTACCGTAACATGCTACACACACTGACACACAAACTGACTTTGTAATAATTTCGCAATTGGCTCATGATGTGTTTGTGTTTCGATCCAGATCTGTATAAAGGGGAAGATCCATATATTCAAGTATCTGAACATGGAAGCCAGCAAAACCACGCCTGAGCTCCCAGACTATGACAGGAGACCCCTTGGTTTTGGATCCTGGTAAGGGAAACGCATTCTCCACCGTTCTCACAGACAGGCTTGTGTTTGTCCTCAAACATCCCTCATCTTGAGGGCACTTCTTCTCTGACAGTGAGTCATACTCACACACACACTTCCGCTGGTAGCAGAATGTGGAAGAGGCCTGGTTTGGGCACAGTTGTGTGCAGAGGGGCAGCTGGGGCGAGGCACTCTTTCTCCTTCCCTCATCTCTGTGTGTCTGTTTCTCTTTGTCCTTCTCTCTCTCTGTTTTGACTTTCTCTCTTTCCACTTTATTTCTCTTCTGTCAATATTTGCTTTGTGTTCTCTGCAGGCCCAAAGATGCATAGTAACACGGTCCTGTATGTTGGTAGCTCTATGATGAAATTGGCATAGCTATTGAAAGTAACAAGAGTTGACCCAGCCTGGCACTGTTTCACCCCCCTGTACTGTTCCTGTTCCAGTGTGGAGGAGCTGTACCCTGGGAGGCCGTACGGAGCGCTGGACTCTGGCTTCAACAGCGTGGACAGTGGGGACAAGAGATGGTCTGGCAATGAGGTGAGTGAAAAGGAGCTGGAAGGAAAAAAAACAGGCCTGTGCTGACCTCACGCTTTGTTATCGAGGGCCACTGAGGTCAATCACGTCGGTGTTATGTTTACAAGTTGCTGCTATAATTCACAGCAGGGAGCTAATCTCTCTGTTCTCCTTTGTCTCCTCCTCGTCCCGGTAGCCTGCAGATGAGTTGTCCGACCTGCCGATGCGCGTGGCGGAGATCACCAAAGAGCAGAGGCAGCGGCGGGAGCGAGAGAGGGAGGAGAACCGACCCGCCTCCGTCGTCGCCAACGGCACACGTGAGAATCCGCAAACTCTTCGTGTGTGTGTGTCCACTGTCCGTGTGACGGCGTGCACACTGCTAACTGGACTTATAGCTCACATGTCCCACATGGACAAATGTATGGAATGACCTCACACACCTGGTTTAAACCCTGTTCAACCCCTTTTCTTAGATCTTACTAACACGTCAAGGTCTGGGTCTGTATGCGTTCCCCTAGTGGATGCTGAGCTGGAGCAGATTGACTACATCGACAGCTGTGCGGGCGAGGAAGATGACGAGGAGGGGGGGAGGAGAAGCCGGACGTCTGAGACCATCAGCCTGAGCTCCCAGTTCATGGCGTACATAGAGCGGCGCATCACCAGAGAGGTAGGGACCCTCTGATCGAGCGGGTTAGGGGTTTCTCCATATCTAGTCTGCTTGTACAAACCTACCATGGCTCTCTGACTCGGCAGGGCTCACCGGGGAAGACCAACTCCACCAAAGACGCGAGGGCAGATGATGCACGGAGACAGAACTCTCTGTCAAACAGGTACGCAGGCACGCAACGTACCCTGAAACCCACTAATGTAACCTAATAACACGAGTTCACCGTTAACCACTATTCCACCTCTAAACGTGTGGTATGTGACACTCTAGCAACACTCACCATCTCGTCAGCTCTCACCGAGGCTGATGAGAAGAGTGAATCTGTCTGGAACATAACTTGCGTCCATGTTTACGTTGAAACCCCTCCCCTCCCTGTGTGACCTTCAGGAGTGGCCATGACAGTGGCATTCCAGTCGCCTCTGCTTCTCCTAATCAGGTAACGCCGTTAACACGTCCTCCCTCTCCAGCCACCGCTCTCTCTGCTAGCGATCCACAGACGTGGATCCGGGTCTCGTTTCTGGGTCTCTTATTTCTTCTCCTCTGTCCGTCTGTTCTGTGTGCCTCCAGAGGGCTGGCGGAGCTGGGGTGGGCCGTGGCGTGGAGAGGGTGCGGAGGGAAGCCCAGCTGGCTGCACTACGGTACGAGGAAGAGAGGCAGAAATCTCGTTCCATGCAGAGAGAAGCTGTCATGTCCTCCGTCAAGGTAAGGGTCCTCCTACCTAATATCACACCAAGAACCTAGTATGTTCTTTGTGTTACCTAGTAAGAGTAACAAGTCTCAGATCCATTCATGCTAAATCTATGACAAGGTGACTATGTTGTTGTGTGGTACTTAGTGACATTGCTTCTGGTTCCAGCATAAAGCAGCCAGCCCCACCAAGCTGAGTCCTGACAGTGAGGTGAGTGGATGACAGCCTGCCTCTCTGCTATACGAGGTGGGAAACCAGAGTCCCAACATCTCTTATGCATTCCCAATCCATCCTCTCTCTTCTCATCTCCCACTCATTTGTTCACCCGCTCGTTTCCATTCCCTCCTTGTTTGCGTTTCCTCTTCCTGGACTTGTCACTTCCCTCTTCCTCCTCCCTCTCCCCGTTCCTTCCCAAGTGTTCCCTCTAATGGGTCCTCATTCCCTCTTTTCCCCTCCCTGCCAGAACACATACCCCTCCAGACGCTCCACCCATACCGATGACTCCGCCCTCTTTGTGGTAAGAGCCCGCGTGTCATCCTTTTCCCACCTCCCTGCTGACCCAACCGTCCAATCTCTCACCAGCATCAACCCATGACCTCTCATTACACCCCCGCCTCTCTTTCCTCCAGACTGTTCGCAGGCTTTCATCCACTCTTCTGTCTGTGTGTTGCACATGCCCAGTGTTCTCCACGTGGCTCACGCGTAATGTGATTTAACCATCTGACCAGATAACAGCAAGAAAGCCATTCCTCCAATAACTGAACACGAGGATACTCGTTGGCTTTCAGTGTCAATGCTAACTGCATGTCTACTCTGCTGCTCAGTTTTCCTAGTTTAGGTTTGTTGTTAAGTGGCTGTTTCAGTGCTTGCCTGTGCTTAATTTTTTTTCTTGTTCTCTGACTCTCTAAATCTTCTCTCACTAACCTGTTTCAGAGACAGTAGGTCGTCCCCCTTCCTGCTGACTAGTAACCGGCTTTCCTGGGCTTAAACCCCTCTCTCCTCAACTGCTCTTTCTCCTGTCTGACGTCTCTCTCTGTGTTATGTTCCTACCCTGGATCTGTCTGTGGTCGGCTCCCTATCTTAAGAGCGAGTACCAGCCTCTCATGGTGTTTGAGATAGACACTGACACCAACACTATAAAGAGGAGGCCTGGCACCCACAAACAGGTGAAACACACTTTGGCTGTGTACACACACACACACACACACACACACACACACACACACACACACACACTGTCTTACACACTCACTCGCACACATCCGACCAAGTTAATATACGGTCACGAACAGTCTAATAAAAGCATGTCCAGCGAAGCCTCGAGTGAGTGCTTAGTTCAGTAGACTGTACCTATACAGGGTCATGACTGGTTATGGGGCCTGCATATGTACTGCATGCTGTGTGGGTGCATTTTCAACGAACAGAAAAGAATGTATGCTGGTTTTGCCACAATGACTAAAATTAAACTCCCAACACTTTCCCTCTTTCTTGCGGTCTCTCTTTCTCCCGCTCTCTCTCGCTCTTTTTCCTTTCTCTCTGTTTTTTTATTCTTTCCTTTTGTTCAACCTTTTTCACCAAAATTTGTTTTCCTTATCATTTTCGCTTCTTCTCCTCAAATTGCCCCCCCCTTCTTTTCTTTTCGTCGATCTCTCTCTCCCTCCCAGTCTCTCTCTGGAAGGTCCGTAGATGGGTGTCTGTCCTGTTCTACAGACACCCCCTCCTCCTGTCAGTTGCAGGTACTGAAACCTGCATGGTTCGCTGTCTTAAAGCAGCATCTGTCCCCTTTCGTACGTTACAGTTAGTTAGTCCTGGACTCGTTTTGTGGCGGTGTTGTTTAGAAGATTAGCAGCATCTAAAGTGGTCCAGCACAAATGTGCATGAGCCTTACTCATAAAGTCCATCTGCTTTGTAACCCCCCCCCCCACACACACACACACACACTGTTGACACAAGAGCCATATAGAAGCTAAAAATGAGATATTTTCTCTCTCCCTGTGTTCTTTCTGTTGTTTCTACTGGCTGGTCAGCCTGGAGATGAGCGGGCGTCTCTGTCTACCACAGGTAAGACACGGGTTGTTATTCTTTAAACAACTTTTTATGTCAACATATACGTTGTCCAGCTGGCCTGGGTTAGAGCTGTGTGATAAATACAGTGGATTGAATATGATGCTGAATTTTACATGATATGCACATCCAGCCACTTGGTATGTACTGTGAATCGGTTTTACCTCCCCCAATCAAGAACTCTCTTCTGCCACCTCTTTGTTGGCAGCCATCCAATCACCTGCTTACCCTGGCCATGTTGCCCAGCCCACCTGCCGAGGTCCCGGGCAACGACCAGACAGCTTCCTGTTTCGCCTCAACCAAAAGGAAGAGAAGAGGAGAGGTGGGTCAAAAGGTCATAACCTTTAAGGTCAGGGTAGAAAGGCCCAGGATGTTAACAATGTGTCGCAAATGAGCGCCATATATTACAGTCCACTGTCAGTTCTAATGAGGCTGTAACATCTAACTCAACATAGACCGTCAGTCTCTTTTCAGAATGTGAACTGGAACAGTGGTGTTGTCAGAGTTCTGTCTGTCTTTGCTTAAGGTTATGGTCCATCGTTTCTATAGGTTCCATTTCAGAGTTCTGTCTGTTTCTAAGGTTCCATTTATAGTTCTTTATGGATTTAGCGAGATTCCATTTCAGAGCTCCTTCTATATTTATCGAGGTTCCGTTTAAGTGGCCAGTTCAGTTTTAGCCTCTTGGTAAAAATATGATATTTTTGTTTATTGTTCTCTCAGTTCAAAGTTGGAAACTGGCATCCAACAAAACCCATCATTTTGATATGCACTTTAAGATACTGTTGTGTTTGAATCTGTTGGTGTTGTAGCCTCACTCTCTGTCTGTGTCCTCCCAGGAGCCTCCTCTGCCCCCAGGCCAGAGCCTGCAGAGGTCGCCCCCTCTCAGCCTCTGCCTCAGGGCCTAGTGGGTGAAGACGCTGAGCTAGTGGAGCAACTGCGGAAGGTGAGTCGATCATGCCCCCCCTCCCCGCCCCCACCTGACCAAACACACACACAGCTGGCGTCCTTCATGTTGCCAGGCGCTGTATCCTGTTGTAACCTATCAGGGTCTCTTCTTGTAGAACATCGAGTCCCGTCTCAAAGTGTCCTTGCCCAGTGACCTGGGAGCAGCGCTGACTGACGGAGTTGTGCTGTGCCATCTTGCCAATCATGTGCGTCCCAGATCTGTGCCCAGCATCCATGTGCCCTCTCCTGCTGTGGTACGTGTCTACGAAAGTGTCAGAGAAGAGTTTGTAGAATAGTTGTTAGAACTTGGATATAGGTACCTTTTTATATTACCTGTATGGATAATCTAACACTATTCCACTAATGCGTCATGTCATATGCTGAAATGTAGAAAAGAAGTCAGAAAATGTGATTGTTCTGCTAACACCCCCACGCTCTCTGTTCTTCAAGCCCAAACTTACAATGGCCAAATGTCGGCGGAATGTTGAAAACTTCCTGGAGGCGTGTCGCAGGATCGGGGTTCCTCAGGTGAGACCCAGAGAGGATCAGAGGAACGAGCTCCAGCTCCCCTCACATGCTTTGCTTTTGTCTCACGGCGGAATGTAGCACAATTCCACTCTTGTTTCCAACTCTCGTTAACTCAATATACAAAATACTTAACTAGTCATTGAGCTGCCCTTCTGCTGCTTACTAACATGGACTTTCTCTCTCTCCCTCCTCTCTGTCTTGAACCATGACACCTCAACCCCCTTCACCCACCTGTACACATAACCCTGTTTGTGTTTGACCCTCTCATCCTCCTCCTGTGGGCCAGGAAAGCTTGTGCTCTGTAGGGGAGGTCTTAGAGGGCCGAGGGGGCTGTATTTTTGGGACAGTTGGGGTCCTGCTCTCCTTAGCGTCCCCCAACCTATCCTCCCCCCGTGCCCAGCTTGTAGGCTTTGCCATCTTCTATCTCTCCATCATGTCTGTGCTGTGTGCTCTGTACTGCCACCTGGTGCCCCACCTGTGATCTGGACTCTCTCTTTACTGAGGCTCATCTTTATGTGCGTCGCTAAAACAGGAACTATCCAACAGTAGCAGATCTCAAGTAAAAAGCACAACTGTGATTTGACCTTCCAGCCTTAAAACAAAACATTGCCAGAGTCTCTGCTGTGTTGAGAAGGGCACAGCCCTGACCCAAATGCCACAATAGTATGCTTTTCCTCTTGCCCTTTATATTGGGGGACGTACACCCTCAGGGAGTGGCAAAGAGAAGCTGCCAACCCTGTCCTTCACAAGTTAAAGGTCAGAGGTCAGAATCTGAAGGCTGTGTGTCACCCTGTCACCAACCCCATGGCCCCGCCTACCTAGTCCTCATGTCCTGTGCCTTAAGTTGGTCTGCTTGTGTGGATGGAACCTCTTTGAGTTTAACAGGGTACTTTAAATGCACAATGTCAAACGTCAACTGTCTTTTAGTATGGCATTGAAGTGCTTCCATTCACGCTGCACCGAAACTGAGCTGGTGTTTGAGCGATCATCACCCATGGGTCCAGGGGAGCTGAAAAGCCAATCAAAAAGGAGTTGTATCAACAGCTTTCTCGCTGATAAACAATCAAGAACCCCTGAATCTCTCTTTAGCTGTGGTGTAAAATCCCTCTCAATCTAAGATCATCTGCGTGCAGCAGAACAACAAAAAAATAGGAGGGGGTGGGAGGTGGCGAGGTGGCTTTAAAGCCAAACCTCTTGGTAGCTGTATTACAACTTAGGTCATTATCGTTCTGTGAATCAGTGTTGTTGAGAGAAAACGTCACCGCGTGAGAGAGGATGAATCTTGTTTTGTAGTGTGCTGATGTCATGTTCAAGGACAAGGATTGGTATCTCCTCATGTCCTGTGCCTAATGTACCTGTTTTCTACATGTCTGTCTGCTCTGTGTACCATGTGCCTATCTCTCCCACGTACTGTTTACCAGTGTACGATTCTGATCCTATTTTCCTTCCACAATAAAACAAAAGAACATTTCTGGAGTGGAATCAGTTTCCTCTTTTGGTAGTTCGTTAGTGTACCTTGTGTTTTTTGTTGAAAGGCACACAGAAACAAAGGTGTTCTCAGTGTGTGAGGAGTGTTGCTTGATGAGTGTCTTGGTGCACCCCCAGCGTTTACCCTGACATTCCTGACCCCTTCCTTTCTTTCCAACCATTTTGGCAGTTGACAGTATCATTACTTCAGTTTCCATTCCCAGTCATAATGTTTTGATTTTTTGTGTTCAGTTGTATTATTATTTATTCATCCATTGACACGCCCTTTTTTGTTTCTCCCTTCTGTTTTTCCATCCGTTCTGTCTTGTATGTGTGTATTTGTGTTTGTTTGTTTGTTTGTGTGTGTGTGTGTGTCGGGTCTCAGCCTCAGCTGTGTCTCCCCCTCCATATCCTGGAGGAGCGGGGGCTCCCTCAAGTGGCCGGGACGGTGCGAGCCCTTCTGGAACTGGCACCCCCGAAAAACTCTCCTTCCACTGCCCCAGCCACTACCCCTCTTGCCATGTAAGGCAGATCGATACACTTACTGACCGATGGAAAAGACACAGAACCTCCTAACTTCTCCATGGATAGCCTCCCAACCTACTCCTTTCAAAAGAAGCGCAGGATAAAAAGAGACTACTGCAAAGGCCCTGCATGTCCCCCCTTTCTTCAAGTGACATTTCATTTATTTGCTCGACCCCAGCCATTAAAGGGGACTCCAGGCCCTGCCTTCCCAAGCTGTCTGACCCCTGACTGATGCCAGAGAAGTTGATGAGGACTTTTGGTTTGTTTCGTTAACCCACACAGAACAGACTGCTTCTGACTAGTAGCCTTGAGGACTGACTGACATGGACAGACAAGGGACAGTCGCATGGCTGGAACAGAAATGGTCTTTTAATTCTAAATATTAGTCAGTTGTCTTTTTCCACTTTTTCCATAATTTTCTCTTGCGAGTATTGTTTTATTTTGCACCATATTATTTTTATTATCATAATTGCTATTATTGCATATCATTTTTAGGATTCATTTACTGTCACTTCAGATCCTTGCATGTTGGGGGTGGTGTGTGTGAAGTATAGGACTGGTTTATCGCCTGAGTAACACTAGGTTGAGTGCAACATCAAGTATGCAGCAATAATGGTGGTCGCATCGGAGATGTTGCTACTGCCAATTCATGGAATTCTTGAAGTGATTTAACCACATTTTAAATGTTGGCTGAATCAATCAAAAACTCTACTGGGGGGGAGAGTTTTCCAAAAGATTCTATTTCTTTTGTTAAATGATACATGTACAAATATATACTGTATATAAACTATGAAATGACTGTGCTGCCACTGTGCAATGCAACATGGACACAGGATTTGAATGTGTGGATGCTGTCCCTAAATGCTGGTCCGGGACCAGTAGTGGAGGTGGATAAAACTAGCTTGATGGTTTATGTTACAGGTGGGGTAGGGAGGACTGATCCACGACCAGGGTTTACAGACAACGTCTTCCTTGAGCACCACTCTAAGGCTCTTATTTAGGGCATATGGGCAGGGGGAGAGAGACTGTATGATGTGTATCCTGCTCCCTTGCAATTGTGTTTTTTTATGATGAAATCCTGAATTATAGTTATTCTAAAGTCTAGAGTAATGACAGCTGTTAGGACCAGGAGCTAAGGTGGACACGATAGTCAGATTATTCATACACTACCTTGTTTCAACTTGCGTTTTATTTAACTGCCTCACATTGGAGTTTTGCAACAAGGAGACTGTGGTGTAGCAGACAGGGCTTACTGTGGTCTTTAAGAATGTTGTATATGCACAGGACCCATTATTTTTATACTTGTGGGACGTTTAGCCATACTTGCATGGGAATCAAGGTCCTCTGTTAAGTCTTGGCGGAGCCTTGAATTTCAAATGGTTGAGTATTTTATATATGAGGTTTGTACTTGCTGTACACATAGCTGCACAGAACGTTCATTCAGCCAAGCGAGTGACGGTCCCATTCAAAGTCTACCAGACTGTTGGCTTTGAACTGTATCCCTGCACTGGCTGTCCACACCACCACTGGACGTCTCTAAAGTGGTCTAAATGGCTACTTAGGCAGACACAATCTAGAGATCAAAAAGACAGTACTGGGAGTGTAGGGGGGCTTTTGAACTGAACTGATGCCAGAGAGCTGACATTTCTCACATGTGTGTGGTCCAGGCTGACCAAGGGGAGCATTGATTGACAGGGCTCTTAGGACTTATTTTCTTTTGTCATTTTCAAAATGCCCATCCTACATGGATATTTGGCTCTTTAGGGCTGTGCATCTTAAACATTTTTTTTTTAAAGAGGTATGTTTTGTACCATTTTAACTTGCTTTTTGATAGACAATGAGTTCTGAAAAGGGAAGTTAAAACTGATTTAATTATAGATATATTATTATAAATGTTTGTATAGATGTTTTACTGTTCTCTCCCAAACTGACTGACATTTCCCCAACAGTAATCATGTGACCCTATTGCAGGGGTTTGCTGCCCTGCGTGACTTTGTACAGTTAGAGATACATTCCATACGTTTACAAGTATGATCTACTTCCCATAAACAAGGACTGTCCAACATGGTCTTTTTACATTTTTACTTTTCATTTTTACACCGCATTTGCTGGAACATGTCTCTAAAGCTTAAAAAAAAACAAATTTGACCACATCTGGAATGAATATTTGGAGTTATCTTTAAAGTGCATTAATAAAAGTTTCCAATTTCAATCTCTGCTTCCAGTGCTGTTATTTAAGGACTATTAATAGCTAACAATGAAAATAAGTCTGCAGAAAATACACTGTAGATGACCATTTATGTTTTTCTACTCATAAAAAGGCAGATTTGATTGTTGTGGGCAACAATATTGAGATATCAATATTGTCCATGTCATGAGTTAACTTAGCCTGTGTATAAACATGTATTCAAGGCTATTGAAGTGCCTTATTTCTTCTTCTTTCCTTTTTTGCCATCCTTGGATTTGGGTTTCTTGCCTTTCTTGTAAGGGCCCAAACCACGACACACCATACTCCCTCTCCACCAGGCCTGAAGCTGATCCATTTTAGGGCACAAGATAAATGTAAACTTCCATAAAGTAATGGAACATAAAAACAAATTATAAGGGGCTGTGCAGGAAATGATTCGGACTGTCCTGATACAAACACATAGATGAAACACATAAAACATCGTAACTAATGGTCAACCTGCAGTTGAATGTTAATACTAGATCTAATTTTAAAACAACAAGCAGGCTGCACAGACAGGAATGAGTTCTGGTGGTGGAATAGTGAAGCACAATAGAAACATGGTTATTATGTATGCTTAATGGTTACCTTGGTCACCGACACCCACTCCAACTGCTCTCTCTCCAGCTGCATGCGCTGGTTCTCTTTTTCCATTCTATCCTCAATAACAACCTGCTCACTGTACCTGTACTGGAACACAATACAGAGTTAGCATCCAGGCTAGAGTGTTGCTGACATGTTCATTGATAATTGTAGATGCCCACTAAAAACGAACCCTTCTGGCTAGCTCTTGTAAATGGATGAGGTTATTGGCCTTGTTGTTCCTCAGGGTGTTCAACTTGTGCCGTTCGTCCTCCATATCCCGTTCATAGCGCTCCACCCACACTGTCAGCTTCTCCCCCATACTCTAAGCCGTGAGACAGCACATTTAGGGTGTCAGTAATGCTGAGCTGCCAATATCCCATTGGTGTGACCCTGCTCATTGGTATGTTCACCCATTGGTATGTTCAGTCATGCTGGTTTTCAAGAGATCCTTCACTCACCATCTGATGCTCCTTCAGGAAATTTCCCATCTCCATTTGAACTCGTCTCTCTTCCTCCAACTGGTCATGCAGTAGCTTAACAAAAACAAGGGGCCAATCAAAGAACACAATGGACACAAGGAAAAGACGACTCATTGAAGTTCACAAGATCACAAACCCTTATCTCATCTGCCAGTTGATTCTCAGAGAGGGCGTTCAGCTTCTGTCCTTGGTACTCCAGTAAATCGGCACTGCTTTTCACGTACTTCTGCTCCAGCCCAGTCTTGGCCTTCACCTCCTGCAGCTGGTCTTTTAGGAGAGCAGTCATTTCTTCACGTTGCTGAAATGGAAAATGTGTCACAGTGCATAGACAGCAAAGAGTTACAGCCTAAGAATTACAGCCTATGTTACATCTACATTACATGTTACATTTACAAAGGACTAAATGAACTGTCTTAACCTGAAGCTCCAGTGCTTTTTCTTTTTTGATGTCAAGCAGTTGTCTTTGAAGAGCTTTGGTCTTTCTGCGGCTCTCCTCCTCTCTGAAAGAGGTGTGTAGTAGTATATGGGAAGTTTGTTAGATAGACAAGAGTGAGATGACTTTGTTGACTTGGCTAAAATGAGGCACCTGATGATGATATCCAGAAGTTGGGCCTTCAGTCTTTTTTTCTCTTCCACAGCCAATAGCAAGCTGCTAAAAACGCCTTTCTCCTGTAATTCTTCCAACACATCAGCCAGCACACCTGCCACAAATTGCCTGTGTTAAGGGAAGGAGAAACGTTGCAAGTATTAAGTAAAATTTTTCTTTTAAAATGTACTTTTTAGGCGTTTTTAGACAGTAGTTGGAAACCCACCTAGCTTTATCACTCTGAACTTTAGCAAGGTTGTCAGGTGCCTTCGGGTTCTCCTCAAGGATGCCCTTTAGCTCCTTCTGTGATCTGTGAAAGTCTCGTCTGGCATCCAGCAAGCCACCAGCTTCTCCTTGAAACTGACGGGCTGCCTTTGACTGATTCTCAGCCCCTTTCTGCTGTTTAAGTCCCGCTGACACCTCCTGCCATGCACACACACAGATAGATAGCCCCGGGATAATTAATTGCATTAGAATTAGACGCAAACAAGCTGAAAATATATGGTGTGACTAAAATACATGTTTTAGATACCAGATCCGCTTCCAGGCGACATGTGTATGTGTCTGGCATGACATGTCCCAGCACATCCAGTTGATCAGCACAGTCCTGCAGTACTGAGCACAGTCTGAGCGACTCAACGCGCGACAACCGAACCGACATGATGATGTACACTTGGATTCTAGAGCAAAAAGTGTACGAATTCACTTACGATACTAAACCACAAGACAATACGCTACGGTGCTTAAATACTCGCTTCTTTATGCAGAGAAGGGACAATTTTGACCCGAAAAACTATCTACCTGGCTGACTAAACTTGCACACTGGTTGTTTACAAAGATCACCATGGTAACATCGAAAGGACCTGACAAAAACACGAATGAGTAAATCAGGCTATCAGTAAAAGTAAATCATTTATTATAGATACAATACTTTTGGCATATGTTTTAATGAATGCAGTGTGTGTGTTCAGTTCAGTCATTAGTTAAGTCTGGAGTTTAAATTAACATTTTATTCAGGCGCACAGACGGTCAGCCATTTAACGTAAAATTTCCCATGATTCCTTAGGAACTTCCTTTTCCTCCATTTTTATCACAGTGTAGGTATGCTATCTAAATAACCGTCTGAAATGTATCATTTATACCTTCACTTTAAAGGGTTTTATGACAAATACTCATTGATAATAATACATAAACGTGTATACTTTGAAATTTGTATGGTCTAGATAGTTTATGAGCAATGATGTCTAAGATGTATCGTAGATGCTAAGAAGCTAACCCGGACCTCTGATCTCCAGGCTTGCTGGCAGTAAACGTAGCTCTAGAATTTTTAATTTCACTTCTTAGTTGCTGAAGCTTTAAAGTGTGTTTTCATTCAGCTTCATGCACATTGCTACTATGCTAATGTATGGCGACTAGATGACACATGTCCGACAATCTAGGCCGGTCTACTGCAAGTGTTTTAGTTCTGAAGGAACTCCTGTATTTTGAAGTAACTTGCAAACGTGATGTAGCCAAGCTCTTGTACTCTGTACATGTTCTTGGTTTACTTGGTGTCATAAGACTTTTTCAATCGTGTCCATGTCATTCAGGGGTTGTTAAGTGTCTGTTTGCTATTTTAATGAAGTGGAAATCATTAACAAAATGTGATTGAATCCCAAGTGTTAACTGCACCACGTTAGTCAACAGCAGACCTATGAACATCATTGGGGCTAATTTCTGACTTTTCTTTCTAGGATTGGCTGAACCTGAAGAAGATTCACGATGCCAGGAAGGTAAGTGATATTCTCTGCATCTACAAGTGTTATGTATATGTGTTGTTAGGTTCAGTCAGTAGTTATTAATGTCATTAATAATGCTTTATTTAATATAATGCTTTAATTTTCCTTTTTTTATTGGTAGTTGGTTTATAAGACTTGGCTGATGCCCATTCTTCCCTATTCATGGTGTGTTCATCCTTTCAGACTGTGGAGCAAGGCTATCTTTGCCGGGTACAAGCGTGGCCTGAGGAACCAGAGGGAACACACTGCCCTGCTGAAGGTGGAGGGCGTGTACACTCGTGATGAGACAGACTATTACCTGGGCAAACGCTGTGCTTACGTCTACAAGGCAAAAAAGTTAGTGCTGTCGATTCTTGTCATCTTACCCTTGTTTAGATTTCAGAATCATCTGTGCCCTTGTTTCAGACACTTGACAGAAATAGTGCAGTAACGTTATTTGAAGTTGTTCATGGCTATAATAATTCAGTTTACATAAATTATTCATGCACCTTGAAAGACTGGATATGTACAGTATTTAGTCTTGACTCACCATGTGGTTATCTGCACCCCTGAGTTGGTCAAATGTTCTTGTATTTCGAGTGATTTGGCTTGGTTGTGGATGCTTGTATATTTGATATCACTTCACCTCTTAATGATTTTGTTTTCTTGTGCCAGGGAAAGGACTACATAGTTATCACATTTCAGCATCAAACTTGGAAGGTTTAACACATTCTGCCTTCTCCCTAGGAACACAGTGACACCCGGTGGCAAGCCCAACAAGACGCGGGTGATCTGGGGCAAAGTCACTCGTGCCCATGGCAACAGTGGGATGGTGCGTGCCAAGTTCAGCAGCAACCTCCCCGCAAAGGCTATTGGACACAGAATTAGAGTGGTAAGTGGCTCTCAACACAGAATCTGTCAGTCAGTTAGTTACCTGTCTGTCACTTACTTCCTCCATTTGTAGTTCATGAGTCCTCTGACTTGAGCACAGATTTCCGTTCTACTGTCCAGTTGGAAAGGATGTATACTACTGAATACATCACTTAACAAGTCACCATCTCACTGCACACACCAGACAACTACAGTTGGTCATCTTGACCTGCCCTGTGTATCCTGATCAAAGCACCAGTGTTACAGATAATTGCTGTATCAATATTAGTTTCACCCTTATTTGTTTTGTCACAAGGTGGATGCTGAGTCCTCCCATATACTACTTCAGTAAACAATGCACATGAATGAAGGAATAAAATGACAGTGGATTGTTTTTAGGACAAGTTATTGGAACACATTTACATCTGCGCCCCCTATTCTCCTCATTAGTTTCACTATTTAAACGTTTGTATCCAAGTGTAAAAATATTAATGTTTACTTCTGTGAACACAGTTTAACTGAATATTCCCTGTTCTTGTCTTACAGATGCTGTACCCATCCCGTGTATAATGTGCTGTTATGTACAATAAACAAGTCAGGTCCAAATAGTGTTGTCTGTTGTCTTATGTCAACTTGTACTTCAAGTCAAGGTGTCTGGGCGGAGAAAACTTCTTTTTATATATTTTTGGGATGAAAACCTCCCTCCTGCAGCGCCTCAATTTCACCAATTTACCAACAACGTTTCACTAAACAAAACATGTTTCATCATTGTGTGCTGTCAGAGCGCACCCCTCTTGCCTCCTTTTAGCTTTGACTAACTGATGACCAAACTGTTTCCCTGCAATGGGTGACTCAGAACCCCTGGAACTGCCTTCCATATGGCAATAGATCTAATACATCTGTGTTAGACCTATCGAAGTTCTCTATCTATTCTATCGAGAATGAAATGCACTCGACAAAAGGAAACGGTTATTTGGTGACAATATTGGTAATTTCAAGTGGTTCTCGTATTGATTGGCGCTGTAGATGGGCTGTTAATAGGTTAAGAACAAATCATATACAGAATGTACATGTGGTTAACGTGCTAGTTCCGTTTTTTTTAATTACGAGTGCAAAAGCTGCCTTAAAGCGCAGACTCCACCCATAAATCTTACTGGTCGTCAGCAGTCTATGGGAAATGTAGTCTCGTCTGTAGAAAAAGCAACCCATTTATGAGGGTCTGCGATCCAGCTAGAACTACATATCCCATCAGAAAAGTACAGCGGCTGTCTCAAAGAGCTGCTTGATAAAGAAGTGTTTTCCTGTTGTCGCTTATCAGGATCTGCTGGTTGGCTGAAGAGACGCAGGTAACTAGACCAGGACACTTTCTACGATTTTATTCTTTTTTTTTAAAATATATATATATATATAGCAACAATAGACTTAAATATGTGGGAGCCATTGATATAGACGAGTGCATTTTTATAATTGCGTTATAAATGTGGAATTTTAAAACCTGGCAGATATCAGTAGGATAGCATCATCCCCCCAAAACTAAAGAGGTATTATAAACTGCATTGCGCGATTGTATTATTAACATTTTTACGAGCATTTTTTTTCCTAATCACATTTCTTACTTGCAGACCACTATTATCCGTAGAATAATAACAACAGTGTATACTATAGACTTTCGTTGGCGTGTTTTTCCTTAGTGCTCTAGTCTGCTTTGTACTAGAACAGTCGATATAGATGGCTGTTGTTTTAAAATAAATAGGCCCCTTATAATAGAATGAGGCATTTCTTGAAGACAACGCTTGGATGTGGCTGTCAAGTATGATGATTGTTCTAGATGAATCAATGAGGCATCTGTTGGAGTGGAATTTCACAAACATGATGTTACTCTATTGTCTATTGTGCAAAACTGTTCATGTCTTTGATGTGTCTTCAGGTTAAAACGAGGCACACGGAGGAAAAACCAGTCAGCTCCTATGTTGGTTATAAAAGATGAAAGATCATGATTTGGGAAAGGACTACCTGGTGCCAGGCCCCGTGTACCGGACAGTGCCAAGCAGAGATACTTTACCTGGCACAGAGGTCAATTCATATCAGCATGCCAAGGTCCAGGTACGTCTGAATGGTGAAGCTCAGCTCAGGTTTACATGACTGAACCTGTAGGTAAAAACTCAGACTCAGTGATTACAGTAATTGTCTTTATCAAAACCCTATATCGCTTTGTAAGTCTTTATTTTGTAATTTTTTCAGCAGTTCTTCAGGTCTTGTGTTGTGTTGGTGTTGTATGGATCTTAAAGAAAAAGGAAATAAAATGTAGCTACAGTTTTGGTGTTTTAGTGGTACTGCACCCAGATCCTAATTTGGAATAAGGCTATTGTTGCAATTGCACTGAATCCCTCTCCCATACATCCATTGAAATAGGTCATGGTTGTATAGATCCTAGTCATCATGTAGTCATAATAAGTTGTTTTCTTAGTATATTTTCTGGAATTGCCGTTACAGTCATGGCTTTTATAAGTGTAGATGACCGGCATCTCTTGTTGCACAGTGGCTTGGTTGTGCAAAACCAAGAGGGTCAAACTGTCAGATGCAGGCAGAAGCTCGGTGACCATGGCCTGTGACACTTCCAGTTACAATAGCTGAACAGCTGTTGTTTTGTGTCCTGCATACAGCTCAGCCTTTTATGTTGTTAGCAATGTTTTGTTCTGCCCTGTCGTTGCAGTCAGCATTTAATGTGCAGGTTAACGTATGTTTATTTATGTGGCATCTGTAAATGCTCTTTTCCCATTATTTCTCTAAATATAAGGCTGTATATATTTTTTTTCCATCTTTATTAGAAGATTATTTATTTGCGGCCTGTGTGTCTATTGGTTGCTTCAGTGAATCCCACACCTACTGCAGCTTTGCTTTGATTGTTTACATAACTGAAATCCTCCCATTCACTGCCCCATCGGCCCCTGCAGCCAATAGCACTGGAGAGTTCTGTGACGCAGGAAGCTGTTTTGCACCGGATTGGATGCTGCCGACTGAATGGGTGTGATGGTTGTATGGTCTTGCAACGTGAGAACAGAAACGTGAGAAGGGAGTGATGGAGAGAGGAGGGGCTGGCTGGCACATGCTGAGAAGCCCTGTAGTGCTTTTTAACTGGCAGCATGCCAGTTGTTATTCAGTGTGATATGGATACAGCTTTTCTCTTACCATGACAATTAAATTGTTTTTTTTTCCCCCTGCTTACTCCTGCTTATATTCAAGTTAGCCTCTCTGAAAGTATTATCATTTTTCACATTCATGATTAAAACTGGAGGTCTCTTCTCCAATCACTGTTTAAACTATGCTTAGGTTCGCATGCACTTAGTGAATTTATGACCCTTGCTTCATTATATCTTACTATCCATATTCCTGAACCTCTCACAAGGATTGTGTGACAGAATTATAAAAAAAGGGGGGTGATTCATGGCTCAGCTGATGCAGAAGAAGTTCGTGCTTTTGTAGGAAAAAAAACCCAACTGTATTTCCCCTACAAAACCCTGTCATGGCACAATGATTCAGCACTTTCTTTGATGCACCATTTTGTGTGTATTTGTGGGACTGGCATAGTGTTTTAGTTCTATCATGTTATTGGTTGTGGTTGAGTTTGCACATCTAATTACATATAAAATGAATGTCTGATTTTAATCATGAATATTCTGTCATCCGTATGTCCAAAGGATTTTCTTCTAACTATGCCGTTTTGAGTCCCTTTAACAGCACCAATGTGTGCTTATTTTGACTGTCTGCAACCTAGTTTGGGACGCTATTTTCAGAAATTGGGATGTCAGGAGATTGACACACATAGTATTGATCCATAAAGATGCTCTGGTAGGCATAGATGTTAGTGTGTTGCTGAGGTAAGTCTGGGCAAATCTGAACGTCTGAACATTATCCAGGAAGGAAGGGAAGTTTGTATTTGAGCAATACTAACGTCTGTGTTAGCTTAACGTAGGATGCAATCGTTGTAAGTGCTCTTTTAAAGGCAGTATGTGTCTGTGTCTCGAGGGTGGTCTGTGATGTCACTCAGGGTGTTGGTGGATGCCTGCGTCTCTCAGAGGGACTTAAAGTACGCTGCGTTCCCTCTAACTGCGGAATCATGCAGGCTTTTTCTTTCTGCCTCCATGGGTTTAAAAAACGTGGCACAGAATTATCTAGAGAGAGAGAGACTGAGAGAGACACAGAGAGAGAGAGAGTGAGACAGAGAGAGAGAGAGAGAGTGAGAGAGAGAGTGAGAAAGAGAGTGAGAAAGAGAAAGGGGGAAACAGAGAGCATTTTACTTTCATCATGTTATTGGCCAGGGGCACTTTGTCATTTAGCCGGTCACCATTGGCAACAATCTTTCCACGGGTTAAGCATTCCCACAGGATCATAGTAGAAGCAAAAACTATTTCCAAATTAGGTTATGATGTACATGTGTTAGTCTACGAATAGAACAATGCAGCTCTATCAGCGTAGCTGTAACCTCCATGAATCAATAACCTATCTCTCTACAATCTCTACTTAGTTTGATTGTTAGTTCGTCACACTTCTGCGCCACGCTCAGTTCACGCTGCTTTAGGACTCGGATATGTGCACAGAGATTGAGAGTGGCTTCGCACGAGCTTGTCCTCTCCAGTGTCTCACACCGTGAAACGTGCCGCCCTTCCATCCCCTTGAAAAAGCACTTCCAGTGCAGATGATGACATAACGGTGACTGTGTCATTATTCTTTGGGGGGTGTAGTCCTGGAGACATACAGGACGAAGCATCATTAGAGCAAGTCGTCGTATAGCATTTCGTTCTCTCTCCATTTAACTCATCACATTACGCAATCTCTGCGTTTAACCCCAGGATGCTCTGGAGACGGCAGCGAGGGCGGAGGGCGGGCTGCCCTTGGAGGGAGGCAGCGGGTCTCACATGAAAGATCTGGAGGAGGATGGGATACGGAGCAAATATCACCACAGCGTCAGTGTTCTTAAGCCCATCCGCTCTACCAGCAAGTAAGCAACGCCACAGCACTCAACCTTGTACTAGGGGGTCCAATCAGAGAATGTCCTTCCAAACGAACTTCTTTCACTTGTACCTCTTTCACCACCCCCTCCCTACCCCCATCCCCATCACTCTCCTAGACATCAGCACCCAGTGGACAATGCCGGCCTCTTCTCCTTCATGACCTTCAGCTGGCTGACCCCCCTGGCCATGCGGGCCCACAGGAAGGGTCAGCTCCTGCTGGAGGATATATGGGCCGTGTCTCAGTGGGAGAGCTGCGAGACCAACCGCCGCAGGTCAGTGCCACACTGGACGGAACATGCTGGAATTTTCTGAGCAGAAGAGATTTCTGATTGACCTTTGCCACTTTGGGTGACCTCTTAGATTGAGTCACTCGTGCATTGGTAGCTGTGTGTTGGCGCTTGACTGGGGTTTAAGGATGCCCTGTGTGTGTGTTTCTGGCCCTGCAGGTTGGCTGGGCTGTGGGACGAGGAGCGCAGGCTGAAAGGGGACCAGGCCTCTCTGTGCAGTGTGGTCTGGGCTTTCTGTCGCACCCGCCTGTTTCTCTCCATCCTCTGCCTCATGGTCACACAGCTGGCTGGCTTCAGCGGCCCAGTAAGTAACACCATCTCATCCTCTCTGCTCCGTTTACCTTTCAATGTCTCGCTCTCCCTTTTTCTCTCTCTTTCGCTCTCTGTTTCTTTCTCTCTCACTCTCTGTCTCATGTTGATAGCAGGGTGTGTGTGCCTGTCCCCTGCCTCTCTCCCCTTCCCTACATTAAGGCTGACACTAACAGGTGAGTGTTCCTTTGAGGCAGACAGGTATCCCCCCCCCCTTATACCCCCCACTTAAAGCCCACCACAAGATCCCACTTTGACAAACTCAGTGGAACAGAGGTAGCAAATTCAGGGGAGGGGAAGCCCTCCTGTTTGTTGCCCTCTAGTGGGTTTGTTTATGTGTCGTAGTCCCTGTGAATGTTATTTACTACTCGTCATCATTATGGCTGTGTCTGTCCTATGTTGGTCATCTGATGCTAATGGGGTCCACCATGTTTGTAGTCCTCACTGAAGATAGGTGCATTAGGGGGTCAGGCCAGGGGTGTCAGGGTTAACCCGTCATTTCTTACCTAGGATGGTCTCTGTCATCCTATCTTTGCTGGGGAACACAGTGAGTCACTCTCCTCCTCCACTCTTATGTGCTCCAACAGCACTCAAATTGTCTCTAGATCCTAGATCCTTGTCCCTCATGTGGGATCCATCAGTCTCTTAGGATCCCAAGTGAGGAACAATGCCCCAAAGGCCCTGTCTATGGTGGCACAAGATCCAGAGTCTCTCACTGAGTATGTCAAACTAAGCCAAATAGTTAACACCCGGTTTACTCCCACTCAGTCGGACACAGGAATCTAGTCATGCCTGTGGCCCAGTGAGATGTGTTATATGGGATGGTGGAGACCAGTGAGAGGCTCAGAAGAAAGAAGGGTTAATATACTGGCTAGACTGGGGGGGGTCCAAACTCACTGCTCCCCCATGCAAGATATGTGTGACAGAGGCTGTTCTCTAGAATCCACAGGGCAACCCTTTAAACCTGCGGAGAGAAATAGAGAATGAAGCAGTCAGAGACCCTGGTGAAAAAAGACGGCGAGGTAAGGGCCTGTTTCTCATGCAGGGATGGATCACGAGTTGTTTCTCTCTCTCTCTTTCTTTCCCTCCTCTCTTTGTCTTCCTCTCAGTTTGTTTCGTATCATTTCTCCTTACTTCCCTCTATAAAACCATTGGAGGAGAGGGCCTGAGGGGAGGAGCCTCTGACCGTCCCCTCCAATGACTGTTGACTGAGATGAGGGGATTGAGGGCAGACTTGTTAAAATGATGTGGCATTTTTGATAGTTGACTAATGTATAAGAAATGGTCAAATGTTACACATTTATGGAATGAAGATGGACATCTTCCATACTGTTCTGAATTAGTTCAGGCTCCATGTTTTTTTGGATCTGCTTTTCTGTAAATTGTTGATAGGCTGATGTTTAATATTTCTGTAGTTGCTACTTTTTTATTTTATTATCTGTATAAATGTCCGGTGCATACTTGTATTTTATGAAAAGCACTATTTTGAATAGAAATAGCCACCCAATAGGTTTTGGGTTGCAAAATCATGTTGCGCGCCAAATAAATTGAACTGCTGCGAGGTGAGGAGTTGGGACTAAGACTCCTCTCAGGCTGGAAAAAGTCCCTCAGAATGCTGGCCCCTTTGGGCCCTCAGAATGCTGGGCCCTCAAAAATGTTGGCCCCTCAGAATACGGGGTCCTCAGAATGCTGGCCTCTCAGAATACTGGGCCCTCAGAATACTGGGCCCTCAGAATACTGGGCCTATATCAGCAGACTCTGCTTCTGGGCCTTCCAAGTGCTCCCCAAGTCACTACAAACTCTCCACCGCCTAGTTGTTCTGCTGGTAGAACATCCGTTGATCTGTGCCAGCTACACTGGACACAGGGTATCTGTATTGATGTGACCCGGATCATCTTTGGACAGTGATAAAAGGGGGAAAGCCACAGTATGTGATATGTTACATCTCCACCCAGTGGACTGAACCAAAAACACATACAAACCAAAAGACTGAAATGCTATGGATTGAAATGAACTCTTGAGAACTAAGGATTTGTTATTTTTATGTTTTACGTTTTTGTCATTTTTCCATTGTTGTCTACTAGTGCAATGTGTTTTTTTTATTTTATTTACAACACACAAAAGGTTTAAAGGTTTCCTATTTGCCTCTTTCAATAAAAATAAGCTTTTGTCAAAGATGTGGGTTTGCCGACACTCCCTGTTTGTGGATAAATACTCCCTAAAAAGAAATTCTGATTGTGGGAAATGCATGCATGTCATTATGTGAATTTGTGTGCTTCACTGACCATGAATGTTGATAACAAGAGAATGACGAAAGACAGTTATAATTGATTGGTCAACCTTAATTGCTTTGATCCGTTTATTTCTGTGTCTTGCTCTCTTGTATAATCTGACATTAAATTTCAGGAAGTTTAGACATAACTGCGTGGTCCCCCTCTACCTCTCCCTGGTGTGACTGTAGGTAAAATGTCTCTGAATTCACCTGACACAATTAATAGGAGATGTTTGGAATGTTCTTCTCCGTGTCTCCAATTAGCAGTGTCAACATTTTTCATTGTTTCTCTCGTTCTTTTTGAAGGATCTGTATTATAAACGGCCACCAAAGGTAAATGGTGAGAGTTTACATTTGAAGGGGCTGTTATCGCTATATAGAGGATGTGTACAGTTTCTCTCAAGAAGTCATAGGATGTTGCCTATATGTAGAATGTGTACATTGAATTGACAGGTACTACTAGTGTTGATTTATGGGGGCGGGGGGCGGGAATGTGGAGGGGAGCTGGGATGAGCTGCTACTGTCAGTCATGCTTCCTGTGCTCTGTCACCCCCTCCTCCCGCCCTCTCCTAGGCCTTTGTAGTGAAGCGTCTGTTGGAGTACACCCAGCAGGCTGAGACAGACCTGCCCTATGGCCTGCTGCTGGTCCTGGGGTTGCTGGCCACCGAGCTGGTTCGTTCCTGGTCCCTGGCACTCACCTGGGCCCTGAACTACAGGACCGGGACCCGTCTGCGCGGAGCCATCCTCACCATGGCCTTCCACAAGATTCTGCGGCTGCGGAACATCCGGGACAAGTCCATGGGGCAGGTGAGACAAGGGTTTCAAGGTATATAGTATCAAGCTGATTATTTAGATGATGTTCTGGACTAATGCTGGTTCCTGTTTGATCATCAGTTGATCAACATGTGCTCCAATGATGGGCAGAGGATGTTCGAGGCGGCAGCAGTGGGCAGTCTGCTGGCAGGCGGGCCCCTCATAGCTGTGCTGGGGATGGGGTTCAATCTGGCCATACTGGGGCCTACATCTCTACTGGGCTCTGCAGTCTTCATTCTCTTCTATCCTGCTATGGTGAGCACTTTGGTAGCATACACACCAGGCTATACTGTTATTTGCCACTGCTGCCTTTTGACTTTGCGTGCATCCATCCCTGTTAACAGATGTTTAGCTCCAGACTGACAGCCTACTTCAGAAGAAAAGGTATGGCGGTGACAGACAGGCGTGTCCAGAAGATGAACGAGATCCTCAACTACATCAAGTTCATTAAGATGTATGCCTGGGTTAAGGCCTTCTCCCAAGACGTTCGCAGTAAGTGCCTCACACTTATCCCAGTCTTGGTCCATCTGTCTCTTAAAGTGGCAGCTCTGACAGGGTTGTGTTTGATGTTCCACAGGGATTCGGGAGGAGGAGCGCCGGATCTTGGAGAGAACGGGATACTTCCAGAGCATCACTGTGGGCGTGGCTCCCATCGTCGTGGTTATAGCCAGCGTAGCCACTTTCTCCACCCACATGCTGCTGGGCTATGACCTCACAGCAGCTCAGGTATGTTCTGCTGGTGCCTACTGTCTGACTCATGGGACTGTACTACCTGGTCACTAATGCTGAGTTTAACAGTATTTTCTTCCTTCTCCAGGCCTTCACTGTTGTGACGGTCTTCAATGCAATGACCTTTGCCCTGAAGGTCACACCATTTTCAGTCAAGTCCCTGTCGGAAGCATCAGTGGCCATGGAGAGGTTCAAAGTGAGACCTTTTCTCAGTAAAAAAAAGTTCATCCTGTCTCTATTACTCCCTAACTCCATCACTTTTACTCTCTCTCTCTTTCTCTCACGGTTCTTACTCAAGTACTTTCTGTCTTCCATTCTCCAAACTCTTCTTCATGTGCTCAAGTTCCTTTGTATTTTGTCTGGCTCTTGGTATTGATGCTGGGTTTCGTCTGATGTAGTTGGCAGGACATCAGTGTTTGTCCTGGAGGAGTCCAGGCTTGTCTAATACCCAGGTTAAACAAGGCTCTCTGAGAAGTGTTTGCTCAGGCCAGCTGGGTGGAGGTATGGAATGTGCTGAGGGAGCAGGAACAGATATGTGCCCACTCAGGGCAGAGCTTTCTAGCCTAGCATGGCCTCTCTCCCTCCCTCTCTCTTTTTTCTTCTTCTCTCTCCCTTCCCCACCACCTCTGCAGAAGCTCTCTGAGGTGATGGAATCCTCTGGGTGACAGCGCCAAAGGGCTCAGTTTCTCATGGGGATTCGAAATTCAGAAGATTCTTTTGGGATTAGGTGTTAGAAGGCAACGTCAGAGATATGCCGACACAGATGCCAGGCGCTGTGATGTGGGCTGGTGGGGCAGGAGAAATTGACACTGGGATTATACAGCTTTAGATCAATCCATGGCCTTTTAAAAACACCAATAGATGTGTTTGCACTGGCCGGACCTTAGCTTTTCCCATCACTCTGGTTTCACATCTGCATTTGTTTCTGTGGGTGGTCATATATGGATTATAGCAGACTTAATGTGCATGGATTTTCGTGTCCATGGCATCCAATGTGTCTTACTGTACCCTTGACTGGATAGAGCCTGTTCCTGATGGCGGAGGTGGAGATGATCCGGGAAAAGCCCCACAATCCCCAGGCTGCTGTGGAGATGACCGGGGCCAGTCTGGCCTGGGACACAGCTGGACACAGCGCTCAGCCCACCCCCCGTGGCACCCCCTCTGTCGGCCTGGCCCAGAGGTGCAGGCGCACGAGGGCCCAGGAGGAGAAGCTGGAGGACGAGCAAGAGGAGCAGCACGGTAAACTGCTGAAGAACGGAGAGGTGGACACTGAGATGCCCTCCAGCCCGGAGCACAGCCTTCCTACGATCCCCACCATCAGCCAGCGACTGCAGAGAACGCTGCACTGCATAGATCTCACTGTGCAGCAGGTACAGAGCAATGTCACACTGCACTGCATCTCTCAGCTACTTGAATCTACTCTTCCGTCTGTGTATCGATTCTGTATTATGTTTTCTCTCTTCAGGGGAAGCTGGTTGGTATTTGTGGAAGTGTGGGCAGTGGAAAGACATCTCTGATATCTGCCATCCTTGGACAGGTTGGCACCCATCTTCCACTCTGGAACATCATGTATTTCCTTGACTACAAACATTAAGACTTTTACCCCTTCACAGTTTTTTTCCTTGGTTTAGTGATACAGTCAGACTATATACTCTTGAAAACAAGAGGTGTTACTTGACAACCCTGCAAACTCGTTACATAACAGAAGATAAGGTCTGTTTGTTTTCACCCGTCAGATGACCCTGCTGGAGGGCACTGTGGCTGTGGATGGAGACTTTGCCTACGCTGCCCAGCAGGCATGGATCTTCAACGCCTCTCTGAGGGACAATATCCTGTTTGGGAAAGACTATGAGGAGGAGAGGTACAAAACAAACGTTCCATCTACATGTTTTGGTTGAGGTCTGGTTAAGAGGCCTCAGTATTTAAAGGCTGTAAGGAAGGATTCAAGATGAACACAAATAGACAGATTTTCTCATTAAGCCGGAAGGAGAGAATAGTAGGAGAAGGGGACGGAGGAGAGGAGAACATCGGTGTGTTTTGGAGATCTGAGAGTGATTGTATATAATTACAACCTTCCATCATAAGGTGAACACAGTGTCTGCTGTATTGTCACAGATATCAGGCGGTGCTGAGCGCGTGCTGTCTGAGGCCTGACCTTGCCATTCTCCCAAATGCTGATCTGACGGAGGTAAGAACATCAGCCTGTCAGCCTTCATGGAGATTTGAACGAATTACGGATGTTTTTAATCGAGTCATAATGTCACAATTAGACCAGGCCAACAGTATCCCTCCTGAGGTCTGTCTAATGAAGTAGCATATCCTTGACCTTCACTCTGTCCTTTTATTCAATGTTAATGCTCTTCTTTCTGTATGTGTGTGTGTGTGTGTGTGTTGTCTCTGATTAGATTGGCGAACGCGGTGCCAACCTCAGTGGCGGGCAGCGTCAGCGGATCAGCCTGGCCAGAGCCCTGTACAGCGACCGGGCCATCTACATTCTGGACGACCCTCTGAGCGCACTGGACGCCCACGTGGGGAATCACATCTTCAACAACGCCATCAAGAAGCAGCTGCGCCACAAAACCATCATGTTCGTCACTCACCAGCTCCAGGTGACTATGAGAGACTAGGCGTCAGATCCGTGACACCAAACTACAATAGAGGATGATACGGGGGACTGCAAGGTTGAAGATGCATTTCCCCCCAGCTCCTCTCTAAGGGCTCGTTTGTTTTGCGTTTTTTCGTACCCGTGTGTGTTCATGTGCAGTACCTTGTGGACTGTGACGACGTCATCTTCATGCGGGAGGGAAGCATCACAGAGCAGGGCAGCCATGAGGATCTGATGCGCCTGAATGGAGACTACGCAGCCATGTTCAATAACCTGCAGCTAGGAGAGACGCCCTTCATAGAGGTGAGCTGGAAGGGCTGGGCTAATGTATTGTTCCTGTATGCTTGTTCATATGTGACCTATTTAAATGAGTATATAGGCTGACATTTTTTGTTGTTGAATAGGTGCCCAACAAGAAGTCTGGAAACTCTTTAAAGAAACCCCCAGAGAACACAAAGTCTGGATCTATCAAGAAGGACAAACCTGCTAGCACAGATGGTACATTAGGATTTTACCACACCTCGTGTTGGCTTGTTTCTGTGTACTATACTTCGTACGGTATCTCTGTGTTGGTTGGCTGGCCTGAGTTAGTGTTGAGTTTTCAACCTCACTGGGTCTCCTCCCTCCATGTTCTTGGCTGCAGGTCAGCTGATGCAGATGGAGGAGTGTGGGCGGGGCTCTGTCCCCTGGTCGGTGTATGGCGTCTACATTAAAGCGTCCGGCGGGGCCCTGGCCTTCCTGCTCATCCTGGCGCTCTTCGTGCTCAACGTAGGCAGCATGGCCTTCAGCAACTGGTGGCTCAGCTACTGGATCAAGCAGGGCAGCGGGGTGAGTGATGAGAGAGACGGAGCGGGAACAGTTTCCACTCTCCCAAAGTGCTGCGTGACGGCCGGTGACACGACACAACACAAGCGATGATAACGCTTAAATATAGATGAGCTCCGTTTTCCCACAGCAAGGTTTTTTGCTTGTGGGAGATATGGAAAGTAATCATGGTTGAGAGCAGGTGTAAACAGAGAGGCAAGCTTCAATATTTCATGTGTGCGTGGCCTACATGAGCGTGTGTATTTGGAGTTGGGGTGTGTGTGTGTGTGTGTGAGTAGGGGGTGGGGGGGAAGTATTAGAGCTAGGAGTTGTGTGTCTTCATTAGTGGAAAACTCAGGAAATGAATGAGCGCATGCTGCTGGCTGGGACTAATAAGGAGCGGATAAACGATCCGCTCTTCCCGGTTGCTCTCAAATACCCCCCCCCCCCCCCAGCCACCACCAGCAGCCATTCCCCCACTTTACACCAAGACATCCGCTCATTCCCTCCAGCATCAAACCCTCCAGGTCATTCAATGCTGCAACTCCCATGACTGTGGGCATAGTATCTATAACCACTGACATCCTGTATGTTTGCTGAGCTTGGGTTTGTCTGCGCTTCTGTGCCTGCAGAACACTACGGTGATGGTGGGGAACAGCTCTGTTTTGAGTGACAGCATGAGGGACAACCCCCTGATGCAGCACTATGCTGGCGTCTACGCCATGTCCATGGGGGTCATGCTCCTCCTCAAATTTCTAAGAGGCATCATCTTTGTCAAGGTAAACTGTCAGAGGTGTCATTTGAACTGTCATTTGTCGCATATTTTTTCGGTGTACCATGTTTTTTAGTTTTTTTTTCTTTGCTCACATTGTCTGTTTGATCCCTTAGGGCACTTTGCGGGCATCATCCAAACTACATGAGGAGCTCTTCCGTAAAATCCTCCGCAGCCCTATGAAATTCTTCGACACCACGCCTACCGGTCGCATTCTCAACCGCTTCTCCAAAGACATGGACGAAGGTAAACAAATAAAGTCAAAAGATTGATTCACTGTCATGTCAATAAAGGGCACCACTTAAGTCCATCGTAAACACTGAAGAAAGGCACTTGATCAACACAGCAAAGCTTTAAAGCCTCTGTCATTGTCTGTCTTCCCTCCCTACAGTGGACACACGTCTGCCTTTCCAGGCGGAGATGTTGATCCAGAATGTGATCCTGGTGTTCTTCTGCATGGGCGTGATCGGCAGCGTGTTCCCCTGGTTCCTGGTGGCTGTGGGCCCATTAGTGTTGCTCTTCACCGTGCTCCACATGGTGTCCAGGGTCTTCATCCGCGAGCTCAAGCGCCTGGACAACGTCACCTTGTCCCCCTTTGTCTCTCACATCACCTCCAGCATCCAGGGACTCACCACCATTCACGCCTACAACAAGGGTCACGAGTTCCTGGACAGGTGAGCTTCTCCTGCTGTTCTCTACTTTACTCCTGGGGAGACAGTAGTGAGGGGGACTCTTTCCCTCCCCCTCCCTCTCACACCCAGGTGAGTTACATTCCACAGGGTTCCAGGCAGCTAAGCCAGTGTTGTCTGTTTTTCCCAGGTACCAGGAACTGCTGGATCAGAACCAGGCTCCATTCTACCTGTTCAGCTGTGCCATGCGCTGGCTGGCTGTGCGTTTGGATGTCATCAGCGTGGCTCTGATCAGCATCACTGCTCTCATGATTGTCCTCATGCACGGGCAGATCCCCCCAGCCTATTCTGGCCTTGCCATCTCCTATGCTGTTCAGGTGAGCTTCATACATGTGCTGATGAGACATGTTTTTTTAACCTTTTTAAAGACTTCCTCTGTAATTTCTCCTGTAATTAGATTCCAGTAGAAACGCTGCACTGATGGGACATACTGTATATTGAACAATTAAATTAACGGCTGAGCAGAAATGTTTAATAGATATTAATGTATTTAGTTGGGTAATTAGTCCTGTTTTTCTCTTCCTCTTTTTGTCAGCTCACAGGACTGTTCCAGTTCACAGTAAGACTGGCCTCTGAAACTGAGGCCAGATTCACTTCAGTGGAGAGAATTCACCACTATATTGAGGTATGCTTTTCTGATGCATTGTCACCATGCGTGCACAGTAGCTGTGGTTTGTGGTTCGCCATCTCTGGTGTGGCGGACGTGGTCTGATCCTCTTCTCCTCTTCTTCTCTGATCAGTCCCTCGCCCTGGAGGCTCCGGCCCGCATCAAGAACAAGGCCCCTCCTCCAGACTGGCCTCAGGAGGGAGAAGTGGTGTTCGATGGGACAGACCTGAAGTACAGAGAGAACCTGCCGCTTGTTCTGAAGAAAATTTCCTGTACCATTCGACCCAAGGAGAAGGTTGGGATCGTTGGTCGAACCGGTTCAGGTCAGTGAGACTTGCTTCGTTAGGTGTCATGACAGCTTTAGACAAGCTGCTCCATGTTTGGACTGAAAGGTTTGCAGAGCTTGTCGTTAAGAACAAAGGTAATTACATCCACAGGGAAGTCTTCTTTGGGCGTAGCGCTCTTCCGCCTGGTGGAGCCCTGCGGCGGCACCATTAAAATAGACGGTATCAACATCTGTGACATCGGTTTGGCTGACCTTCGCAGCAAGCTGTCAATCATTCCTCAGGAGCCTGTGTTGTTCAGTGGGACAGTCAGGTAGAGGATTTCACAACCTTCTTAGATGACAAATCTATCAGTTTGTGATGACGGCTCCTTTTTTTGTGTCATGCATGGTAACAACCTTCATCTGTCCTCACACAGGTCCAACCTGGATCCCTTTAATCAGTACTGTGAGGAGTCAATTTGGGACGCTCTGGAGAGAACTCACATGAAAGAGTGTGTGAGTGTCAACAACCCCAAAAAACGAACGCAAGCATTTCACTGGTCAGTGTAAAGACTTTTTATTTGGAAAAGCAAACTATTTTCCTCACCTTTTTGTTCTGGTTTTGCCCGCTCAGGTGTCTCAATTACCTCTGAAGTTAGAGTCTGAGGTTGTGGAGAACGGAGAGAACTTCTCAGTCGGAGAGCGGCAGCTACTGTGTGTGGCTCGAGCTCTACTGAGGCAATGCAAGGTGAGTACAGGACAGCGCGTCATTGCCAAACATGATGTACATTAGACACATAATTCATTTCTTCTGTTCTGCTGCCTCAGACTGACTCAGCTGTGTTCCCCTTCCACAGGTCCTGATTCTAGATGAAGCAACGGCCGCCATGGACAGTGAGACAGATTCGCTGATCCAGGAGACAATCCGCAATGCCTTTCAGGACTGCACCACCCTGACCATTGCCCACCGGATGCACACTGTACTTAACTGTGACCGCATCATGGTGCTTAACCAGGGACAGGTAATTATAGACTACCCAAGACATTCCACAAAGACTAGATGTTTATCTTTGGATATTTCATAACGGACTCTATTGATGTTGTTTTAGGTATTATGTTTTACTATCTTCTCATCCTAAACCATGTCTGTGTCAATTCTATTCAGCTGGTAGAGTTTGATGAGCCGTCCAACCTGCTGGCCAATGAGAACTCAAGATTTTGCGCCATGCTGGCTGCAGTGGAAAACAAGATCTCTGTAAGAGGATGAAGAGCACCAGAGGTAGACACGTGTCCGACCGGGGGGGGGACGCCACACCGGCAGGATCCCAGCCATCCTCTGAGATCTTGCACTCTTCTTCTGCATACCCACAGCTTACTGCTCAGCCTCTTCATGGGTTTTTTCCATTAAGCTACAATGTGGGTGGGCACTTTGCACCAGGCAAACGATGCCCTGAGGATATGCCTGCTCAGAAATGAAGGTCAGCCGGAATGGTCAGGGAACCACTCACACTGTACTGTAATGTCTTGAGTAATATATAAGAAAAAAAAGCTTTACATGTAGCTATATTCATAGCATAAGTGGTCTGTTTTATAGGATATATCGATATAAATATATATTTACAGTGGTAAAATATGCAGAGTTTATTTTTTACTGACTCTGTATGTACAACGTAGTTGTATGAAACGTATTATGTATAATTAATCATTGATGTGCGTTACCATCATTGCAGTCTAACTTACTGTTGCTTTTTTGCGACATGAAACATTTGTAATCCTTGTCTTGTTGTGACTTGAACCCATGAGCCCTTAAAAAACCCTGGACTCTGGCACCAACAGTGACACTGCAAGTTGCAGAGGGCCAGAATGGACTCTATTGGAGGAAAACAGTGCTGCTCGTTCTCAGTGTTCCCCACTGGGCGTACAAAGGGCGCAGTTTCACCTCTGCTTAAAGGCCTTGTTTGTTCCCCACCCCCTCGACCCTGTTACTTACTGTTGTCCTCTTCAGATGTTTTTATTTTACTTTATTTTAATATCTATATATAATGTTGTTTGCTGTTTCAAGTTTGTTGTTGACGTTTCACAGCCCCTTTGCACTGATAGTGGAGCTGCACGGCTCTCTGGCCCTCCCTGCTGGTGGAGAGGGGGTACTGAGACTGATCCCAGCTGTGTTTTCACCTTAAAAGATGCCTATGTAGCACACGGTCTTTATTGTTTCATATATAAAAAAAGCTTGCATTCTCTTTCACCTGACTCAGTCAACATGTTTTTGGTGTGCATATAGGTGTTTTTTTGGTCCACTCAATAAAGATGGACCAGAGCAACACTGATTAACTCCTGCACTGCGTGTAGGTAAACTGCCTGTTGTGCAGTATTGAGTTGATGTTCAAATTGGTACTGTAATTCCAATTAACCTC
This sequence comes from Neosalanx taihuensis, assembly GCA_030340665.1. Taxonomy (NCBI): domain Eukaryota; kingdom Metazoa; phylum Chordata; class Actinopteri; order Osmeriformes; family Salangidae; genus Neosalanx; species Neosalanx taihuensis. The sequence continues at coordinate 7,885,559 of CM059297.1, read as the reverse complement.
TAAACAAGCCTTGCAGAATGTGAGTCTGTCTTTCTCTGTCATTTTTATTACTTTTTATAGCCTTAGCATGACTTCATAATTGCCTTGTTAGCAGGGTAGAGTGAGAGGTTAAAGGAGGGAGATTGCTTTGAAATGTCAATAAAACTATTTTAAGGTTACTATTGTGTCGTTTTTGATATGTGAACTGGCCTAATGGGGAGCTATCTCTTACAGTAGACTATTGAATAGCAGCTGTGGACATGTGATCCTTGACATGCATCTTATGTTGCCTCTTGTATTGCATGTCTGCCTACAAGGCTCAGGGGTAATTATGGAGTAAAGTTCATGTGTATTGTAACAGGTCATGCCAATGTGTGTGTGTGTGTGTGTGTAAATACAGTTTAAAGGCTTTGTGCATTTGCCAAACAGTGGCAGTATGACCCAACTAAGTGTTTGTCCCACTAAATGTACATTCGTCCTTGTTCATAGTGATCATAGCAAGTGTTTTTACATCCCATTTCCATTCCATGGGGTTTCAAGAGACACCTTGCAGTGGAATCTGGTTATTGAAGTGTCTCTGTAGCCCGCCCCCCCCCACCCCCTCCCTCTCCACCCCCAGCCAAACTTTCCTGTCTTCAAGAGATTTCCTCCCTTGTTTTAGTTCCTGTTTTCTACCACAGGAGTCCCAGACTTCTGCTCTCACCTGATCTGATCCATTACTCTCTACTATCTTTACACTCTGTCTTTGTCATCATTACCAGTTGGTAACGTTGTTAGTATTTGTCCTAAAGTTTGTTCGAACGCAAAAAAAAAAAATTATCTATGAAGTGGAAAATCCTGTCCTCGTTTTAACTTCGGTTCCAATGGATTTTACTTAAATTTGGTTCCTTGTCCTCTTTTTCATCTTCTGTATTTTTTTAATTATAATTTTTTGTATCGACCTCTTTCGATAATGGTCACTTATATATACTGCGGCCATTCTATACAAAGTAACAAATTAGCCAGCATCTCTGTTGTGGCTAGGCTACCTTAGTTAGCTAACAAAATGGCTAACCAATACCTTTTAGCTGGCAACTAATTTGCACACTGCCTTGTAACAAGGAAGTCTTTTTTTCTTTCTTACTGTTACTGTAAACGTTTTATTATTATTATTTATTCATTCCTGGGAGTAATAATGGCTGAATTCCAGAGGCCAACACTGTGTTGCTGCCGCAAAGTGCTAACAGTGCCTAGCAAGTCGTGTGAGTATCCCCGGACTGTGGGAGGGGGACACTGCCGTCTGATCGACATTGCATCTGCATCCAACTTTCAGAGTTTCCACCTTCGACATTTCCACCTCGACCTCCGCCTTAACTTTGCCGTGAAAGAGATGACAGGTTGGCAGGTCCTGGAGCTGGAGCTCCTTCAGCCCGGGGTGCAAACTCTGGTTCTGGACACTCACCCATCCTTGCTGATTCACTCCATAGACTGCAAGGTACCAGGCTCACCCAGCCAGGATGTTCCCCTCTCCCTTACTTATCGTGTAGATCCTTTCACAGACTATGGATCCTCTCTGAATATCAGCCTCCCAGCTGCTGGGATCAAACCTCACCGTGCTTTCCAGATCACAGTCCGCTACACCACCACAGACGGCCCTGCGGTAAGGTGACATGGGTGTACAGTTGTAGTTGTGTCGAGAAAGATAATGTCACTTAAACAGTATGTTATGGATACGATTGGGATTATTTTGTGACCGGGGTGGAGTGTTATTTTACTGAATCCGATCCGATTTTAAACGTTGTCATCTCGGAGGAGAAATGAGCTAATGCTGAATGTTGTTGAAGTCAGTGCCTTGTGTTTGGTGTAAGTGGGCGAGTGCCAAGCTGTTCGTTCAGACTGCACATAAGATATTCATTCATTTCCCTGCCAGTCAAATCATCACACCAAACCAGACCGATGTGCATTCCCTATATGATGTTAAACAGACACAGATGATCAGAGATAATACCTGGTTTACCTTATGGCATAACAAACTGACCTGCTCCCTTTTCCCCCCTTGCTACCATCCCCCTTCCATATCAATTACCAAATTGTTCTCATTGTTTTAGTAACAATCAAAGGCGGACTAGATTCATAACTAGGCAATACATCTTTATTCACATTGAAGGACACTGTCAAGTCTGCCTGTCTTCCCTTGTATGTTTGGTAGATCTGGTGGCTGGATTCAGAGCTGACCTGTGGTCAGACCCGGCCTTTGGTTTTCACCCAGGGCCACTCCGTATGCAACCGCTCCTTGTTTCCCTGCTTTGATACGCCAGCTGTCAAGAGCACCTACACTGCCACTGTCAGAGTGAGTGCCTTTACTATGGGCTCTCTTGATTGGTCTGTCTCATCCCTAAACTGATCCGCATTGTGTCACTTTCATGTGGTTTTAATACCACATTAAATCTCTTCTGTTATGACGATCCCATTTAATCTTCATCTAAATCATATTATAATTCGATTTACTTGGTCACTGTCTTTGTTTCTTTGGTTTAATCTCACGCTCTCAAAAATGATTTTGTAGCAGTGTTGTAATCCAACATAGCCCATAAATAATCCAGTGCTATTTGTGTATTTGTTTGATTGTTTTGGACATTTTTCTGTCTTTGACATTCATATCACTCTTGTCCCATCAGAACAAGGCACCGAAACCACTTCCAATTGAACTGTTGTTTGTTGTCTGTCTTCATGCAGGTTCCGGAGGGTGTGACGGTCCTCATGAGTGCCTCTCGCTGTGCCTACTCCAAGCAGGACAGGCTCTTCCAGTTCTCTATGGAGTATCCTGTGCCAGCCTATCTGGTGGCATTAGTGGCTGGAGATCTACAGCATGTGGACATTGGCCCCCGGTTAGTGGGAAGGTTTAAATGATTAGAGGGGGAAACGCAGACAGATTGACGTCATTGAACTTTGTGTTTTCCCCATTCGTACCCTGTGTCCAGGAGCCGGGTGTGGGCGGAGCCTTGTGTGCTGACCTGTGCTGTGAGCAAGCTAGGGGGCAGTGTGGAGCGTTGGCTGGGTGTGGCTGAGAAGCTGTTTGGACCCTACATTTGGGGAAGGTCCGTGTCCATACAGAAGTCACACAGAGGGGCTTCCATTCATGCTTGTTGTTGGGGAAAGGGTATTTAATTAGTCATACCGTGCTACGGTCAGCTAATTAACTGGAACTAATTAATATTAGCCTATACAGAGGGGGATGACATTGAAGTGTCAGTGAATACTCGTCCTCATTAAGGGTGAGCAAGAAGAACTGCCTCTATATAGTCTGTACTCTCTACCTAATCTAATCCAGTTTTTATCAAATGTAATCTAACCTAATATGCGACAATTTCCGAAATGGGTTACCAATCATTGTAGATCTCCCATACATTCACATACAGACAGACACTCTGCCCCTTAGGGCAGGCTGGGATAGAGTGTGTGTTTGTCCTGGATGAGTGAATATGTGTCCCAGTTTCTGTTCCAGGCCTCTATATTTGTCAGTCCAATTGACCATTTTACCATGTCAATATACTGAGTAACATTATAAAGACCAAATACTAATGCAATTCAAAGGGACAGATATCACAAACCTGACCCTTATCTAGCAAGACTGCACATTTAAGCATTTTAAGAAACTGAAAGAAGCCTCTCATTGTACCGTTCTCCACAAGGTATGACATTGTGTTCCTGCCCCCATCATTTCCAATCGTTGCCATGGAGAACCCCTGCCTAACCTTCATCATCTCCTCTATCTTGGAGAGCCGGGAGTTCCTGCTCATCGACGTCATCCACGAGATTGCTCACGGCTGGTTTGGCAACGCTGTCACCAACGGGACCTGGGAGGAGATGTGGCTGAGTGAAGGATTGGCTACCTATGCTCAGAGACGGATTACTACCGAAGCTTATGGTACACACACACACACACACACACACACACACACACAGTGAGACATGCAAATTCAAGCATCTGGCCCCCCTGACTTCTATTGGCCTCATGTCACCCAGGTGAGGCTTTCACCAGTCTGGAGACCGTGTTCCGCCTGGATGCGCTGCACAGACAAATGCGTCTGTTGGGGGACAACAATCCTGTCAGCAAGCTACAGGCCAAATTTGAGCCAGGTAATGATGAGCCATGATCACACACCTGTTCAAGTTGGGTTTATATACACTATTACATTGTGTGTGTGTGTGTGTGTGTGTGTGTGTGTGTATGTGTGTGTGTTAACATACACACTGGTCCCATTCTCATTTTTATTTCCCTCCAAATCGGATGTCTCCATTGTTTCTCTTGTCTTCCCTCTCTATGTGCCTTGCCAGGTGTAAATCCCAGCAGTTTGATGAACCTGTTCACCTATGAAAAAGGCTTTTGCTTCGTGTCCTACCTCTCTCAACTTTGTGGAGATGTCAAACGTTTTGACAGTTTTTTGAGGGTGAGTTTATTATTGGCACGCAAACAAATCACATTCCACTTGGCTATAGTCAGAACTGTGTTTTTTTCCCTCTTTCAGGCCTATATAGAAAAGTTTAAGTTCAGCAGTGTGGTTGCCCAGGACCTGCTAGACTTTTTCCTTGGCTTCTTCCCTGAGCTGAAGGAGAGCTGTGTAGCTCAGAGAGAGGGTCAGTAGAAATATTAAACTCACACACTGCACACACGTAGACGGTTAGGCCATTTCAGGACCACTAACAACTTTGGTACAGTTCAGGGTTCTTTCATTATCTTATTTATTTATCCCCTTTGCTCTCTGTCTCTCTCTCACTCACACTATCTTGCTCTCTCTCTCACAGGTCTGGAGTTTGAGCGCTGGCTGAATGAATGTGGCCCCCCCCTGTGTGAACCCGACCTGTCAGCAGGCCTGGTTCTGACCCGCCCAGTCCAGAGCCTGTGTGATCTGTGGGCTACTGACACTCCCGACACTGAGGCCATAGCCACCTTTGACCTCTCCACCTGGAGCACCTTCCAGATGGTTCTCTTCCTGGACCGACTGCTGGACCACTCGCCGATCTCCCACGGTACCTTCCCACACTGACCACCCAAAGAAATCCACGCTTGTAGCACAATGAATCACATGCTTATGTGTCCGCTTGGGTTTTCCCTTTGCTCTTCTTGACCTCAGAGATAATGGGTCATCTCTCCCGCTGCTACTCTGCACTGCTGGACGACATGAATGCCGAGGTGCAGATCCGATGGCTACAGATTGTGGTACGGAACCTGTTCTACCCAGACCTTCCACGAGTCCGCAGCTTCCTGCACAAACATGTGAGTTATTCTCATGACCAAAGCACACGTTTTTCACAAGTTGTGATTTCTTTGCTAAAATCCAGTTCTTCGGTGTTGTGTATGTAGTCAAAAGGCTTGGTTTATAAGGTATTATGTCAACTAAAACTTTCCTTGTAGTTTAGCATGATCACTAAACTTATTTTTAAGTTTAAACTAAATCGATGAGACAACTGTAAGCATAGTTCAGGTAAAGTTTGTTTGTTACCATTTAGGTTAACACCTATGACTTTACAATAACATGCTGATCTCCTTCAGACATCGCGGATGTACACAGTTCCCCTGTACGAGGACCTCTGCACGGGGGTCATGAAGTGCTTCGCTGTGGAGGTGTTTTACCAGACCCAGGCCCGCCTTCACCCTAACTTGCGACGAACCCTCCAGCAGATCCTGTTCCAGACCAGCGGCCTGCCTGCAAGCCCCAGCCCAGCCCTGCTCCCCCTCACCCCCAGTCCCAGCTCCACCGCAGAGCCCTCCACCACTGGAACAATTGCGCTACGTGATGTTAACGTCTCTGCCTGACAATCTGATACGATGTTTGTTGACTGGGAGGGAAGCTGGTAGGGAGGAGAGCTCTTCTGACAATCAGAAGTCACTCATTAACAGTGTCACAGCTGCTGTGAACACACGTGTTCAGCTTGACACGCATGAATAGAATGGGACTACGTGAGCAATGCAACTTGCTACGTTATCGGCACATCTGTGTGGCAGTCAGAAGGAGAAAAAACACTTTGTGCAAACCAACTTTTCCAACTTTGTTTGTTGAAGAACTGGAACAGACTTGAAACGGCTGCATTGACAGTCCTCGGCCAGGCTTTTTCAGAGTGAAGCTGCTTCACTCACAGATGCAAGTTGTTTGGGATATTTATATATGAATTTGATTTCTGAAAGCTAACTTTTTATGGCCTTTCTGTGAAAATTGGTATGTGTGAGCCAGTTTGTGTGTGTCTGGATCTGCGTATGTGATGGAGTTGGTGATGAGAGGGTAGAAATTAGTGTTTAAATGGGATTAACCTCACTCGGAGCAAAGAGTGATTCATGAATGGATGCATTCATTGGGCAAATCTAATAACAGAACAGAACCATGTTCGGAACACTACATGCTTTGACTCTGCAATTAATTATACAAGTTATTTCCACTTTGCAATATAAAATGGTGACATTTATCCAGGGAGGAATATGGAAAGGGCCCTTTCTTCATTCCTATGTTCTCTCACTCAGGAAGCACTTTTTTTGGGACAAACCAGGGACTCCTTCTCACTGGGATTGGCAGAGTTTGCACTTTATGTCAAAATATTTTTTATCTGTATGGCAATGTCCCTGATCTGTATATGTATTATGTATGTTTGAGTGTACATGGTATTACAAAACAAGTTGACTGTTGGCCGAGTGTGAGAGTCACACAGCTTTAGGTCTAAGCCTTTTGTCTCACCAGTGTCATTTTAACAATTTACCCCAATAATGCTTTGATATGGAAAGGATTATGATGAGTTGAATTATGTTTTAATTACTTTTGAGTCTTCCACATCATTACTCAAATTGTGAAAGGGCTTTAACCCTTGTGTGAACGATACGTTTATGTTTTGATGATTATATTGTTTGAGGGGTGAATCAGGTGACGACTAAGCAGTTTTCAGCAATTCCTAGATGCCTTACTTTACACAGAGGGGACGTGCAGGTTTTCAACATTTTGCAGGTAATAAACGCCTTCAGTCTAGTCTTTGGACAAGTTCTTCCAGAACATGAGCATGTAGACGTGGTGCTTTATTGTCCACTAGAGGGCGTTCCCGGCTTGGCCTCATCCTAGACTGATGCTGTAACGGAAGAATCCAACGTCACTGGAAGTTGAGAAGTTGTATTGGCTTACATCTGTGAAACAGTTGCCATAAGCCATCATATTTCCAATTGAACATTTTCGATTTGTAGGCCTGATGTATGGTCTAATTTCTTCTTAAATGTCAATTTCATTATTATGCCTCTAGAGGGAGTTCTTGGGGAAATCGATAGGAGGGGCTATTTCTGTAGGCTGCACAACACTGGCGGACAGCTGTTAACAGGGGAGAGACTGTCCCTTAACACGGCAGCAGAAACTGGGCCATTCCCCCCCCCCCAAAAAAAGCAAAATTCCTTGTGTCTCGGGACTGACGATACTAACGAAAAATGAAATAAATATTTGGGCCATGGAATATTAAGACGTCTGTTTCATTAGAATACATAATAACTGCGCTCCAGACCATCGTACGGGTCCACTTCAAGTGCTACAGCCCAAGGATTTGATTTCGGACGGAGTCCGCATGATCCAGCCCCGGAGGACCCAGGGAGGCTGACGGAGGACCCAGGGAGGCTGACGGAGGACCTCCGGGAGGCTGACGGAGGACCCAGGGAGGCTGAAGGAGGACCCAGGGAGGCTGACGGAGGACCCAGGGCTGGATGAGCTCGGCCTGCGCCTCCCCAGCGGCTCGCCATGGGGGAGACCAAGATCATTTATCACCTGGATGACCAGGAGACTCCTTACCTGGTCAAGCTGCCCATCCCTGCAGACAGGGTCACTCTGGGGGACTTCAAACATGTCCTCAATAAGCCAAACTATAAATTTTTCTTCAAATCTATGGACGATGATTTCGGGTAAGATCATATATTATAAGCACATGTACAGCCTGCTTCTTAAGGTAGATGTTTATCTGCATTAAATATGGACTATGATGTAGTCTCACCTTTACACACTTGACTTGGTACATGTGCTTCATGTCAAAGGATATCAACGTGTTTTTTTCCCGAGTTGCCTGACATATTCCTTATAAATATGTTACTTAGAAGCTATTTAGTACATTTTCAGAGAAGAAAAATGTTATATATTGTTACTTTGAAATAAAAGCGCGTCCATTTTGGAGATGGTATATTAAGTGCCTATTGGAAGCAATGATGGGAGGAGTCGTTTCTATTCTGATTTAATTATTCAGGGATCCTGTCATAATATCATGCAGGTCACTGAAATTGTCTTGAATCTGTCTTGAAGAACTAAAACATTGCATGTTATCTTCGGTTTGAGGACACCCAAAGTGAAACGTGTTGACACTTCTCACCGTAACAACTAGTCGACAAGCTAGAATAAATCAGTTTCCTTGTTCGACTTCAAACTAAATCCTTAATTGAAGAAACTTGACTTCACTTGCTAATGGTTTTCGAGAACTATACCGTGCTTTCACATGGGCTATTACACTTCCGTTGTCTTGCAAAGTGTGATGCCTGTGCATCAGTTGTAACAAGTTGGGCATGTATTCATTTTTAGACATTGTAATTGTAATTTACGAGCTTTGCAGCTCGTCGTTTCGCTTCTGAATTCAGCTGCCATCAGCATTGTCTTTATCCAGTGCATCGTGTCTCTCTTACACAACCGATTTTGTTCTATTTCCATACGCCACCCGTATAACCTACATTCTCACAGGAGAAGTAGCTTAATATTGGTATAGAAATACAGATGTGATGTATGTCTGTGCTTTCCCTTATTAGGATGGGATATTTAGTGACATAAGAGGGCATCTTTCCTTCCAAGAGCTCAATGGATGCTGTGGCTGAGCGGCAGTCGAGGTGATGGCAGCCTCCAAATAGGGAGGCTCTTTTGCCTCTGTGGCCTCTGCTGATGTGAATATTCACAACCTGGAGTCTGAGGACATTCGAAAGACTGTACAGGCCTGCTCAACCTAAAGATAATGCAAGAGAAATGTCTCCGTTAGGTCAGGATAAAAGCTCATCGTTATCTTCTTTGTCAGGAGAACAGGTGCGCACGTGCTGGAACGTGGCTTAGGCACGGGCACGAGCTCTTTTAGAAGGAAAAATCACCACTTTTTCCCACCATGGATTTTGTCTATGCACGTTGATGTTGCTCCACCAACCTCAGTTATCTCTGCAAACGTCTCTGAACTCGATAAGGGGAGAGACGTGATTTATGATCACATTACAGCAGCTCTAAACCTTTACCCTTTAATGCCATCTATGACCCACGCCCTTCCTCATTCAATCATGATTATATCTGTCTCACACATGAATAAATATGAACAACTCATGCATTTTATCACAACACAATGTGCATACACATTGAGTTACATTGAGATACATACATGTGAGAGAATGTGCATTTACATGGCAAACATGATTTAGTATTAGCTCACTAACTCCATAAGATCTGTATGGTCGCTGGTGCCTGGTTAATGTCAAAACGCTTATTGCGGAGCTAAACAGACCCTGGAATGAGCTGGAAGATAGGCACTCTCAAATGCTGGACCAAAGAGAGTTATGAGGCAGCCAGGCGGACAGACTGGGCCAAGGAGGGGACGAGGGAGGTGTTGTTGTACAGGGACTACTGGTCTAGTCTGCAGACTAATCTGTGCAGCCACATGCCTGAGAAGGGGAATGTGGGTCTCGCTGTGGAAGGATGTGGAGGGGATCCTTGGATGGATGGAATTTGTCTTGGTAACCCATTTGTATCTGGTGTTTCAATCATACTCATTGTGTGGGAGAGTTGAAGATTGTTTGTCAGTTCTTAAAATATAATCTCTTAAATTATCAGAAGTTGTTGAAACATGTTGGCAATACTGGACCATCTGATTTTTTGTAGGCGCTGCCTCATTAATTCCATATCCTTTCAGTCATTTTGGTGATATATTTTATTTTTTAAAACATATGTGTTTTATTCCATTACTCTCCCACTGAACATCAGCAGGGACTGCAGTTCCAACATTTAGTTAGAGCCCAGAGGACCATGACTGTTTGAGCGATCACACACACCATGTTGGCTGGGAAAATGCTGGATTTTTTTAACATTCGTTCTGTCGCTCCCTCTCTCATTTCTCCTGCCTCTCTTCTCCCTGCTTCTGTCAGTCTCACCCTGCTACTCTCTCTCTCTCTTTCTCTCTGAGTGCCTCTTTCTGTCTGTCCATCACTCTTTTGCTTGCCATTTCTTAAAAGAAAATTACAGCTCAGTAAAGAAGTTCATGCCTTCGTAGTAGATGCATACCAGTTGGTAAGAATATGGCTCTGCCCAGCCTGCTTAATAATGCACAGTTTAGACAGCACAACTCACACCCTCTCACACACAACATGTCAAGCCAATTGTTTTCTCAGATAAATGTTGTCTCAGACACACAGAAGGATCTGATGGATGCATGTGCTGACTGGGACAAACTCTCATACAAGACTCTCAGCGAAGCACATCTGTTTATTTTAGCAGTGGTCGTAATGGTTCCAGAAATGGACAGAAAGTGTTTTTGCAGGGAGCGCTGCAGTGTAGATGCTTAGTGATTATGTGCCCGTTTTCTGTGTGTGTTTGGATGTGTTGACTCAGTGCTGTGGAATGGTCAGTGGAGCACTAGCTGAGGAGGTGGCAGAAAGCTCTTTTTGCTCCCTCTCTTTTAACCTGACCTACTTTCACTCTTCTTGTTTTATTTTCTTGTCTTTTGTTTCTGTACTTGAGGCAATTTGCATATTCGATGCATGAGAAGTTGCTCTGGAGAATGCTAGCTCTGCGTGTGTTTTGGATAAACTTGCATGTGCACATTTGTTTTTTTGTGATGTTTAATCCGTCTCTGAAGCTCAGGGATTGGACTGTTTGTGTTTTATTCCTAGAGAAATAAAAGACGCCGCCTGTGAACATCCCAGATTAGATACCCCATCCCTTTTCCTGGTGCCCTCACATCTTTTCCTCATGCACTCACTTTCCATTACTCCTATTCTTCTCTCTTCCATCCACACCTACCCTCCCTCCTCCTCCTCCAGACACACACACAAACATGCACGCAAAGAACAGTCCATAGCTACATTCATCTCCTTTCTCAGAGGTGAATCTAATCAGCGGAAGCTACATAGATGCAGGCTCTCTTTATTAGTGGTCTGGTCCGCTTTCAGATCAATGGGACTGTCTGCACCTGCTGGGGCTCCAAACCCAGCTCCCCGAAGGCCCTGTCATCATGGCCACATGGCTGTGCCCTCCCCCCCCCCCCCCCTCCCAATCCCCATCTGGAGCGCAGAAGGTGGGAAACGAAAGGATGGAGAGAACAGAGAGAGGGGAGGACAAGGACAAGTTAAGGGGAACTATTGGACAGAGTAACAAGGGCTAAGCAGCAGAATCTGAGTGTTGAGTGACATGTTGTGATTGGTGTGTTGTCATTGGCAAGTGTTCAATGAAGGAGTGAAATTGAAAGGTCCTTGCTTACTGTATAGATTATGTAATGCAATCTGTTGTGTTATTGCCCAGGCTGAGGCCGGATTAGTGCTCTGCAGTGAAACTATGAGAAATTGACTGTGCTGACCTCTTTAAAGCCTCCTGAAGCTCCCAATTGGATCCAAGTTCAAAGGTCACATCAGTTGGTTGGCATTACAGCTGTTGCTTGTTGCTTTCATTAGCATGCTGTCACTTTTAACGTAATCACACTGACTGAGACACATGTGCTCTAGCTCGCTCTCCTCTCTTTCTCTCCTCAATTTCTCTCTCACTGTCACTCAATCTCAATTTATTTTTAAGTCTATTCAAGACCGTGTTCACAGCTCTTGTCCTGGAACTAGAAGGGGGGGAAAGGAGAGTCATATAAAGAGTGAGCCGATCATTGCCACAGTGCAGGGGGGGCTGTGTTACTGACCAGGCAGATGCGAACAGTGACTGATGCAGACATAATCGGTTCTTAAGCATTTCATCTAGTCAGGGGTCACATGACTTGAACAAAGCATGTGTTCAGCCGTGTGTATGTTGAAGCCCTGCTGAGGCTCTTCTGTTGGTTACAGCCCTGTGTAATGGTTAGAATGGAAGGGAGGGGATACAGCAGTTTTATAGGATTTATGGAACAGATACACAGAGAGAAACAGAGAGAGACTGTGAGCTGTGGAGTGTTATTATTATTCTAACCCAGTGTTCAATAAATTCAGCTGCATTCCTCAACCACCATAGCCAGGAATGGCCTAAGAGTTTCCACTGTTTGGCATTAACATACGCTCATAATGTTAACCTACGTATGTAGGCTGCTCACCCCTCTGTCCTGCACCCTTCCTATCTTCTCTGACTAGACACTGCTTCTTTCTATTACGAGAAATGTCACCTGAATATTTTATTTTCCGGTGCGCTAACATGAGCGTGTGTGTATGTGCATGCATGCATAAGACACAAAGGAAAGCATATTATGTTTTTGTTTGTCCTGAAATCCTTCTCTGTTGTGTTTTATTATTATTTACATGTATGGATTCCAGTCTTATTTGATCTGGCTTTAAATGTAACATTGCCGAGTCTCCCTCACCTCTCATAATGCACGGCCTCTCACAGTCTCTCTGCCATATGGTTTCTATGGTAACTAGGGTCATTTAGGGTCGGCCCTTTTTTTTTAGAGAGCAGCTGGATTCTGAATCCTGATTTTAGTTGCTGCATTGTGGGAAAGAAAGCAAGACTTGTGTCTTTTTTCCCCCTAAATGTTTAAACATACTTTCAGTCATATGTTCACTGTCATTTTATCCCTTGGACATTACAGCTCAGTTGGATTTGATGGGTGAACTGTATTCTAACAACATCCTGCTCATTAGGAAAAAAACATAGCTTTTTCCTAAAGGATGGGTGGATGTGCTTAAGTGGATATTTACGTTCATATTTCTTTCCTTACAGGGTCGTAAAAGAGGAGATCTCTGACGACAACACAAAACTACCCTGTTTCAATGGCAGAGTGGTATCTTGGGTGAGCAAGATTCTCCTTTTGTTTAGTCTTACCAGATATGTATGTATGTTTATTTTCGACCTTGTCTTTCTCTGTCTCCTTCTGTCCCTCTTTCTTTTCTCTCTCTTTGTCTCTCTTTTATCTCTCTCTCTCTCTCTCTCTGCCTCTCCCTTTTTCTTATTGCCCCCCTGTGTATTCAGCAGTGATAACAGTGCTGAATCCCGGAAGCCTTCTGGCTACCTTTGTTATGGCATTTTGCAAGTGTGTCATAGAGCTTATTACCAGACTTATCAATATTGCATGAATTTGCTCTGAAGACTGTTGACTAGAAGACTGCTGTGGATTCATACCTTTAACGAACCAACTAACTACACAGTGACCTGGATTCCTGGATTTTTTGTGTTTTACCGTCACCTCTGCAACAGCACGTGTCCACACCACAGCTCCTCTGTTCAGTGACGTCTCTCTCCACCAAGCCCATCTTCATTTCCCGCTATTGGAATCCCTCCCTGTCTCTCCTCTCTGTCTCTCGTCCACATAATCATCTCACCAAATAACAAATTCACACACTCTCATGCATGCAAATCCCATTCTCAATCACACACAGCAGGCGCTCTTGTGGAAGTCCCCTCCTAATCCCCATTCTGGAGCCCAGTTCTTTCCTTCCCTCTTCTGTTTCTCATGCTCGTCTAGACCAACACTTTCCAACCTGGCCAGTGATTGAAAAGGCCTTGGTCGGATGGAAATTCTCTTGGTTACAAAAAGTTTCCCTCCATTCTCCTCTCTGGCCTCTTCAGTAAAGCTGGAGGCAGGGTTGAGGTAACAGCAGGCCTCTGCTGCGGTCTGGAGTGCTCTGACCCTCCAGCTCTTCCTTTGTTGGTCAGAGAAGGGCAGGCAGGCATGGTCCTTGCCGATCCTTTGTGGTCCGGAGGAGAAGAGGTGGAACAGTAGTCCTCACTTAGCCTTTGATTCGATTAGCTAACTGGAATCACAGGATGCTCTGCAACACTCCTGAAATATCCTGGCTCTAACAAGAAGATTGAATCAGAGAGCAGGGGTGGCGGACATTCCAGAGGAACAACAGGGACGCCAGGAGGAAGTGAGCTGCTACCAGGGTGGAAGTGAAAGAAGGATTGTCTACGGAAGAGTCGTCTGCTGAGTCAAGGAGCGCATTGATAGTCAGATCTATTGACTGTCATTATCGACTTTGAGACATACCCCCCCGCCCTTCTCTCTCTCCCTCCAGCTGGTGTCTGCAGACGGCTGTCACTCAGATGGGGGTTCCGTGTGTGCAGACAACCAGCCAGACTTACCACCCCCCCTGGAGAGAACCGGAGGTATCGGGGACTCAAGACCCCCCTCTTTCCAGTTAGTATACTCAAGACATTGTATATGTGTGTGCATGCATTGGTGCATGTATTTCTCAGAAGCACTACATAAACACCTTTGTCAATTAACATTTTTCGCTCACCTCCTACATTATGTAAACCTTTTATATCTTTACATTCAACAATTAGCGCTACACTAGCATCTAGTGTAGTGGTGGGCAATCCTGGCCTTTAGGGGCCACTGTCCTTAAAGTTTTAGATGTTTTTCTGCTCTAGCACACCTGATTCAAATGATTGGGTCATTTTCAAACTCTGTGGAAGCCTGGTAATGACCCTTTATTAGAATCAGTTATGCTGGAACAGAGAAACATCTAGAACCTTCAGGACAATGGCCCTTAAGGACCAGGCTTGCCCTCCCTTGATCTAGTGTCTGTGCACCCACCCACAGCAATTGGAGTCTGAAGGAATAGTACAGATTTATTCACCTGATGAGCGACATAGAGCACTCATCAGTCCTTTGCAGTAATCAAACACCTGTCTTTAGCAACACTAGAGCCATGGCTTGAAGTCAATACTGGTGTGAGATGAAAGGCTTTGCCTCTCTCTTGACTCTCTCCTCTCTCGCCCTCTCTTTCTTCTTGCTCTCTCTCTTTTGCTTCCCATCTGTCTCTCTCCCGAAATCTCTCTCTCCCAGATCTCTCTCTCTCTACCAATAACTCCCCCTCCCAAATCGTTCTCTCTCTTGCTCTCTCTGTCCATATTTCTGTGTGTATCTCCCCTCTTACACATTCCCCCTTCTCTCCTTTGATGCCTGACTTTAAAATTGCACTACAGCTAGTAGCCAATCCCTGCTGCGTGTAAATGGTAAATCAAATCAGCTTACTGAAATCATCCATTGAGACCCACTGAGGATCAATATGGGTCAATGTTTCTTAATGCTAATATTGATTGCCTTAAGTGCCAGGCCTACTGTATAGAAGCAAGTGGCCTTGCCTTTGCTCAGACAATGGCATTGGCTGTAATCAGGGGATGGAGAGACTGCCATAAACTAAGTGTGCATCTGTATGTGTGTGGGTGTGAGATCAATTATTTATCTGTCTCTTTAAATCTACTTTTCAAACCCCACGGCTATTTCTGACTCTGCAGTAGGATGTTTTTGTACGAATTTGAATGGTTGAGTTTGTTCAAAAAATAAAGACTAGCGTCTCTTATCTGTGACTCAGCACACGGCTGAGGCTTGTTTGTGTCCATGGTCCTTCCTGCGTGGGAATATATGTTTCCTGCTTTCTGGCTCTCTCTGTCTGCTCCCACTGACCTCAGGTTAATGATCAAACCGATGGAAACTTCTGGTATCCACAGGCTGTTATGGCAGCCCATTGTGTTATAAGAGGTAGTCTTACACTCCCCCCTGCTGGCAGACTGGAGATCACAGTTTGGCCCACTGCAGAGCTCACATGCACACCAACACACACGAGGGATGGCTCATCTGCATGCATACTCACACATGCATGCACATACACACACACAGAGCACGCACACACTCATACACAACTACGATCAATCTGTACCTAGCTTCCAACACACTCAGTTTAGGCTGACATTAAAACACACTGACATTCAGATAACATCACTCAGGGGAGGCATGGGGCGGGTCTCCAAACAGCCTGTCTGTTGTGTAGAATGGGAATAAATATAAACGTGTCTTGTCTTTCATGTTTCTCTTCTCTATCCCTCTTTAAACATCAGTGCAAATGTTGCTGGCAGCCAGGATAACTTGGACGACGACACTGGGACTGAGTCTGTGGTCTCTAAACGAGAGAAGGAGCGGGAGAGAGAGAGGGATAGACCTCGACGGAAAGACACTGTGGACCATGGTAACACTATCTGCCCATTTCCATGCCGTGCTTGAATCCTGCTTGGTGTTGTGTATTGACCCTACAGGTCCTTTGTGATGATAATCTCTGGTGTGCCCCTACAGGTGGGAGGTTGAATGGTCACTCCCGGCCGGAGCGAAGGCCAGAGTTAGCAGGATACGACTGCTCGTCCACCCTCATGAGCAGCGAGCTGGATACCACAAGTTTCTTTGACTCTGAGGACGATGAGTCGGCAAGCCGGTGAGCCAATCGGATTCTGTCTATTAGCCCAGATTTTTCATTGTGGATACAAATCTGAATACAAGCACACAGTAAATCGCACACATGCATTTTTCTTGTCCTAAGGAACAAAAAGGTATCCATTTACACCAAAACATGTCTTAAAGGCACAGTAGGGTCAGGATATCTAAAGCTCCCTCCAATCACATGCTCCAGAAACTCTGGATAAAGGACTATTTTCTTTCTGAGCTCAATGCCCTTGATTACTATTGGCTTGAGTGAATCATCACAAGAAGACTGAACCAATGGCGGATGAGCGTACATTGTACGCCACCAAAGGCTTCACACCATCACACGGTTAATGACACAGTATGAGTTGTGTCATAGCTGTGATGTCATTCTCCTCTCAGGTTCAGCGGTTCCACGGAGCAGAGCTCATCCTCCAGACTCATGAGACGGCATCGCCGTCGCCGACGGAAACCCAAAGCACCGCGGATGGAGAAGGTAAAGAGACAGACACATGTGCGCCCCCTGATTCCAGATCTGTTTCCTGTGTTTTGTGGCCTATATCTGTGCCTATATCTGTACCTCTATCTACTTCATGTCCTCTCTTTCTCTCTCTCCCTCTCTCTCGCTATCCTCCTCCATTCCCTTGCTACGTTCATGTCTTTCTCTGTCCCTCTGTCTGTCTCCAGTCGTCCTCGTTCAGCAGTATCACAGACTCCACCATGTCTTTGAACATCATCACTGTCACTTTAAACATGGGTGAGTACGTCTATATCTGTGTGGGAGCATGGGGGTGGTACTGCGGTATATCTTTTTTATCGCAGGTGGCAAAACTCAAATCAGACATTAAGGTGGATCGCCGAAAGGACTGTTGGATCTCTGAATCCACTGTCCTGTTTCCTATACTATCGAGTTGGCAGTGCCATCTATTTTCTTAAATCCTCTTTCTAACACCCCCCCCCCCCACCCCACCTCAACCTCTTCACTCCTTGGCTTGTACAGAGAAGTACAACTTCCTGGGTATCAGCATCGTGGGGCAGAGCAATGAGCGAGGTGATGGGGGCATCTACATCGGCTCCATCATGAAGGGCGGGGCCGTGGCGGCGGATGGACGCATCGAGCCTGGTGACATGCTGCTGCAGGTGTGTTTGACCACACAGTTGTCCGTTGGACATGGGATGTTTTGTTCGCGTATTATTTTTAGTTGTGTGCTTATTTCCTGTTCACACCTTCCCAGGTAAACGACATCAACTTTGAGAACATGAGCAATGATGATGCTGTGAGGGTTCTGAGGGAGATTGTGCACAAACCAGGGTAAGGCTCTAAGGGAATATGGATTATATGTTTGTGGGGGGTTTTGTCTGTCTGTGTGTGTGTGCAGGGAGGTGGATGTATATCCATTTGTCTGAGAGAGAGAGAGAGAGAGAGAGAGAGAGAGAGAGAGAGAGAAAGAGCGAGCGATGTGTGTGAACAGTTTCCTGTGTGTGCTGACAGGCCCATCACTCTGACTGTGGCTAAATGCTGGGATCCAGACCCTCGAGGATGCTTCACGCTGCCCAGGAGTGAGTAGCCCATTAGATTAAGTCTCACACCACTGTCAGCAGATACACAGATCAATCTAGTGAAAGATCGAGAGGATTGTGTTTCGCTAAAAGATTAAATGTTCTTGTATTTGATGCCGACCCCACCACCCTGGTAAGGGTGAGGTGTGGGGGTAGTCTTGTTTCATGTAGAAACCCCCAACATGTACACCCCTCCTTTTCCATAGGTGAGCCGATCCGTCCCATAGACCCTGCTGCTTGGGTGTCCCACACTGCGGCAATGACGGGGGCGTACCCGGTGTACGGTATGAGCCCCTCTATGAGCACCATCACCTCCACAAGCTCCTCCATCACAAGCTCCATCCCTGAGACTGAGAGTAAGTCCTCCTCCCCCTTCTCCTCTACGCTGCCATTGGCTGTCCTCATCCTCTTTTTCCTGCTGTGGTCGAATGGTTCCCTTTGTGTATGTTTCACCACCAACTTGACCTTGACATCAGACACTTTGTGGTTTTCGTTCATTTTCAATCTTTGATTTTGTTATTTATTTTTCCTCGCATTGTCTTTCGTTCTCTTTCTCACTTATTCTCACTTATTGTCTTTCTTCCAGGGTACGATGACTTTCATCTGTCCATTCACAGCGATATGGGCACCATAGCCAAGGCAATGGCATCCCCAGAGTCTGGGCTGGAGGTGCGAGACAGGATGTGGTTGAAAATTACCATCCCTAACGCCTTCATAGGTAGCTACAATCAATCACGTGTCCTCTCTCACTCTCTTCCTTGGTGGTTCTTGTGTCGTCTAAAGCCAAAGGCTTCTCTCACTTTGTCAAATCTCTGACGCCGTCTGTCTCAGGTTCAGATGTTGTGGACTGGCTTTACCATCACGTGGAGGGCTTCACCGATCGCCGCGAGGCCCGCAAGTACTCCAGCAACCTTCTGAAGGCTGGATACATCCGCCATACAGTCAACAAAATCACCTTCTCTGAGCAGTGTTACTATATCTTTGGAGACCTCTGTGGAAGTGAGTTCCAGTTTTTTCTAGAACACTGTATTGTTTTTACTTCAGTAATTGGCATGTCAGTCTGGCATTCCCCTGGTGTCTTTGTCCTGCAATTATTGTCCTGCTCATTCGCTTGTCTACCCCATTCCCCCTCTCAGACATGACAGGTCTGTCCCTGCAAGACCACGATGGTTCCAGTGGAGCTTCTGACCAGGACACCCTGGCACCCCTGCCCCACCCAGGAACTGCACCCTGGCCCCTGGCCTTCCCCTACCAGTATCCCATTCCACACCCCTACAACACCCGCCCTCTGCATGAGCCACCACACATTGGAGAGGGGGGCAGCGGGGGTAGCCAGCACAGCGAAGGTGACATGCTTTGACACTCAAACACACACACGATGAATGTCTTTATCTCTTGTCCTCACATTTTTCTCGCTCTTGCAGGGACTCGTAGCAGTGGGTCAAACCGTAGTGGCAGCAAGAAGGAGGCTGCAGGGGGCGCTGGTGGAGAAGGGGCTAAGTCGGCTGGCAGTGGCAGCGACCAAGAGCACAAGCGGGAGAAAGCCACTAACGAACACTCAGAGGCGCCCTCTAGTGAACACAGTGTGCGCAACATCCACAGCCGCTGCAGTTCCCACAGTGTCCACAGTACCCATTCCAACAGCCCAGTGGGTGGAGCGCCTGACTTGCCCCCAGAATCAGACCCAGCACAACTTCCCACAGCTCCACTCGGGTCCCCCCCGGGCCGTGATATGGCATCTGTGCCCCCTGAACTCACCGCCTCTCGCCAGTCTTTCCGCATTGCCATGGGCAACCCCAGCGAATTCTTTGTAGATGTTATGTAATGTGCAATGTGAGACAGTTGATCCAGAGAAGGGTTCCTTTGCTGGAGAGGATGATGAGATGAAGAGTAAGTGGGGGTTTGGCTGTGTTAAGGACATTGTTGTCCTATCGCCCCTTAACCGTGTAGCTGTTCTGTGTCTCGTACTTTCTTCAGTGAAGAAAATTGGAATGGGTACAGCGCTCTCTCTATATGTTCCCTAAAAAAACGTTTGTTCTTTACTACATTTTATATGTGTGTGAGTGTGAGAGTGTGTGTGTACTGTTTCTTGTCCTCTTCTCCTCAAAGTGACCTGTGTCTTTCACTTAAATCAAACGTGTGTATTTTTTTACCATCACATTCCTGCACCCCCCAACCCTTTATTTATCAAAGACAATTCAAGAATAGACAGAAGTGGTTAGGGTGGTTAGGATTGACAATTTTCTCTGGGATTGCTCTCTGCTCTGCACAATAGTATTAAGCTGAAAATGGAACAGTAAAATGCATACAAAATTCTGTATGAACAGCAGTAAGTCTTACCAGTTGTCTGGTCAAATATACCGTTTATTTTGAAGGAATATGGGGAGGGCAGCCAAAAAGAAATGGGTAGGACTAACCTAAAGTAGATCCAGACAGGAAACACTATTTCCTTTGAAGTACTAATTTTCAGAGCTGATGGTGTCATCAAGACGTCATCCTCCTTGCTCAGGCTTTGATGTACAGGCCTATTGTTTTAATGGTACTTCTCACATTAATTGGCCCTTTGACAGGAAACCCTTTTTAGTTTCTCTCATTATCAGGATAACTGCTGCAACATCAGTATTTGTGGTCATGGTCTATGATAATGATTTGACCGATCGCTTAACTGGAGGACTACAAATACACTTGTTTATCTACTCAGCTTGACCAAGGGTATTAAAGGACAGAGACTCACTTTAGGGGTCAGTTTTCGGAAAGGTTGGGTGGGAGCAATGTTGACCTTGATTCTTTCCCATAATTAACATAATTCTGATGATATTATAGCCTGATGTCTCAAATTTTCTTTTTTGTTGCCAGAACACAAAATCTCACATTTTGATTAGAGATTGATTATGTATAGTGATTAACAGTTTTGTTTAATCCTTGATAAAAAAAAAAGATTTATAAGAAACAAATTGTTTTTAATTTATAAACATACTTTTATTGCCTAAACATTACCATGTTTTGTGTGTTCTATTCATTAAATATCAAGTTATAACTTCTGCTGCCTGTTGGTTTTCCAGAGAAGCTTCTGTCCTAACAGGATCTGCTGACTGCAGAGGGGACAGGAAACATGCAGTTTGTGAACCATTAAGTTTGACTGTGGATTCAAACTGGAGTCCAAAACACAACAGTTGGCCTTGACCAGGTTTAAAGTACGACAAAAAAGATAAAGATGTTGTAAATAAATCATATCACAGAACTGTGTAGTTTTCATAACCCGGTTTTTTTCAAACTGAACGTCTTTTCAAGTTGACTTTTTTGTAGCTAGACGACTCAAATTCAGTTAAAAGAACTCCCACATCCCGGGGGTTTGTAAGAACTGTAAATTATTGTATTTTTTTTACATTGGAAATTAAAACATGTAGGTGAGTTGGTTCGATGCAATGAACCAATATATAATACCACATTTACCACATTTACATTCACATTTACATTACCACATTTTGTTCAGTATAGTATAGCCGGTCTCCGGTTGTTTTTATTCAATCATTAACTACGCGATGGCATAATTTACTGCTCAATACTTTCATTAAAACACAATAATATACCATAGGTAACTTCTGGTTGAAAAACTGTAATTGTAAATTGTATAATAAATAATTAGCTTGTATGTTCTGACAGGCAGGGCTTGGTTTAACGTCAGTCAGCTGACAGTTGGTCTGAGGAGGACTGAGCGGTCGACATCTTGATTCGGACTCGGAGGACAAGACAGTGAGTCTATAAACCATTGAAATACTCGAGACATTTATACATTTCAAATTGATACTGTTGATTGTCATTTACGGGATATTTGTGTAATATTTGTGTAGCCTGGTGAGTGTCTGGTCGTTGATACGAGCAATGTCGGCAATGCAGTCATTTTTGACCGCGAGTCGTGACAACGGCGAATATCTCTGCTAACCGGGGATACTTAGCCTGGCTAGCCTAGCTGCTACTGATAACTCGGGAAATATGTTCTCCTTTTACCACGAATGTAAATCGGAAGGTGGCTTGACAGCGAGACCAACAGCTATCAGACGTAAACCATTATGTAGCCTTTTTTGTGTATCTCTATCTTATTGTGTAACCCGGTCAGAGGGGTTTGCACATAGTAGCATTAGCTGATCTATGGCTTAGCATTAGCTAGCTTCTACTACACCCTTACCAGGAGAGGCAGACATCTTGAGCTAGCTTCCTACAGACCAGTGTAGAAACCCTGCGACTGTGACATTCAGCAGAACACATTAAAGGTTTAAATAGTTTGTGTATCATTACATTTGGTAACATCAGATTGGAATATGTTCTTCTTAAGCTAAGGTTAAAGCTAGCTTGTAGCTAATGACGTGACTTTCCCGGCATCCTGTCTTGACACCATCGGTAATCCTCAATTAAGACATTTATGTATACCGAGATAATTATATATACAGAAATGTAACTTAGGTCTAGTATTTTTGCGCTTTTATTTCCGTAGTAGATCTATAACTATCGTAACCAACTATCAGCTATCCGATTGCGGTTTAAAAAAAATCTAAATAGGTACTGTAATGGGTTTGGCTGGCTGGACACCTCATTTGTCACGGTTGGATTTGATCTAAATTAAACTAGGCGTGTTTTCTTCTTGTAGTATCTGATCAGTCAGTAGGGAGTGAGTGGAGCAGGTCAGCCTCCAGTCCTAATAATAAACTGCATTAGAGCCTCACGATCTGAGTGTAGAGCCAGTGTGTACTGAGAAGCTCTCCCGTGTGAAGAGCAGATATCTAGACAAAAGTACCCATACTGTCTTACATACTGTCTTATGTTCTAAGCAGATTTTATGTCTTCCCACCCAGGCACACATCATGGGCTGTTATGAATAAACGGTTGCCATCATGATTGGAGGACTGTTCATCTACAACCACAAGGGGGAGGTGTTGATCTCTCGGGTCTACCGAGATGATATAGGGTGAGTCGTTTTCTGAGGAGTTAATGATATCCATGGGTGTCTGTGATGATGGGAAGCTGGTATTTAAGGACAGGAACAGTAGAGAGGCAGCACGTCTACAACCAAACATTTTGAGTCCCCTGTCATGGCCCCCCTGTTTGGATTGTGGGTTTTCATGGCTGTTTGTTCATCATGATTGTCAGTTCCTGGGAGGGCATTCCTTCTCCTTCCTCCATGTAATTGTGATGTTTGTACACAACTTGAAACGTGAAGTCTGATGTGCTTGGCAAGGATGAGATCCGGCCAATAGCCAGCCAAGCCTCAGAGCAAGGTACTATTCAGCTCTATCGTTGCTAGGAAACCAGACGTCCAGCACTAGGCGGCTAGCCTCAGGCCTGCGTTCTCATTCGTGGGATCTATCATTTCAGCCAGCACTGTGGCTGCACCATTGCTGTGACATCACATCATATTCCATCTCCTCCTGTAATTATTCAGTACACTCTTCCTGGTGTGTCCTTCCAATTAACCAATGAATGGGTTCAGTGTTGGATTGTTTTGACTCTGTGTTCCTCACTTCCTGTCTATTGTGTGTGTGGTGTGTCTGGCTCTAACCATCTCTCATGATGTTACCCCCCCCCCCCAAACTCCACCTCTTCCTGTGCTTTTCCTGTTTATCTTTTATGAATCTCTCCACCCATTTTGCTGGTGTCATTTGTCTTCATATTCATCTTTCCCCTGGCCACTTTAGGAATAGGTAAGATATACTTGGCAAGTGACCACATTCGGAATGCTCCCCCATGCCAGCATGCCAGTTCCAGTGTTCTACGCTCCCTGACCACCATGATTTGAATTCAGGAAAAAACTTTATCGGGAGAAACTGGAGGAAGATCTTTTGAAACTGAGAAATGTGTGCAACAAATCACACATATGAGGCAGTGCTATAAATAAATTGTGCTTGGAAATGTGCTTTTATGGGGAATTGTGTGGGTGGAGTATGAACCTAAAACCTCAGTTCCTCTGTCCAAACAGCATGTTCCTTGGTCCTTCATTTGAATTCAAATGTAGTTTGGTGCTCTCCCATTGGCCATTTTCATGTAAACTACTCCTAAGTCTGACGTGTTTACCTGTCCTCCCTACCCCATTATGTTCCCAGACGCAATGCGGTGGACGCGTTCCGCGTGAACGTGATCCACGCACGCCAGCAGGTGCGCTCCCCGGTCAACAACATCGCCCGCACCTCCTTCTTCCACGTGAAGCGCTCCAACATCTGGCTGGCCGCCGTCACCAAGCAGAACGTCAACGCCGCCATGGTGTTCGAGTTCCTCTACAAGATGTGCGACGTCATGGCCGCCTACTTTGGCAAGATCAGCGAGGAGAACATCAAGAATAATTTTGTGCTGATCTATGAGCTGCTGGACGGTAACCACTGCTTGCTACTGTGCAAGTACATATACTGTACACATACATACACACAATTGCGTTTACATTTAGTCATTTTAGCAGATGCTCTTATCCAGAACGACTTACAGCAAGTACAGGGACATTCCCCCTGAGGCAAGTAGAGTGAAGTGCATTGCCCAAGGACACAATGTCATGTTGGCAAGGCCGGAGTTCAAACTTGCAACCTTCTGATTACCAGCCTGATTCCTTCACCGCTTAGCCACTTGACTCCCATATAAGGAAAGAAAAATGAATTTGGGGTTTGTAGTGGGTTCCATGGAAGTGTTTATGGAAGGCTTTAATAATAGGGGGACTTCTCTTAAATTGATGTTAGTGTGTGCTTAATAACACCCATATCATTGAATGTGTGTGTGTGGGTGGGTAATTATGGGATATTGTAGACGTTGGTGTTTACATACCACCACTTTAGAATTCCAATTCCCTGTAGCGATTCCTTCTAGAATGGCCCGTAGTCAGCATATCTGCTGTGCTGTTGTTTTTTTAGGTTTTGATTTTTATAACATTTTGATGGGAAAATCGAAACCTAAAGAAAATACAGCGCAGGCAGTGGTTGTCGTGTGCCGAGGGGCTGCTGATATACGAAGACCTTTCCAACTCCCACTGACATTGTGTTGTGCGTCCCATGACTATCATGTTCACCAGCCAGGTTAGTATCAGGACTCCCCCCACCCGACTGGGAAGCTCTCGGCCAGGTGTGTGGGGAGCCGGACAGTCCTCCTGGTTCCTGGTCTCATGGTCACTTTCCTCCGCAGAGATCCTGGACTTTGGTTACCCTCAGAACTCTGAGACGGGCGCTCTGAAGACCTTCATCACCCAGCAGGGGATCAAGAGCCAGGTGAGTGAGACACTGGCCCAGGCTAGCTCTAGGCTAGCTCTGAGGGGCCTCAGTGTCTCCCTGGAGCTGTCTGTGTGGTCCGCAGACGTGTGGCTGAACTAGAGAATGATGACACGGGTGGAAGTGAAGTGTGTAATATCTTGTCTTTCTCCCCTCCCCCGCCTGCGTTTTCGACACGGACCGCGTTTCTCTGAATTTGGGCTGTTCTCTTCTCCAGCACCATGTGAGTACTCCTTATTAGGACGGGTTGAAATCTGGCTTTCGTGTATAATCTTTACTGACATCCGTCTCTCCCTCTTTCCCTCCTCCCTTCCTCGATATCCTCTTTCCATCCCCCTCTCCTCGCAGACCAAGGAGGAGCAGTCCCAGATCACCAGTCAGGTGACAGGGCAGATCGGTTGGCGTCGGGAGGGCATCAAGTATCGCCGAAACGAGCTCTTCCTGGACGTGCTGGAGAGCGTCAATCTGCTGATGTCTCCTCAAGGTAAAAAAAACTCCCCAAAAAACAGTCTCACGGCCTGGCCTTCAGTGCCAAACAGGCTTCCTGTCCTGATGTTGACCCCTGACCTCCTCCACCTCCCAGGCCAGGTCCTGAGCGCCCATGTCTCTGGCAGAGTGGTGATGAAGAGCTACCTGAGCGGGATGCCAGAGTGCAAGTTCGGCATGAACGACAAGATCGTCATCGATAAGCAGGGAAAGGGCGGAGCCACTGACGAGGCAGCCAAGAGGTGAGATCCTGACGGGAGTCAGACAAGCCAGCGCTCGCTGTCACATGGCTTTAATGTCAAAGTACATTTTTTCTTCCAGAGTTGTCCTTGACTTAGTGTTGTCAAAGATGAGCGCTCTTCAAAATGTCAATCTGTTATGTGTACAATGCAGGGGCTCCCAAAGCACAGCAGGTGACAGGTAGGAGTAATAAGATAGTTACACAACATAGAAACCTAAGATCAGAGAAAGCTGTGCACTGCTTCTTTGAGGTACAAAGTTGGACGGTTGAGTTTTGGCTGCATCCAATCATAGTTTTGTTATTTTGTTAACACATCTAATGATGTGTTTTTCATTAGTGGGAGCTGACTAATTGATTAAAGCAACCACCCCCCTCCCAAAAAAACATGCTTTGACGTGGAAGCATGCATTGGGACAGTCTGCAACTAATTCACATGGCTTGTTTGATGACATGACCGTATATGGTGCTTATGTAAAGTGCTTTAAGTTATGTTCTTCTTCTTTCTTTTTTTTTCTTCTTTTTTTTATAAGTGTTATATTTGTGTTTTCCCCCCCTCTTGATTGGTGTTTAATTTTCTCCCTTCTCTGTGCTGGACCTCAGTGAGTTAGGGGGCAGGTAGCGTACCTCTCTCACTTGGTCAGACTGCTCCTCATTATCAGTCTGCATCTGTCATTTGTTCCCTCCCTCCCTCCTCCTTCCCCCGAAGTCTCCTATACTAGCCCCAGGACATGCAAGTCAAACGACCAGACGAGCGCCACGGTGTGACTTTGACTTACATGACTCAGTATGTTTGTGTTTGCGTGTTATCAGTTTGACCTGAACCTGAGCTCGCTATGTGCTTTGGCTCGACAGGACATTGACTCAGTCATGGTCATTTAGTTTATTTTCCTCCCAGTCATCTGTACGGTGTCAGTGTGTGTTTGATAAGAACTCCATTCATCCCCGTCACCGTTTTGTTTCTGTCCCCAGGGTTTGTTTGTCTGTTGTGTTTTAGTGACAGACGCTAGACCAGTGTGTAGCAGGCTCCATAATGCCAATGTCACTGTGTGTTATTGTCATAACGTTCACTTACGTCAGCTCTGTAGCGTTTCCTAACATGTAGTGGGGGTCTAGACCACGTGGACTGTAGATTGTAGTTGGGGGGGGGGGGTCTCATCACTTCCCCTTTTCACATAGCCAACTTTTATTTTCCCACTTCCTCTTTTCAACCTCCAATAATCCCTCTTTCTCTCTTTCGTCCTTTTATCCCCCTCTCCCACCAGTGGGAAGCAATCCATAGCCATTGATGACTGCACATTCCACCAGTGTGTGCGCCTCAGCAAGTTTGACTCGGAGCGCAGTATAAGCTTCATCCCACCGGACGGCGACTACGAGCTCATGAGGTCACAATGCTTTTTGTGTGTGTGTGGGTGTGGGGGTGGGGTTGTGTGTGAGAGAGAGAGAGAGATTGTTGACCTGTCGATATGTTGTTCTCCCGAGGGAGTTGACTGTGTTGTTCTCTTCTATGCAGGTACCGCACCACCAAGGACATCATCCTGCCCTTCCGGGTGATTCCGCTGGTGAGGGAGGTCGGCCGCACCAAGCTGGAGGTCAAGGTGGTCATCAAGTCCAACTTCAAGCCCTCTCTCCTGGCACAGAAGATTGAGGTTGGCACTCCCATCATCCCCTCCAAGCTCTCAAATTATCTGCATGATGTTCTGGCAGTGGTTGATCACTTGGGTGACAGGAACATTACAACATTTTTTCTATACACCCTCCTCCTTCAGGTCCGCATACCAACCCCCCTCAACACCAGCGGGGTGCAAGTGATCTGCATGAAGGGCAAGGCTAAGTACAAAGCTAGCGAAAACGCCATCGTCTGGAAGTGAGTTCTCATCATAGTTGAATGAATCAGTGCAGAAGCCAGTGTTTCATTTCCTCTTTGCTAGTGGATTTGTGTGTGTACAAAAGTAGCGTATGAAACAAGCTTTGTAATGTGATTTCCAGTCATGCTTGCAGTGGCTGTGCACTGACTGTCCGGTTTTCTGAGCAGGATCAAGCGCATGGCAGGGATGAAGGAGTCTCAGATCAGCGCTGAGATCGAGCTGCTGCCCACCAACGACAAGAAGAAGTGGGCGCGCCCCCCCATCTCAATGAACTTTGAGGTGAACTCTCTTGACCTACTCAATGACCTCCACAAGCAGGCAGCAGTCAAGTAGCATCAAACCTGTTTAACCCTCTGCAGTATTGATCTGAACCTCTCTACCCTCCCTCCTCCCCCCCCCCCCCTCACAGGTCCCCTTCGCCCCCTCCGGCCTGAAGGTTCGCTACCTGAAGGTGTTCGAGCCCAAGCTGAACTACAGCGACCACGATGTCATCAAATGGGTGCGCTACATCGGGCGCAGCGGGATTTACGAGACACGCTGCTAACGGCCCTCACTCTCCAAGGAGCAACAGGAAGACCGGAACAGGGGAGGAGTCGGGTTGTGAAACCGTTTCAAACTCCTCCTCTCCCCCCCCCCCCCATCTTTTACGTGTGCCGGCTTCTAGCTTGGATAAAAAAACAGGAGGGGTGGGGGAGGGGGAAGGGGAATGGGAGTGTATTTTAGAGGAATAAGTGAAACATGCTGACGTAGATGTGGACAGGAACATCCGCTTCCTTTTTTCCTCGAGATGTGGTTTACATTTCAGCTGTTGCTTTACCATCCTATGTATTCCCCCTGACTGTGTCCTCTTGTCATCCGTGTGATCAGCTGAACTAGGATCTCTTGATGCTGGTGTAAGACTAGACGTTCTTTGTTTCCTGTAGCAGTTAGCTAGCACCATTCTACCGCCAGTCCCACACCTAGCCCCCCCCCCCCCCCCTCTCATCTCCACTGGTGTAATCACTATTTACTCTAGAGTACTGTTTAAGAAAGAGGCATTGCAGGTGTAACACTATTTCCCATACATTTTGTACCATTTTTTTGTGCTTTTTTTAAACAGCTCTACTCACCCCGGTGTATTAGTTATGGAGTTATGGACTATCAGTTTTGTAGGTAGTGCTTTGTGCATCCATGTTTTGCCACCCATTCTATTATTGCACTCGGTCCTTCCTTC
Source organism: Neosalanx taihuensis (assembly GCA_030340665.1). Lineage (NCBI taxonomy): Eukaryota > Metazoa > Chordata > Actinopteri > Osmeriformes > Salangidae > Neosalanx > Neosalanx taihuensis. The sequence goes on along the minus strand of CM059297.1, from coordinate 7,856,585 downwards.
TCCTTATCCGTTAGGTGTTCATTTCATGATTGTATTTTCTCTACCCATGCAGATTATAATGAAATGTTTTTGCTGTGGTATCTGTTGGTTTGTTTTGTGTCAGTGCTGCAGATCATTTTCTGTGTGACCAAAATCACAAGTATGAGAAACAGGAAAAAAAAAAGATTTAAAACGCAGGATCTGTCTCTATATAAATACACTTCTATGTTATTTGAGCTTGGTGGAACTAGTCCCATGTTTCTTGCTGTCGGTGTCTGTAGAAGTCTGTTGAACTGACCTGTGTGCGTGTGTGTTGCTGTTTGGCCACAGTTTGCAAAACATCTCTCAGGAGTCTGGAATGTGTATTTTCTCATGCCCCTTGGGCAAACAAGCAACTTCATCCACTATGCTCTGATACCCCCAGCCTAGTTTACTAATCTGTCCTTAGATCCGTTTACCGAAGTATTTATGGCACAATTGTTGTGAGCGTGTTACAAGAGAGGATTGTACAAAATGTCACTTGAAATCGGTTTTGTACCTGACTTTTCTTGTTAGCAGTTGAAACAAACATTCCACCTATGTCTTCATAACTAATGCATTCCTCTTGACGTCTTTAGCTGTCAGATCATGACTTTTGTCCATAAAATCATCTGGGCATTGAGTTCATCATTACACGTAGTTGTCCATACCTGTTATTATTTGATATCCCTGCATTGTAATATAATATTCAATACTAATAACCTGTCAACTGGAATGAGGTTTCCCCAAACCCAGTATCTCACCAGAAAAGGCCCCACTATTCCTGCCAAACCCTGGGAGATGTACAGGTCGAAGGTCCTTAGGCTAGACCCTATTCAGCTACAGTACATTGTGTTTGATTCCCATTTAACTTTGTGACTGTAAATGTAATCCTAATAAAAAGGTGTAACCAATTACTTTTGAGGATGGATTCTTTTCCTTGCATGTGATGAAATATTTATAGACAGCAGAAATTGTTCATTGAGTGTTAACATGATAACATACATGTACAGTTGTGGTCAAAAGTTTACATACACTAGTGAAGATCATGTATGCCATGGCAATATAGGGTTTTCAATAAACTCTACAACTCTTATTTTTCTGTGATGGAATGATAAGGAGCACATATTTCTTTGTCACAGAAAACATTCATGAAAAATGGTCCTTTTACGAATTTATTATGGGTCTTTTGAAAATGTGTCAAAATCTGCTGGGTCAAAAATATACATACAGCAATGTTAATATTTGGTTAAATGTCCCTTGGCCATTTTCACCTCAATTAGGCGCTTTCGGTAGACATCCACAAGCTTCTGGCAAGCTTCTGGTTGAATCTTTGACCACTCCTCCTGACAGAATCGGTGCAGTTCAACTAAATTTGTTGGTTTTCTGAGTCGGACTTGTCTCTTCAGCACAGTCCACATATTCTCTATGGGGTTTAAGTCAGGACTTTGGGAAGGCCACTCTAAGACCTTAATTCTAGCTTGATTTAGCCATTCCTTCACCACTTTTGATGTATGTTTGGGGTCATTGTCCTGTTGGAACACCCAACTACGTCCAAGACCCAACTTTCTGGCTGATGATTTTAGGTTTTCCTGCAGAATTTGGAGGTAGTCTTCCTTCTTCATTATTCCATTTACTTTCTGTAAAGCACCAGTTCCACTGCCAGCAAAACAGGCCCACAGCATAATACTACCACCACCATGTTTGACGGTAGGTATGGTGTTCTTGGGGTGAAAGGCCTCACCTTTTCTCCTCCAAACATATTTCTGGTCATTGTGGCCAAAAAGCTCAATTTTAGTTTCGTCTGACCACAGAACTTTCCTCCAGAAGGCCTTGTCTTTGTCCATGTGATCAGCAGCAAACTTCAGTCGAGCCGTAAGGTGCCGCTTCTGGAGTAATGGCTTCCTTCTTGCACGGCAGCCTCTCAGCCCATGGCGATGTAGAACACGCTTGACTGTGGACACTGACACATGTGTTCCAGCAGCCTCCAACTCATTGCAGACTTGCTTTTTGGTGGTTCTTGGTTGACTCTTGACCAACCTGACCAATTTTCTCTCAGCAGCAAGTGATAGCTTGCGTTTTCTTCCTGATCGTGGCAATGATACAACTGTGCCATGCACTTTATACTTACAAACAATTGTTTGCACAGTTGATCTTGGGACCTGCAACTGCTTTGAAATGGCTCCAAGGGACTTTCCTGACTTGTTCAAGTCAATGATGCGCTTTTTCAGATCCGTGCTGAGCTCCTTAGACTTTCCCATTGTAGTATTTCTGGCTGAGTCTAGTGAATGTGTCAAACAAGCCCTATTTACATGGACTGAAAGAAGTCACCAGCTGGAGTCAATCATAATCACTCGTAAGAAGTTAGGAGGCCATGCCAAAAAGCAAATTGGATTGAAACAACTTTTTCTACATCACCAAATTGGTAATTCAAGGTGCTGTATGTATATTTTTGACCCAGAAGATTTTGACACATTTTCAAAAGACCCATAATAAATTCGTAAAAGGACCATTTTTCATGAATGTTTTCTGTGACAAAGAAATATGTGCTCCTTATCATTCCATCACAGAAAAATAAGAGTTGTAGAGTTTATTGAAAACCCTATATTGCCATGGCATACATGATCTTCACTAGTGTATGTAAACTTTTGACCACAACTGTATATGTATTATGTGTTTCTGTTTAATTCAGGATATCCTGTCCCTTAGCATGTAAGATAAGCACATGTCTGAGAGGTGTTCTTCAACGAATCACCAATGAAGTGTGGAGACCATCTACAAATCCTGTTCTTGTAAGTCCACACATGTCCTGTGCCATATCCCCATGTCTCCCTCATATTGCCTGCATTAAACAAGAAATACCTTAAAAACAGTGTAAAGAATGTGGCTAAAACTGGAAGAATTGTTCACATAAATCAAGTGTAGTTAAAATGTACAGTGTTTACTTCTGGGAATTCTTGAATGGCATCTAGTGTTTGGGGTGAATTGTTCCAGAAAAATATATCAAATAGCCATCCTCTTTGTGATGAAAGTAAAACAAAGTTGGGGTACAAAGGGGCCGTTTAAGAAATAACGTTGCGAGTGTTAAAGTCGACCGACAGATGAATGGATAGATGAGTAATTAAATTCTCATCTTTCAGGGACCCCCTGAAAGAAGATCTCCTGTCAAGACTTTTCTTTTTTTGTTGCTTTCCCTCCTTCCGCCTTCCTTCGCTATTTTCCTTCTGTGCCTTTCCATGGAGAGTGACACGCCGGGGTCATGGAGGCCCGAGTTCCGCAGTCACCTGGAATGCAGCCAGAGCCTTGGCCCGGAGCCAGATCCAGTGAAGGGTGGGACTTAATGAGCCTGCCATTCAGGTGCCCTTAACCAGAACACTCATGTCAACAAGCAGGTTTTTACTATATAGACCTATTTACCCGAGTACCAACATCCACTGCGTGTCATGATTGTTGAGGAGACTTAAAATTCATCATTTATGTCTGCCTTCAAAAGACAAAGATGAAGTAGGCTATTCAAATTACAATATTTCACTAGGAGAAACAGAAGCAACAAAGCCACATTTGTAGATTCAAGTTCCCAGAATGGATTATTTAACACCAACATGACCTTCTGTATGTATTCAAGTTTCCAGGGGTTCTCTATTTAAAACCACAGGCTGTCTTGGGGCCTTCCTGGGGTCAGCTTGAGCGATTGGGTTAGTGGGCAAGTGTGGAACACTTGGCCCAGTAGAGTAGGCACAATGCCAAACTATTTCATTGCCAACATTTAAATCTGGACAATGGATAAAAAAAAATTGGAGAACACTTAATATGCAGAATTTGCTGACGTTCAAAATGATTGTTCATGGATTTTCTCAAGGTGACTAGGTTTGTGCAGTGACGTAACCACTCAATGAGCCAATGAGGTTAACTGAAGCTTTTCCATGGAATTTCGTTAGAGAAAGAAAACTTAAATCATGTCCTTAGTCAAAGACAGAGTCCCAATGTATGAATCGACTAGTAAAAGTTACATCCCTTCATGGCAAACAATGTATCTTTACTGAAATGTAGCAATTGTATCGGTATCTAGTAAAATAACCAAAGATATTCAAAAGCTTGAATTACATAGACCTGATAAAATGGGCATCTGGCCTGGTATTTTTAACCATTTGTGTTGAATAACGTTATGTTCTTGTCTTGCACGAATCATTTGTCAATTTGACTGACATTCATCATTAATGGTTCTTGATAGAATTTGCCAACAGGAAATAGAGAGTGTTTTAACAGATGGTGGACCAAGACAAACAAAAGTGCTCATCTGGAACCAAATAATCTGTGACAGCATGGTCCTCTGTACCCACCTGCAGTATCAGTAGATGGCACTGTGCACCACAGGCATCAACAGGTGGAAAAAACACTGCTGACTTCAAAAATACTATGTAAATACAGTTGTGGTCAAAAGTTTACATACACTAGTGAAGATCATGTATGCCATGGCAATATAGGGTTTTCAATAAACTCTACAACTCTTATTTTTCTGTGATGGAATGATAAGGAGCACATATTTCTTTGTCACAAAAAACATTCATGAAAATTTTTTCTTTTATGAATTTATTATGGGTCTTTTGAAAATGTGACAAAATCTGCTGGGTCAAAAATATACATACAGCAATGTTAATATTTGGTTAAATGTCCCTTGGCCATTTTCACCTCAATTAGGCGCTTTCGGTAGACATCCACAAGCTTCTGGCAAGCTTCTGGTTGAATCTTTGACCACTCCTCCTGACAGAATCGGTGCAGTTCAACTAAATTTGTTGGTTTTCTGAGTCGGACTTGTCTCTTCAGCACAGTCCACATATTCTCTATGGGGTTTAAGTCAGGACTTTGGGAAGGCCACTCTAAGACCTTAATTCTAGCTTGATTTAGCCATTCCTTCACCACTTTTGATGTATGTTTGGGGTCATTGTCCTGTTGGAACACCCAACTACGTCCAAGACCCAACTTTCTGGCTGATGATTTTAGGTTTTCCTGCAGAATTTGGAGGTAGTCTTCCTTCTTCATTATTCCATTTACTTTCACTAAAGCACCAGTTCCACTGCCAGCAAAACAGGCCCACAGCATAATACTACCACCACCATGTTTGACGGTAGGTATGGTGTTCTTGGGGTGAAAGGCCTCACCTTTTCTCCTCCAAACATATTTCTGGTCATTGTGGCCAAAAAGCTCAATTTTAGTTTCGTCTGACCACAGAACTTTCCTCCAGAAGGCCTTGTCTTTGTCCATGTGATCAGCAGCAAACTTCAGTCGAGCCGTAAGGTGCCGCTTCTGGAGTAATGGCTTCCTTCTTGCACGGCAGCCTCTCAGCCCATGGCGATGTAGAACACGCTTGACTGTGGACACTGACACATGTGTTCCAGCAGCCTCCAACTCATTGCAGACTTGCTTTTTGGTGGTTCTTGGTTGACTCTTGGCCAACCTGACCAATTTTCTCTCAGCAGCAAGTGATAGCTTGCGTTTTCTTCCTGATCGTGGCAATGATACAACTGTGCCATGCACTTTATACTTACAAACAATTGTTTGCACAGTTGATCTTGGGACCTGCAACTGCTTTGAAATGGCTCCAAGGGACTTTCCTGACTTGTTCAAGTCAATGATGCGCTTTTTCAGATCCGTGCTGAGCTCCTTAGACTTTCCCATTGTAGTATTTCTGGCTGAGTCTAGTGAATGTGTCAAACAAGCCCTATTTACATGGACTGAAAGAAGTCACCAGCTGGAGTCAATCATAATCACTCGTAAGAAGTTAGGAGGCCATGCCAAAAAGCAAATTGGATTGAAACAACTTTTTCTACATCACCAAATTGGTAATTCAAGGTGCTGTATGTATATTTTTGACCCAGAAGATTTTGACACATTTTCAAAAGACCCATAATAAATTCGTAAAAGGACCATTTTTCATGAATGTTTTCTGTGACAAAGAAATATGTGCTCCTTATCATTCCATCACAGAAAAATAAGAGTTGTAGAGTTTATTGAAAACCCTATATTGCCATGGCATACATGATCTTCACTAGTGTATGTAAACTTTTGACCACAACTGTATACACCATAATGAATACATGCAATTTTCTTCATTTGTATTTCTTATCTGTATTTATTTTTATTGTATTTAAATGTATTCTATTTATTATCTGTATTTGTTTTGCCTTTTCTACTTTTATTCTGCTGCTGTAGCAAGTACATTTCCCCGTTGTGGGATTAATAAAGTATATCTAATCTAATCTAATTTGCGCGTAGTCCAATATAATTAATAGTACAGAGACAGATAAAAAAAACATAGTTTGTGAATGAGTACCATAACGGTAAAGATATTTGTAGACCATCAAGTCTTTGACCCCATTCCCCAACATATAGTCTATACGACAGATCTGCTCGGTTTGAGACCATGTGAGAAGTGCTGAGCAGAGATCCAGCAGATGGTTGTTTTAAACTGGGCGGTTCAGTCTCTGTCTCTATCATTCTGACGATCTCAGATCGTGGCTCGACACCTGATCTCCTCCAAGGATCCTGCCAAAGTTCAGAGAAACCAGGCTGAGATGCAGGACTGTTGGATTTGAAGGCAAAAGTGGATGGCAATAACAGGAATAATTCTGGAGGTAAAGTACGGCGAGAATTCAAGGATGACAGATTGATGAAAGGAGAGCTGACTTGGAGCTCCAGTTTTGGTCAAACACATTTTTTGTATATATTTATATTATTTTTTTAAACAAGGTTACAGTTTGGATTCGCAATGCACGATCAACCCCGGAGCAAAATATTGTCCAGCATATCCCATGCATGATGCCACCAAAGATTTTTTACACAATAAATCAAGTTTTGCACCGCTATTGCATCTGCTCTGAAGTCTGAACTGTGGAATTAAAAGGACTCTAGGTAGCCTACGGAGTAACCGAAATGAATTTAAAAGACATCACTCCCGGTTTCCTGAGGCAAGGGACTAGTTCAAGACTTCTACTGTTGGTGTTCATTACCACTGTGATAGACTGGGTCGGCGGGTTCCCGACGTGGAGGATAGAGGTATGTGTTCTACTATAGCCTAATAAAACAGCATATCAATGAAAATGTCATAACCACATAACCGTGTCCAGCGCTCGTGGTCGTCGTTTAGAAAGCTGGAGTAGCTGCTCTCACATGTGTGTGACAGATATTTGCAGCACAAAGAGCAGATCGAGAGAGAACGTCAAAGGGGGTCAGGATGAGAGCAGGGAGTTTGTGTTGCATGTGTAAAGAAAAACCCCTACTATGCAACATAGCTGATTTTTTACCCCGCCTCAATCGATGATAAGCCAAACACAAATTTAGTGGGTATTGTTTGCCAGAAATAAAACTACTGAGTTGTGACACAGATTTTTTTTTTAAATATGATCTTCAATGACGTCAACATTGGCTGCTTTTACCCCCTTCTGTTCTCTTCACCATCTCATAGGAAGCAGATGTGATCTCTCAGAAGCCACTTATAGAGACCTTCACATCTGTGCATCCTCTCTCAGGAGTGACAATGAGCCGCTCCAAACGCTATGCCATCAACCCTCTAGGCCACAAATGGGAGCACTTTAACATCACCTACAAGTAAGGGAAACAAAGAGTGGAGAGGGAACTGTCATTCAGGAGTCTGGAATACATTTGGTATGGTTGCTAGTCATTTTGCAGACGCTCTTATACAGAGCAACTTACAGCAAATACAAGAACATTTCCTCCAGAGGCAAGTAGGGTGAAGTGCCTTGACCAAGGACTCGATAATAGGAATAGTTGTGTGAATGGCAAGGATGCACGAATGGTTGCTAAGTGTGTTTTCACAAAGCTAAGTTTGGATGGTGTTTGACTGGGTGAACACATGTTTTTTTGTTCTCTAAGCTCCATCGTCTGTTGTGTGATGTGTATTTTTCAGAATCACCAAGTTCCCCAACACCCTGAACAAAGATGACACCCGCAAAGCAATCAGCATCGCCTTCACCAAGTGGAGTGACGTGTCCCCTCTCTCTTTCAATGAAATCACAGCCCCCAATAAGAGCGCTGACATCATCATTGGTAAGAAAGAACATCAGTAACAACACTTAGGAATGCTGGTTCCTATCTTCCTATCTTGTAAAGCCTGATGTCCTTATATGAAACATGCGTGTGTGTGTGTGTCTTCAGGCTTCTACACCTTCAACCACACAGACTGTTGGTGGTCTCCACTGCACCCATGCTTTGATGGGCTGAATGGGGAGCTCGCCCATGCCTTTCTGCCACCTCGAGGAGAGATCCACTTTGACAACCATGAGTTCTGGATTCTGGGGAAGTCCCGCTTCAGCTGGAAGCAAGGTGTGGTCCATCATGTCTGCAGAGGCTCTGCTTCAAGTCCCAACGAGTAGCTGCTGTGGAGGATTCAGATGGCGAGGACTGACCTCCATAACCCCTGTAGTTGTTAATTTAGCTGTTCTGTTTTCTATTATTTCTCTTTGATTTTGACCCCCAGGTGTGTGGTTGAATGACCTGGTCCAGGTTGCAGCACATGAGATCGGCCACGCTCTGGGTTTGTGGCACTCCCGTGACCCCCAGGCCCTGATGCACCCCAACGCCACCTATACTGGCCAGAGGAACATCGCCCAGGATGACATCTGGGGAATCCAGCGGCTCTACGGTAGTCTTGGACATAAGGAATTCAGATCAAAGCAGTATCCATCCATGTCTTTGTACTCTACTCCATGTGTGTTTGCCGTGTTTCAGGATGCATGGACAAGAGGCGTGTGTGTGACCCTTGGGCTCGTCTCGGCTTCTGCGAGAGGAGGAAAAGCTTCATGAAGAAACACTGTCCTCGGCGGTGTGACCTCTGCTATGGTTAGTCAATTGGTTTGTAAATTTAAGGCTGATGACGTGTTTAACGAAACCAAAGGCTTTTGTTATGATTGTTTATCGTTCTATACCCCATGTGGGAAATATTTGTGCATTTGAATTAGGCATTGGCTGACAATGTTAGCAAAATCTATAGCTATTTAAACTATGTGCTACGTAGCCAATGTTCTGGGTTCAGCTAATCAAATCTTTTGGGGACGGATAGCTGTGTTTGTCCTCAGATCACCAGCCCGTTAATGGTGGAATTTAAGCCTGTGGGAGACTGGAGCTTGGGGTTTAATGGTTGTGGTTTGTCACTCTTTTCCTACAGAACCCCTGGAGGCAGTTACCACACCAACTACACCACCAGCCAATGTCAAGATCAAGATGGTTCCTCGTGGAAAGGTCGTGGGCTTTCGCTGTGGAACAAAGAATCCTCGATCACCTCCCAAAGTCAGGTAAGAGTGTTCAAAACCTAAGAGACCCATTTCTGAGCTTGATAAACTAACATTTTGTCAAGGTTTCTTAGTCCTTTTTAGTTATTTGATTTCCATGTTTGCCTATAGAATGTGTTTCATTGATTTGCTGTTTCCATCTTTTCTTTTCTGGGCTGGTCTTGGTCCAGCTGGTACAAAGATGGAGAGCAGCTACTCACTTCCATCCCTGGTTACATCATCATGAAAGACCGCGATCTCCGCATCGTAGCCAATGAGTTTAACGAAGGTATTTACACCTGTCGAGTGCATCGCAGTGGCAACATTGTTTCAGCCAACTCTTGGGCCATCCGTTTAAAACCAGAGCAGTCTTCCAACACTTAAGTTATTTGACATTAACTCTAGGAAGGAGGGGGGAAATTGAGTTGTGTTTCTAGAAATTGTGTATCATAAGTAAAGTGATGATGAACCAACACTTGTCCAACTGGGACTTTTGTCAAAGTTTCAACCTGTCTGCTGAAAGCACACATCCTGTCCACTGTGGACATCACATAAATGTTATGAAATTGGAATGGAGAGTGGATTGAATACTGGATTAACCTCATTCTCATGACATCACACCAAAGGGCTAATGTTATACACCCTTTAGATTGTTTAGTGTAATCCCCATTAATGTTTTTGTTATGACAGATCTCACTGTATAAACCAACTGTCTTTAAATATATTATTGAGTAATGTGTGAGTAAAGAATTAATTTGGAGGCAGTTGGTATTTCCAGGTCTTTTGTTTTTCATGACTAAATGAATGTTGGTATAATTGATAAATATTGAAATAATTGAAGACATAATGCAGCTAACCTTCTGTACATTTTATTACAAAGTTACCATGTTAGTTTGTTTTGTATGGATTTGAGAAAAATCCGCCAATATACTCCCAAGGTTATTTGAAGGTAGGAAGAACTGTACATTTTTCATGTTTGCAACGCAATACAAAATTAAGCCTTTGAGTGCTATTCAAGTATTTTTTACTTCAAACTGAAGCATATTTTTCCTCATCTTGTCCAAGAGATGAAAGATAAACGCTCCGAACAGACCATACAATATATCCACTATCTGTTCTACCCCAGGAACGAAAAAAAAAAAATATATATAGTTGCATAGAGAGTGCTGTTATTCTTTAGAGTTGGCCAGTAGATAAATACACTTTATTGAAACGGGCAGACAAAATAATGAAAATTAACAACAGGCATGAAAAAATGCCTGGAACCAGAAACATCCTTCAGTACAATAACTTAAAGCTTTCAATTGTGTGAACAGATCGTCAATGTTTACAATTTACATCATGGGTTAAACTGGAGGTTAACATGTGCATTTTAAACAGTCACATGGTCACATTATGCTGCAAACATTTATTTGGGCACTGGAGAATCCTCTAACAAGCTGTCTGGGACAATTAGTGACACAATGTAGCTGTGAGCTAAATGGTGCATAATAATCCAACACTGTTCTATGGCTTACCCTGTTACCTGATCAAGCAATGTTGAAAGCTACACATATTTCAACAAATTGTGGAACTGAAAATAAATTAAACAAGATTTTTTTGAATAAATAAGACAATTCACATTAATCAATCAGGTGATTAAAAAACTACATACCAAACTAAAAAGGTCCTAATGAAATCATGTTGGTCATATTTTTTTTCTATTTCTATCTTGAAGTAGCAGATAATGTAGACTTATGAGGAGAAGTAGCAGATGAAATCCTTTAGACTGCTCACTGATAAACTAAGTTTGTGTCTCCTGCCTGAGAGCAGAGGCATTCCATTGCTACGTGCAGGGGGATGAGCCCCCCCCCCCTTGTCTAGCCCAACTAATAAAAAAAATGTGTTGGAGGGAAGTCTTTGTTAGGAGATAAAGAAGCAGACAGCCGTTATGAGGCTGGGTTGTTTTTAGACAGCCAAACATTCTGGAGGCACAGAGCTGTATGGTCTCCTTAGCTGAAGAGCTTGCATGTGTCTCAGAGTGTCAGCTACCTTTTATATATTATTATTATATCGTCAATCCAATTATGTTGTGTTTTTCCAAAGTTATAACGTCCCAGTCCAATAAATGATAAAACATTATCATTCTTGATGAAATTTCAGGTGATCAACAACATTATTTTGAAAAATTGTCAATCAAAATTGACATTGGATGCTACATTGACACTGACTAAATTACAATAAAAGTTTCAGTACATGTCAAGACTTGACCGAAACAGAGAGAGGAATGTCCTCTAATCGTCGCTGTCATCTTCATCCTCGCTGATGCTGTACGCTGCATGGTGATTTGGTGGCGAGGATGGAGGGGACGTCTTGGAGAAGAAAGGCAGTCGGAAGGTGGGCGAGGGAGAGCGCTCACGTGTCGGGCTGCTGTTAGGGCTCTGTTTGGGGCTGATGGCCTGCAGCATCCTCCCCTTCCCCTCCTTCAGCATGTGTTTCTAACAGGAACAAGAACACACCAAAAAAAGAGACAAAGAGAGGAGAATCATTAGTTACCTCACTGACATATCTAGCCATACAGGAGCTTCAACAAGGTAGGTGTAGTTTTAGAGATTAAGAGAGACAAGAATCTACTTTCTGTTATCTACTTCCTATAAGACAGGAATGAACGACTTCCTGAAAGGTCCAGGATGCTCACCAGTGCCCCTTCTGGACCGAACATCTGCAGGAAGTTGCCAATAAACTCCCGGGATTTCTCCTCCCACTTCTGAATCAGGTCAATGCTCTTCTCCTCCACTTTCTGCACAAACTCTTTGGAGCGCTCCTCCACATCGCGAACCTTCTTCTTCACCTTGTCCACCCTCTCTTGAAGATGGTACTTCTTCTCCTGCCGAATATTGTGTTTTTAATGTATTCATACCATCGGCTCAGCCGTTATTATGCATCTCTAAATGATTGTCTTCTAAACAAAATGGTGGAAGAACTCACATTGATGAAGCTAACATTGAGCTCTTTGGCAGTGTAGCCTCTCTGTAGGTTTCGGCGCACGTAAACGTCATAATCACGAACTATGCGTGTGATTAAATCAGATGTGGAGATGCCCTCTGTACGCTGTGTGGGAGCGAACATGCCTGGAAGAAAGGAGAGATGTCAAAGGTGCCTATTCTGCACTTGGAACATAACCCACACAATCAACTAAACATCTACCGGCTGCCTTGATGTGCTGGTAGACATCTTCACTCCCAGCTGAGGAGTAGGGTATATCATCATGAGCAACAAAGTCAATCTGGAAGAGGAAAAAAGGGCAGAAAATAAGTAATAAAGTTATTAATAAAGTTCTAAATTGAGTTAAACATGCAAACTGGGTTGTATCAGTTGTCTGCAGCCTTGTTAGCCTACAAGACGTGTACTGTTCCAACTCACCCGATGCTCGGCTAGGAATTCAGGTGTAAGTGTCCACGGTGCGTTACGCACAATCTCATCGACATAGCGACAGTGACTGACGGCATCATAGCGTTCGTCTTCATTCATGACTGTGAAACCCTTCAAGTTGTGTGTGAGATCATCACTGCACACTGAAAGTGAGAGTGAGAAAGAGAGAGAGGGTTAGATGTGATGATCTTGATCTTCTGAAACACTGCTCCTAGGCAACAACCACTGTAAAACTGCCAGATGTGTCCTTGGTTATGTGCCACACACAAAACAATCAGCAAAACGTATAAGTGTAAAATGTAAACAATGCATAAACGGCTAAGCAAATAATTTACATCTTACCTCCAACGATGAGGTGCGTATTAGGAAAGAGTCCCTTCGCTTGCATTAACGCTCGAGCATGACCTGAGTGGAACATGTCAAAGATCCCGTCTGCATACACCCGCACTGGACGATCTTCTAACAGGGACAGCAAGGGACACCAGCGTGTGAACGAGAGAGTGAGACAGGCAGGCTTTAGCACTGTGTCAGGTAAAGCTGAAACAGACTTACGGGGAGTGCCTTGGCGTGCTTCCTCCATGCTGACACGATTGTAAGGTGTGGTGACAGGCTCAAGTTGGTCAGCAAAGGGGGCTGGATCTGTCAGACCCTGAAAAACATGCATGCACACTATGAGCAGGCAATTGTTTTGTTATTATAATCAATCTATATAATCCTCTTTATGTGTCTCTTATCTCCATTAGATTTCACTCACCACAGTGCGGGAGACCTTCCCAGGTGGCTCCCCCTCCTCTTTCTCTCCATGGAGCTCATCCCTCCTTCTTTTTCGGTTGGGTTGTCGATTTGAGCTGTGAGGCTCCATTGATGCACTTAGAAGAAAACATATAGCTCTAACTACTTAATTTAATAATATATGTTGGTCTATTTAACCGTAGAATAAATCTTCCTGAACTCATTTGTTGGGCATATTACTTTTGAGAGAGCTATTTTACATGATCTAGTAATTAATGTGCACAGCAAGCTACACGGATAACTGGCGTTAGGTAGCAGTCATTAACCAAATTGAGTTAAGTTTTAAACTAATGTAGCCTTTCTACATTAGTTAGCATCTACTGCAGCTAACCTACGTTATAATCTGTAACGTCGCCAGTTGGCTATCTTGCAGTGAATGGAAATCAGGAGAGATCAAGTAGTTATGAAACTACAGCAGACAAAAATAGCTATAGCTAACTTTCTAGCAAGCAGGCAACTGTTAGCATGTATTGACACCAACAGCGACTTGCCAGATGGTTGTTACTAGCAAGCTAACTTGACAAGCTACAAAAAACGAGTATATAGCTACCTGAATGTTGGCTGTATTAAGTGCACTAGTTGCTTGAAGCTTGTAGAGTATTCTTTTGATTGATAGTGTTTCCATCAGTCAGCATTAAGGCTGTAATCCTTCCATTTGGTTGACTTATTCTGACCAAGACGCCATGATGTAGCAGAGTGAGTTGACAGGTTGTTCTGACCCTGGTCTGTAGAGCTAACAAACCCAAAGTCTGTCAAATGGGCGGTCTAGAACCAACTATTACAGAGGACTTGGGGCATCGTTGTTGGATACATTCTCATTACATATTTGTAATTTTTATCTAAATAACTCAAGTTGCATCTTAAAATATATAAAATATCCTAATACGAATCAACCAGATTTGATCTTAGAGATCTAATTACAAATCTGATACTCCGTCCTCCAACAACATTGGATCTAGAAATTATATTATGCAGCCGTCCAAATAATGACTTATGCTGCCACCCAGTGCCAGTAGGTCGAATAATAAAACATTATTAAAGCTGGATATTTCTCAACACCTCCAATCACAACGTAAAGTTTTAAGGTATTTTATTGTTATTAATATATATATATATATCGACGGACAGAAATATGTGATTTAACAGTTGTATGCCACACATAGTGCAGCAAGACATTGCATTACCTTCAAATCTTCTGATTCAAAAGATTCCTTCTGTTGTCCAAATTGAAATACAGACAAGACATGCATTCACTATTATATCAAGGCTCTATAACACTATATATTTGCTTTTTACAGCCATGCATATAGTTTTGAGTTATGGAATGGAGAAAGTATAGTCTTGTGTTTTGGAATATAGACCTTAAATTTGGTGTTAGCACCAAATTGGACAACAGCTGCCACTGCACAAATACATATATCCATACAATGACACCACTTATGAACGCTCAACGATTAAAAAACATATTCTTGTCAAAATCACTTCCAAAAGGTCATTATATATTCAGGTCAATCAAGATGATAATTTATGGAATGCATCTAGTAACTAAATGGCTGTCTTTCATTTACAGAAGGTGCATATTTATCCAGTTTGGGTAGAGCCAAGTAAAAGAATGATGGTAGATGATGGCTGTTCCTCCTTTATCTTGCGAAGGTCAATAAAAGCCGTGGATGTGTGGTTGGAATTTGGACAGTGGTTGCCCTCTTCATTTTACATGCCCATTCGGATGCTTTGAATGATCTGGAAAATGGCTGGAAACAAACACAGAGCAAGTAATGTGAGTATGATTGAACATCATATCACTCTGTAAAAGGAAGTGAGGGTATTTTTTATTATCTTACAGTAGGTTTACAGGAGAGTAAATCAATCAAGTCTTTCCTGTTGTGTAACTTCCACTTTGCACCAGGTACAAACAATATTAGGTGTTTATAATAATAATTAATTAGATGGGAAACATTTAAAAA
This sequence comes from Neosalanx taihuensis, assembly GCA_030340665.1. Lineage (NCBI taxonomy): Eukaryota > Metazoa > Chordata > Actinopteri > Osmeriformes > Salangidae > Neosalanx > Neosalanx taihuensis. The sequence continues at coordinate 7,841,137 of CM059297.1, read as the reverse complement.
ATATACTGTCTTGATTCAAGGGGGGCAAAGATCAGACTTGTGAATGGCAAACAAAGTGGACTGCAGGGAACTTTGTCCTTCGACAGCACTTTCAGAGTCAGTAGGAGATAGTAGGGGTATATCACCTCAATTAGTGTACATGCTGTTAATACAATATGTATTATATAAAGCTGTAATGCATGTATATTCTAAGTAGCTCTACCTGATCCGCAGACAACAAAAATGAATAAGGCAAGAAGCCATGGTCCCACTGCCACTTTGTCATCCCCAGCATTTCTCTGCAAAAAGATGTACGAGTAAAAATTTACAAACTACTATAAAGAACAAAAGAATGTCGCTTTTGAATATTACACAGCTCTACATTTAATTAAAAATAAAAGTTATAGCCTATATCTTGACAGTTATAGTTGTGGCGTTTCTTTCATTGGAGTAATCGATAATACAACGGGGATGCAAACTTACCGATGACTTGGCGACATTACCTCTCTGTGTAATGTTTTTGCTGTGCTTCTCGTTTGCCATACGTATTTTCTGTTTTGCTACCATGTTTTCAGCTTGTATAGCTATTTGCAGATGAAGATTTGTCGCTGCTCCTTGTGTCTTGTAACTAGTTAGTGGTCGTGTATTTCTCCAAAGTTGTCTACGTACACATTAATTTGACCCCGCCCACAAATGATTCCGTGGTCGTGTCACAAGCAGGGACGTCCAAAAGTAATAATAATAATATATATATATATTTAAACAACTCGTTTTTCACAGTGAATCGTATTTGGGAGCCTATAGGAAAATAATTTAATAACGCAGATTATTGTGCGCATTTAAAAATATGTTTTTGTATATTTTATGATGATGTGGCACTGACTCGCCCTTAGATTTTACGTGTTTCCGTCGGCCGGACGGTTTATCCGGTGTACAGAAAACTGAAGTAGAATATGACTCATATTATTAATTATATATGTTATATATGTTATATATGATATGTTATATATGTTATATATTATATATATGAATATATGTATAATATTATATAATCATATTATATCATCATATTATGAGCCACATGAAACTTCACACAGCTTTCTAATGACGAACTAAGCTACACTGACAGAAGCTTAATCTACTCCCTTTTTCCATGGGTGGCTACTGTAATGAGTGAAATGAACAGCAAATTAGTGTATGTGTATTATTTCATAAATGTTTGTAGAGTTCTGGTATGTAATAGGCTATATGTTTTGTGTATTATTATTATTATTATTTTATTATTATGTTTTTTTTTTTTAAGAAGATTTAGTAAGGCCATTTTCAGCATTCCCTCAGAAGAGGACACCAGAAACTGGTGCACCGTAACTTCTTGCTGCATTGATAAGCCCATTGATGAACTCCGCGTACTGAACAACTTTCAATTTAAACAAATTTTAATATTACAACTCCATCTAATATTAGTGACTGTTTGAATGATGAATGCACAGCATTGAGGAGACACTGTATGTTTCAACAACCCCTCAACCTCACACCATTGACTTCCCGTGACACTATATCCTAACAACCATTCAATCCCATAATAAAGTATTGCCTACAAAACCTCCCAACAGAAAACCGTTCATAAAATTTTTTGATGCGATGGATTCATAGCAGTAGAAAAGTAAATACTAAACTGTCAAAGGTTCGCGCCAGCTTCGACCTGTAAAGCAGGTAGGCTGGTTTGTTCTGACCAAAGCAGGTTGAGCAGGTAGCCCCAGCTGACGTCTCACCACACCAGAAACACCATGAGAAACACCCACTATGGTGTTGGTGGGTGTGACTTCACAACACTTCCTAACTTGTGCCTTTCAAGACAATCCCACAGAGGGAACACCAAACCACGGAGACGAGACTGAAGCACCGCGGTGAACTTGGGAGGCTCTTGAGTGTTTAATTTATCCCGATGTTGTAGAAATATTTCCACGGAGAATATAATATTTCCAATATGCTCATTCAAGAATTGTAAGTATTTGTGAATATTTCAAACCCGTTGTGAATTTAATCATGATTATTTGTTTTATTGACTGGTGTCAATTACTTCTAAAATATAATTGCTCTCATTGTTTACACCATTTTGCGTTCAAGAATTAAACTTAATATTTTCAATGAAGCTTAAGAACATAACTTGAACTTAATGGGCGTTGTCAGAAAACTAGACACACCTGTATGTCAATGTGTAGACTTCAGCTTAAGCCTACATGTAGCTGGGCGAGTTGAGATATGAAGTTGAAAGATCTATTGAATGAATGAACATCATCTAAACCAGAGGTTCAAACGGACATCGGAATGACAGATGTAAGGGAAACTGATCGTAATGTGCTGTCATGTGCTCATCACTCATGAAGACACCAAGTCACCTGCTTTAAGGACAAAGTACACGAATAAACACCAGACAAAGAATGTCTACCTTATTCATATACCCTGACAATGTCCTTACACTTCATGAGTCAACAATTGGTGTAATAACGTGTACAGGGAACAGTGTATCAAGTCAAGTGAAAATAGTACAAAAGCCAACAGCTTAGGCATCAGCAAGTTTTTCCAAGCATGCAGTCCTCTGCTGTTCCACCTGTCTGTGTTGGCCCATCTTTGCAAGGCTCCCATTACACTCTGATCTGTTATAATGAAATATTCAGACACTGTTCAACTGGGCACAGATGCCTATTAATTGCCTATTGTATAGTGTCACAAGAAACGCACACACACATTGATTCAAATTGCCCCCCTGGTCTTCTGTGTTTTTCTATACCTCTTAGAATTAGCAGGCTTACTTTAAGCCACAGCAGTGTGTACTGCATGTTTGTATGTTTGATGGTACTGTTGCGATGAGGTTATAAACTTGTCTTATCTGTTTCTTTTAGCCGAGTCGTCCTTCCTATATCCGTGGAAGAGGTGAGTGTGTGACTTGCCTTGCAGTGTGTAATATCTCTGTCATGAACTCCTCCATTACAACCGTGATCACAGTCACCCGTCTGTGACACATCAGGGGGAGTGATGAGCCCAGATTCTTCTTAGCAGGTCCAGGACTGTTTCTGGAAGAACCAGCTGGACTTATAGTTTGAAGCCTATTGTCCTCCCAGACATTAGTTCTGTATTTCCTACACCTTGTTCTTATCGTGTAATTCCTGTTTGTCCATCACTCTGTTTACCTTTTTTTTTTTTACTTCTGTACTCCTTCCCTGATTTGGCGATAGTACTGTATCTCTTTCAATCACATCCTTGTCTTCTTTCCCTTTTGCTGAAATTGAATGATTCCATTACATTTGTGTACTTTGAATTACATGGGCCTGCCTGTAGACTTGGCTTGTCTTCCTCTAAGAGACGTTAAGAGAACCCACTGGTTTTACATGTATAGCCACATTCCAAACCTTGAACTTGTATCTACAATCGATACACAGAAACCTAAATAAGGCCAATGGCACTCCTCCCAAATGGGATGGGTCTGCTGTAGAGAGTTAGCATAGTAATTTTTTCTGCCTCAATTAACTTCTCTCCCCAATGACTACTCGGTGTATTTATGAGCCATGCTAAGGAAATGACACTGACAGCACATGACATGTTCAGAGTTGCCAGTCTGTTTGTATCTTGGTTTGACAGACTTTCTGTCTGATCATCTGACAGTCCCCCCTTTTCTGTCTCTCTGTCCAACTTCATACCTGCTGACTTTGCTAACAATCCTAGATTCTGCAGACTCAGGGTCTGTCCTTGAAACTGGAGGAAACAAGGAAGGGAAGTCACGTATATTCCGTCAGGGGAGATTGTGAAGCAGTGTACAGAGGCCTTCAGAGTTCAAATGGGAAACGGAAATAGAAAAGGCTAAATAAACAACATTATTCATCGTTATACTCAAGCAACATAATTCCCTTTCAGCCTGAATGAACAAAGCGAATTATTTGAGGATTTTTTTGCTGGTGGTGCAAGAATTACACCATCCTTTATACTGGGTTTAAATTTGTATAATGATTTTCGTATTTTTTTTGACAGTTTGCACATTTGTTATGATATTTCTAATTGCCTCCTCCTTTCCTTTCCGCTCTCAGTACCAGGTGGGTCAGCTCTATTCTGTGGCTGAGGCCAGTAAGAAAGAAACTGGAGGAGGAGAAGGGGTGGAGGTACTCGTCAATGAGCCCTACGAGAAGGATGGAGAGAAAGGCCAATACACCCACAAGATCTACCACCTGCAGAGGTAGGGTGGGACTGCAGTCCTGGTAATGTTCCTGTCTGTAACAGTGAAGAATCCATCTGAACAAGTCATTCCTAACTCCTCTATAGCATGGCATTATCATTTTACACAACTCATACAGTCATTAAACTTGGGTCTTTCTGCTCTCTCAACAGTAATATTGAACCCAACACACTAATTCCTGACTTGTACAATTCCTATATTCCCCTAATCATAAACTTATGAGTGCTACATTTTCATCTTTCCTGTGTCTTAACAGTAAAGTGCCAAAGTATGTCCGTCTGCTCGCTCCCTCATCTGCTCTCAACATCCATGAGAAGGCCTGGAACGCATACCCGTACTGTCGAACAAGTGCGTTCAACACACACACACACACACACACACACACACACACACACACACACACACACACACACACACACACACACACACATGCACATACACACTGTCACACACACACATATTTAATAATTTACTGACATGTAGTGTGCATGCATAGACAACACTCACTCATTAAATGCAATATTAGAAGTCTTTGTTTTATAGATCTATACATATTCCAGGATGGCCGTTAACTTGTTGTTTATCAAGCTTCATCCTAAAGATATTGTATCTTCTCTATTTCTCTTCCATGTCCACCTTTCCTTCCGCTCTAGTCCTTACAGTAAGTACTGTTAATTCTTTAATTGTTTACTAGGTTAATTCCTTACTACTTTCTTCTAATCCATGTGTATTATTACTGTGATGTACAGATACAGACAAAGAAAACAGGGAAACTTTAAATGTTATGGCCATTACATATGTCCACAGTCCAGGTCCTGTTTTTTGTTGAGTGTGATTGCCAGATAGTCATAGTTGTCATGGTCGTGTTCAAGTTCCATGTAGGACTGTCCAATACAGTAGGTGGCATATGTCCATTTTAAGGTTACTTCACACACACACACACACACACACACACACACACACACACACACACACACACACACACACACATTAACTCACCAACACACACTCAGTATGGCCAGCATGATGAAAGACGAGAAGGTAACCTTGCCTTTCAGAAAGGGGAGATGCTGATAGGGTTGACTTTACACAGTGGCACACATCTCAAGTGTGTGGGAAACTGCATGTGTGTGTGTGCTTGAGTGGCGTGTGCTATTTGTGATTCCTAAGGGACTGTTATTACACTGTCTCTTAGCTGATGAACTACAACCCGGGTCCTGACATGTCATGTAATCTGTTTCTGTGTGTGTTTACGTTCCTGTTTTCTTCCATTCTTCCCCTTCATTCATCTGCAGAATGAGTTCATGAAGGACAATTTCATGATTAAGATTGAGACGTGGCACAAGCCTGACATGGGAGAGCAGGAGAATGTGAGTGTTTGGTTATCGCATTCGATACAGTGTAGCTTAGCCGTTTGTTTAAAAGATGCTATTTGAACGGGAGACCTCAGATGAAATCCAGTTCAGCAAGCCACTGTCGTAATGTCCTCTTTGGGTCTGAAGCAGTGTGTGACTGTGCCTGTGTTTTTTCTGATATCATCTGAAAGTTTTCTTGCTCCTATTCCTGTATTATGAAGGTGCATGGACTAGATGCAGACGTATGGAAGAATGTGGAAGTGATTCATATAGACATTGCTGACAAAAGCCAAGTGGACAGCAAGGTAAGCGTGATAGGGTGCTCTTTGTTTGGATCTGTTAATAAATCTGCTCTTGACATGTCTTGACTGGTACCTGTACAATGATCTTAATTCTAATCATCAACTCTCTTGTGTTCACAGGACTACAAGCCAGAGGAAGACCCTGCCACATTCAAGTCAGTCAAGACAGGCAGGGGTCCTCTGGGGCCTAACTGGAAGGTACTGCATTTCCCATCATTCTCCTTTGCCACTCTCTTTGCAAAGTGACATGCTCAGACTGGAGAAACAACCATTTCATGTATGTTCTGTCGCTTCAGGAATCTGAAGGCTATTAACTTGGTATTCTATTTGTCTATAGAAAGAGCTGTCAAGCAACACTAGCTGCCCTCACATGTGTGCCTACAAGCTTGTCACAGTCAAGTTCAAGTGGTTTGGTCTACAGAACAGGATTGAAAGCCTGATTCAAAGGGTACACCTATACATTTCTACAGTGATAGAATATTCAAAAGTATTTTCATTGTGGCTTATAATAGCCTAAAGTAGAAAAGCATACGTAATCGACTAGCCTATGGTAGTTATGTTTTTATGTTTTTATGATTATGAACACTGGCACCAGAGTTCTGCTTCCTCTTTAATTAATGCCCCTCCCATAAGAGGGTTGAGGTGCAATGTAACTGCGGAGTAGCAAAGTCCATGATGACTGGAGTGTGACCATTCAGTGCTTACATGAAAACCTCCTTGGCTCAGACTACGAGGAAGAAGGCTGCACACAAGTGTCTTGAACAACATGACTCATTACATTCCTGTGACTTCCCTGACTGAGTTTAGAAATTCTAGGCGCCAAGTAGCGTTTACTGTCCTCCAGTGTTCAGATTAGGGATAGAAAATGCTCTCCTGTAGTGTTCTGTTGTTTGGACTGGGCATTTCCTTGTTGGATAATGTATGCTTCGTATGATTTCCAGCAAGAGAAGCGGTTGTTTACAAACTTCCACCGAGAGCTGTTTTGCTGGTTAGATAAATGGATCGAGCTGACTATGGATGATATTCGACGGATGGAGGAGGAAACCCAGAAAGAGCTAGATGAGGTACTGCACATAATAGTTATTCCATCTTACATTTATTTCATGTCAATAAAATGTTAGCTATAACCTTGCTCTGTTGCAGCAACTAATGGCTGAAGGATTATATGAACTGAAGTGTGCCTGTGTGTTTCAGATGAGGGTGAAAGACCCAATCAAAGGAATGGCTGTAGCAGAGGAGTGAAAGTCTGCTTGGACCCTCATTGTATTCTTGACTACTGGCACAAGAAAGCAACAAGGCCCAAACATGTAGCTGAATCCCTAATCCAACCTCCACTCTCCTCAACACAATCTTGTTGACCCAGTGGTGTACAATTGGTTCTGGACGATAAGCTGACAAGATTTCACCGTATCACAACACATTTTATTTTATTTGGGAATAATTTTGTTTTGGAGTTATGTGTTGTTATGATTTGTATTGTTCTGCAATTCACCACATGTTTACACAACCAAAGTTGTCAGCAGTGTTGACTAACTTCTAGTTACTGCTCTCTTAGAAATTTTGCGTGTGTCACTCTCCTTTCTTTATTACTCTCATGGTTATGGCACATTGTCCTCATTGATGGTAACTAAATGCCCACTAGGTAAGTGCCACTGTAAGTGACATAGACATAATTACATGCTCTATAACAGTCTCAAATACGTCTGTTTCTGATTTTTTTGGGGCACATGTGCTAATGCTACATGATCTGGGATGTGGGGAGAAAGCAATTAAGTTGTGTACAAAATAGGAAACATATCCTTAAAAGCCTGTGTTTACTCATAGGTTGGCCTGTTTGATGCATTTTCAGTGTTTTACTGAGCTACAGTGCAATGACCTTCACTAGAACATTTTAATATTCAATTAAAATATAATGTTTATACAATCAACCTCTTATGATTTGTCTGACTTGGTTTAGTTTTACTGTTTCACTGCACTCCCCAAGACCAACTTAATTAGGCTAAATCTGTTTTAACCGGGCAATACAAAACCATGCATTAATTCAAGTGGCCTCACTTTTTACGAATAGAGTTTATAAGTGATATTGTGCGACCCGACAGGGGTCAAATAGAGAGAGAGACAGAAAGAGAGCTTGTTTGCAGATGTTGTCTCAAAGAGGTTGTTCGGAAAGAGTGCTCCTCCCTTCGGGCTGCAGAGTGGTTGTGGCACAAGTCCAAGGATAATCAAGACCTCGACAAGTACCACTCCCTTCTCAAGACCTTCTCCACTCACATAACGGAGGCAAAAACCGACTACTTCTTGAAACAGGTGAACAACGCTCCTAACCCCCACAAACTGTTCTCTACCTTTTCCTCACTCCTCAACCCTCCTCCCCCTCCTCCTCCCCCTCCTCCTCCTACTACCTTGACAGCAAACGACTTCTCTCGCTTCTTTGGGGATAATATCACAGACATCAGCAGCCAATTCCCTGAACCCTCCCTGCCTAACCGGTCCCACACCTTGTCTGAACCCTCTACTTGCCTCTCCTTTTCCCACTTATCTGAAACAGGCATGTCTGACCTCATTCTCTCCCACCGCCCCACCTCTTGCCCCCTTGACCCAATCCCCTCCCCTCTTTTCCAAACTATTTCTCCTTCTATTACACCGTTCCTTCTCCATGTCCTCAACTCCTCACTCACCTCTGGCACTTTTCCCTCAGCATACAAACAGGCTATAGTCAAACCCCTACTCAAAAAACCCTCTCTTAACCCAGCCGTCCTCCAGAACTACAGACCAGTCTCACTGCTACCCTTCTTCTCTAAAACAATCGAGCGTGCTGTAGCCAACCAACTGTCAAGCTTTCTCTCCCAGAACTACCTTCTGGACCCTAACCAGTCGGGCTTCAAGACCGGCCACTCCACTGAGACTGCCCTCCTGTCGGTTACCACGACCCTCCAGTCTGCCAGAGCAGCCTCAAGGTCTTCTGTTGTCATTCTGCTAGACCTCTCTGCTGCATTCGACACAGTCAACCACCAGATCCTGCTCGCCACACTCGAAAAGATGGGCATCACTGGCACTGCGCTTAAATGGATCTCATCTGACAGGAAGATCCTATCAAGTCTCCCGGGGAGGAAAAACATCTGGTACCCGCCTGCTCTCCACTGGGGTCCAACAGGGTTCCTTCCTTGGTCCGCTCCTATTCTCCCTATACACCACCTCACTCGGGCCAATCATCGCCTCCCATGGCTTCTCCTATCACTGCTACGCTGACGACACACAGCTATATCTATCCTTTCCCCCAACCGATCAAGGGATATCGACCAGAATCGAGGCCTGCCTCTCTGACATCTCAGCCTGGATGACCAGACATCACCTCCAGCTGAACCTCACCAAAACCGAAATCCTCATCATCCCTGCCAAACCCTCGATCACCGACAATCTCTCTATCACTATGGGATCTGCAACAGTGACCCCTTCATCCTCTGCCAGGAACCTAGGGGTCACCTTGGACGACGAGCTCTCCCTCACAGCTCACATTGCCGCAGTCTCTCGGTCATGTAGATTCACCCTCTACAACATCAGGAAAATCAGAAAATACCTCTCTCAACGTTCTACCCAACTGCTAGTCCAAGCCCTTGTCCTCAAAGCTGGATTACTGCAACTCGCTACTAGCCGGCCTTCCTGCAAATGCAATCCGTCCCCTTCAGAGGATACAGAATGCAGCCGCTCGTCTGGTTTTCAACCTATCCAGACCCTGTCATTTCACCCCACTCCTCATCGACCTCCACTGGCTTCCCGTCATGGCCCGCATCAGATTCAAGATGATGCTGACCTTCCAGGCTGTAAAAGGGACTGCCCCAACCTATATCAACTCTCTCCTCCAGCCCTATACCCCCACCCATCACCTACGGTCATCTGCTGACAACCGTCTAGTGGTACCCCCCCCCTCAAGAGCACCCGAGCGCAACACAAACTCTTCCACTGCCTGGCTCCCCAATGGTGGAATCTCAAACCAAATCAAAAGAAGGCTTAAAACTTAAAAGGCTTAAAACTTCACATAATCTAATGTTGTTTAGAACTATTTGTCGGTCCCCATATGGTGACTTGCCAGTGTTGTTGTTGTATCTCTTGCTTTATGTTCACAATCGTTGTGTTATGCATTTATAGTTCTTCCCTTGGCACTTATTGGTTCTCATGATGTATGATTCACAATCTAAAAAACCCACTGTGTTCGGGGTCTATCACGTTGCTATGCTCAATGACTGATGCTCTTTGTAAAAGCTCTCTCTTGTAAGTCCATCCATCCATCCATCCATCCATTTTCTTCCGCTTATCCAGGGCCGGGTCGCGGGGGCAGCAGTCTGAGCAGGGAAGCCCAGACTTCCCTCACCGCACACACCTCCTCCAGCTCCTCCGGGGGGATCCCGAGGCGTTCCCAGGCCAGCCGAGAGACATAGTCCCTCCAGCGTGTCCTAGGTCTTCCCTGGGGCCGCCTCCCGGTGGGACATGCCTGGAACACCTCCCGAGGGAGGTGGGAAAAGACCCGCCACCAGGCGCTCGCCTGCAAGCTTCCACTCTGGGCCTGGCTCCAGAGTGGGCCCCCGGTTTCGCCGATCCGGGCGACGTAACGGATTTTGTTTGTGTAGTCATCATAAGGGTTTTCTGAACCGCTCTTGGTCTGGCTAGTCACCTAGGACCTGTTTGCCTTGGGAGACCCTACCAGGGGCATAATGCCCCAGACAACATAGCTCCTAGCATCATCCAAGCACTCAAACCCCTCCACCACGTTAAGGTGGCGATTCACGGAGGGGGGCGATTGTAAGTCGCTTTGGATAAAAGCGTCTGCTAAATGAATAAATGTAATTGTAAAGAGGTAAATGGTTCTCAGAAAAGCATTTCTTCATCCACTACCAGGAGGGCGCTGTTGCTCAATAGGATTACACCAAACCCCAGAAGAAGAAAAGAGGTAAACAAAGTAGAACAGCAGCTCATCTGGTATCAGAAGAAAACATCTCTAGTTTGGTCCGCATGCAAGTCAAACGTGAATTAACGCCCTTCTGAAGTACGGTAATACACGCGATTATGTCGTAAATATGTAGCTAGTTAGCTTGATATTACCTTACCACTAGATAATTAACAAGAGATGAATAACCAGAGCTTGTATTTTAGTTTAGCTGCTCTGTGAGCACAACAGGAAGCCAACAGGAAATGCTCACTTGAGTGAGATGTTAGTGAGATGTTAGTGTCACTTAAGCTTGTCCTGAAACAGAGGTGAATGTGTCAAGCTCACCCTGTACAGGGTTCCTGTTTCCAACATAAGATGGCTTAAGCAAATCTACTTAATGCTTTCTCAGAGTTTTGCATTCTAACTCCCTTGTGTGGGTGTGTGATTTTGCAGCTGGTAAGAAGATGGAAAGTAATAGCCAGTCCAACGTCCAGAGAACTGTGAGCCAGGAGATGGACCACTGTCTGGACTCCTTCAGGTTAGACTGCTCATGTCATGCATGTGCCCGCCAATCAGGTCTACCAGACAGGGAAGCAGGTGGCTGAGCGGTTAGGGAATCAGACTAATAATCAGAAGGTTGCTTGTTCGATTCCTGGTTGTGCCAGATGATGTGTCCTGGTGCCACTTCACCCTACTTGCCTCAGGGGGAATGTCCCTGTACTTGCTGTTAGTGGCTCTGGATAAGAGCCTCTGCTAAATACCTGATTGTAATGTAAATGTAAGAGAACCGGTGGTTATGAACGAAGGTTAATCAATAGAGTTTGACTATGCAATAATATTGCTGTACTCTGTACTCAATCTTATTGCAAGACAAGCATGTAAACTAGAATCACAGAAAAACTATTTTTTGCCTCTGGATGTGTCCAATCCAAAGCTTAGGGCTTAACAAGACTGGACTGGTGGTGATTAAGTTTCCCAACACATTCCCATTCTTCTTAACGAATAAATAGGAGCCCTTTCTTCGAGAGACGAAAGTTCAGTCTAGATCTTTATCGTGCAACAACCACCTCATAGATCCGTGTGAGAGAGTTGGGTTTAGTTAATGGGATTGTTGTGGCATTCCAAGTTTTTTTCTTTCTTCTCAGATTTCTTGATGTTGAAATTAAGTTGGTTAAAGTGATTACAAGTTTGTTGGGCCGTTTCATACGTTATATGTGCTGTTCTCACGCGGACCCTCTGAGACAGATTACCTACAGCCCCAAGTTCCTCCTCCAAAACTCTGGCTGAGTTTCACCTTTCCTCACTCCGCCTTTAGCCACTGGGACTGGACATAACCAGGAGTCAACTAGAATCTATTCATGTCTCAGAAATGAAGTTGTCAGATACTTGACTCCTTCAACTTCAAAAAGGTGTATAGTACTGAGTGTATACAAGAAGAAGCTACACTTCCTTTTTGGAGAACCTAAAACTACAGAACATTCTGTCCATCCTAGACTGTGGTGGACCCAGCAGTGAATCTTCCCAGTTATTGAGTCTGAAGCTTCTGTAGCTTGAGCCACAATGGATGAGATACGGCGTCTGTTTGGCACCATGGGGCGCGTTCGTTCTGACAGCCTGGCCAGCTCTGCCAGTCAGTCCACGGGCAGCCGCCTGCTGCTGCGCCAGCGCCTCACCCAGCTGATGACCTGCGTGGACGACCTGGACCCCAGCAATAAAATACACGATCAGGTGGCCCGAACCCTGGACAATGCCTTTTTAATCTGCGGAAAGAAGGCTGGTCGTATCAAGAGGGACACTTTCAGGTGGAGATAGAGTGAAGAGGTCTCTTCTGATGACCCAGTTTGACCCCCTTCTCTTTCGATGCACTTCTGCGATTCTGTTTTTGCTTCATCCTGATTGTTATTGTTTGAGATTGATTTTCACAAACTCATCAGCACATATTTAGCCATCTTTTCAGCTGATCTGGGTCTGTATTAGAGTATTGAGTCAAGGGAGAGGATTGGAGATTTGTTTATGCTTGCTAGTGCTTCTGGATATGAGTCGGTAACTAAAATGTCTCATTATGTCCTTCAAGCTTAGAGGCTGAAATGGTTGTTATGGTAATTCTGTACTTTAGAATGTAGCGATTCAGTTTTTCCCATGGAAAAATGACAAGATTACATGAACGAGGCTTTATTCTTTTTGATTGTAAAGTTTCCCTTCAACAGTTCCATGTGACTCAGAGTTCAGCGTCTCACCATTCCTCTTTGTCATCTTTTCTCCAGACTGCACATGGTCACATGGAATGTGGCCTCAGCTGACCCTCCTGATGACATCACCTCCCTGCTTCACCTTAACTCCCCAAAGACCCCAGACCTCTATGTCATTGGGTAGGAAGTCACCTCTACCATCTGTGATTGGCTAGGCAGATACCAAATATTTGTGTGATGACATAGGTGGATGCTAGAGCTATCTAAAGTCAATCAACACCAGTACTATGGGATTGGTTTGTAAGCCGAACGTTAGACCTTCAGTGTCTGGGTAGCTAGACATGTCAGTGGTGTGACTGGAAAGATGGAAGTTCATCTGCAACACCTGAACAGCCTGAACACAGTTTGATGTATTAAACTTAATCCATTAAAAGTATGGATTGTTGTCTTAGTGTGTTTTCTATTCCAGTCTCCAGGAGGTATACGCTGCTCCTCACAGGTTTATCTCAGACTTGGCATTCAACGACTCCTGGAGCCACCTCTTCATGTCTACCTTAGGAGGCCGAGGCTATATGCAGGTATAGGAGAACGTACACTGGGCCAGGTCACGTGACCTAGCTCATCTCCACCAACCTACCTGTCAAACAATGCAATCCATGTGGAGCCAGTGGACAGGAGAGGGATGGGAAGGACAGTGGTGTGGGGTTCAGCTTGAACACTTACCTCTGTGATTGTGTGTGTTTGGGTTGCAGGTGTCGTCCATTAGAATGCAGGGCCTCTTATTGCTGTTCTTTTCTAAGCTGAGTCACATTCCCTTCATTAGAGACATCCGGGCTGCATACACACGCACCGGAATTTTTGGCTACTGGGTAAGACACATATATGATAGACACATATATTCATCTACACTACACATGACAACAACCTGGTTTGCTATTAGCAAAATTTCTCATTAGATATGAGATAAGAAGACATAGATTGATCATTTTAGTTTGACACAGCATTCTTCATTGACCCTGTCTACACTTCCAGTAACACCCTCAATTTCACAGGGGAACAAAGGGGGCGTGTCCATCCGCCTGTCCTTCTATGGTCACATGATATGCTTCCTGAACTGCCACTTGGCCGCTCACATGCAGTACGCCACAGAACGCGTTGACGAGTTTGAGTACATCCTGGACAGCCAGACTTTCCACGCCAAGAAGACGCCTACCATCCTCGATCACAAGTCAGTGCAATGCTATTTAGAACCAAGTGAAGTTGCTGTGACGCCCAATCACTGCATGGTTCTTTGTAGCTACTGTTCCAGGATGGTAGACTGAGAGTATTCAGATGTCTGTGTACTTTCTCTTATCCCTGTAACCTCTGTGTCTCTTTCCCTCACCTATCTACCTCTGTCTCACCCTCTCTCAGGTTGCTTTTCTGGTTCGGGGATCTGAATTTCCGTATCCAGGACCATGGCATGCACTTCTTACGCTCCTGCATAAACAGTCAAAGTTTTAACCTGTTGTGGAGCAAAGACCAGGTCAGCCACACGCACACGCACACACACATCATATCATCAATGACAGAGATCTTTCATCCCCCCTTTTCCATTCCTTGTTAGAATCAGTGTAACAATGGAAAATTTGTTTTGTGTTGCCTTTGTTGTTCCGCTAACCTTTGGGTCTATGGCATTCTGTCAGCTGACCATGATGAAAAAGAAGGAGCCATTACTCCAGGAGTTTGAGGAGGGGCCTCTAGATTTTCATCCCACGTTCAAGTTTGACAGGCTCTCTGACAACTATGACAGCAGGTGACTTGTAATAAACATACTTTTCCCGCTCCCGTTTGTTTCATCTTGATCCGTCTCTCTTTCTCTCACACCCTCATGTGTTCAAACTGTGGGACAATCACCTACCGAGTTGACCTCTGCTCACACCTTTGCTCTCTCAACTTCACAGGCCATACGGGACATGGTTTTCTCTTGAGTAAGATTTCCAAGTCCCACCTCTCCCCCTTCCTCGCTCTAACCTCCAGACTCCAGTATAAGTTAACCTGCTGTGGAGCTAGGCTACTAAAAAAGAGATTTCTAAAACAAGATGTCCTTGAAAAAGGTTTATTGTTTTGGCAAGTATAAGATGGAAGCGCCTGTGACTCGCGCGATGCTCACACAGGTGTCTCTTTCCTTATGATGTCTTATCTTAACTGTAAGGTGCAGTAACACCTCCGCAGAATAAGCTTGGCTGACCCATAAAGACATTTGCAAGACCAGTAACAGATTGCCTTTGCAAAGAGTAGAGGAATGGCTTGTCTAGCCTCCAGAACAGTGGCCTCTAGAACACAACCAACCCTCTTGGTTGGTGACCTACATTAGCTTTTGCATGGCTAACTTTCATTAGATGCAGCTGATTGTTATATAACATCCTAATTGTACCTGTTCATGCTGGCCACCTCAGTGTTTTGGATATGCTTAGAAATATCCACATGTGCTAAGTTGCCTTTATCTCTCTCCTTCTATCCCTCATCATCCATCCATCATTCTCTCTGTCCCACCCTGTCGCTCTCCAGTGGGAAAAAACGTAAGCCCGCCTGGACAGACAGAATCCTGTGGCGCATGAAGCCCAAAGCCCCGCCCATCGATCAGAACGACGAGGAGGAGGATTCAGGATTGAACGAGAAGCCGGCCGTTCCAGTGCAAACAGAGGAAGAGGAGGAGTTTCCTCTGAAGGTCAAGCTAGACTCATACAACAGCATTATGGAGTACCGCATCAGCGACCACAAGCCTGTCATAGGCATCTTTACCCTGGAGGTGAGGGCACAGCTGCCATTCCTTGACTGCTTCTATGGGTTTACTGGCTTCTGGTGAAAGGCACGCCATAAGGTCAAGTCTTTAATCACAGACCGTCCCTTTCCTTCCCTCTTGATCTCTCGCTCCTCTAGTTGAAGAAAATGTACGAGACTCCTCTGGTGCGTGTGTACGCTGAGGGGGACTGGAGCGCCGACATGGACGCCATGGTCATTTACAGCCCCCTGCAGCCCTTCCCCTTGAGTACATGGGACTGGATTGGCCTGTACAAGGTTAGATCATAGGCCTGCCCATCAAAGCAAAGCATGGATTTGGGCTCCAGTGGGGTAAGGGATATATTGTTTTTGTGTTCCAGGTGGGATTCACATGCCTGTCAGATTACATCACCTACACCTGGGTAAAAGATGACCAGGTCTCCTTTAACGATGAGGTCATACAGGTACTGCCTCTGTCTGTGTTTCTCAGTGCATCTAAGTTCACGTGTGAACATTGGTGTGTCTGTGGGAGTGTGCGTGCGTGCGCATGTCGTCGTTGACAGTTTTCCCTTCGCTCCTCCAGGTGTATGTGAGTAAGGAAGAGATCCCTGTGAGGGGAGGAGAGTGTGTCCTCTGCTACTACTGCAGCTCTCTGCAGTGCATCATTGGCATCAGCCCCCCCTTTAAGGTCAGTGTGGGTGTACGTGAGACAAAGATACGGACTAGACTAGGTCTTAAATACTGTCATTAACTACAGTACCATCTACGTTCTGCAGTTTTGCCCTGTCCCATCTAAATGGGAGGCCTTTCTTGTTTTTTGTTTCCCCAGGTTAACGAGTCTAAAGTTACTATGGAGGAGGGGATGGCTCCGGACAATATCAACTGGCTCGACAAGCTAACAGACAGTTAATTTGAAGTACTATGATCCTTTACCACACCGTACATAAGGAGATGGGAGGCTTGTTTTGAGTGAGAAAGTGTGATGATTCAAATGCAGAGTTTGCAGGACCAGAAATGGCCTTAAAGCCAATCAGTACTGTTACATTTCCGCTTCTACCTTCTGGCCACATTCTTTTTATCTTCTTCCTTTCTTGCGTCTCTTTCCTTTTTTCAGTTTCTGTATCCTTGTGGGATTTTTGCTGTCGTTCATCCTCTCTGCTCTCTCCTCTATTTTCTTCCGGGCCTGTTAGCACTCTTGCTGCTGAGACATCACAAAATAACCTGGTTCAGATGTCTGTAATCCGTTCTTATGTATCAGCACTCCGTTGAGCTTGCACGACCAAAACCTTAAAATAGTTCCCATACACCTGCACCCCAGGCAGATCCCAGTGAATCTGTACAAAGTACAAATTTCAGATGGTCTATTGCTGGGATGATTTCAAGCTACATGGTCAGATAACTTCTGTTTTATAGAACCTTGACTGCAGTTATACCATATATATAATCTACCATAATACTGATAATACAAGACTATTAACCATAGTTTGGTAATTTTTTATGTTCAAATAAATGTTCTTTGTAAACATTTTAGAACGGAATTTAGGGCACAGCTTTGAAGTAATTGTCCAATTAGATTCCGAGACCTTGCAGACTGACTTGGAATTATTTATATATATATTTTTGATCATATCATAATGTTGGTAATGCAACCTAAAAACATTTTAGTACATGTGTATGTTTTGCAGCATAAGTCAGCTCCCAGTTATCTTCTAATTATTTGTTACGTCATTCCAATTTGTCCATTTGGTTGTTGTTTGGTTTTCATGTGACAGTTTGAGAAATATATTGTACAAATGATGTTTGTATTCAGCTTATCTTATATAATGAAAGATATCACAAAGTTCCTGATATGAATTGTATTCATGTACTGTAGGCCTATGAGACTGGATGGTGATTTTAAAAGAATATACGATTCAGCAAGTGCCTTTAAGTAATATAAAGTGATGCTCAATGTCTTGGTATAGTGCATATTTGCATTTGATTATTTATTTGTTGGCATTGAGTGTTTAAAGGATATAGGGATAGGTTTGCTTGTTCTGCACATTCAAGTAGTAATGCATAAAATGAAGGCACTTTGATCTGTTTCAGTTTAATCAGATATGTCTTTAAGCTTGCAGGAAATATTTCTAGCTCTAGCTAGAGCAATATCTTACTGTAAAGATTACTGTTACTTGTTGTCACTTTATCTTTATTCTATTTTAAATACGTTATAGGAGTGATCTATTTTCTAAGTGATGTATGTGAATGTATGCTCACAAATAAACGTACTGTAACTCTAAAAACCCTTTTAACGTTTTATGAAAGCAAACGACAAAACGAACATGAAGACGGCATTGTCTGTCACGGTTGTCTCCGCCCATTTGAAAGATGTTGTGTTGCTGTAGCAACCGTTTGTTTCGGTACCGAAAGACGTAATCGGTGAGTGGCAACTTTTCTATATTGTAACACTAGACGAAACGATACTAGCGTAAAAAGTACAGCACTGTTTTGATTGGTTTTCATTTTGTGGTCATATTGTGTGTTTTTTAAGTTGATCGATACATAAGCTGTACAGTACTAGTTGAACCAGCTGTACTGTCTATAAGTACTGAGTACTCTTAAGTTGACTCGAGTCAAAGTACAGAAGTTCAGACAATAATTGTGGCCACTGTTTCTCACATTTTAATTCATTTAATATTTTTCCTAGTGCAGCTTTAATCAACAACCCCAAGCCTAGAATCTGACTGATCCACAGTTAATTAGGATGTCTCGACTGATGGGACCTCCACAGAAGTTTGTGCCCCCGGAGTGGAGGTTAGCCAACCAGCTGCAGTATGTGAGTGCAGAGGCTGAGCGGGCACGCTCAGAGAGGCTGACAGCAGAGAGCAAGAGGCTGATGGAGGAAAGTGACAACGCAGCCAAACGCATGCAGCGAGATGCCAACCAGCGACTTGGTAAGACTTGTATCCTTATGGGACCCATGGCATGGCAAACATCACACAGTTCAGAATGCACACCACACACCAGTACATTCCTCTCTTTTGTTCCTGTGTGTGTCTAGAGCAGAGAATCAATGACATCAAGTTCTGGAAGCAGGAACTGGACCAGAAGCTGGAGGAGATACTGCAGGAGACTGAGGTTCTGATCACCTTCAAGGGCCGCTTGGAGAAAGCTCTGGAAAGCTGTGCCGAGCCCCTTAGGGTCACTCTGCTCTGCCTGGAAGAGAGGTCAAGGGTCAGACCTTTCCGTAAACCAGCCATTCAGTCAAACACAGTTTAAGTGTACATTCCTAGCATTATCAGGATAAAGGGTGTATGCTTTTGAGATTTGTTCACTCACCGCGTGTGTAATGTGACAAAGAAAGACTAAATGTGTAGTTTATCAGTCACAGAATACTGTATTGCACAGATATACAGGTCAGACAGAGGCTTCACTATGTCTGTGCCTGTGTTTGTGCATCAACAGACAGAAGCGCGTGGCGATTGACCTGGTGCATGATGAGGTGGAGAGGGAACTGATGAAGGAGAGGGAAGTCATCGAGGGTGTGATGGCCCTGCTCAAGCGTACTATCGAACAGACCAATGAGCAGATAAGGTACTAGAGACTAGACATGATGTATGATTCACGATCTAGAAAACCGACTGTATTTGGGATCTATCACGTTGCTATGCTCAATGACTGATGCTCTTTGTAAAAGCTCTCTCTTGTAAGTCGCTTTGGATAAAAGTGTCTGCTAAATGAATAAATGTAAATGTAAATGTACTAGAGGGGAGGGACTAGATTAGACCAAGGCAGTGCCGCTGCTTGCCATTTTGGTGCCCTACGCACACATAATCGGCATATATTAGCCGTTTAGATTAGCATCAGGTGATTGTTTTTGTGGTTGCCAGACTGAACCGCTCTGCTAAGTACCACCTTGAGAAGGACCTGACGAACAAGTTCCAGGCTGAGAGGATCGACACCTTCTGCTCCATCCTTACCAACAACTCCTCTAGAGTGGACGACATTCCCACGGAAACAGGGATCACTGTACCATGGTAAAAACAAGCTTTGGGAACACGCAAAAACGTCCTTCTTCCTGCCCTGTCCCTCATCCCTGCTCGTTCAATTAAACAGAATATGCAGTACATCTCTAACCTCTAGTGTTTCCATCAGCACCACAGTGACTCCAGATGAGTGGGAGAACTTCTCCAACGTTAACATCACCAAGGCGGAGCATGAGAAGAACAACTCCATGTCACTGCGGGCCCTGGTGGACAGCCTGCTGGAGCAGACGGCTGCAGACATCAGCAGGCAGCATCACCTCACCAGCACGGCCCTGCGGCTGCAGGTCCAGGAGAGCAAGACTGCCAAGAAACAGCTGGAGGACCATCTGGACAAGGTCACACTGCTCCGGTTTCTGTCACTGCTGTCACATGCTGTAATTATTTGTAATGTAAAAGTATTCTAGAAGAGAGGCAGTTAGCTGTTGCTTGTATCTTGATGGACTGTCTATTATAGAACAAAAGAGGCTGTGGCTGCTATCTGATGGATATTCTATGGATATTCTGTTGTTGCATTATAGCCTAGTGTATTGTATTGAATTGTATTGTGTTAAAATAATTGTATTTTGTTCAATTCCCCCTGGCAGGTTCTGGCAGAGATCTCCAGCCAGGAGAAGAACCTGGAGGCCCTGGGTGTGGCCATCTCTGACAAGGAGGCCCCGCTGAAGATGGTCCAGAGCCGTCTCATGGCCCGGAGCCAGAGGCCCAGTGTGGAGCTGTGCCACGACCCGGTCCAAGTCCGCCTGCTGGCCGAGGTCCAGGAGCTCAACGGTCATATTTACAGGTCAGCCTATTCACCCTGAGTGTTGTTAATCAAGCGTATTGGGGGGTCAGATGGCTCAATGGTTAAGGCATTGGCCTCATGATTGGAAGGTTGTGAGATCAAGCCCTGGCTGTGGCTATATGATGTTGTGTCCTTGGGCAAGGCACTTCACCCTACTTGCCTCAGGGAAAATGTCCCTGTACTTACTGTAAGTCACTTTGGATAAAAGCGTCTGCTAAATGTAAATGTATTGCACATCAGCTCTTTAATTGGTGAGCTCCAAATACTTTGAGCTGAAGATGGCGAGGTCAGCTTCAGATTTGTGTCTGATGAGTAATGTTGACCCCACTCGCCTGATCTCCTGCCCCCAGGCTGCGCGAGGCACAGTCCCAGTCGGAGATGGAGCTGAAGGCTCTTTTCCGCAGCCAGCTGAGCCTGGAAGAGGAGATCCAGGTGAAGTCTCACTCTCTCTACATAGATGAGGTCATCTGCATCCAGCTGCGCCAGCCTGTGACAATACACAGCTTCTGAGCAGCCTGAAGTATTATACCCCTGGGGTGTGAGCGGGTCAGATCCCAGGCCTTTCAGTGTCTTTATTCATCAACAAACCATGAGAAGTGAATATCCTATTAAAAAAGCTCTTCGAAGGATTTCTTGCTATGTTAGAGTTTGCTGTCATTTTATTTTAACTAAGCAGGGAATCGTAAAATCATTGCAGGTGTGTGTAAGCCTGTTCGAGTGTTGTTTATCAACCACATACACATTAAGTATCTGCTTCCTGCATTTTATTTCCTGGGCTTGTGATTGGCTACTGAATTCAAAATGTCTCAGAGGTCAGGGTTCACAGCATGGGGAAGATGATGGCGGAGTAGATGAGCTCGGATTGGATGAGCTGCTTGTAGCGGGAGTTCACCTCCTTCAATTGTTCATCCTCATCATGGGTCTCATACTTGCTGGTATAGATACGCATCTGAAAGCAGGAATATGTGTGAGTCTGTGAACTACTAGGGCCCATCTGGGTCCCCTGAGAAGCCTGCCTCAAAGTGTTACCACAACTATCTGATGAGAGAGGATCTCATCTGCCAGGCAGTTAACTTAGTTTCTGCTCAAATATTTTACGGTTGGGTTCCTCTACAAGGACAACTGAGGGTAAACTTAAAACCTGAACATCAAACATATTTTCCAGCTGCCTTGCCAATCGTTTGCTCTGTCTTTACCTTGATGGTCTTGAGGCAGCACTTTTTTTCCAGGCGTTTTTGCAGCAGGAAGTCTAGGAAGCCGATATGGAGGAAGGCCCAGACCTTGAGGTAGACCAGCCGTGGACACAGCTGCACTAGATCCAGGATCTCCTCATCCACACTCTCATGACTGTTGTTCAGGTCCAGGGCCAACTTCTACACCAGACAAATATACAAAAGAGACAACAGGAGGAGAGAGGTTCATTGTCATTGTATTTTAGAGTTACAGTGTTGAAAGAAGCCTAGACAAGCAACCCTTTGAATAAAATAAAACAAATAGAATAGATACTATCAAATATCTGAACAGTATATATATGGGTGGTAAGGTAGGACCCAAATGTACAGCGTGCATCCAACTCTTCTACAGCCATTCACTGACCTGCAGGCAATGGCCGTACCAGGGCAGTATGCTGGAGAGGGTCGGCTTAATGCTCCAGTCCTGCTCGCTGAAGTAGCAGCTTGTCAAGCTGAGACACTTCAAAGGGATCTCCTTCAGGAGGATCTGCCTCAGGGTCCTGAAGCTCAGGATCCGCTCCACCATGATCCGGACCTGTAGATCAGGACAGTGGCGGGCCAGGTGGACCCAGGAATCGCCCGAGATCATCTGCATGTGGGGCTCGTGAACGTGGCAGCGCAAGGTGAAGGTACGAAGGGAGCCGCCACCCCAGAGATTTTGGCATGCTACAGAAAGAGCAGCCAGCAGGTCATCAGACACACAGCTGTAGTTCAGAGTGAGGGTGGACAGACCTCTGAACCTAGGACGAAGCAGAGGAAAACAATATATTGGTGGAGAAAGTTCTGGCATGGCAGTCATCTGACCAGCTGACATCACCACATGGAGAGCTTGTATCCTCCCTGCCGTGTTATTATTGTATGTCTTTGTGCATCAACGCCAAAGACAAACCTTTTTCTATTGGAATAAATGGTTAAATCAATGTCTTGACAGGAAAAGGGATACATTGGAAATGTTGTACTTTGTCCTCAAGCCCAATACTCTACCTGCTCATGACATGGGCAAAACGTGGAAAACTGTGCACTTCCAGCAGCTGGGAGAAATAATCCTCCAGGTTCAGGTGGATGATGCCAGACCTTCGGCTCAGGTGGACATGTTGCTGGGCTGCAGCCACTGCCTCCAGCACCTCCAGGCCATGGGGGAGGTTGAGCCGGGCTCCCTGCAGGCTCAGGTGACCCAGGCGAGAGCCCTCCTTCTTCAGGTAGCAGGTCAGGCTGCGGATAAGGCAGTTCCTCACGCTTTGGCACCACACGGCTCGGTCCAGCTCCATGTGGTTGATGTTGAGGGAGCGCAGCCGGCCCCCTGTCTTTCGCAGCTCTGCCAGGAAGGTGCTCAAGGTCAGCTGGACGCGGCGGGACACAATGGAGTTGAGCGGGTGAGAGATACGGATCTCCAAGTCCTCCAGGTAGTTGCCGTACACTTTGGCGTAGCAGACCGCAATCTCCAGCTCTGAGCGCTTCTTGCGCAAGATGCGTCCTGAAAAGTTGATGGTACGGGCTCTCCAGAGGGAAGGAGAGTGCATGACGTGGTACCAGTGGCGGCAGACAAGCATGGCTTCAACACGATCACGGTCTCGCAGCCACCGGAAGACAAGGCGCAAACACACGTGTGTGAGGTAACCCCAGCCACGTCTAGGCTGATCCTCTTCCTCCTTTTCATCTACCTCTATCATGACCTCATTTCCTACTCCAGCTTCCTCATCTTCCATGTCTAAGAATTTGACTGGATCCGCCGGATGATCCATTTTGGAAACAGAGCTCAGTGACAAACTACAACTGTAGTCAATAAATGAACCTACTTTGATACTTTCTGAAGCTTGACCATGCTCACTGTGTATCTAAGTGTATCTAGATAATGACCTTAGACCACAACCATGCTTTTAGAACTTGTCATGTCAAGCCTTTGTGACATCACAGTGTACAACCCATATACTGTAAGACAGACCCATAGTTAGAAATATGGGCCTAATACAAATAGCATCAAAATATCAAATAATAAAATAATAATATATAATAACTTCAGGGCACCATTCAAATGTATTCAGATTTATATGTTAATACAAATATTTTGATAATTATAAGATAAAACAATGAGCCGCTACAACGTGTGTGATCGTTGCCCAATTTTTTAATGGACGTGACTAATTCAGAGCTTGAATGCTTCATAAGTAAACTTATTATATTTATTGTATCAGTTCACATCAATTAACTAGAACTATTTTACCAGAATAACCATCTACTGTGTAATACTACGTATTATTTTTCAATGGTCTTCCCTCCTCTTCTTCATTTCAAGCGGGCGTATATCTGACATTTAGCCTGAAAACAAGGAAAGAAACACAAATAATTTACCAAAGCAATCTTCTGCAATAACTCCTTACTTGCAAGTACAGTATGTGAGTATCAGTGGTTAATGAATAGCACGAGGAGCAGCCCTGGATCAAAACCCATACTGGTACCTCATGCCATTTCAGAGTGACTAGAGGGAGGGCCAGGTGGCAGTAAGGACAGGTGCTGATCTCATCCTTTTCTCTGTCCCCTCTGGCGTCTCCTTGGCCAAAGATGGAGACAGACTTCAGGTTGTGGATCAGCCTGGAGCTGAGGCTATCCTTCTGGCTCTCAGGATGGTCCTCCACGTCTCCTCTCCTCTCCTCCGCCTCAGTCTCCTCTTGATACATGTCACAGGTCAGCTAATAGCCAGGAGAAGAAAAGAGGGATTGAATCTGATGCAAATGATATGTGTACAACAATGCATTTGATCAGTTTGATAACATGGCATACTTGATGTTCTTCGATGCGCTCTGATGGGAAAGTCTTCATGCAGCTCAAGCACAGCACAGACGTGTCCTCTAGGGTGGAAACACATGCACACTGTAAGACTGTTTTACATTCATTCTGTGTAGAAAGAGGACATTTCATTCTTGCTCGTCACTCATTGTAAAATATATTTGGTTCAATAAATAGGAACTATAATCGATGAAGAATAAAATAAAAAGAGGGCTACATATGATGTGTATTTAGAAATGGTCTAGAACTGGGGGATTTATCCAGCCACCGAAAGACATCCAAGGCCCACCAGTATTGACTCCTGTCTAGCCCAAAGTTGGCCTCACTCTTTGTACGTTGAGGGGTGGAGTCTTCCTGGACGCAGATCTGAGCATGTGCCAGCTGATCCCTGAGGGTGACGTAGCGCCCACAGTCAGTGCAGAGCTCCGTTCGACTGCCGCATGCCAGACTGTGGTCTGCAAGGCTTCTCCAAGGCATCTCCAACTGGCAGAACTCACAGCACTGCAGCCTGGCCTCACACTCATCTGACTGGAGAGGGAGAGGGAGAGGGAGAGAGAGAGAGAGAGAGAGAGAGAGAGAGAGAGAGAGAGAGACAGAGAGAGAGGGGGGGGGGTAGAGAGAGGACGGGGATAAGGAGATGAACATTCATGTACACACTCAGAGAGGCAGCACACCAACGTAGGACTACCTGGTGGTCCATAAGCTGGCCGCTCTCCACCTTCTTGTGGCACTTGGAGCATTTCACCTGAGGGAAGATGAATGATATTCTACTTAATGTACTTTGAAGTGGATGTCATGTGGAAGATACTAGGTGATGTAAGAAACCTGTGTGTGCTGGTCAACACGGTGCTGGTCCAGTTGCTCTCTAGGGACCGGTTCGTCACAGTCCGGACACAGACACAGGAACCGCTGACAGTGGGATTCGTGCAGAGCAAAGTTAGCCTCCGCCACCTGCTTGTTGCTGCATGTCAGTGAGAGAGAGAGAGAGAGACAGAGACAGAGAGAGAGAGACAGAGAGAGAGAGACAGAGAGAGACAGAGAGAGAGACAGAGAGAGAGACAGAGAGAGACAGAGAGAGAGACAGAGAGAGAGACAGAGAGAAATATGAAGGAAGATACATGAACATTAATCAGAGTAATCTATCATACTGTCATGAGTCTGTCACTGAGCATTTTAAATCCGTGTTGAAGCGTGTTAACGGCATTGTTTTTTTTTCAAGCACTTTCGCTTTTGACTCGAAACGAATTCATTGCAAAACAATTATCAAACATCAATCGTGTCTCACGACTGCCAATGAAGACCATCTCAGATTGATCGATTTTGGACGGTATCTTACCACTGTCCACACACACGAATCTCCTCCAGGGTCTTCTTTACCTCCATACCTCGTCTGACTTTAACAAAACTGACTTTCTGTTTTGTTTTCCAGCAATTGAAACTTAAATCATGGTAGATTGTTGTTTGCAACGGGTATCACTAGATGGCGTAGGTCAACTATTGAATAGTTTATTTTTTAATCATGGTGGTAAATGTTAGTAAACGTGGATGAAGTTAGGAAAAATATGAGCTCATGCATAGATCTTTTCCACAATTTGGAAACCCATCCTTTAATTGCACGACTCAAGTAAGTAAGCGTTTCTGCTCCAGTGTGTGTTCGCTCAAGTGTGCAAGTGTGTGTGTGTGTTATATGTGAAGGGACGCGAGTAAACTGTGATTATCCTTCACAATCAGACAACCTCGTATTAGTCACAGAGAAGTGGAGATCCTGTGAATATCATGTGTTTGTGTGCTCTGCCACTTCAGTAGAGGCTAGATTAAAGGATTGGCTTCCATGTTTACACATCTTAGACCGTGGCTGTAGTTGACAAGGGCTGGCTGATTCACCTCCTAAGTCAGCATCTACCAAACTTCTGTAAATACACGAAGCACACACACACACACACACACACACACACACACACACACACACACACACACACACACACACACACACACACACACACACACACACACACAAAGAGGAAAGAGCTATGAACCTGTCAGTCTCACGTGATTAAGCTGACCTTAGCTAGACCCATACAACCCACTGTACCCTTGACAGCATGCTGTACCTGAATGAGGGCCTTGAAATAAATGGAGTTGATTACTCTGTGAAGCCTAAGCCTTGAGGACTGGATGCCTGCTAGCTTTAGTTTAGCAAGCTACAGTAAGGTGGCCCCTTTTGCCAGGTGATGGTGTTTATTATGGGATAACTATTACCTACAAACTAAACAACTGATGTTGTGCAAAGAAAAGGTTACCAAGGCAACCCCAGAACCAGCAGGACCAATTAGAGATTAAACATCCCCGGATATTAGAAAACATGGACAAAAGAGAAAGAACAGCATTAAACAAACACAACTAATGAAAAGACAAGCAATTTGTGACGCTTTCGCCTTTGGAGGAAGAGATTTGATTCTGGGATAGTTTCAGCCTTCCACGCACGTCATCCACCCACACACATCCGAGTTCTACACACACTGATAACACACAAACACAGCCCACCGCAAAGCTCTCACATTGTTATTGCCTGTGCCTAGCCAGGGTCACAAGCTGGATCGATACCAAATAGTTTGGAGAGGCCGATCTATCTGTGATTGTCCAGATCTCTATTGACTGGCTTCTGCTGTGCGCCTCAGGGTGAGCATGTGCACGGCCATTGATCTGATGACATGGCGGTACGGCCACCCCCAGCAAGACAACTCATTTTAAAATCACAGACTCAAGGTTCACCTGCGTAGATGTTTGTGTGTGTGTTTACACATGCTGTAAATATCACCCAGAAGTGCTCTTCATGCTCTGGCTTTTTTTCTGTGCACACGTGTGTGTGCTTCAAACACACAACCAGATTGAAGCTCAGAGACTTTAATAGAGAGTTCTCCTTGAGCTGGTGTCCCTATATAGAACACTTTCCTTGTTTTTGGTTTCCTTCCCGTCTCTATGCTTCTCTATCCTCTACTCTTCTCGACTCCTCTTCTTCTAGGCGTATCCCTCACCATGGCAACAGCTTCCTCCCACACAGTGCATTCTTACACACACACACACACACGCACGCACACAGATCACTCAGGCTAATTTTTTCTTTTAATCTTCTCTGTCTTCACCCCCCTCTTTAAATCCCCATTTACTTCCCTCTCCCTCTCTCTCTCTCTCTCTCTCTCTCTCTCTCTCTCTCTCTCTCTCTCTCTCTCTCTCTCTCCCTATCCCTCTCCCTCTCTCCCTCTCTCTCTCTCTCTCTCTCTAGCACTCTCTCCCCCCCCTCTCTCTCGCGCTCTCTCACTCTTCATCTCACTGCCATTCCATAGCTGATGTTGGACCAGTCGCTCGCTGCTGAGAAATGTTCACTCCGGCTTGCAAGGGATCCTCGGGAGAGTCCAGGTAAGCCTTTCCACTTGAGTCTGGTCTGAGGACAGCACAAATAACACACGTTCTTCTTGCCAGGATAAGTGTGCTGTGGAGGCACTTAACTGAAACCAGCCAGCACTGCAGGAGCGAAGGCTGAGAGGGAACATTGGAAACTGTTGCTACGTTAGACAGCATGTGTGTGTTGATCTGACTGAGTGTGTACTTTCCTACCGAACGAGCACATGCATTTCTAAACAGCTGCTATGTTTTAACAGTTTTATGTGTACCGCAGATTATATTATCTGCGTGTGTGTGTTTGTGTGTGCTTGTGTGTGTACATAACAGTGTGTGCGAGGGAGAGCGAGTGTTTGACAGTTTGCTCGTCTCAGTGTGAGATCTGTCCAGCTGGAGCAGAGAAGCTGCGAGAGGTGTGGGGGGGTTTGTCTCACACCAGCAACACTCGCACAAAAACAAGTGAGCCACAGAGCAGGTGACAGTAGAACTGAGCCTATTGGAGCTCTGCAGATCAAACAGGGAGAGGAGCACTTCCTTGTCAGGCCGGGTCAGATCTGGATCAGAACACGCCATGACCATGGTGGTTCGAAATGCACCTGCATCAGAGTTCTCTAATTACTGCACCCACATTCTCTGTACAGCTCTGGCATCTAAAATCTTTATTCCTGACAGACATTTGGTAGCTGTTTAACCACCAGTAAATCAGGCCAAAAGCCTGCTTTAAGATGTGGGACATGGTTATGTGTGTGTGTGTTTGTGTGTGTGCGTGTGTGGGTGTGTAGGCATAAATGGTTATGGGATTGGGAGGTGGGTGAGTGGGTGTGACAATGAGATCTGTGCCAGCGAGAGAGAGTGGTGCTGCAGTTTAGTGTTTCGTCGTGTGAAAGTGAGAAGTAAGTGCAAGCGTTGGTGTGTATGGGAGAGCTTTACACAAGTGCCACCCTCCCAAACCACCCAACCAGATTTGGTCCCTATTCAGTGCAGGCAGAATAAAGTGTGTCATGGCTATGAAAGCCAGAACCTGTTAGATAAGGGCTTTGATTGGTGGATCCATTTACATCAACGAATCAGTGGAATAGGGATGAGGAACATTAGCTTCATTACAGAACATCAGGCTCAATACAAACACATTTCATATCCCCCCAATTTCGTTAGCCGTGCAGTTTACAAGGAAGACAAACAGACAGACAAATATACAAACAGACAAGCAGGCAGGCAGCCAGAAGCTAGCCAGCCATGTCTCCCTGATGTTGTTCCTCTGGCGTGTTGTTCTCCGCTATGTTTTCTCTGCTCTCATGGTTACAAAAACAGCTGAAAATAGCTGTGTTCTGATCTGATCTCTTCAGGTGGATGCAGAGCTTCCAGTCAGCTTCATCTCTATTGTCTGTTTCTACTCAAGGGGGAGGGCAGACGACTCTCCACTGATGAATAGAGCTGTTTGTTAGACAGGTACCTAGGAGTAGGTATCTCTGTTGGTATGATATTACCACAAACAGCAGTTGGCCAGATGAGGACATTCTCACCGTAGGGCATTTATTGGTAGATTAACGTTTGGTATGTTAACGTTTGCTAATGTTTCACTTTCCCTCCTCGGATATGTTTTTTTTTTCCTCATCTTTGTGTGACAAGCTTCACTTGTCTTCCGCCCTTTCTCGAGCCTCCTCCTCTTCTCCCTCCGTCTGAGGAAGTGATTTTCCACGTCAAGCACCCTGATTGTCATTCATCACCTCTCACGATTGGCCTGTATTCAATCTCATGATCTCTCATTTCACCCCGCCGCTCCTTTTCCTTCTTCCTCTGTCTCTCCGTCTCTTTCTTTCTCCTTCCATCCCTCTTTGTCCTTCTCACAATTTATCCATGCTCTATCTCTCCCCATCATTAACTCGCCTCTCCCTCTCTCTCTCTCTCTTTGTCTGCCTCACTTCCTGCTGCTTTCCACCTTAATTCCCCTCTTTTTCTCTCTCTTCTATCCTTTATTCTTTGTCCCTCCCTCCCTGTCCTGTGTCCTTCACGGTCTACATTTCTCTTTGATTATTCCTTTTTTAAATCTTTCCCTATCTTCCACTTCCTTCTTAACTTCCATCTTCTCCTTTTTATCTTCCTCATCAATCCCTCCACCCCCTCCCTTCCTCCCTCTGCAGAAAAGGGGATCAGTGTAAACTTTGATATACTGTCAGATGCGTCACCCCGGCAACAGGAGAGCTTTTTTTGAACTCCTCCTCCTCTCATTCAGAGGTGTGGTTTTGTCTGCCTCTTCAATTTCAGTGCCATCATTCGCATGCCCAGCCAGTTTAGCGCTCGAATAGATCTATGTGTTTGTGTTGGTGTGTCAGTCCGTGTACACGCATTTATTTGTTGGCAAGGTTGTGGCATCAATGTGCTTGTGGCTGCGGAGTGTGCTGCATTCAAGATGAACAGCAGCGGGCTGTCGCAATCAATGCAGGCCAGAATCTGCTGGGAGCATTATAGAAGCCACTGGCATGGGGGTGTGGGGGCGTTAAATGGGGGAGGGAGAGTGTGTGTTTGTTACTGTAAGCTCCATAAGCATGGGGGGGGGGCTGTAACTGTGATCTACCAGTGCAGAGCAGAGCTGCGGGAAAAACAGGGATGAGAGAAGAGAGAAAGAGAAACAGCATGTGATGTCATGAGGATTGATAGAGAGCAAAGATGAACAGTGTAGAACAAGATTGTAGGGGAGAGGAGTGAAATGTTAGAAAATAATAGAGTTTAGAGTCAAGAATCCACTGTTTACCAGCTGGAACTGTTACATGAGTCCTTGCATAATTAGCCACCAGGTAACCAGCTAATTAGCTCACAGTATAATAGTATTTAGTATTAGATAATAGTAGTATTCAATATTAGTATTAGATAGTAGCATTAGTATTAGTAGTAGTAGGTTTTGGATGCAGCCCTGGGAAAAAATGTCCCAACAATATTGATGGAGCTATGATCAGAGCTGTTGATGTTGATGATGATGGTGTCAATGGTGTCCCCACATTAGGCAGTGGTATAGATGTAGGAGAGTAGATGCAGAAACTAGCGGTAATGAGGCAAATCATCTCGGTTAATCCAAGAGTAGGACAAACCATCCAGAGCTAGTTGGACAAACAAGCAGGGGGCTGTCCATGGAAGGTGGTGTGGGGGGTCAGGCAGGGTGAGTGGTGATGCTGCTGGTGGTGGTGGGGGTTGGGGGGGTGGGGCGGGACCATTGTTGCTGTTTCTGCTTCTTTCTTCCACATACTCAGCCTCCCTTACTCCTCCACGCTCAGTGATTAACCTTGAGTGGATTGCTGCTCTGGCGTCCGGCCAGATCACTGTCTCTTTGTATCTCTCTCTCTCTCTCTCTCTTTCTTTCTCTCTCTCTCTCTCTCTTTCTCTCTTCCTCGATTGGATGAACACACGCCTTACCTCACCTATTCACAGTCTCTTTTGGACTGGAGAGAGATGGGGAGAATGGTGAGCGAATAAGTTTGATAAAGAAATGATGGAGAAAGAGCAAGTGACAAACACACACACACACATAGACAGGCAGACAGACAGACAGACAGACAGACTGATGAATGCACTCGACCTCAGCACAATGCATCCCACTAGACAGTATTGTTCCTCTTCATTAGAGATTACTCTCAGGGGTAGCATTAGTCTGAACACCCAGTCACCCTCAATACACTCATGTTTATAGTGGGCACACACACACACATACATACATACACACACACACACCCAAGCAGACGGCTACATAGAGCAACAGAGAGAGGTAGATGGAGAGGAGAGAGATGAGAGAGAGCTTAGTAAAGTGGAGAGTGGCTTATTTCATTAAAGCACAGTGATATGCCGCAGTCTGAATATCAAACACACAAACAGGACGATGTATTTCAGGACAATGTAACTGTTCACAAAAGAACACTGTGACTCATTTGTACAGATATCAGAGAACAAACGTTGCACTCCTCGACCCTGGCATGAATGACAATTCAACACTCACTACAATTAAAGCCATGCATTTTAATAGGTAGTTGCACATTATAATCATACATAAATCAACGTAAACTCAACATCCATTTAGTTAAACAATAAAAATATGGCTGTTGGGTGGCATGACGTTGACTGGTAAAACTGTACCCAGGTACATCTGTGTTGACATAGCAACCAAACTGAAGGAACCAGCCCATAATATGACAATCCACTGGACTATGCCATGATACTGTTTGTTCTTTGCTATACAATTTAATGTTGTAAGAGCCTCTGTCATTAAACATAAATATAGGACAACAGAGTCTGCCTTAAATGGGCCTCGCATCTTTACTGTCATGAGCTACTGCGAAGGCATAAGTGAATAAATGAAACTATTGAAAGTTACACACAAAACAGAGGAAGTGATCCGCAGTGGCCGCATGGCCTCTTCCTGTCGGAGGGCAGTGTGGGCGGGGCTTTCAGGCCAAGGAGAGGGAGGGCGTCGGTTGTTGAAGTTAGTTCATTTATGTTTACTACTCACACAGACAATGTGACATTGAGACCTAATAGCTAACAGAGCTAGAGAGAGAGACAGGGAGAGAGAGACAGAGGGAGAGAGTGATAGAGATAAACAGAGTCACATAGCGGAGAGACAGGGGCGTGTGGAGAGTGGGTTGTTGTGGTCTGAAGTGGCACAGTTCAAGCAGTAGCCAGACAGGTGAGCTAGAAGGAAAGAGAGGCCAGGACTGTCGACACAACCACCTCCAGAGACTGTGAAGAGCGAGAGACAGTCAAGTCAAGAGTGACAGAGAGGAAGAGAAAGAGAGTCCTTGAAAAGTTCATCCCTGCCAGAAGGATGAGAAGAAATAGAAGCGTGTCCTTTGGGGGGTTCGGATGGTAAGTTACCTCACTTCACCTCACATGATGAGGTATACGAGGGCTTTATATTTTGTGTGTGTGTGTGTGGCTTTGTGGGTTTGTGTGCAGGCAAAGGCATATGCTTCTACTGCAGTGTTTTGCTTCAATGAATGCAATGTGCATGGGAGTGTTTGTGTGTATGTCTGTTATGTGTGTGTGTGTGTGTGTGTGTGTGTGCGCGTGTGTGGAAGGAAGGATGGGTGGAGGGCTCTGACTGTCTGTCTGTGAGGGAGCCTTGTGGTCTGTGCTGTCTCCACCAGAGAGAATGGGATCACACTCAGCTGCTGAATGGAGCGCTCTGTCTCACTCCTGATCTGAGTCACTGTCCGGATCTGTCTGTCTCGATCTGTCTGTCTGTCTTTATCTGTGTCTGTATGTCTGTCTGTCTGTTCTGTGGATAGTGTTGTTTTAAGCACAGTGAAGTGCTGTACGTCACATAGCTGTCATCTGATATCTTTCTATCAGTAGTATTAGTACTCAGTATTTTGGCATTTTATGAGGAGAGTAAAGTGGAAAAGAGAGGAGTGGAAGCGAAGGGAGGAGAGAGGAGTGGAGGGGAGAGGAGGGAAGGGGAGGGGAAAGGAGAGGATGAGTAACGCTGGAATGTTGCAAAGATGGCACAAAGTTGATTCCACCTGTGAACTTAGTGGTTCTCTTGTGATCATGGTTCAGAAGGTTTTCTGTTGGTTTTTAGATGTTGGTTTGTTTTATTGTCCTGCAGCAGAGAACCCACAGAATAGGTCCAAAACCTTGCGCTAGAAAAGGGAAACGGAGAGAGAGACAGAGATAGCATAAGGACTTGAAGAGGCAGATACCGCAACACTCCAATAATAAACTATGCCATCTGTGAGGCAGTAACACAGCCGTCCTCTTCTCAGGGAGCAGATTTCATTCAAACAGTGTACTTGATTTACTTAACAAGGCAGTGTTGACAGGCAGTTACAGCCTTATGAAGTGCTCAGCATCTTAGTTCAGTGGAGAGACTTAGGTTTAGTGTCTAACACTGCACACTGGACAAGAGGCTGCAGTCAGGTCCCACTCATTAGAGAACTTCCAATAGTGACTGGAAACAGGAAATTCAACATTAAAACTGGTTGTGCCTTCTTTGTGTTCACACGCTCAGCTTACCAGTATGCAACAGGCTTGTATTTAGTAAAGTACATTGAATTTGAGCTTGGGTTGTTCAGCTAACGTGAGAACCTCAATACTGTCAAATTTGATGTTCCTTTACTTCCTTTTTTAGTCTCTTTGTGACCACGTAAGCAACTTTTCTAGACTGAAACTAAATTGGAATGTTGTATTCTTCAAACCTCCGAAACCTGAGATGTTGCTGTATTGACATTTCAAACAACGGAAAACATGTAAATCATATTGAAATCTATCAGGTTTGTCTACGTCATTGTCTACATAGGATGACACAAAAATAAGGAAGCCACATGTTTGAAAACACATGCAACTGTCCACTCACACACGCACACACACACAATCACACTACAACAGTTCCTATTTATGAGTGTAATTGCTGTGAGGCCGTCATCATGACATTGTAATGTGACTTGACATTGATCATGGCAACCTGTAACCCTTGGTGACAGCTTGGTGACAGCTGACCCGGTGGCTGTGCCCGGCTGGCTGCAGCACTGTGACTCCAACAACACCCGGCTAAGCCCAGCCTGTCAACTGTCTGGCCTCTCCACTTCATCTCAATCGCTCCATTATAACGGGGCTTGCCTTCATCCTCGCCCCAGTGTTGCCATCACACTGATAACGTCAAAATCAAGGGTTGAAAAATAGATATGAAGATTGTTAATGTAGGCTCATAACCTGTACGTGTGGAAGACGATGAAATGCAATAATGGTTCTCTCTCTCTGTCTCCCTCTCTCTCTCTGCTTCTACCCTACCTCCTTCCCTCTCTCTCCTCCCTCTGGACCCTTCCTCCCTCCTCTCTCCCTCACGCCTCCTGCAGGATTGACAAGTCCAGCCATGCCGCTCTGAAAGCCCGGTAAGTGTTTTCCTTCTCCAGGGACATGTTAGATGGGCAGCTGTCTGTGTCCTCCTCATAAATACTGCATGTGGTCAGGGGGGAGAGCTGGACCTGTCTGTACAAAGCAGCTGTAGAAGCTGAGTCCAGGATCCAGGGATGGATGCAGAAGAGCTGCATGAACAGAGATTAGCAGAGTGGGGAGGGGGGGTAATTAACAGAGAGAGAAAGAGAGAGAGAGAGGGCAAGGTACGGGAGGCAGAACAAAACTGAGTGGGGGAAGAGAGCAGCCTTGGGCAAACTGCCACATGCTGCTAGCGAGATGCGTGGGATGGGAGGATGATGGAGGGAAGGAGAGAAGAATAGCTATGCGGCAACGTGAGGTTTCATAAGATACAAACCACATTTTCTTTGGAACGTTTAGTCCTTACCTTTCTGCTCAGCCCTTTTCTTTGTCACTCAGGGTCGGGCAGCAAGTCCCACCTTCGCAAACCTTTTCTAACCACATCATTCTGTCATCCCTTAACGGTCTCAAACCTCAGATGCATATTCTATTCACCCTGTCCCCGCTAGCTCTCTCACCCTAGCTCTCTCACCCTAGCTCTCTCACCCTAACTCTCTCACCCTAGCTCTCTAATCTCTCACGTCTCACTCTTTCCAATTTTCCACCCTTTCGCTCCTTCACTCATCTCAACCTTCCAACCCTCTGTGCTGCCACCCTCATATCCTCTCTCTCTCTCTCTCTCTCTCTCTCTCTCTCTCTCTCCCTCTCTCTCTCTCTCTCTCTCTCTCTCATCCCTTCTCTCACCCTCTCACTGTCTCACCCTCTCATCCTTTTATCCTCTCACCTGTTTCCGTGATTCTGTCCCAGAGACTGAAGGGTTCTCTTTCATCCCTGTTTGATCCCAAAGCCGCCTGAATGAAGGTGTGTATTAAGGATTCACCGTCCTCACATAGGAGATGTTTCATAATGGAGAGCAGGGCTGAGCACTGCTGTCTCTCTGTTCATCATGCACACGCTCATACACACACACACACACACACACACACACACACACACACACACACACACACACACACACACACACACACACACACACACACACACACACCTACACACACACAAATATACATGCACATGTTCACACATACATAAATGTGGGAACACACACAAACACGCATGGACATTGGTATGCACAAATCAACATGTCCGCATGAACATTGGGTTCACACCCGTTCACACACACACATGAATACACGTACACACAAACACATGTACACGCGTTGCTGGTCAGGCTTTATTATGCAGCTTGGAGTGGCCCTGAATATGAATGAGGTAGTCGTGACTCCAGTACTAGGCTGTACTAATGAGCGCTGGCCAGCTGCTCTCTAAGTGTGTTTGCGTGGTGATTTGTGTGTCAGTGAGTTTTGTATCGTGCATTCTTCATTGATTCATTTATTTACCTCTCGACCACCAGAGACCTGCAACATGGAGCCCAATACCAACTCTACTTTGGCGACAGTGAAGTTGAATTTGATCTTATCTAGGACTAGGCAGCACGTCTGACCTTTCCAACCCAGAGTCTGGTCCTTGACATGGGGAAGATTGAAGAGGGAGAGCCCAGGGCTCTGGGAGAGGCGGTTGGGGAGGGGTAGGAGTACTGCAGACTGCAGAGACCTGAAGAGGCTAACCTGGAAGTGGTGCTGTTCAAATAGTCTATCTACAGGTGGGGTGGGTAGCAGGTGTTCCAAGCACTGTGTAGTCTGACCAGCGCTTGTACAGTGTGCACCATTCATTCTCAGCCTCTTTATGTTGTGTGAGTGTGTGTGTGTTTGTGAGAGTGTGTGTGTGAATGTGTGGGTACATTTCAGACCAGGTCAGCACAACTTGGTTGATGGAACCACCTGAGGATATGAGAGATGTTTTATTTATTCTCCCACCTTCTGACTGTCTGTCTCTTACATAGTCTTCAGTCTAGTCTTCTAGTCTTCCTTCTTGCTTTCTTTCCTACTCTCTTTCCTGTCCCTCTCTCTCCCCACCTCTCTTTGCCTCCCCTTTGGCCCCTTTAGCGCTCAGCATTCGCTCTGCACTCCAAGTACCTCATTAATAACAGCATAATCAGGACTGTTTTCATGAGCGTGTGTACGAGCAATTGTGAAACGTTTGGTGTGTGTGGGTGTTTAGGTGGGGGATTGTGCGTGTGAGGTCTTTGTGTGCATCAAAAGGGCTGGCAGTGCGTGAATATGAGCAGAGGAGGAACACAGTGGACTGAGGCTTGAAGGGAGGGCAGCTTGCAAAGCCGTCGACCTCTAACGATGCCTCGTAAGCTCTGGTGAGTCCTTTTCCACTTTCCATCTGCTGTTCGGGGCTGTTTGTTGATGTTCGTAGTTGAACCGAGGTGGGTTCTTTCTTGGTTGAGTGGAGAATGATCCAGGCACCTCCAGTTCAGGTGAAGGGTCTGTGGCAGTTTGATGTAGCATGCAGGTGTGGGTGAATCTGTCAGCGCTCACTAATTATTCTCTTCGTTGTTGAGAGAGGATATCTCTCTCTCTTTTTCTCCGTCTCTCT
The DNA here is from genome assembly GCA_030340665.1 of Neosalanx taihuensis. Classification (NCBI taxonomy): domain Eukaryota; kingdom Metazoa; phylum Chordata; class Actinopteri; order Osmeriformes; family Salangidae; genus Neosalanx; species Neosalanx taihuensis. The sequence continues at coordinate 7,803,753 of CM059297.1, read as the reverse complement.
CTTTCTCTCTCTCTCTTTCCCTCTCTCTCTCCAAAAAAACATGCCAACGTGAAACTGCAGCAGTGTTTTGGTGTGTGAATGTGTAAATGTGTGTGTGTAGTCCTACAGGAGGTAATTAGACGCGGCAGGAAGGCTAACATCCCATCATGCTCTCTGCTCAGCTCAGATGATACAGCTGCTCCAACCCCAGGGTGCGTTCAGCTGTTTCAAAACTGTTTTCTCCATTTAGCAGCAGTCTGTGGGCCCACTGAACAAACTGTGTTTTCCTGAGATGGTGAACAACCTTGAACGCTCACATGTCATGCAAGAAGATTCCTGCAAATTCGACTTAGGATCTTGATTTGACAATCCAATGAGAAGTCCGCAACTTGGATTTTCACATCCTTCTATCCTTTGTCAGGCAAAAAACGCTTTGCGAGGTAAGAAGCCGATCCCTTCAACAAGATCACTGCGATACGGTTCAAGTGTTTCCACCTACCAGCTCCCGCTTAATATCTCCTGCGGGCTAAACTTCTTTAGGCCAACCATGCAGGCTGCAGCAACACTGTAGCATGTTGACAGCCCGCTGTAGTCAGGTGGACATGTTGTTACTGTACCTGTCTGGCAGCCTGGCTGAAGCGCCAAAGCTGCTTCTATTTCTGTAGGCTGGTGTTTACTCCAGAGCAAGATGACTGGGTGGTTAGCAAACAAGAAGCAGGGCTAAGCTTGTTGCTGCTCTGGTCTGGAAATACAGTGACGTCTCACTGTGCACCTGCATGGTGACATGTGGGAATGGTGGGTCAACACCACATTCAAACAAAAACAAGCCCCTTAGCCCCCTGGCCCCTACACTGTACCTGCTACCTTGCTACCCCCCTATCCCCTTACGCTCTAGTTGCTATGGTAGCCAAAGGTCGGATGTTAGGGGCCGAGGGGCTTTGCGTTGTTATGCGTTTGCACGGCAGTGACATATCACAAATTCACACTGCTCTCTCCCCTTCTGGGCTATTCACAGCCCCATCCTGAGTCACTTTGAATGCACAGCATGAATTTGTATGCAGCGTGATGTTTCAGGGAGTAGTAGTGAGTCATGCGTCATGGCCTGTGGGAAGTAGGTATAGAAACCAAGCTGAACCGCAGATTCTAAAACCACCACTTTCTATAAAACCAAGCTGCTTTACGGGAAGTGGTGCCCTACCCTTTCCTGTGACCCGAGGGCACACTTTTCCCCCCTCCCCCCCAGCCTCCCCCTCCCAGCCCCTCTCTCCTTGATGCTCAGACATGTTCAGCAGATGAGAAGCTCATCCATATCTTTCTCCTTCTGCTCGGTGGATGCTGTGGTGAATCAGCTTTGACAGCTCCTACTCATCACATATATTCTGGAGAACTGACAGCAGTCCTCTCGTCTGTCGTTGCGCATGCTTAGGAAGTGTTGTTTTCATCCCGCTAGCCGCAACAGACGCATTGAGCTGCCGTCCACTTGGCTTGACATATCTGTTTTCTTCCACCAGAGGGGGCCAAAAGGGAAGATGATGATGAAACACCGGTGGGGACTGATGCTCTTTAGAGAAAGTGAGGTTTACGCCAACAGTCACGAAATTCAACCACTAGAGGGAGACGTATACTTGTTGTGTAAATCCTGCCAGCTGGACATGATGCTGCTGTAGCTGTCATGGTTATCAGACAGTGTTTTATCCGTTCCTGAGCTGACTGGGCAGGAACCCCTCTGACCAGCCTGCATCTGACTGTGAAGAATGTTGTTCACATCCCTCCCAAAATACTTGAGAATAATCCGAAATACAAACAATCACATGATTCGACTTCTGCAATGGTACTGTAGTGTGCTGATGTTTTTAATGTCATTTAGTTTTGGCCTCTATTTGAGTTGACCTACAGTGTTGAGGGTTAAGGATTCATCTTTTTCATATATCTCTGGTGGATATCTACTAGCTTCGCTCTCCCCATTGGCCACATCTCTTTGTGCTAGTTTCTGCCTCCATGTTTTTATCGCAGATCGTTATTGTTAAGAGCCTCATCCTTTGGGGAGCTTCCGAAGCTGTTGCCATGACAGCAGAGATAGACTATACCTCATCACATGTTTTATCACCTGTGGGATCTTCCGCCAAGGCCCACAGCCATGGCGATGCCTATATGGACCCCACCTAACATGGCATGTTCTCCCATACAGGATCCCAGTATGGCTGGTTGCCGTGTATATGAGCTGCAGGTCGCAATAACAACAATGTCTCAAGGGCTTCTGTCCTATACTGTCTCAACATTGGCTGTCCTGTGACTTGACAGGATGGTGACCTTTTTAAAGGGCCAGTTTTTGTGCCCTCTGAACCTTTTATTTTTTTATTGACTAGTTTAATATCTAGGAAATAAGTGCTGTGGCAGACAGAAGCAGTAGAAAAAGAGAGCAGAGATACACTGCAAATCTGGGATCTTGAATGTTTACTAACCTAGATGATGGTGGCCAGTATTCTCCCTTAGGTTAACATGGACACTGGGAGACTAATGAGCCTCTTGAAATAATCTCTAGACCTTCGAACACTGAGGAAGAAAACATTAGGTACCATTAGGAAGGTTTTTTGTGTGGATTTTGTCAGTAAAAGAACAAAACAAAAAGAATCGATTTAACCAGAAGCAATTTTCCTCATTTTTTTCAAATTGCCATCACTTTTTAACACGCGGAGGCATTTGTCTGCTTATGATGAGTGATGATCAGTTGCTCTCTCGGCTGCTCCAGAGGAGATGCTGTGTTTGGAAGGGAGAGCTGGAGTCCCTCCTGTTGTGCGGCAGCATATTCTGAGAAACTGTTGCTGGAGTGAAGTTAGCCACAGTCTCTGTTGACTGAACAGGTCCCTGAAGAGGCCTGCTGCCTAGTATTAGAAATGCAACACCATTCACACACACACAAGTGTTGGGTACATGTGCGTTGCCTATTATACTGAGCTGTCTCATCTTGATGCCCTCAGTGGACCATCTGCCTCTTCTTACAAATATTTACTTCTTCCCCCTCCCCCCCACCTCCTCTGTTTGTGGGTATACACACATACACACATGCTCACATGCAAACACACCACATGCATACACACACACACACACACACACACACACACACACACACACACACTGATAAGAGTGCCATCTGGCCAGCGGGCTTTAATGGGGTTGTTAAGGCCCCATAAAGCAACCTCTTTTTCATTGAAAACATACTTCATATCTAGACTGCAGAGCCTAGGAGGGTGGAGGAGCGGTACACATCCATGCTATCACACACACAGACTCTCTCTCTCTCTCTCTCTCTCTCTCTCTCTCTCTCTCTCTCTCTCTCTCTCTCTCTCTCGTACTTCAGCGTTTGAAGAGAGAAGAGGAAAGATTGCATTTGGGCGTGTCTCTTAATACTACAGCTCAGCAGCATACACCTTCTGACACGAACAGGCACCTGTTAACCAGCCACCTCTGTTTATCACGACACATGTCACATTTGATGCAGATAAGGTAACGCAATAACCGCATTTGACCTCACCTACCTTTCAGAGTAAGTCTTTACATCTAGTAAACATAAACCCATTGGAAAGTATAATAATACGTTGAAAGAACACTACCAAGTTCCTGACAATGCACAAATGTGTCTGTGTCAGTGGGTGTCCTTTAGGATGTCTAGCTTCCAGATATGAACTAACATGGAACCACAGCTGCCTTCAGCTAAGCCTGCCTCTCTGACAGGAAGGGATTTACTGTCTTTTTTGGTCTGTGTTTGTTTTTCTTCAAGGGTTTTTTTTTCTTCTGAATGCTTTTCTAATGGTTTTCCCTCTTAACAAAGCCAGATACTGTTGCTGTTGGAAACCAGCACTGGAGGAGAGTGCTGTGGAAGTGTGTCCGCCGGTGACAAACACATCCTCGCTGCAAATTAGAGGCTCTCCTTGAGCCCTGAGCTGGGTGAGGAGGAATGAGATAGAGAGAAAGAGAAGGACTCAGGCACGGAAGAAGTGAAGAGAAAAATGGAAGGAGAGAGGGGAGGGTGAGAAAGAGTTAGACGATGGAGATAAGGAGGGGGACGAAGGAGAGAGAGAGAAGTAAATGAGCAAGACCGAAGGCAGGAGAGAGAGAGAGGAGGAGTGAAGAGAGAGGCAGAGAGAGGTGGAGAGAGGAAGAGCGACTGAAATGGCGTGGAGACCATGACGCTTAACTCTGATTGAACACAGCCACAGAGGAAAGCAAGTCTGTTTTCTCTGCTCCCCTCAAGACGTTTAAATCACTGGCATCGCTTAAAAAAACACCTTGACAGCAGGATTTGACGTCTGAAAGTACAACACAAACTGATATAGAAAGAGAGAGACAGAGAAAAGAGAGAAGCAGAAAGAAAGTCACAGACTGAGATAAATACATATTGAAAGATGAACAGATAAAGAGAAAAAGACAGAAAAGTAAAGAGATAGAGAAGCAGTCATCACATCGAAATGAAGCAAACCAAAGACTTGGCTAAGGAACGAGACAGACACAAAAAGGAATGAATGAAAGAAAGTTTTCATCTCTCCATGTTTGGTGACCCTTGACCTGAGTCAAGCCGTGATGAATGAGCTGTGGAGAATACGCCTTCGTGTTCTTTTTGTCTCTTTTTCTTCTCCTCCTCTGACCCGCTCTGTGTGTCCCCTCTCTGACCCCGTAGGGTCAAACTCCCCTGATTATCAGTAATAGCTCTGAACATGTCCTCTCTCAGTGCATTGGGTTGTCAGCGCTGTGGGTTTTCAGTACAAACATGTACATCAGTATGACACTCATGTTGCACGATATGTTGAGTATCACATACTCACTATGCAAATACATTCTCAATATCAATATACCCCCCCCCACACACACACACACTCCTGCAATAAGTGGGGCTATTGCATGCCTGTCATAGATGAAGCGTGAGAAGGATCCTGCTCCATGCATCAGAGATGAGATGGCCAGCTCAGCTCCAACCCCATTTTCTTTCAAAGGAATTGTTTATCTCCATATTACCACCCGTACTTGTATGGCTGTGTTTCAAGGGGTGACATCTTGTTTGCTGCCAGTTTGACGGATACAATAAAACGCTCAGCTTAGTGATACTGATGCATTGAATGGATCCTGAATATATTCATTTTGCATCCAAATGTTTGGTGGTTTCCTTGATGAATGGAAGTGAATGCGTACAGTGAGTTTCGATTGTGTTTTGTGTGATCTTTGTGTGTGTGCGTTTGTGTGTGTGCCCGCATGTGAGGCTGTGTGTCTGTTTTTGTTCATTTATTTTTCTCTCCATATTACATTTGCCCCTCCTCTCCCCTCTCACCATCCCTCTATCCATTTCCAGTGGTGAGGGGTGGGTTAACGAGCTGTCCCTGAATCCCTTTTGGCCAATAGGACAAGCAGGAAAATGATTTAGGAGCCAGATGTGATAAATGACATTTAGGCACTGAGGATGAAGAGGAAGATGCGGTGAAGGAGGAAGATGCAATGACTGGAGGCTGAGACGGAACAGAGTAAAACATGGTTTGAGACATTAAACCAGACAACCTTAAACAGAGTGGAAGAGCGAGCAAAAGAGAGAGAGAGAGAAAGGGGTTGATATGGAGAGAGGGTGAGAGAGATTGACAGTGATAGAGGGAGAGATCGAGGTAGAGTCAAACTGAGGCGAAAAGTGAGGGGTGGAGAGACGGAGAAAAACGAGAGAGAGTGGCAGAGATACCGCTAACGTTAGCTTTATCCACGTCTGAGTGAATATTATTAAAAGCCTAGCCGGCCGTTTGCAAAGAGGAGAAACACAATTATGCTACAAAGAGCGCAGACTCTGCCAAATGACACTGATGACATTCAGTTCGACGGCCACAAAAGGGAGGGAGCGGTCGGCGACTGCTCTGCAATTAGCAGCCCCCCCCCCCTCCCCCCCCCCCCCCCCCTTCCCCCAACATCCTGATTAGATGATAGACCAATCATGGCTGACAATAGAAAAGATCTCTTCCTTTCTGCTGTCTGTTCCCTGCTGTCCTCTTGCTCTGATGCTATCCACACTCTCTCTCCACTTCTCTCATTCTTTCCAGTGATGGCCCCTGTTGGCAAATATTAGAGGGATGGTCAAGTGTTTTCTTTCAGGCTGTGTGGTTGGGAGGAAGGGGTGATGGATGAATGAAAGACAAAGGGAAGGTGGGGGGAGAAGGGGAAGAGGGAATGAAAAGGAGAGGACCTACCATTTAGCAGGAATCCTTTCCGAGCACCAGGCCATGAGACCCTGTGATGGATGGTCCATCAGGCAATGTCTTAGACACCCCTTGGGGCCTGAGAGCATGCCCTTAATGGTTGTCTGGGCTGAGAGAGGTGTGTGTGTGTGTGTGTGCCAGTGTTTGTGGGTGAGGTGAGGTTGTGTGTTTTTATGTGTGTGTGTTTATGCCTGTGTTTGTCTGTGTGTTTGGATTCAGGCTTTTCAGCGAGATGAGAAGCCTTGAGATGATCTCACGATCTCAAGTTTTATGGCAACTTCCTCTTTAGTTTATCACCCTTATTACTTTCACCTCTGGTCCACCAGGGAGTGAGGTGTCTGTGTGTCTGTGTGTCTGCCTTGGCAGCCAGAGACAGCAACAAGCAGCAGGTTGACATATGGCAAAGCATGTATAAATCACAAGGCCTCCAGTTTCCCAGGCCCCATGTTAAGAGATAAGAAAATCCTTTATTTGTCCCCCAGAGGGGAAATTGCAGAGTAAACCTTAGCACCATGCAAACTTGGGTTCCAGTCTTGAAAATGAAACCAGTCCTTCTCAGAGCTGACTGCTAACAAGACCCTTGTTGTTGTGGAGCGCGCCCGGTCTATTCACAACATGTTTGTGACACCTGTATATCACTCCCCCCAGTCACTCTTAGTGTCTCTCACTCTTCATAGTGCTCTCTCTGTGTTCCCTTCTTCTTTCCTTCCCTTGAATGCTCCCTGTCCATCTGTTGCAGTTTGGCTAACACATGGTGTCTAGTTTAGGCCACTCAGCACTGAAGCCCCCTAGCACTGGGCTTCATCGCTCTCTCCCCTCTCTTGTTCTCTCTCTCTCTCACTCCCGTACTCCCCCTCTGTTTATCTCTCTATTTTGGTCTGCGAAGAGGGGAGCAGCTGGGAAACTGGGAAGAAGAAGGAAGTTAAGCCCAAATGGAGAGAGAGAAAGAGAGAGAGAGATGAAAGGGAAGATCAGGTGGCGTAAACAGAGTGGAGAGAAAGAGAAAGACACAAGCAGGCAGGCGGTGAAAGATTGAAAAAGAGCGAGAGAGTGATGGAGAGGGCGTGTTTGCAGGCGGTGATACAGGCAGGCTGTCTCTGTTGTGGCACCATCACATCAGTTGATCCGGCCACAGTGTCAGCTTTTCAGGGGCAAATCCAATCAGGAGAGAGGTGGAGGTACAGAGGAGAGATGGGGAAGGGGGGGGATGGTGGCGGGCTGATGATGGTGGCGTTGTTGATGTTGTTGTCTTGGCTGTGGATGTTGTTGTTGATGATGCGTCTGTAATCAGAGGGACTGGGGGCTGGGGGGCTGAGGGGCTGGGGGCTGGGGGCTGAGGGCTGAGGGCTGGGGACAGGATGGGGCCAGGATGGGGACAGGATGCGGGCAAACAGCATCCCCAGTACTACTGATCCGTTGTGTGTGTGTTCGTGCAGAATACAGAGGATTGGCCAGTTGACCACGTGTTGGGGTTTGCTTCAGCACACATTAGTGTTTACATGTTTTAATGTTACAGACATCAGGGCAGACACCACATGACCTGCCTCTATTTTTATACCTGAGCAGCACTGGCACACAGTATAGATGTACACACACACACACACACACACACTCACACTGATGAGCATCCCTTTGTTGCCCAGGGTCAGATACCGCAGTGATAATTACAGTGGCTGTGGTCGTTGTGGTAATTAAAGGTTGTCTGGAGTTTCATGCCTCCAGAATTCCATGGAACGTTCAAGTGCACTTATTGGAAATGTTGCATTCATGCAGATGATGGGAGAGTGTGCGTGGTCAAGTGTGTGTGCTTTCACAAACAGGACTGGATTATCCGTGCGCTGGAGGGGTTTGTATACATATGAAATCAGTCTTAATCCATTTTATGGTTTACTTGAGAGCACACAATTTGTTTTTTCGAAACGGAGTCTAAAAACAAGTATTTTTATTCACTGCATTGTTTTTGTTGTTGTTTTTTACTTTTACAGTAGCCCTCAATTCTAATCCTAGTAAACAATCCATCACCAATCCAATCCAACAGCTGCCAATCCATCAACACACCTCAGAAAAGGATGACAGGAGCAGTTTCCCTGCAGTAGATCCTTATCCTGGGTCAGAGCTGACAAGTGCTGCGATGGGCGTCGCAGACATAAATGTTATAAAGGAGGCCTGTCGTCGCAGTATGAAGGTGAAAGCAGTAAAGCAGTGAGAATGCGCCTGGCAGGTGGCCTAGAGAGCTACCAAGCTAACGGCTAAGCTATGTTAGCCCTGGGCTAGATTCAGACATCCAACGGTGTGAGTTAAGGAGGCTGCAGCAGTATGAGGGGGGTCATCACTCACCAGAGAGCCCACCATCACCAGCCTGACCGGGAAGGCTGGGATCTGTGTGTGTGTGTGTCCGTGTGTGTGTGTCCGTGAGTGTGTGTGTGTGTGCGTGTGTGTGTGTGCAGAGCTGATAGGGCTGGGGAGCATAACTGGAGGAGCCAAATGTTTGCCATGTGCTGCACTGTGCTATTTCAAGCCTGAGAGTTTAGCCTGGCTCTCGAAAGGGTCGTTAAACACCGTGGATCCCTGACCACTTTCAACTGGTACCAGAGACAAGTGTGTGCGTGTGCATGTTTAGCATACATACTTAAAGCAAAGTGGAGTAAAAGGGTGTGTGTGCAGAGTCTGTTCGGTGTGTGTGTGTGTCTGTGTGGGTGTGTGAGAGAGAGTCTGTTCCGCTGAGGTCATAGCTGTCTCGTGACAGGGGACTGTTATCCAAGATGTGTGAGATGGAAGGAGTGGGAAGTGTGGAACGCAGGGGAGGGGTGTGGACAGGAGGAGCTGACAGAGAGAAATACATCCAGGCAGAAAAGAAAGATTGGGACAGGGACAGGGGGAGGGAGGGGCAGGGGGAGGGAGGGACAGGGGGAGGGAGGGACAGGGGGAGGGAGGGAGGGAGTAAAAAAAAAAAAGAAGGTGTTACTCAGCACAAGTGTTGAAGGTCATGCATTTGTGTGTCTTGTTCCTGGGTGTGTTCAAGTGGCATTGTCATCATTTCGTGCATGCATGCACGTGTGTGTGTGTGCTTGTGCGTAGTAAGTATGCTGTGTGTGTGTGTTTGTGTGAGCATGGTTGTCTAACAAAAGAAATGAGCCGGTAATGCACGTGGTGTTATTTGTGCTACAATGGCAGAGTGCTGGAAGTGGGAGGGGGGGCTGTGTGTAATCTGCTGTTCCTCTGTGCTCTCATGTCTTGCATGTGTGTGTGGGCTTGGACGTGGGCATGTGGAACGGACAGGAACACAGGTTTTGTCAGCGCTGTCTGTGTATGACAGCAGGGGATACAGGTGTCCCCCGGCCCCCCTATGACGTACAAGGCCGCCCCCTGTGGTGGTTGAAACGGTGTGTGAGTGTGTGTGCGTGTGTGTGTGGGTGGGTGGAGTGATGTGGAAGTGTGTGACCCCTGAAGAACAGTCACACAGAGGGGATGGGTACTTGAAAGAGTGTGTGTGTGTGTGTGTGTGTGTGTGTGTGTGTGTGTGTGTGCATGAGTGTGTTTGAGGATCTGTGTGTGCCTGATAAAAGGCAGAAGGATGGAGGTGCATGTGGACACAAACCAATGACAGCAGCTACAAAAGGTTCCCTGTGTGGACTGAAGCTCACCAGGTGGGTCTGAAGCTAGCTGTGGTTATCCCTCTCACACCCCAGCCCCCCAGCCCCCCCAGCCTCCCAGCCCCCCAGCAACCCAGCCCCCCAACCTTACGCACACAGCAGCACATGCACACACGGTATGGGGGCCCTCTGTGGGTCATGTGACCTTCAGATCACCTGTTGCTTGGCCGTTTTTCAAGTCTTCAGAGGTGAGCAGGAAGACAGGGGCTTCTTCAGGCAAAATTTGGGACAGCAGTCACGTAACCATGGCACTGAGAAAAAAGGGGGTGGGGGGGGGGGGTTAAGCCGCATCCCTACCTCGTTATCATATTTGCTGTCCTGTCTGTTGTTCCTTTGGTCTATTCCTGCTCTTGATTCCAAAGACGGTCTCAGTTATCTGGCAAATTCCAGATTTTACGTTGGGGGAAGGGTGGTGGTGGTGGTGGAGGGGGGGGGGGGGGTGGTCTATCAAAGACACTGTCCTATTGAGAATGTGCTGCTGATGAGGGTGAATACCAGAGATACTCCTCATTAACATGGTAACTACACCACTCTGAGATCGGCCCAGGTCAAATACTCAGACCTCGGAAATTGGAATTCGATATATCGTTAACAGACAGCGGGAGGACAGGAGAGGAGCTTTTGAGAAAGGAAATAATGGCGTTACTGGACTATAGGCGGTACGGAAAGAATGAAGAATTTTAAGTATTTATGGGAGGAGAGAAGGAAGGTGAGAATGAGGGAAACAAGATGGGAAGGAAAGGGGAAAACACAAAAGAAGGTTATGGACGGAATGAGGATCTCGTGAAGCTGGGAGAGGAGAAGGAACAGGTGGCCACAGAAACACAGACTGGTTGCAGTGCATCCTGGGAGCAGGGCTCTGTAGTATTTATGGAGCTTTCGAATAATCTGGGCACGGAAGAAGGGAGGAAGACACAAACAGGCTGTGTGCGATGAATCGCGTGAAGAAAGGAATAAAAAAGAAATGCTTTCATGTCTTCTCAGGGCATACAGTATACTGAAGCTGCTTTATGGTTCATTTAGTTCTGAGTCAAGCTTGTATTCCGATGTCCTTGGAAACCACAAAGCTTTCTGATATGCTGATTAGCCTGTTTGAAGTGAGATAGCAATTTAGAGAAAGATGGGGGGGAGGGGGGGGGGGGGGAGAACAACAAGGTCACCGAGGAAATTAGATAGAGATCTAGCTGAATCACGGCCAGTCGAAGGACAACAGACGGAACTGAGAAATGAGATTTACATGAGTGAGGATGCCAGGTGAATGCATTCATGTTCTGAGAAAGAGGGAGAGGGAGAGAGAGAGAGAGACGAAAAGAGAGAGCTAGGGAGAAAGGGAGCAATGGAGAGATGGAGAGAGGACAACTGGGAGGGAGGGAGGGAGGGAGGGAGGGAGGGAGGGAGAGCAGAAGGAGGAGGAGGAGCGAGGGGTGGAGTCGATGCCAAGCCCTGCCTATCAGACTGGAGGTGGGCGGGGCTAAAGAAACAGGAAGGTGGAGAAAGCAAGCGTGAGGGGAAGGGAGAGCTACAGAAACAGAGGAAGAGAGTGCGTGTGCGAGGCAGAGAGGTAGACAGAGATGCAGAGCCACATTCACTGTGTCTGTGAGGCAGAGTGTGGCAGTACGGTTCTGATCAGGAACCCCAGAACAATCAGTGCTTACAGAACAAGGACCTACAGAACCTAATCTGGTACCCTGGATCACAAGCGGGTTCTGCCACATTGTGATATTCCACTGCTAGACTTAAACATCGGAACCTAGGCTCACGGAACGTGATTTGGAACTTGAAACAGAAACAGATCCCAGGCGGGTAGGGAAGTCGGAGGATCTTAACCAGCTTCCAGACCAGAACCATGTCAGAACCTAGCAGAAGGGTCCACTCCAAGAAGGCCGGGATCAGAGCTGCCGTGATCCTGATCGGACTCCTGCACAAGTCCAGGCGGGCCAAGGAGAGGGAGAGGGAGAAGGAAAGAGAGACGGAGAGAGAGAAAGAGAGAGAACAGTAGGTGAACTTTCCCTGGTCCTGGTGCTGTTGGCTTGGCGCCCAGCACTGCCACTCTGCAGTGCAGCTCCCAGAGGGAAGCCTCAAACAGCTGGACCTGCCAGCCTTTTCACACACCACTAGCTGCTTGTTTGAGTCGTTCCGTTTTCTGACTTGTGTACAGTGTAATACCTTTTCGTCGACTTGTCGATGACCGTGGCTTTAATGAGGTGTACTTGTTTTTCTGTGTGTACCCACACCCAGTCTGTGTGTGTGTGTGTTTGTGTGTTTATGTGTGTTTGACACCAGTGCATCTGGGTCAATTAAAGTCTGGGTCGGCATTGAAGTGAAAGAGAGAATGAGAGACACAGGATAGAGAATGGGAGAAAGAGAGAGATAAGAGTCGATGTGAACGAGATAACGATGTATACAGAGCGATAGAGAGATACGCTAGTGGGTAGAAGTGGAGGTAACTAGAGAGCGACAAGCCAGGCTTTTTCTCTGTACATCTAGCTTGGGTCAGTCCTCTCAGGGCTAAACATATGGTTATGTTTGCTGGTTCATTGGCCTGGAAAAGAGTTCACAGAGAAAACACGGTAGAACCTCACACTGAACACACTCTTGATAAAGTAAAGAACCGTGTCAATACTGTCAGCATACAAAGTTGATTACATATTCTATCAAAGCACCTTGTATAACCTGTTTGTGGGATTGTTTTATGTATGAAGGCAGTTGGACAGAACAGTGAACAAGAAAAAAACTGAAAGAGCCCAGGGCTTCCTCTTTTCCCCTCCCATCCTCGCTCTCTGTCTCTCTCTTTGTCTCTCTCTGTCTCTCTCTCTGCCTCTATCTGTCTCTCTCTGCCTCTATCTGTCTCTCTCTTTGTCTCTCTCTGTCTCTCTCTCTGCCTCTATCTGTCGCTCTCTCTCCGCCTCTGTCTGTCTCTCTCTTTGTCTCTCTCTGTCTCTCTCTGTCTCATTCTCTGTCTCTCTCTCTTTTTGTCTCTCTGTCTCATTCTCTGTCTCTCTCTTTGTCTCTCTCTGTCTCTCTCTGTCTCTCTCTGTCTCATTCTCTGTCTCTCTCGCTCTTTTTGTCTCTCTGTCTCTCTCTTTGTTTCTCTCTGTCTCTTGGTCTCTCTGTCTCTCTGTCCCTTGGTCTGTCTTTCTGTCTCTCTCTCTCTCTGTCCCTCTGTCTGTTGATAAATGCAAAACAACTTGTTTTCTGCACACTCACGTACAGTATGTGCATCTGTGTGTGAGCAAATGCATTTCTCTGCCTTGGTGCAGTTACTGCTCATGTAAGACTGTGTATGTTTGCTCATGCGTGTGTGTGTGTGCGCGCGTGCATGTGTGTATGTGTATGCTTCTGTGGAAGTGTTTGATTGGCCCACTCCTTCCCTGAGGAGCACCTGAAGACTCTCCTAGGCAGTGAGGGGGTTTAATTCCAGTCTAACTACAGTTGAGGACTCTTGATCAACTCAACAAACCCTGATTAGAGTCCCCCATCCGTCTCTGATTACCATTAACCACACTCCTCCCTGCTCCAGCCATCCCCCATGGCCACAAGTGGGTACGCCTTTGTGGAAGCAGGGATGTGTGTCTTCGTGGCGGAGCTTTAATGTATTCTGGTGAGCAACATGTTTTGCCACGGGTGAATGAGAGACCGAGATGTGGATGTTCGGGGGGGTTTGAACGTTTCGCTAATCGGACTCTTATCACAAAGTCACCAGAGACCTTTACGGTATCTGAAACATCTCCCTTCTCTCCCCCCTCACCTCAGTAGTTGCAGGTACATATGGAGGGAGAGACTGAATGCTGGGCTTGATTGTAGAACAGCTTCTGACAGCATGAATCATCAAGCATGATTGTTGTCGGTTCTGGTCTTTTTTTCTTTCCCCTCGTGTTGCTGTTCAGCACCAGTTCTCTCTTCTTCTCCAGCCATCTCCATTCTCCTACTTCCGTGTAAAACATTGTCTCTTTATGTTTCTTCCTCTGCTCTCTTTCCAAGTGCCTTTCCTCTCTCTCGTGATTCATTCTTTCTCTCTGCTGGCCTATGGCTGTCCCCCTTTGTGAAACAGTTGTGATTAGCAGCTGTTTAGGTTTGGAAGCATACGGCTCTGTCAGCATTCCCCCCCCCCACACACCCACACACACACACACACACACACACACATTCCACACACACAAACACGGCAAATCACTTTGACTTAAAAGTGTGAGTGTGTTGATTGATTCTTCAGCAGTTCTGAAACGGAACATGGACTGACAGCATGTGCCTGGTGTGTGTGACTGGGCCAGTGATCTGTGGCCGGCTAATGGATGAGGTGGCATTGTCTATCTAACAAGTGCCCTGAGACATCCCACAAACCACTACGCTGCCTGAGCCCTATTTACAGAACATTGCACCCTGGGATTGAGGGGGTATTTTTAGACTGAGCTCATCTTTTTCCTCTCCGTCTACTTCACCTTAACCCCCCCCCCCTTCTCTCCCTCATTCTCGCTCGCTCTCTTTCTTTCCCTCTTGTCCATCTCACTTTCTCTCCTCATCTCTTGGATCATTCATCACTCTCTAAACTCTCTCTCTCTCTCTCTTTCTCAATCTCTCTCTCTCTCTCTCTCTCTCTCTCTCTCTCTCTCGCTCTCTCTCTCTCTCTCTCATGGTGTCTGGGCAGACTGAATGGTTCAGAGGTTTCGAAATCCCTCTGAATGTGACCACATTAGTCTTCATCAAGGCTTAGTTGAGGAAGAAAGAATCCTTGAAAACCTGGTCTGGAAGCAAAGTCATGAAAGTTTCCCACTTTGCTATGAAGGGGTAGAGCCCTTCCTATATTTAACCTGATGTAATTAGTAGAAACTGAAGCCGGGCCAGAAACACAGTCACGCGGACACAGCGTTTCCTGGGGGCTCTCTCAATAACAGTGTGTGTTGGAGGTGAGCCAAGAAAGGGCGAGACCTTTCTGGTGTTCAGTTACTGAGACACCCCTCTCCGGCCACCTCGCTGGGGGCTGGGCTGGGAGGGGGGGGGGGGGTGCTGGGTGAAGGACGAGGGGGGGGGTGACGGTGGGGGAGGGCAGCCGATCAGAGCAGCCGGTCGCCGAGCACTAGAGCGGTAGAACGACGCAGCGGAGAACTGAACGCCAGAACAGAGGAGCGGAACCAAACAGCAGAGGCACGACCAGTACGTGTGATCAGGCATCAACAGGTTCCCCTGTGTGTGTGTGTGTGTGTGTGTGTGTGTCCGTGTGTGTCCGTGTCCAGTTGGACCGCACGAAGGCTTGTGCCAAGTCATCTGTGGCCCCTGTGGTTCTGTCGGAACACACCAGAAGCTCACACCATCGTCTGCCATGTCCTGCTGGGACAGTCGCAGGACTGGAGAGCTTCTGCTTGGCCTGCTGCACCATCCTTTCCAAACAGGCCAGGTTCTGCCTGTATGACACAATGGAAACAGCCTGGGTAACATCCTCCGCTGTGTGATTAAACTGCAGGTTTATCTAAAGCCATGCAGTTTAAGTGGCTCGGCCCAGGGAGAGATGAAGCGACAAATTAAGTGGCTAGTCCTTGGCTATCCCCCAAACCCCTGAACCCCCCCCCCCCCCCCCACTCCCCACTCATCCCTCCTTCCCCCGCTCTCTCCATTCCCAAAGTCCCTGTCCAGGGAGAACCTGGCTCCCAAACAGTGCTGAAAGCTTCACAAACACTTACACACACTTTGTTGACCAGTTTGTACCCAGCTGGCACACAGGCGGCTACCTCTTCATGCTAAATAAGGTGTCAAAGCAATAACTGACCCTGCTTGTTGAGTGTACATTGGATGCGTGCGAAAGTCTCTCTCTGAAATTAAATTATCTTCTGCGTCCTGTAAAGTCTCCGTCTGATAGCCAGCTCTCTGCGGGAGCTTCCAAACTCCATGAGAACAAAGCTAAACAAAAAGTGTTGACTCAATTTGCTCTAAATTGATTGCATATTTGCAATGCCTTGATGTTGCGGTAGTAATTATTTCCAAATGTCATTTGAGAGAGCAATTCCAATTATTCCTCAGTTTATGTCGGCAGCGGTGTGTGTGTGTGGGTGTGTGTGTGTGTGTGTGTCTTCATCAGTGTGCCTGGTCATTGATAATGATAATTTTGGGTTCAGTAGCTGGTCGATGCACACAGCTCCCCTCCCTTTCCTCAGCTCTCTCTGTTGTTTCTGAGTATGTGTGGGTCTATATATAGCCTGCAGAGCTCCACACTACAGAAGGCTTTCAGAGGAAGCATGGTCCTTCTTGATGAGCTGCCGTGCTTTAGGCTCCTGAAGCTGTGTTATCCTTCACAGGGTCTCTTTACATGCTGGCCCCCACATCACCTCAGGTCCTGCAGCTAGCTTCACCAGAGAGGCACTCCACTGATCTGGATCCAGCAAAAACTGTTTTCTTTAAAGATTAAGGGAAATACTTCATGTATTTTAAAAGATCCTATATAATCTAATATATTATTCAGACATTGCTGTTACCATGCAGATGCTCCTCATTGATAACATTAGTCTGAAAGTGTTGGGGGTCTGGTGAAGCCTCAGAGCTACAGAGACATGGAACACATGGAACCCTGAACCCAGTGGGAACACCTAGACTCTATCCATTTTCATCAGTCTGATTCCAGAACACCCCGGCCCTGTGTGTGCTCACGTCGGAAGTGGGTTTGTCTTGCGTGCGCGTGTGTGTGTTAGTGTGGCTGTGGCCTTTAAGGAGAGACAGAAGGAGGCTCTCTCTCTCTCTTTACATTCCGGCCTCCAGCACAGACAGACATATAATTGATCCAGATCTGTCGGAGAGCAGCCATTCAGATCTGCTAGAGGCTGATGCTGCAACTCTGTCTGCTGTCACTCAAAATCATGATGATGATGAGAGCAGAGAGAGAGGGGGGGGGGATCATAGCCACGGTTGATGCAGGATGATGGGGATGACGGGAATGATGGCTGTGAGGAGGAGGAGGATGAAGATGGCAACGATGACGTCAGCAAGCTGTACCCCAGGCCCCTCTCTCTCTCTCTCTCTCTCTCTCTCTCTCTCTCTCTCTCTCTCTCCTCAATATGAATGACACTGCATCTGAGCTGATTAACTTGTCATGCTGTCTGTGTTTCCGTCTATCCGATATGCGACCTGTCAGAGCCCATTACAGGCTTGGTGGGAGCAGTGGTGCGTTCACCTTCTGGAAAGACCATCACAGACATTATCCAGTTTCGTCAACAAGATGTTGTATCAGGGCTCCAACTAGCAAGTCCCAATTAGGATTTAATTGGTTGGAACATGTTTCCCCACCTCCCTCCCTCAGTTTATCTGCCTCCTCCTCCTTCTCATCTTTCACTTCTGTCACTTCCTTCTTCCTCCTCTTTACCTTACCCATCATGTGGCCCTGCGTTCTCCTTGTGGGTGTTCTCAGCAGCTAGGTGACGTGTGTGGAAGCACCAGAGGAACATTAACGCAAACACAACTGCTGAGGGGAAGCCATTAGGAATGAATCAAGTCTAATTAAGAACTAATAAACAGGGAGCGAGGGCAGAGGGAGGGGAGGGGAGGAGGCAGGAGGGGATGGGAATCTGTATTGATGGGGAAGTTAGAAACCGTAGGTGTTGTGGTGCTAGCTAGGCTCTCCTCTCACTTCTTGGTTTTTTTTCTTCACCGCTCGTACTCGTTCTTCTCACACGGTCTTTTATCTGTCGCCATATCCTTCCGCCTCAGTAGAAATGTCAAGAGAATATAAATTGGCACCTTTAGAGTGACCTGTCTGAAATGAAGAGGAACTGGGATTTGGGATGAGATAGAAAGGCACACAGTTTATCAATGTTCACCATCACACCTGCGTTGCCGACTGACCGGATGGCCACTGAAACAATAGGCGGCATGTTGCTCTCTTGTTTCCTGTATCAAAGAGTCTCTGTCTGGGTGCTCTGACTGTACTGTTCTTTAAAGGAAAGTTCTGTTTTTTTTTGTTTTTTTTTGGCGTCGACCTTCGACGCTTCTTCGCCGGCTCTGTTTTCCTTTGTCATGCTGCGTCTCCCTCCCTCCCTCTCTTCCTCTTTCCCTCTCTCCCTCTCTTCCTCTTTCCCTCTCTCCCTCTCTTCCTCTTTCCCTCTCTCCCTCTCTTCCTTTTTCCCTCTCTCCCTCTCTTCCTCTTTCCCTCCCTCCCTCCCTCCCTCCCTCCCTCCCTCCCTCCCTCCCTCCCTCCCTCCCTCCCTTCGGCCACCCCTCCCCATCTCCTCACCTCCACCCCTCCACTCCTCTCTTCCTCCCTGCCTCCCTCCATTATTCTCATGGTGATGCAGACATTGCTTCATTACAATGAGGACGAGCGACAGGGACAACAATGCGTGCACATGCGGGCGCGCACACACACACACACACACGCACACACATACATATATTTGTTGAGGGGCAGTTCTATGGGCATATGTGAAGCCCTTTGTAACATGACTTGTAAAAAGGGCTGTACAAATAAATGTTGATTTGATGCAGCCATAACAATACATACATACACACATGCATACACACACATAAACACATGCAGCACCACCCACTCACTGCACTTTGAGATTGTGTATATAAGAGAGAGAGAGCAAGAGAGAGAGGGAGAGAGAGCCAGAGGGGGGGAGAGAGCCAGAGGGGGAGAGAGAGAGAGAGAGAGAGAGAGAGAGAGACAGACACAGAGAGAGAGTGAGGGAGAGGGAGAGAGAGAGAGAGAGAGAGGGAGAGACGGAGAGAGAGAGAGAGAGAGAGAGAGAGAGAGAGAGTGAGGGAGAGAGAGAGCGAGAGAGAGAGAGACAGAGAGACAGCTTTTCCACTTTAACATCAACAGTGACAACAGCTAAAGTGCAACTGAAACTAAATACGGGACAAAGAAATGACTGTAGTTTCCCTGGTTTTGTATTGGTTGCTATATGCACTCTCGGGTGTGTGTGTGTGCGAGGCCAGCGTGCCTGTGTTTAGTTAGTGTCCACCCTTGGCCGCTCTAAGAATCAGCGGTAATGGCAGACAGGGATAGACAGAGCTCTTTTGTGCAAGTGCTGATTTTGTGGAAAGAATTTGGATGGTTACATGGTGAGAGTCTGAGGCTGAGGCTGGGGCTGAGGCTGGGGTAGAAGTAGAGGCAGAGGTATAGGCTAATGTAGAGGTAGAGGGTCTGGAGGATCTAGAATTATTAGGAGGAAACTGTTTGAGGGATATGTTTGAAGTGAAAGGTTGCAGGTTACTAAGACAACAGCCAACCAGACCAACCAGATGTTGGTCAAGACCTGTGTCAGATCCTCCACAATTAAATTTTATATCCTGGAAATGTTTAATCATTTGTTCCACAGGTCCAAACATATTTCCATACACTGTACACTACTAAAAAAACAGACGCATGTTCCTATTCTTAGAATACAAGGAAAGTTTTAAATAACATATCGTATGTTTCTTTGTCTTGACCTGTTTTGGTGTCACCGTTCTTTTCAGAATAGAGAGGTCCGTTTGACATTGATACTGAGTACGTTCATGTATCCAGGAGCAGGAATTTAAAAGGGGTGGTCCTCATTGAATGATGAGAATAGTAGTGGGAACGTTTATGAAATGAACTCTCCACAAAGAGAGTGCATGATGGTATGTGTCTTCAATTCCAAACGTGAAGAGATGGATAACGTGGCCCTCTCCTGAAGTCACAGTCTTTCCTTGCCTCCTCTGGGACTGAAACACACACACATACACACACACACACACACACACACACACACTTTGTTGGAGCTGGCAAGGGCCAGGAGACAACTGAACATGATCTGTCTTTTAAATATCGCTGAGTGACTCACTGGGGGCAGCGTCTTAGATCAGAGAGATGTGCTGCTGACACCTGTCCTCAGAGACTCTGGAAGCCGTCACACACCTCACTGCTTCTCCCACATCTGACTGGCTGAGGCAGCGTTCAGCCTGGCTACACCCTGCCGCCTGCTCAGCCTCCTCTCTCTGTCTGGACCTGGCCTACACTTCATCATCATTTTCCTCATCTTCATCATCTCTTCCTGTCTGTCTCTGTCTCCCTAGGAAGCAGGAACTGCTGACCATTTCCAATGTCCCCCTGGGAGATTGTCCCCCCTCGCCCCCCCGAACCGCCCCACCATCTATGAAGGTAGGCAACGATTCGTGCAGGCGAATCTGCGAATGCACACCCCGACACACACAGGCATGCACACACACACATACAAACACGCACACTTTGTTCTGTGAGCCAACCAAGGATAAACCACACTGAAAGGCCCACAATCCCCAAACTGTGTGACATCCGGCCTCAAAGTCAATAAAGACTATTATGGGGAATTGTTCCGAACAAGGACTCTCTCATGTCGCCGAGAGGAGTTAAAGACACTTTGAGAAAAAGTTCCACTGCAAGTCATGGTACATACAGTTCATCCATATGCATGTTTCATTACGCCAACATTACATAACAGCATGAAAACAAACACGGATGAGGATCTACACTTTGTGAGGCTCTGATGCCGAAGGTTGAACTTCTACCGAAATTCTACCGCTACTAGGAAGTTTACCTCACCAACAAAAACAGCAGGACACCATTTCAACTCTCAGAAATATTTCTGGGGGTTCAAGGAGTGGGCTTTTCCCAGAACAAAGGTTTTGTTGAACAAACACCTGAGGTATTTGTGTGTGTAATTATGTTGTGGTAAAAACAGAGGTGGGGGGCGTGCTGAGAGACTAACTGAATGGTTGTTATACGAGAACGATTTAAGGTGATGGGAGGAAGGAGGCAGTGCAGCGGTCACCTTCGTGCACCCTTTTCCAGCCTCACTGAAGCTGGATGGATTGGAGGTGGGCGTAGGTGAGGAGTAAAGACGGAGGGAGGCGAGATGAGAGAACGACAAGCACAAATAAATAATTCTGGGTCAGAGAAAGGGCGGGAGAGAGAGAGGTGGGAAGATGGAGGAAGCAGGAATCAGAGAAAGTGTGTGTAGGTGTGCCTGAGCGACACAGACAAAGATTCAGAGCAAGACAGGATGCACGGCAGGGAGGTCTGAAGGTGAGGGTTATTCAGGTATCAATCGACGATGTTGACGTTCCCTGTGTGAGGGGCAAAGTTAATGAACCAGACAACTCACCCTGTTTGTTTACCTGTTCTTCCATCTTCCCAAGATAATATTTGTTGAACATATTTGTTGTCGGAATATTTGTTGAGCAATGATGTGCTGATCAGATATCATCAGCTAATAGAGTACCGTACTGTCGACAGTCAACATTAGAAAGGTCCCATCATGCCCTGGTGTGTGTCAGCATGCTAGCAGTGAGTCAGTAGATTTTAACATCACAGCATTTCCTGTTGTCAGCTCGGGTAAATGTTTCCCTCAGATCTGCTCCTCTGACCCAGCCTCAGATGGATACATACTGTGTCTGTGTTCCTTTGTTAATGCCCCAGCTTCTACACATCAGATTTAGCTGATGGCGGGGGGGTTAACTAGCTAAGAACATGTCCTCAGAGAACCTTCAATGGCGGGTTTCTGGAAAAAAAACAGTCAAATATTGCCAACCCCTCAGGTGTCCTGCTTTAATATTACAGTCTCCTGGTGCCAGCCTGGCCTGCCAGCCTAGCACCTTTCCAATAGGCACCTCCACACCAGCCACACTTAGCCTGCTCAGTCCTATCAACTGACATACCTGGGGAACCCTGGGAAGCTTCTGGACACATGACAGCAGCTCACTTGAAATGTCCATTCTATTAACACCTGAGTTAGGTGCCAAGCAGAACAATAACATGACAGGGTGTGTGTGTGCGCTTGGTTATATGTGTGTGTGTCATTCTGTGGATAACCACTCTCTAAATCAGTTTCCAAATTCCTTTGTTTTAAGCTTTAAAGGTAAATTCTGAGTTCCCAAATAAAATAACAAAAATATATTAATATGAATCATGTAAGGCACATTGACACTGAATGAAATCAATTTAGTAGATTGTAATAGTACAGAAATAGCCTGAAATGTATATATCAGCCTAAACATTAAAATGGTCAAAAATGATCAACCAACAGAACCATTAAAGAAACCTTACCAGTATTTCTGTTGTTATAATCAGTCAGGCCCAATAGGACTGGGAAACATGTACTCAGGTATTATGTCCACAAAACAAGCTAAAAAAAAGCTAAAAAAAAATCCTGTTGACAGTCATGTCAACAGTCTGAGGCGATTCGTACCAGAAGCCAGGGAGAAAGTGATATGAGCCTGTTTGGGTGTGGGAGTGTTTGGGTTTGGGTGTGTGTGTGTGTGTAGACACACAGAAAGGCCGTGTTCCACTTTAAGACGGCGTCCAGCTAACACCCGGACTTGTCTGTCCTGTTTGAGCTCAGAATGAGAGAGAGAAGGAAAGGAACTGCAGAGTAGCTTCAAGTCTTTACATCTGAATAAGGGAGGAGTGGAGGTGAGTTCGAAAGCAGTTTGTAGATTGTCAGATTGGTGTTTGATGTTTTACTTGTGTGAGTGACTGAGTGTGTATGTGTGTGTATCACACAGAAGTATGAGGCAGTGTGTGTGTGGTCATGCAGACTATACACTGTGGGAGCCAGAGTACTGTGCATGATGTTTTTGCTTCTAAATTACAGTGTTTTAGCTACAGAAGACAGTCTCTTAGAGAACCTCCTTCCACCTTCCACACCCCGACGAAGCTTTGCTTCGACCAGAGTAGGAGTAACCAGTTCAGGCAGATCAGGCAGAGGTGGCCTCTTAGTTTCCCAGTGGTTTCACCTCTAGACAGACAGACAGGATTAACCTGATAACATCTCAGGTTCCAGCCCACCTCTCTGTTTCTCCTGGTCACACTGTGAAGTGCTTGACTTTACTGCGTTATTTTACTGCCTATTGTCAATAACATCCATTTAACTACTTACTTAACTATATAACAATATAACAATTTTGCAGGAGTGTTGCTCTATAATAGACGATTATCTGCATGTGTGGTATATGAGTTGGTTTAAGTGTAGCTGATAAGGACCTCTAGACGGTTTTGATCCTCAGTATAAGCTCTTTAAAGTGTCAAACAGTGGATGTCATCGTTGTGGAGGAGGAAGGGGGGGGGGGGGGGGGAGTATTCTCCCAGCGCCACCCTCCTGTAATCTAACTTGGCCAGGAGTGGACGCAGCGTGTTGCCGGGGGAGATAAGAGGGAGGTTGTTACTGAGCTCTCTCAAGAGAGAGAGAGAGAGAGAGAGAGAGTGAGAGAGAGGCTGGGGGCAAGAAAGCGGAGTACAAAAGAGAGAAAGGGAGAAGGAAAGAGTCAGAGACCTGAGGTGGAGAATAAGAGAGGAGGGGGTTGGAGAGAGGGAGAGATGGGTCATGCGTCTCTTGGAGAGACGGGTGGAGAAGAAAACGAAAAGGCATTGAAAGAACAGCAAAGAGAGAGCGAAGCGCTGGAGAGAGACAGCAGGAGGCTTCATCTGGTCCCCATGACCTTGTTCCTGTAACTGAGGCCTGTACTCCACAGGGTGTCAGGCAGACTAGGGCCCTAATTGATAGAACTACACACAGACCCCCTTCAGCTTCTGAGCCTTTTAACCCCCACCCCCCCCCCCCCCCCCCCCACCACCACCACCACCACCCCTCCCCACGCCAGTGACCTCAGAGTATCCCTACCTGCTGGGAAAGCAGGCAGGCAGATGGAGAGCCAAGGCTCACTGACTGACTTTGAGGAAGCTAGCAAGCTAGGCTGGCAGACATCAGGCAGTCTGTGCGTGTGCATGTGTGTGTATGTGTGTATGTGTGAGCAGCTTTATTTACTCTGCTGGACTTCTTCTGTATGTGATATTGGAACCTGCCTGGGGTAGGTTAAATATTAACACCTGTCATAACTAAAACACGCACAAACACTGCTGACTGTGGGAGTTTCCCTGTTACCAAGTCCTGAGGACACATTCTACAAACCTTTGATTGCATTTCCATGTGTTATCCTTCTCTAAGGAGTGAGTCTGTGAAGGTAAGAGTGCTTGCCTGTTTGGGACCTTTCTGATGATTGCTCTTACTAAGGTTGGGCTGTTGGACGGATAAGCAGGAGTTGCAGTGGCTGTAATCATGTGGTTTTAATGGCTTTATTAAACCGTTGATTAGTTTCTATAGTTGTGGCTGATTGAAAAAAAAATGGTATGGACCTCGTTGTTTCCTGTTTAAGGACAGATTGGTTTTGAAACTTTGTATGCAGAACGAAATTGTGCTGAACACTTATTGATGTGCTCCAGTCAACCTAATCAGTCAAAAATGACCGAAGCTTAAATGACAGCAACATATCAGATGAGTGTTCTTAATGCAAATGGCTTCCTCCTCCTTGTCATCTCATGGCACTCCTACACAGCCCTAAATCATCCTGGACAAACCGGAAGTACGTTTTCTTGTGCCATGACCCCAAATACCAGCATCTTCTTTGCTGTGGTGTGTGATGCTGGTTTGTGTGGCTTCAAAGAAGTGTTGGTTATCTGTGGAGGGGGAGCGGGGTTGGGGTGTCACTCTTTCTGGCCTCCCCAAGGTTATGGAGATACATGAGTTCACTATCTGTATTCTCACATCCTGACTAGAAACTCTACTGGATATGCTGGCTTACCAAATGCCTGACTGCTAACCCAAAACCAATAGCTAACACTTGCATACAGTATAAACAGTATAAATGTTGTTTTCATGTCTTCCGTTTTCTGTCTTTATTTCAGTCTGCAGAGTTCTTCGACATGTTGGAAAGGATGCAGGTAAGAAAGCGTCTTTCATTTCTGTTTGATTTCTCCCCTTTTCTTTTTTTCCCCTCTCTTTTTTTCCCCTCTGTCTTTCAGTTCGACCTCTCTGTCTGTCACTTCTTCTCTACTTCCCCTCTTCTCTCACCTCTTCTCTCTAACTATCCTCACCTCTCCGTCACTCAGTGGGTGTCTAGCAGGGCCGTGTGAAAGAGTCCTCACTTGACTCTGGAGTGTTCTGCTCCAGGACTTTCCCAGCTGCACAATGAGGAGACTGAGACGACAGGGTAATGTCAGAGCCTCGTCTGGACCATGTTTAGGCTAGGTAGAGGTTCTGTCTGGACCATGTTTAGGCTAGGTAGAGGTTCTGTCTGGACCATGTTTAGGCTGGACAGAGGTTCTGTCTGGACCATGTTTAGGCTAGGTAGAGGTTCTGTCTGGACCATGTTTAGGCTGGACAGAGGTTCTGTCTGGACCATGTTTCGGCTGGACAGAGGTTCTGTCTGGACCATGTTTCGGCTGGACAGAGGTTCTGTCTGGACCATGTGCAGGCTGGACAGTGGTTCTGTCTGGACCATGTGCAGGCTGGACAGTGGTTCTGTCTGGATCAGGTTTGGGCTAGACAGTGGTTGTGTCTGGATCAGGTTTGGGCTGGGCAGTAGCTCACTCTGACCTGTGTTGAGATGTCCTTAGTGAACCTGCTTTAGATGAAGCATTGATCTGGCCTGTCCTGACTGGTTCTGAGTACTGCACTGTAGGGGCCGTAGGGGCTTGGGACCTCTGTGGACGAAGAGGTGGGGAGGGATGGGGGAGAGCAGGGCAGTTCTGGGGGGAGAGGAGAGTGGAGGTGGGTGAAGGATGACTGATTGAGGCTAACAAAAGAGTTTGTTTTTAGAGAGTGATCAGACTGAACAACAGATCAATAGACTCTGATGGTAGCTGTGAGAGAGAACACTCCACACACATCCACCAACACACACACACGTACACACACACACATGCACACACACTTTCTAGAGTAGCTGATCAGAGAGTTGGTCTCAGAGGAAATCGAAGAGGGGTGCATTAAGTCAGGGAGTAGTTCAAACCAGAAATACTATGAGGCCTCCTGTTGATTAACAGCTATTTCCTCTGACACGTACACAAACACCTCAACACACACAACCAAACTAGTTTGTATTCCCACTATAAGGCAACCAACCACAAAGCTTTGTTGAATTCAGGTCTGCAGTGAACAACAAAGCTCTATTATGTGGTGAAAAGCTTAAGAGAGTGTTATTAGTAGTAAGAGTGTGTACGTCGCTGTACTGCATATGTATGTGTTTGTCAGCCATTCAGATTCTCCACACCCCCTGCTCACATACTTTGTAATCCCTGCTGGTTTCTCCACTAGGAGGATAATTGTGCAATTCAGGATGTGTCAGTGAAAATGCAAGGTCCCTGACAACATAAACATTGACTTGTACTTGGCAAACAGCCTTCATGCTTTCAAATTAGATTCTTTTGTCACTGTTTTTTTTGTGGCCACTGCAATTGGGGCACTGAAATGTTGAATTGTTTCTGTATTCTGTATTGTCTTTGACGAGAAAATCTTTCTGGTAGAAAGTAGATGTGCTTTTTGACCCTTGTCCTCTTCCGTTTTCACGCTGCAACTTGTGACCCTTACCAGGTCCCCAAACCTGAGGAGACTAAAGGAAGCTCGCAGAAACACAAGGTTGGAAATGTATACGGAGCCACAGACACATGCACAAATGCGCACTCCATGCGCACTCACAAGCACACGCACATGAGCCGTACAATGTAGGCCGCCATGTTCCAGAATGATCCATTGTGATTGTGCTCCCTTGTACCTTGCATATGGATTCCCCCCCCCCCAGCTTTTGTCCACTGCTGGTTGTACTGAGCTGTCATCCTCTGGTGTATAGCCCACCTTCCTCTATATACAACTACAGTCGAGAGCACTTATGAGAATCAGTCCACCTGAGGTAGCAGATTTTTCATAGTGCTAAAAGAATACTGGCCCTGTCTGCCTCGACAATGGCTGCCAGTACATGACATGACCTTTTCTCCTGCTGAAACTCAGGTAGAAACAGTGTGTTCCTTTTGTCCTCCAATGAGGTCCGCTGTCCTCCCTCCTGGCAGTAATAGTGGCACGTACAGCCCCAAGGCCGAACATCAAGTCAGCCGTGCAACACTGAACTCTCCTCCGCTGCTCTACTCTCTCCAGAGAACATGGACACGCAGCACTGAGGCTATAGTCATAGATTCCTTTGTAGGGTCAGAATACTAAACAGCTTCACAACAGCGAATACGTTAGCTGTCGTTTCATCTCTGACATCATCAACGGGTGACAGTCTCACTCCCTCTGGTTGTGATGAGCCTTCACGTTCTTGCGTGTTATTGTTGCCAGGTGTGTGTCAGTGTTGTGGCCCTTCTTCTTGTGTGTAGCGATGCTTGCTGCTGCTCTGTGGCTTCCCTGTTTGGACTCGAGGCAACACGGTGGAGTCATTGTTCCTGCAGCGTTGTCAGAGCTCACTAAACGCTGTGTGTGTTTACTTTTCTCTCCCTCTTTAACAGGATGATTACATCCCATACCCAAGGATAGAAGATGTGAGTCAGCAGCTCTGTACCACACACACACACAAACACATACACACACGTACACACACACACACACATGCACACATGTACACAGACACGAACACACACACACAAACAAATACATTTCTTTTTCCTGTTTTATTCTGGGTAGTTCTCCTCCGTTATATTGATCTCTCTCTACATTTAACACCAACAAACGGTACAAATCAAGTTTCCCCTGCTGTTACTGTAAGTATTGCGTCGAATGACTTGAGTAAATCCCTCCCCACTCCCCAGGTCCTTGAGAAGGGTGGTCCATACCCCCAGGTGATCCTCCCCCAGTTCGGGGGCTACTGGATCGAGGATGCGGAGGCAGCTGCAGGCACCCCCACCTCCTCAGAGAGTAGCTTCTGTGAGGAGGACGATGGGGGGGGCATGAGTCCTGGGGGGGGCTTTGGCTACCGCCTGGAGTGTAACAGCACAGCCAGAGCGTACCGCAAACATTTCCTTGGCAGGGTGAGTAAGGACTCTGCGGTGGGGGGATGGGGGGATGGGGGGATCGGGGGGGGGGGGGGGGGGGGGGGGGGGGGCGACTGTATTCCAAAGTGGTCCACACAATATTTTCGCATTGCTCAGTTAACGTCTCCATTTGCTGTTTTCACCTCAAGGACAGTATATTTTATGTTCCCTCTAATATTATGAATTAAAAAATGCATGACGTGGAAGATGGCCGACCTTGTTGAAAGGAGGCATTAAAGCCATCTTCTCTTCCACTCTCTCCTTCATAGGACCACATGACCTACTACTGTACAGGCAGCAGCCTGGGCAACCTGATCATGTCCTTGAAGCATGAGGAGGCTGAGGGGCAGGAGTTCCTACGCATCATTCTCAGGTACAGCCGGAAGGAAGGGTCAGAGGTCAGGCATTTGTGCTCAGACGTGATTGGTTACGTAGAGAGGGAAAAGTGAGGCAAACTCGTGGTCACAGCTTGACTTCAGGACGTACAGTGATTTGTCAGTGTAGATTCATGTTCCCCCCAAACACACACACACCAAGCAAAACATCTCTTCTATCAAACTTAGAAAAGGATTCTAGGTGTGGGTCTAAATGTGCTGAGGTCTGTCTGTTCCACTCAGGTCCCGGACCAAGACCCACCATGACCGCATCTCTTTGGCCGGGCTCAGCCAGCTCCCTAATGTCCCCCAGATTGCCAAGGTCAGTCTGCCTCACCACAGCTCTCAGTCCTAACCAGTCCTAACCATAACACTATCTCAAGTCACCTGAAATACCACGTCACCTGGACTCTGATATCTCTCCATCCCTCTGTCCCTCTCAGCTGCTGTGTGATGACGTCACAGGATTGAAGTTTAGCCCCGCACTCTACCCCCGGGTAAGACCTTTACCAAATTCTAAGTGGGTAGGGCAGCATGTGAGGTTGGCTATACTGGTTATTAACTGTGTACACATTAGGTTGATAGCCCAGGTTAGTGGCTGCAGGCTGTAAAGTTTGATGAGTGAGACACAGTGAACTCTGGACCTGGCCATCTGTGTGTGAGTGTGAGCAGGAACGAGTGGAGCCGCTGTGTTAGCTCTATGCCGTGCTGCTTATAGCAGAGCTACTTTTGTGAGAAAGCCTGAGGGCCAGTAAAAGCCATCTGTTACCACGGCGATCTTGAAGCGTGGACAATCTGCTGTCTGTCTCTCCCAGCTGACTGACCCCAAACACTGCAGCTAAACGGGCCCAAGCATGGGTTCCTTCCATCTCCCTCGAGCCAACCTGGATCTATTTTGTCTGTGCAGTGGAATATTAGTGTTTAGATTGGACTGGAACTCTAATCCTGTAACGTGCACTGTTGAAAACGCTGAAAGAAAGTTCTGGAACACTGACCGCTCCCTCTGGCTGTGCTGATGCAGGGTTCCCAGCTTATAGTGGCCTTTGATGAGCATGAGGTGAACAACACCTTCAAGTTTGGCGTCATCTACCAGAAGTTTGGACAGGTGTGTTGGTCACTATTTGAAGGTGGGGGGGGGGAGGGATTCAGATCTCATCTGTCAGCTTGACATGATGTACATGATGCAGCTCCTCACTCCTTCTCTCCTCTCTTCTTCTCTCCTCTCTCCTTTTCTCTCTCTCTCTTCCAGACGTCGGAGGAGGAGCTCTTTGGGAACAGCGAGGAGACTCCAGCTTTCAGAGAGTTCCTCAGTGTTCTTGGAGACAACATCGAGCTGCATGATTTTAAAGGGTGAGCCAGAGCAATGGACAGACCCCAGTGACCATATGGACCAACCAGACAGACCACAGTGACCACACTGACCGTATGGACCAACCAGACAGACCACAGTGACCACACTGACCGTATGGACCAACCAGACAGACCACAGTGACCACACTGACCGTATGGACCAACCAGACAGACCACAGTGACCACACTGACCGTATGGACCAACCAGACAGACCACAGTGACCACACTGACCGTATGGACCAACCAGACAGACCACAGTGACCACACTGACCGTATGGACCAACCAGACAGACCACAGTGACCACACTGACCGTATGGACCAACCAGACAGACCACAGTGACCACACTGACCGTATGGACCAACCAGACAGACCACAGTGACCACACTGACCGTATGGACCAACCAGACAGACCACAGTGACCACACTGACCGTATGGACCAACCAGACAGACCACAGTGACCACACTGACCGTATGGACCAATCAGACAGACCACAGTGACCACACTGACCGTATGGACCAACCAGACAGACCACAGTGACCACACTGACCGTATGGACCAACCAGACAGACCACAGTGTCCACACTGACCGTATGGACCAACCAGACAGACCACAGTGACCACACTGACCATATGGACCAACCAGATAGACTGACACCAGACAGATAAGCATAGGCTCCTACTGCAGGTGTGTGACATGCCCCCTCACCCCCACCCCCTACAGGTTCCGGGGTGGTCTAGACGTGTCTCACGGCCAGACGGGTTCTGAGTCCATCTACACGGTGTTCCGTCAGAGAGAGATCATGTTCCACGTCTCAACCAAGCTACCCTTCACCGAAGGGGACATGCAGCAGGTACAACATACTGTGAACACATCAGGGCCTTCTGGGAAAGGTCTTCTGGGTCAGTATATTTCTGGTAAAGGCCTTCTGTAAATCATGAGGGGGATATTGACTGTCGCTCTGTTGTTAAGTCTCCTCTCCTGCATTGCACATGCAGTATCTATGCTATATTTCACCATGGGGCAAGTATTTGGTCATGGAGTAAGGGTGTACTCTATAATGAGACTACCCAGTTGTCCGAGGCGTATTCAAGGAAGGTCAAATGACTGAGTTGGCCGCGTTCTGTTCTCTTCTGCAGCTTCAAAGGAAGAGGCACATAGGAAATGACATCGTGGCAGCCGTCTTCCAGGAAGAAGCCACGCCCTTTGTGCCAGACATGATCGCCTCCAACTTCCTGCATGCATATGTGCTGGTTCAAGCAGAGAACCCCTGCACAGAGCATACAACCTACAAGGTAGGGAGAGAACACACATAGAACCCACCTGCTACATGGTAGGGGAAAAACATACAGAACAGCCAATCATAGTCCATGTCACACACCCTGCTACTCAGAAAATCAAGCTATAAAAGCCTTATATCATGTGTACATGACTACTGGTGCAGCTGTGGGTGTAAATTGGCCTGTCAGCCGTTGTTATGCAGGAGCTGAGTAACAGGACTGCTGTGTTGGCAGGTGTCTGTTACAGCGAGAGAGGACGTTCCTACCTTTGGCCCACCTCTCCCCAACCCAGCAGTTTTCAAGAAGGTGAGGGATGGAGAAATATATGGGAGAGAGAGCGAGAGTGAGGAGGAGAAGGGAAAGAAAGAGATTTCTGTGTTTTTTTTCTTTGTGAGAATTTGACGACAAACCTGACTTCAGTATGGGGTTGATGACACTTTCCCTCCCCCCCACACACACACACACACACACACCCCCAGGGTCCTGAGTTCCGCGACTTCCTGCTGACGAAGCTGATCAATGCTGAGAACGCCTGCTACAAGTCTGACAAGTTTGCCAAGCTGGAGGTCAGAGCCACAAACAAACAGACAGACACACAGACAGACACTTCAAGCGTAAGCATTACTCAGATTATAAATGATGGTTCCAGTAGTGGCGGTCCTGTGTGTGTGTGTGTGCAGGGGCGGACACGGGCTGCATTGCTGGATAACTTGCATGACGAGTTGCACAGACAAACCCAGGCTACACTGGGGCTGGGCCAGGCAGGGGAGGAAGACAGGCTGGAGAACGGAGGGCATGGAGGACTGCTGGAGTCCTTCAAGGTGAAGCTATATCTCTGCCTCATACTAGCCTGATCTATCTAGATCTATCTCTCTCATTACCCCTCTCACCTTAATGCCTCTACTGCCTCATAACCTCACATAACCCCTCTACCCCCTCATAACCCCTCTAACCCCTCATAACCACTCTAACCCCTCATAACCCCTCTAACCCCTCATATCCCCTCTACCCCCTCATAACCCCTCTAACCCCTCATATCCCCTCTACCCCCTCATAACCCCTCTATCCCCTCATAACCCCTCTACCCCCTCATAACCCCTCTAGCCCCTCTACCCCTCTAACCCCACATAACCCCTCTAACCCCTCTACCCCATCATAACCCCTCATAACCCCTCTACCCCCTCATAACCCCTCTACCCCCTCATAACCCCTCTAACCCCTCATATCCCCTCTACCCCTCACAACCCCTCTACCCTCACCATAACCCCTTGACACCCACTTAACCCCTACCAGACCCCCACTGTCGTTCTCAACAGGTGTCCATTTTACATCCAACCCTTTATATATTCCTCTTTCTCTTTCTCCCTCCCTCATTCACTCCCTCTCTTTCTATCCCTCTCTACACAACCCACCTCCCTCTTATCCACAGCTGTTGTATTCCTGGGGAGTGATTGAGGGATGTTAATGGTCTCTGTCTGACCATCTGGTATTTACTGTGTCATTGTTCACAGGCAATGTTGCTGCACTGCACTAATTTAGCCACAGGAGGCGCTGTTCTCATGGCCACCACTGCAATGACTGTTTATTATTTTTCTCAGTACAATGTAGATACAACACAAAGCGTATTGTGTACACATTAAAACAATAATGCACTTTCAACACTGATGTTGGTGTTTTGTTTCATGAGTGAATGTGGAAAATCTCAGTTTGTCTGGCCGGTTTGACTAAAACAATGGCCTGTATCTAGAAAAGGTAAACACAATGACCGTGCATGTCACTGAATGGTAAAGAATACAGTGATTAGCAACACAAGGAACTTTGAATATGAATCCTGGCTGGTTGTCATGCTGGATACTACAGTACACTGAACCCTGGCCCGCCTTGATTGAACAATGGCTCTCTCTGCTGGCGGTCAAGTGACAAAGCATTTTCACAACCAGATGACTTTCACTGCACAACCAGGGGGGTGAAACCCACTCCTCTAATGGACGAAATGTGTTATATGCACTGTCATCAAGCTTACGCCAACAATACTGTCTGTACTCTCTCATCTCTACCCCGCTGTCCCCCCCCTTGTAGAGGGCCATGCGTGTGAGAAGCCACTCCATGGAGACCATGGTTGGCGGCTCCCATCGTCACCGTAGTCCCGGGGTAGGAGGAGGGGTCCCAGCCAGCCTCAGTGGAGGAGGGCTCCCTCAAAGCTCCAGCGAGTGCACCAAGAGCACCTTCACGGTCAGTCAGGGAGGAGGGCTGGCGTGTTGTGTGCTCGTGTGTATGAGCATTGGTGCTATTCTGTGTGTATGCGTGACTGAATTTTTGAATCAGTTTGTGTTGTGAGACTGTGGTGTATCTTGGTCTGTGTAGCGCGTGTGAGTGTGTGCGTGTGAGAGGGCAGTGTGAAGGTCTTCATAATGTCATTAGTGGTGATTCTGTCAGGATGGTTTTATAACAGTGTTGCAGCATTACCGCAAATTCTTCCTCTTGGATGCTTTTCAAATGTGGTAATGTTGTCTCCCCACAGCCTCCAGGACTGTCTGCCAAGTCTCCTATGAAGAGTCCGGTCAAGCGTCGCTCTGGCCTCTTCCCCCGCCTCCACTCCAGCACTGAGAGCCCCACAGAGAGGCATGCACGCAGGTGGGCACCTCAAACGCACACGCAACAACGCCAACACCAAGGAAAATGTTGTAGACAACATGTAGACAACATCTTACGTCTATGCATCCTTTTCCTACTAATTTGTGGCCATGTTTTTACAGCGACGCAAAGACGCCAGAAATCTGCCCGCTGTCACAGGAAATGCGATCCGAGACATCTTCGAACCCGAGCTCACCAGAGATCTGTTCCAACAAGGAGAGGTGAGACACATCTACAGAAGAAAGGACATTTTAAATCAACCATGCAGAAAAACGTGCTCTATTTGCATACCTAATTTACCCACTAAAGCCTTATGTGTCCGTATGGAAGTTCACCCAGCCTGCTCACAGCCCATCCTCTCTTCCCCTCCTGACCTTCTGCCCCTGTTTCCTCTGCGACCAGGCCGTTTGTCAAGATGAAGGAGTTTAGCAGCAGCAGACCCAACATCTCGCGCTCCTCCTCTTCCACCAGCAGCTTCAGCAGCACCACGGGAGAGACAGAGGCCCTGGAGGAGCTGGACGCATCGGTGAGGAGAGGGGAGAGAGAGTTGAGGAAATGAGAGTGGAGGAGTTGAGGAGATGAGAGGAGCTTACAGCCTATTGATCCACTTGTAATAGTAACTAGGACAATTGTGTGTGTTCATTTGCTGTAAATGAGTGCATGTGTGCATGTCAAGCATTTTCTCTCTCCCCTCCACCCCTCACTCCTCCTCTATCATCTCTCCAGACTAGCCACCTTGCCAGCGCCTCCTCATCCATCTTCAACCCATCTCTCAGCGTTGAGAGTCAAAGCTCTGCAACCCCAGTGATCATGTGCCGCAGTCCTACTGGTAACACAGGCACACGCACACACACTTCCACACGAGCACACACACAACACATTCATGAAACACATCTCTATTAACAGTTGAATGTCCATCCAGATGTGAAGACTAAAACATCACCCAGGTCAAATTTGAAGTTCCGCTTTGACAAGCTGAGCCACTCCACTACAGTAAGGATGTAGAACCCTCTGTAGGAGATCTTGTGTGTTGGGAGGTGTTTAGTTTGTAAAAAATAACCCTAACTGTGTGTCTGTCTGGCTGTGTGTTACAGTCAGAGTAGGTGGACAAGTGCCTGGTGACCCCCCCCCCAAAAGAAATACTGGAAAATGGTGGCTGATGAAGCAACAAAAAACAACAAACTACAACAACAAAAAACAACAACATGCCCTAACGGAATCACTAAGTGGAGCAGGCTACCATTTTACTCCTCAGCTCAACCCGACCTCACAGAGCTGGTTGGTGGAAGTGTTCTCTTGTGAGGTACAAAGACCTTCAGCCTTTAGCTCAGCAAGATAATACAGTCTAATGATACACAGTCAGGGGTCACATCCTCCTTGGTCTAACCAGCTACAGGTCAGGTCCACAGTCTTTATAGACTGATGGGTCGTTTAGCTGTTGTTTTTGTTGTTCCTTGTTTTCCAGCTGGTCGTTCTCGCTCTCCCTTTGGGTACTTACGTCTGCACAAGTTAAAATTTAGCATTCAAATGCTACTGAACATACTGTAGATCGGACAAACTTAGCTATCAGTATTTGTGTGGTCAAGATTGTCTGAAGGTGAGAACTAGGTCAAACTACGGTCAAAAACACTTTTGCTGGAAAACCCTCTGTTATACTGTATGCTTTGTTTAGCCAAATTTGCGCTTAACAATCTAAGAAACCCCCTTGTTAACATGTGTTCTCACTATGTGAGAGGCAGAACAGATAGGTTACCTCACAGCTATGGTTGTTGCAATTCCCTAAACATTTCACTGCAAGTATACTATACCCAAATTGTCATAAAAACAATCTATATTTGTGGTACATTGGGTTGCAACAACTTTTCACATCTGATCCCATCGCATACTTCCGAATGTCATTTCAAATGAACTTGCCTTGTTCTGAATCTTTGGTTTAATGCTTTGTGATTTGATATTTATTTTCAAGTCTTAAGTGGTAGCAAATAACAAAAACAGTGGTGATTACAGAAGCTGAAACAATAGCTTGTAGCATTGTATTCCCAAAATATTACTTAATTATTTCTTGTGACCATACTGGGAAACAAATGGATCATGTTTAAATGTATTTGCCAAGAACACTTTGGAGATACATGAATATGACCGCGACCAAAAAAAGTCAACTATATTTATAGAACTTTGGGAGAATTTCCATGTACTTAAAAATACAGAGATCCATCCTTACTAATGGAATAGGTTAGTTGTTAGGAGTTCAGTTATGTGACACATTAAACTAAAACCCAGGAAGTCTGTCAGAAGAGGAAGTTTGTTTATGGCTCTTTGTTTTAGTGGGCATTTACCAGGAGCCTTTCCCTGCTGCATTCACACTGTTAATACACCCTTAATTTATTGATAATTGTTTGCCTTGATGTCAAATGTACAAAGCTGTAACTGCATAGTAAATTAAAGAGGTTAATAGGAAAAAGGAAACGTTATTAAAAAGTCCATATACGTCTATATGTATATTTCGTTATGTAATGTGCCATTAAGAATTTATTATGAAATAAAAACGTTGTATTTTGTGTCAATTGGACTCGTGTGGTTTATCACATTTCTTTATTGTCAGAGATTGTATTGTAATCTTAGGAAAGATTAAAACTACATAACTTTGCTGCCTATCATCCATTACATGTCCTTTTGGTGTGCTGGAGATCCCTTTAGCTCAGAAAGGATAAAGACTGTGACTGCTGAATCCATCCTCTTGTCCCGTCCATCCAGACACTTCTCTCAGTTGCCAGAGACCAAGAACAGTGCATCCAAAACAACTACCAGTGAACTATACTCCAATCGCAAACTTTCTTTCACCTTGAGGCCACACAGGTCTACAACAGGTATATATATCCATCCTGTTCTCCTTCACTCAGTTGCCTAGTGTCCCCTTCCATTTATTTTATTCTATTCATCAATCAGGCCCTCCATGCATTGTCCTACCACCTGGCCAGTGACTCTTCATTCCCCGGGGTCACGTCACGCGTAGGGAAGAGTACACAGTGGTCTCGACGGGCTCCCTGGGGGCGCCGGGGGGGTTCTGTCGCAGACTGTCAGGAGACAGAACTGCATAGACCAGCTGGCAGACAAACACAAGGTCAACAGCAGCCTGTGGAAGCACTTTAAAGGTCAGGGAAAAGCACGCTCACACACTGTTAGTCAAATGCGACTCACCTCTACATTTAGTTTTGGCTTTGGCTTCGCTCTGGGCTTTGGTTTCGTTTTGGCTGTAGATAGAGAGGAAGAGCACAGCTCATATTTAGAAAAATATATAAAGCGCAATGGACCACTGCTATTACAATGTAGTCATTAATCATTTGTATGTATCTGCAAAAGTTTGCAACATATCTATGCGGATTGAGTTCAGTAATATTTATTTGAGATTTTATACTGTAAAATAACACCTGCAAGAGACAACGTGGAGTGGGGACCTCTTACGTGGGATTGGCTGGCGTGGAAGAAGCTGGGGTGGACTTGAGAGCTGCAGCTGGGAGAGGCAGGGGGGCTGAGGATGTGATTGTAGCTTGACCTTTGACCTTATGTATGTCAGCCCCAGGATGGTAGACAGCAGGATGCTCACACACACCAGGATCCGGCTCAGTTCACTCCTCGGGGAGGGACCGGAGATGGCTGTAGAGTGGAAGAGAGACATAGAGAGACACTGCGACTGAGGGCCAGTTCAGGCAGATCATTCATTCATTTTTTTCAGATGGCACTGGTGACATTTAATTCAGTCAAAGGTGCACATATATCTGAACACATGCACATGCTGATCAAAAGACATCGTATGGCTGAATATGCTGGGATGACAATGCACACCCCCTACCTTCTGTGACATTGACATATGTATGGTGACCAACACTGGAGTCGCCTCTCTCTTCCCAGCTAATGTGACAGCCGTACCATCCTGCGTCTGATTGGTTGATGTTGTGTATGGTGATCAGCAGGCGAGTTTGATTGGCTGACAATGTCTCATTATGGAAGCGATATCTCTCAGTAGGCTTCAGCAGGAGGAAGCCTCCCTCTGATCTCAGTCCCCAGCCACCTGACCAGCTGCTGTGCCCACAGTGCTGTACAACACAGGAAAGAGACAGACTGTCCCCCTGTTGGACAAACACTGAAGCACGCCTTGCTAGCACAGAGTCATGGCACTGTTCTTCAGCAAAACCTAGAAAGGCAAAACAAGACTTCATCTTGGATAATGAGCATAGGAAGGAAGACTACAGGTCTCTAGTGTCATTTTTTTTAGAGGTGGGGGGGGGGTGGATGATGGTGGTTATTGGTACAATAACTACAGTCATTAGTAACCCAGTAACAACTATTGCAATTCTTATAACTGCATAACCTAAATTTCAAGTGAAAATACCCCCAAACTTAATCACAGGGTTAGCTGTTTCTGCTGATATTGAAAAGAGGAAGTTATGAACAGGTTATTTAATTATTCTAACACTAGATTTAATTGATGCCTTTGTTTTAATTCTTCTTACTGAACATAGTGCTTTGTTGTTATCCCTACTGTGAGTAACAAAAAAAGTACACAAACACAAACACTGTAATTGTTATTTTATTTTCTGTTTATGTTCTCTTCTAATGTCTGAAGCTATTTCAGCTGACCAGGCTGTTTTGCTTCGTATTTTCTTCAATTCTGTGCATCATTATAGGCCAAAACACCAGCCATAAAAGTAGATGACTTACCTTGGAAGAAGCATGGGTAGGCAAGGATGAACAACAAGTATCTGGTCATGACTGTCCTCAAATCTTTAATGCTATTTTATGTCTCTAAAAGAGTAGCCTATGGTTTTTAAATTCCTCAAAAACACACAGCCAAAGACCAAAGGAAACTAATAACAGCTAGCTTTCCTTTCCCTGTCTCACTCAAGCACAGAAATACAGTTACTTTTCTTCTCATTTACTCTCACTGGGAGGGTTCTTTCCACAAAGGAACTTGGACGGGTGGGAAGGAAGGAAGTATTACACAGACATACAGTCCCAAATTCACACAGTCAAATCCATAACACGCATGCACACACAAACTAAATTCTAATTCACTAGTGTATTTTAATTCATACCAGTATAACTACAAGACTATGGTAATAACCTGCTTTTAAGGGCTGAAATCTACAAATTACACATATCTGAGCAATATAACTAGTCTAGTCAATGTAACTAGACTAAAATGAAAAATCGAATAGTGTCCAGTGAAATGTGGGTCCCACCAGGCTGGCACCACAAGGCTGGCCCCCACCAGGCTGGCCACACCAGGCTGGCCCCCACCAGGCTGGCCACACCAGGCTGGCTCCCACCAGGCTGGCCCCACCAGGCTCGTGCACCATTCTGGCCACACTGGAACCTGGCTCGTGCATTCCTGTTCCTGTTTCCGGAGCGCTGATCCCACTGAAACTGACTGGCTATCAGCGAATGACATAACAACAAAGAGTCGGTGACTTATAGGAATAACGTCAAACACTTGCTACCCCCCCTTTTAGGAAAACATGGAGATTGGTGAGTTAACAATGAACTTGTTTTTATTTCATTCATTGTCACTTTTTATGTGAATGAAAGTGAGCTCAGTTTGTGTTTCCATCTCTGAGAAACAGGTTAGCATTAGCAACAGACATTAGCATAGCCAGCTAGCATCATCTTAACAGTGTGTCATCTTTAGTGTGGCTGTGTTTAAGTCCAACAACAATATAATGTCCTGGCAATTATGTTCCCAACTTTCATTGCTGGTTCATGTGTGTTATTCATTCACCTAAAAAAGTGTAAACTTTTTCCAAACTTAACTAGTGTTTCATGAACACTAGGTTAGGTAACATTAATATGTTAGCCTGAGCTACATGACTGTGCTGGATAACCGGCTAAATAACAAGTCGTTAAAACATTTAGTGATTCTCAATCATTGAACTGAAACCCAAATTCAAATATAAAAACATCTACTTTTGTTGCTTGGATCTGTACAATAGCCGACTGCCACATGGATAACCAGATGCTATAAAAATGACGGGAAATAATGGGACTTTATCGACCATTATTGTGTTTTACTACCCTGTTATAACCATAGTGAGTAATTTAATTTAACTACTATTCTGTGTAATAACATTTTTAAAATCCTATTAAAAAATATGTGTTGTAATGACGGACCTGTAGACTACATGTAAAGTTGCAAGTCACCATAGCTTTACTGCATCTGAGCCCTCTCAATAG
This sequence comes from Neosalanx taihuensis, assembly GCA_030340665.1. Taxonomy (NCBI): domain Eukaryota; kingdom Metazoa; phylum Chordata; class Actinopteri; order Osmeriformes; family Salangidae; genus Neosalanx; species Neosalanx taihuensis. The sequence goes on along the minus strand of CM059297.1, from coordinate 7,764,249 downwards.
AAAACGTGTGACTCTGTCAGTGGCTCCCATTCATGTTTTTGACATGATGTAGAAAAGAGACAGTGACAGACTTTGACAGGGGCTCAGCCTATCCCCTGTTTGCTTGGTGATACACCCCCCCACACTTGCGCACATTGTGTGTCTCCCCCCCCCCCCCCCCCATTTAAAAGTGAAACATATATAAGCCATCTGAATCTTTCCTTGTTGAAATATTTCCAGCTATGCATGTCGCAACCCTATCTCACCCAGCAGCATGTTTCAACCTGCTGTTTAGTGAAATGTATGGAGATGGCAGCATGCACAATTTTTCTACTCTGAAACTCTAAAATATCTACACGGGTGTTTTATTCATTGTTATGCACCCACTTTATATTACTGTATATCATGTTTAGTCCATGTTGAAAGGCTGGGATTTCCCCTTCAAGATAAGTGCCTACATCCAGAACTGTGCCAGATTAATGTGCTGCTTATATTAAATGGAAACAAATATATTAAAGTTAATACAAATTTTCTAACCCCTCCCCCACTCCCTTCTCACCTTCTCCTGCTTCCTTCTATCCCTTCCTCTCTCCTCCTCTCTTTCCTTCTCTCTCCACTTCCTCAATTTCTCCGCAACCATCCCACTTTTATATATCTTCTCCTTCCTTCCTTCCTTCCTTCCTCCCTTCCTCCCTCCATTCCTCTCCACCGCTCTTTCCCCTCTCGAGGTTTGAGTCAGGAGAAGGTCACATCTTTCGTGAAGCGTTTGCGCGCGGAGCCTCGCTACCTGCTGGCCCAGAATGTGTCCACCTGCATCGACCCTCTGGAAGTGTGTCTTCATCGGCAGACTGTCCAGGACACTGTCCACATCTTCCAGCACTCCATCCCCACAGAGGGCAAGCCTGTCACCAACCAGAAAAACTCAGGTAGGCCCCCATCTGCCCTCCCCTCTAGGCCTGAATCTACTGATGTCACCAAGCTCTCGATCCAGAAGCACACAGGCTAGCCCAGTCATGAGCACCTGCATGTAGAAAAAGTCTACTGGAAGATCCAGAAAGGGGTCAGCTCTGTTCAGTTAATGAGGATGATGATGTAGCCGATGGCAACCATCGACATATAACTGGCCTCATTTCATTGGATTTCAGGGAGATGTTGGATCTTCTCGTGCCTCAACGTCATGCGACTTCCCTTCATGAAGAAGTTTAATATCGAAGAGTTTGAGTTCAGTCAGTCCTACCTCTTCTTCTGGGATAAGGTAAGGCCTGACGCTTGATAATCAATCATCCCAGGGTCCATCTGTTTCCTTCTGTGTGTATTGTGTTCTTGCTGCACCTGCCAGGTAGGCCAAGGACAACCTCTGTGTTTGTTTACATTCAGTGCTGGAGTGGTGGGAATGTGTCGGTCAGTGTGTGTTTGCTGGCTTTGTGTCGCTGCGTCCCTGTGTCCTACTATCACGCTCATTGTCTGACTAAAGCCCCCTTTGTGTTTGCCGCTGTGTCTGCTCCACAATGACTTCCTGGTTCCTGCTTCGTCACACTGACCTCAGTCCTGCTAACGCTCTCGCTAACCTTTTGTCTGGCTTCTCCTGTCCGCCTCTCACCCTCCATCCTTCTTTTAGTCTTGCTTGTCCTCGTTCATTCACCTGCATCTGTGTTGGTCTCCCCCCTGCGTCTCACCATCCCGTGCCCTCTCACCTGTCCTCCCCCTACTCTATCCTTTTGTCCTGTCTTGCCCTCGCTAACCTTTCCTGTGCCCCCCCCCCCCCCCCCCCCCTCCCCAGGTGGAGCGTTGCTACTACTTCCTGCAGGCGTGCGTGGAGACAGCCCAGAAGAAGGAGCCTGTGGACGGGCGCCTGGTGCAGTTCCTGCTCTCCAATCCAACCAATGACGGGGGACAGTGGGACATGCTGGTCAATCTCATTGGTCAGTTCCCGTTCAATCGCCCCCTCTCTCTCTGACTTGATGCTCAGATGTGTCCGGTACATACAGAGATCATCGGGTGCCTAATTGCATGTTGTTGCCCTGTTTCTACGCCAACAGAAAAGTATGGCGTGATCCCAAAGAAGTGCTTTCCAGAGTCCCACAGCTCCGAGGCCTCGCGAAGAATGAACGACATCCTCAACCACAAGGTGGCTCACCTCGCCCCGGGCGCTCGCTCGCTCACAGTCACACACGCTCACCACACGCACTCACCCAGACGTTCCATTCCGGTGTGTTCCAGCTGAGAGAGTACTGTCTACGACTGAGGAACATGGTGGCCAGTGACTCAACCAAAGCGGAGCTGTCTGATGCCATAGACAGCATGATCGAAGAGGTAACACACACACGCACACACATATCCTCTCTCTCTCTTTTTCTATGCCACATGGTCAGTCTAACGTTAGATTCAGCTGCCCCTTTTAGCCAGTGGAGGGTGCTCTACGACAAGACATGGCTCTCAAGAAAGCAACCAGACAGAGGAACTAGATCCCAATAGCTGCGTTCTCTTGTGTAAGAGACGTATCTATAGTATAACAAAGATACGATACACAGGAAGATATGGTGTTGCTCATGTGGCAAGTCCGATGTGGCATGTCTACTAATCTCATGGCAGTTTCCCTAAAACTACAGCGTAGAATGTTTTGAGTCTACAGGTGACATCTTCGAAATGTAGTCGAATAATTCTCTGTACTTTTGTTTCTGCTTTTCTGAGGACCGCGGTTGTGTGCGATTGTGAGTGATAAAGCGCACCCTCGCACACGACTCACGGTGGTTATGGGTTTGTGAGTGATAAAGCGCACCCTCGCACACGACTCACGGTGGTTATGGGTTTGTGAGTGATAAAGCGCACCCTCGCACACGACTCACGGTGGTTATGGGTTTGTGAGTGATAAAGCACACCCTCGCACCCGACTCACTTAGGTTATGGGTTTGTGAGTGATAAAGCGCACCCTCGCACCCGACTCACTGTGGTTATGGGTTTGTGAGTGATAAAGCGCACCCTCGCACCCGACTCACTGTGGTTATGGGTTTGTGAGTGATAAAGCGCACCCTCGCACACGACTCACGATGGTTATGGGTTTGTCGACGTTGTTTGTTTGTTTGTCCACCTGGAAGCGGGTTGTTTTTGTAACACAGCTCCCGGAGTTAAAAGGCAGCAGGGAGGGGAGGTGTGTTCGGTTCCGCTCGGAATGGCGAGAAAAGGGGAGGCGAGGGGGCGGGAGGGAGGGAGGGAGAGGCAGGCAGGCGGGTGAGAAAGAGGACTCCTTAGGAAACAAGCGGAGCATGTTTTGGGGGGTGGGGGCGTCGAGAGGTACAGCGAGGGCCGTGGCGCTGCGCGGGAGCCGATGATGCGCCCGCTCGTTAGCCAGCGCTCGTTGATTAGATTACGCCACGCGCTGATGTTAGGAGATTGGCAGGTTATTAGTCATTAATTAGCCGTGAACACCGCCAGCTTCCCTCTTTCCATGCTTATCATTACACGTTAATGATGTTGTCACGGTAGACAGCCCCAACATGCCCGACATCGCTGCACGGTTGTTCCAGTGGATTAGCTCCCTGTTCACAGGCTTGGCAGCCTTGTTGTGTCTCCCATGCCGACGCCTATTAAGAAGTTCATGAAACAGCATCCAAACACGTATGGTAGCATTCATCAACTTTGGAAAATAATTCAGATCTCCATCTAGCAGGTTCATGAATGAAGGATGAAACTTTATTTGATGGCCAAATTAGTTAAAACATGGGTGAAACTGAGGCCCTGTTCCTGTGTTATTCTGCTGTTTTTGGGGGGTGTGAGTTGAGGTTGAGGTTTCTGTGTTCTGGGTTCAGAGCTTCTATCTAGGAAGGTGCACCCAACTCTGCCTCTGCCCAACAGTGTGTGTGTGTTTGTGTGTGTGTGTTTTTGTGTGTGTGTGTGTGTGTGTGTGTGTGTGTGTGTGTGTGTGTGTTTCTGTGTGTGTGTGTGTTTCTCTGGAGCTTTTCTATGAGAACATCTAAGACAAATCCAGTCTTTGAACCCACCTTTACCTTTCTGGGCTAAAAGCATAAACGAGGGTCTGGCAGCAGACCTGGGTGACCCAGGACTTTCTGTTACTCATCCATTTATTAATTTAATTTTGGCCACCTGCAGGAGGAGGGCACCAACACTTTGCTGCCCGTGCAACAGATAAAGTCGTGCAAATCAAATGCACCTCAAGTGGTTCCATTGAAGGAGCTCAGAGTGTGTGTGGTGGGCCTGTCACTAGGAGAGTGTGTGATGTGGAGTGATGTTCACCAGCTCCGGGCCAGAGCCCCACGCGGCCTGTGTGTTCAACATCAGGGCTCTGCGCCCTAAAGTGGGGCTGACGTGTGTTCCATCTTAACCAGGCCTCAGCCAAGAGTCTTGACACACACACACACACACACGCATGAGGAAAACAGACGGACGTGTTCAGCGGAGGACACGCACGTTCTCGCACGCCAACATTTCGGCAAGCACGTTCCTTGGCTCTCCCGCTCGCCGCGTTCAGACGGCGCCTTGTGCATTGCGCCACGCGATCCCCAGGTTTCGCACGTCGTCACACGGAGGCCGCTGCCAGCAGCCCCAGATGTCGGCTCCCCCCAGCCAGCTCCACGCCACAGCAGGGAGCCACACACTGGGGCCCCTGGAGGAGAAGGAAGGACCGGATCGTGAGATTGGGACCGTCCAGTGTGTCCTACCGCAGGAAGGCAGGCATGTGTGTTGGCTCAGTGGAGGTTGACCCCAGGACAGAGAGCAGTCGTACACAGTCACATTGTATTGCTCTGCTTTGTAAAGACCACATGTGTTTTCTGTTTATGCAGCAAGACAGTTCCAATCCAATGGTGGAGTTTCTCATACCCGGCCTGCTGAAGTGGATGTCGTGTGCTTACATTTTCATGTAGAATACTGGAGATCTGGGGAGGTGACACACTCTAGATTGCCAAATGCTTGCTGGTTGGTTCTGAGAGGTGATGTCAGGGGTCAAGGCCAGGGGTCAAGGCCAGGGGTCAAGGCCAGGGGTCTAGGACTGGTGTCTGAGGAAGCGCAGATCCGAGGCAGGTCCTGAATAACCATCACTGCTAGGTGTTCCATCCTGCTGCCACAGGGGTCTGTTTGTTTGTCTCTGCTCGCTTGTTTGAGCAACTGGACACCTGTAAACAAACCACACATGCAATGAGAAAGAGGCAGAGCTTTGGGTGATGCTAACTGCTAGCGTGCATGCTTCCTCTGTGTTTACACTGGGAGACATGCAAACGGGCTACCATAACTGCCAGCCAGCCATCACGCAATGGACATAGATCCAGACCCAGATGGCCCTGCCAGGCCAATTGCAGGCCCTATTACCCCCAGCTGGCTCTGGTTCCTGCACTGCACCAGCAGCAACATCTGGCCTAGCGTTAGCACCATGCTAGGTGGGCAAGACGCCAGCGGGAGGCACCTATCACATCCATGAAGTGTAAACCTCTGGAAGAGGAAACACGTTAAGAATTGAATTTAACAGGGCGTCCGTTTTTAGGGAATTGTTCTCATTTGAGGGTTCCTCCATGAAGATGGATATGACTGCGTTGTTTATGAAGAGGACCAATCTTACATCAGGCTGGGGCGACCCACGGAGGTCGTTTTCCCCTCAAACAAACACTCCACCAGGGTCAACTTCCTGTTTTGGTCAATACCAGCTGATCCCTGCCGTGCTGTCCCAGAAGCCCCCTAATTTAAACCTTCTGGGCTTGTACACTACCAGCGGGTGGCCTTGGAGATGCCTGTTCAAAGCCATACCCTAGACTTCATGGTCTCACATTTCAGTGTGTTGTAACCTGTTTGTGTGACTAGGGTTCTCACGTCATATCTATATTTGGAAAACTAAGGTAGACTGAAAGATGCCTGCCTAAAATCCAGATCCTCACCCACAACACTGACTGAGTTTCTGGCTGGTGTTTGCAGAGCGTAGCTCCGTTAGAGAGACACAGGGAGTGGACTGACAAACACACACATTAAAAAAAGGGTTCGTAAAAACGCTTGCACAAACACACCCAGTCAGTGTGCTGGCTAAGCCCAGCACTCGTAATTCTCCCTGCATCACACGCTCGTGGGCGCGCACACACACACACACACAAAAACACACAACCCTATTGGCCTCTGCTTGTTCAACCTAAACGATGTCTATCTGTTTCCTGAGAGAGCGAGAGGGTTGGGGGACAAACTGAAGTCTAACTTTTTTGTCCAGCTTTTTGTCCAGCTATGTCAGCTGCCCGCCCTCTGTCTTTCCATCGCTGCCTCCTTCTTTATTCCCTCTCGATCCGTCCGGCCGTCCCTGTCGGTATGTCCTTTCAACACAGGTGTTCCAATATTGACTGGGAGGAGGTCTCCTCTGACGTCAGAGGGGTGGGGTGCTGGCTCATTGTTCCCAGCAGTCGTCCTGTGTGTCAGCCCTCCATGTCCGCTGTGTTGGGTTTGGCAGTGCCATCGTTTATTTAACCTGCCAAGCCTGGGAGAGTGATGGAGGGGGGGGGGGGGGGGGGGGCGTGGCAAGACATAGGGGCACAGGGGGCAGAAGAGGCTGTTTGTGTGCCTGGAGCATCTGGGTAAACACCCTGGAGGGACGGGCACCTCCGGCATGTGTTCTGCCGTGCAGGGCATGATGGCGGACAGCGAAAAACAAAACCCAACATGAAAGGATCCGTGTGCTGCACGTGTGCTGGGCCATCCCAGCGGGTGTAAAAGGTGAGGGTTTACTCTGAGGGGAGAGAAAGCGGGGAGGGGGAAGAGTTCGGAGGAAGGAGCAGGGAGGGTTGTGAGAGAACCGCCCTCGTATCGACCTGAAGCCAGGAATGTCATTAGCAGTTTAAGTGCTGTTGATACAGCGGAAAAACAGCAGCCAGGAGCCGCAGAGCTTCGCCGAGACGCCTCGGGGCCCAAACACAACCCCCACCTCCAGCCCCCACCTCCAGCCCCCATCTCCAGCCCCCACCTCCAGTCCCTGCTCCATCTTTCAACTCCGCCAGGGCTTTCATTCGTCTGGATTTAGCCGAAATGTAAATGAAAACAGTCAAAAGTCGAGAAGGCGCCCTCGTAAATATAGGCGTAGGTCATGTAACTGCCCGCCGATCTCCACATGTACGGTGGAGCTCCTGCGTTGTGAAGACCACTCAGTCCTGTCAGCAGGCCAAAGCTGCATGTTGGGGATTTATCCATAATTAGTTATCACCAGACCTGACTCTTATCTGCTCAAAGACAATGAGCTGCCTTTCTGGCAGTAGCCTTAGCGCCCTGGTCGCGTGTGATAGCGAAAGCATATGTATTTATATACCCAAACCCTGGGAGAAGAGAGAAGGAAATTCCTGAGATTGCTCTATCGGTGTGTACGAAAGGCCGGTTCTGAGAAAGGGGACCAGAGCTGGACCAGAGGCAGGGGAGGAGAGAGAAAGGGAGACCGCAGGAAGACACACAGAGACGGAGGAACGACGGGGGGGGGGGGGGGTTGGCTCGGAGGATATCCTGCGAAGAACTATTTCCAGAGGAGATGTTAGGAGGGTATGTTGGGTTATGCTGTGACTCTGTGCTTTAGGGTTCTTCTCTGGTGTCACATTAGAGGAGCTAGAAGATCAACCACATTCTGGCACACTCACTTCCTGTCCATGCCGCTGGACAAGTCAACTTTGAGCGCTCCATCTGAAGTGTTGACCACTCCTCTCTGTCTCCCTCTCTGTGTGTGTGTGTGTGTTGTCCAGGTGTTCCGGGTGGCCAGCGTGTGTCTGGGCAGCCCCCCTGAGACGATCTGCTGGGAGTACAGAGACAAGGACAAGAACTTCCACCGCATGGGCCCCCTGTCCCCTCAGGAGTTCTACCGGGAGCACGTCAAACCCCTGTACAACGTCCAGGACAAGGTGGGCAGATCCCAGGACCCACACCCGGCCCCCCCTCACCCAGCCGGGGCCCCTCGCGGACACCCCCCCCCTCCTCTTAGGCTGGAGGTTGAACAGATCTGTTGTGTTTCCTGGTAGATCTGCCTGGTGAACGACCCCAGGCCTCAGAACCCCTATGGGAAGCTGTACAGTGTGGAGTTCCTGGGCAACATGGTGGGAGGTCACAACACACTGTACAACAACCAGCCCATCCAGCTGCTGAAGAAAACTGCTGCAGAGTCCATCAAGGAGGGAGAGGTGTGTGTTTGTGTGTGTTTGTGTGTGTTTGTGTGTGTGTGTCTGTGTGTGTGTGTGTGTGTAAAGCTCAAATGTCTTTCTTAATCATTCTATGGTTGATAAAATATATTGAAGTTCTTCAGTAAGTTGTGTGTGTGTGTGTGTGTTTTGACCAGGCCGTGTGGTTCGGCTGTGATGTAGGAAAGCATTTCCACGGAAAACTGGGCATCAACGACATGAACGTGTGAGTATTGTTCCTGTGCGTGTTTTTGTGCGAACAGCACAGACTCCTTCCTTGTTTTTGTCCATGTTTTTGAATGATTGCTTTTGTGATTGTGGGTGTGTGTGTGTGTGTGTGTGTGTGTGAAGTTTCAACCACGAGCTTGTGTTTGGCGTGTCGGTGAAGAATCTGTCCAAGGCTGAGAGACTGATATTCGGAGACTCCCTGATGACCCATGCTATGATCCTCACTGCGGTCACTGACAAGGTAGACACACGCACACACACACACACACACACACACATCTCCTTTCATGCATATCCCTTATCTCAAAGCTTTATTTTGCATCATGAAGTATTCGGCCTGTTTATAGTTTTCTAGTCGGCTGCAGTCTTTTTAAATGGCTGTCAGTTTCCCTCAGTAAGTAACCCCAGCTGTTAGCACCTCCTCTCCTGTTTTTCCTCCTCTCTGGAACAGCTGTGCAGTGTTCCCAGTGCTCCTCTAGTGGGAGAACGTCTCCTCTTCCTCCAGTTTACTGTCCTGGGGTTTCTACCACCTGTGTCTCCCAGGCTAAACATCACCTCCCGAACTCTCTGTCCAGCCAGAATAGCCACTGCATTCTGTTTGAAATATGCTGGTGTGTGTTGGTCTCTCCCTGCCTCTCTTCTATCTCTGTGTCCTCTCTCTCACTCTGTATCTCTCTCTCTCAGGATGGGAAAGATGGGGGGTACGAGAAGTGGAGGGTGGAGAACTCTTGGGGAGATGACCGTGGGAATAAAGGTGAGAGCTACGGAAGGGATCCCTCTCCCCATCCCATCCAGACAGCCACCCACCCACCCAGAACCCCGGGGGCTGGGTGAGGGGAGGCAGAGCGGGGCCCTGTCTTTCTCACGAGGCCTTGGATGGTCTGAGCGGCTTCCTTCCAGAGGCCTGCTGTGTGGATTAGAGGTAGCCTCCCCAGACCAGGCTACTTATGAAGCCTTAATTGGCTGCAGGAGAGCGGACCAGCCCCTGGTCATCTGGAGCGTGCTAGTGTCCTGTCTGTCCGTTCACCTAGTAAAGGGGGACTCGTCCTCTGTCCTTCTCCCCCACATATTTCTGTCTTCATCACTTGACCCCCCCCCCCCCAGCCCTCATCCAGAGTGATTTACAACAACATCAGGAACATTCCCCCTGAGGCAAGTAGGGTGACGTGCCTTGCCCAAGGACATCATTTTGGCACGGCCGGGATTCGAACCAGCAACGTTCTGGTTACTAGCCCGATTCCCTCACCGCTTAGCCACCTGACTGCCACACACACACTGAGCTCTACATTCCAGGGCAGATTACAGCGGGTTCTTTCAGCTCATTTCCATGTGCACGCTCCCCCTCCCAGGCACAGTCACTTCACCACATCTGCTCATGGACGCAGAGCCAGCGGGGGTGTTTCACAAACGAAACATATTAGCTCGCCTATCGCATTCCATAAACAGCCGCGCGAAGGGCTTTCCGTCGCTTCCTGTTTATCCCGTGGACGTATTAATAAAGTTATGGAAAACAAATGACAGAAGGGCTGTCGGCAGAGATGCCGAGGGCTGGGGAGGCCGAGAAGGGAGGGTGGGGGGAGGGGGGGGGGCTGTCATCACGATGGAAGAGAGAGGAAAGGAAAATGTGTTTTTGTGACCCGTAGGGTTCAGTCCCCCTCGTCCCCCCTCGCCCCCCCCCCGGGCCCCCCGTTGTCTCTCCCCATCTCTCCTGGGGTCCACTGTACTGCCTGGAAGTCCCAGCAGCCTCCCTCTCAGAGCCCAGCTCCACTAGATTGATAGTTACAGCTCTCTGACCGCCCTCCTCATACTTTATTATACAAGGATTCACAAGGTGGGTTGTATCCCCCCCTCTCTGACGGCTGGGATTTCATTTTGACATGGTGGATATTTATGTGCTCTGCAATATCCTGTCATAACTCCGTTTCCCCATCTTATATATGACCTGTGTTTGTTCTCCGACACTGGCAGAAGTCACCACAAGGAGGGTTTTTCTGCTCTCTGATTATTATTCCCATGTTCGTAAGATCGTGTTACTGTTGACTACAGGCTTTTATTTATGTGTTCAAGTGATTTGTTCACCGGCGACCAAAGGATTGAAAATAAATCTCTCTCGAGTCAGAGGAAAGTCAGGGAAAGAGGAGCGGGTTCGGTTCTGTTGGTGCTCTGGCCCAGTCCAGAACCTTCTTCGGCGAAAAAAAAAACAAAATGGCTGCTGGCCGGGTACACCCTTTGTTTGAAGAGAAGGCAGCACATCTGCCCTCCTGTTAAGGCAAATAATGACGCTACGCCATGGGTCCCCGTGATCCCACGCAAACAGTGGGATCCTGGACGCGGCCAACCCTGCGGTGGGGGTTAGGAGCTGCGGCACGTTGCCCCGGTCACAGTGGCGTCGGTGATAAGTCAGCTTGACAGCGGGGAGTGATGCGGTCAGTCAGTCGGTCAGTGGAAGGAAGAACGAATCTGGTCCCCAGCTTTAAGCAGCTGCTCCAGACCAGAACTAAGATCTGTCAGTGTGTGTGTGTATGGGTGTGTGTGTGTGTTGTACCAGGAGTGGAAGCAGCAGCCCTCGTTGGGCTCATAGAGGAGACACCGATAGAGGAATCCTCCTGTCATCCAGAAGGTTCTGCTATCGCCGCTTGAAACATTCCTCACAGGCTTGTAGCTGTTCTTTTGATTGAATGTGCGCCTGAGTGTCTGAGAGTGAGACAGATTAGAGGGGGGACAAAGACGGGGGGGGGGGGGGGGGGGGCATGTCCATGTGTGTTAGCCATCTGTGTGTGTGTGTCTCCCGGGAAGGAGGAGTGTGCAGCCCTATGCTGGATCAGGCTGCTCCAGGGCAGTTGTGAAAGGACTTGGAGCTTCTAGAGGGGAGAGTATGTAGGGCTCAATCCATCACCACTCCACTTCTTTTGGGATGACGACGATGATGATGAGGACATTTGTATAATACATTCTTAACGAGCTGAATCAGCGTTGTTTTGGTTGCGCGCGGGTGAAAGGTGCGTGAGTGCGGGAAGTGGAATGCGTAGGGAGGGATTTAGGGTGGCGGCACGGCCCCTAGCGCTGGGCCGGTTCGTCAGGGTGGGGTGAGAGGGGGCGAGATGGAGGGGACGCTCAGGGTGGAAGTGGTTATGTGGGGAGGGGGGTAGAACAATGGCTGTTGGCATCATAGGTGATGATGGAGAGCGCTCACACTCCACCTCTCCTCTCCCGCCGCTTCCTCCCTCTTGACCTTTCCTCAGCAGTTCATGTGTTGGAGAGGCGTCTGTAGCCATGAGTTAGAGGCAGTGGGAAACTTGCGTGTCACTATTTGAACCTTGAGATCATGCATGAAGATACTCATGAACTAGGCAGATTTCCACAGTTCTTTCTCTCCATTGATAGCTTGTGTATCGGTAGTAATCCTTTGTTCTTGTCCGTTTGTCTGTCTGCAGGTTATCTGATCATGACTGATGATTGGTTCTCTGAATATGTCTACGAGGTGGTGGTGGACAAGAAATATATCCCTCCTGAGGTCCTGGATGTGATGCAACAGGATCCCATCGTACTTCCTGCCTGGGACCCAATGGGAGCCCTGGCATAACTATGGCGACCCAACTCTCACAGCCCCGCCCCACCTTGTCCCCATGGTCTGTTTGACTCCGCCCCACCACTCTGGTTCCAACCCAACCATAGACCAGCCCCCCTCCACCTTTACTCAAACCACCACAGCCTGTTCTAGACAAAATAAAGTTTTTGTTTTCTTTTTTACTGGACTCATACGTCTTCGGCCTAACTTTATTTCGTCCTGTGGTGTGTGTCTCGTTCCCCGTGAGGAATTCCCAGTTCAGAGGTTGTCCTGTTCCATGTTTTCAACTGCGTCAACATTCTCTGGTGTGCAGCGTGCTGACAGCTCTGTGTGTCTGATAAGCTCCACCATGTCCCAAGGTCACGTCCTGCTCCAGCAGTCCTTTCTCCCTCGCGCCGCGGTGCTCGGCCAACATCACGTCCAGAGGAGTGATTTAAACCGCGGCTGACCCCCACCTCTAACCCCCCCACCCCCTTACCCTTCCTCTCCTCGTCTCCCCGCTCGCTCCCTTGTCCCCCCCCATGGTCCTTGCTGCAAGATGGCCAGTAGTTCGGCCAAGACGGGAAGCGACGAGGCGGGCCTGACCCCTGATCTTTATGGCGTGGGGATAATCCGTTGAGTTACAGCCACTTCAGACAGGCCTGTGGCAGGGAGGGGAGAGCTATCTCAGCAGCTAGCTGGGAGCCTGGGATGGGTTCACCCTGGGGTTAGTGCAGGGGCCAGCAGGGCCCAGAGAGGGGAGGACGGGAGTCGGCGACAGGTAGAGGGGTAGTTAGATGGGGTGAAGGCTGCTTTCGAAAAACAACCCCTTCTTTTCACAGCCGAATCATTCCAGCTTCCACACATCCTTTTACAAACAAGGCAGAAACCCTCTCCTCTGTATAGTTTCCACCTCTCAGCCCCTCAGAGGCCTCTAGATTTCCCCTGCGCTCAGACTGAGAAACGAACGGTGACAGAGATTCACGAGGAGATCGAGGTTATGTGTCTGGTATTTGTGCAAAACTGAACTAGAGAGAGAGCAAAATCTATTCAGTCTCAGTTCTCTCGTACATCATAACACAGAAAACCTACACATGCTTAGACTGGATGTCTGCTAGTTGACCTGGCCCAATAGAGCAGTCTCTGGTCCCCATGCTCGTCAGATTTCCCCCCCCCTTTACTATCCTCCAGTCAGAATAAAATATTGTCTCCATCTGAATATAAATGTGATTAGAAATAGGAATGTGCTTGTGGATGACTGTGATAAGCAGCTTGATTGACAGGTGTCTGGTCAAATCCTTGGTCATTTCCTGGAGGACTTACTGCTGTCCTTTCAACCGACATGATTTAGAGGCGGGAGTACACATGCTAGCCCCGTTCCCTACTTGAAGCTGTCAAATCTCAGGTTTCACAACTGCCCCGGGATGCTGACCAGTGTGTCTTAATAAATGATTTGTTTGGCAGAGTGGATTTTCGGTGCACGGTTGAAGCTAACAGCTTAAAAGTTTTCAACTCAGGGTCTGGAGGAGATATAAGTATTTCTTGTCACAGGTTTTCAGCATCTATGTGTGTGTGTGTGTATCAGCCTAATTAACTCCTGAATCCTAAACCTCAAATCCTCTGTAACACTTCATCCTCTTCCCCTGCCTCCCTTTCCACACTCTCTACCCTCCTCCCAACCCTTTATCATACTCTCTGTCCTTCTTATTTCAGCTGTTTACTCTGTCCTTTCCTTCATAATATATACATGTAAAAACATTTTCAACCTATCTTTCTCTCTGTCTTTCTATCCTTAGCAGCCTGATAAACTTCACCCTCAGGTTTGACGTCATCAGTCTGTTAAATCCAGTTCTCAATCCACAACGTTTTTCTGTCGAACAATAACCTATTTACATTCCTCCAAGTGTGTGTGTTACGTCTGTGTTGTTTGTTTTACAGGTAGTTTCTTTGAACAGGACCACCTAGAACACCTATAACGGGTGTCATTAATTTAGTCGTCCCCACCTTTCATTACCCTGTTCTCATCTCCTCCTCTCACTGTGCTGTGTATCTTTAAAAAGGATTAACCCCGTGCTGCAGCTGAAACAGATTGGAATGGTGCTTAACCCACACAGGCATTAAGAATCGGAGACTGGAACAGACTCCATCGAGCCCTGGAAATGAGTGTGTATTGGATTTATTGACAATGTAACAATGGCCAATAGTTCTGTTCGTCTTTGTGTATTATATTTGCATGCACACAGTGAAGCCTGGAGACTCCTGCTGACTTGTTGGCCTGGAAGAGCTGTGTGCAGGTGCCTGCAAGAGGGTCACAGACAGACAGGACAATCTCACAGCCTCTCAGACCCAGACGGTGGCCTCTGACCCCCTGTCACTCACTCACTCTCTCCCCCCCTCCCTCCCTCCCTCTCTCTCTCTCTCTCTCTCTCTCTCTCCATCACTCAATTCCTGCCTCTCGTTCTTTTCGCTTTCTCACAAATATGTCTGTTGGATTAGGAGCAAGGGATCCCTGCCCCCTCCACAAGCTCAGGGGGTGTGTATCACTGCATCGGCGTTAGCGCGTGTGATCAGACGTGCGTTTGTGTGTGGGGCTGCGTGTTAAGTAAGGCCAAGTGAAGCGAGGCCTTTCCTAAGCCTTAGCTGCTGAGTGGACCCATGTAAGATGCCGAGCCCTGACTGACCAGAGGTGGTAGGACACGCTTGTCGCCGTCGCCACGGTAACATCCCTCGCACCGTGCTCCGGACAGGATCCAGGTTACAGGTACGGTGACGTTTCGTCGTTTTGGTGCCAGAATAGTTTGGATTTGTTCTAAGCAGGTCCAGAACAAATGGGATCTGGGTTTGTAGGCCACAGACACACATTCACACATTCACACAGACACACATTCATGCAATCACACGTGTGGAGCAAATACAATATAGTTGAGATCAAGATATGATTCCAAGAATTTGGCCTTTACTATAAACTGATTTATGTTGTTTGTCCAAGGCGTTGGGGGGGGGGGGATTGGAAAGTCATCTGGCAGGTTTTTGCTTGATTATCCTTGTGATGTCTACGGCTCAGGGGAATGGGACAGACCACAGGAGTACGTTTCTGAAGAGAAAAACTGAGAGCACCGTGTTCTGTTTGCCAAAGAGTCGTTCACACTCACATCGAACTACATGACGGTTAATCGGTCTTTATGGGGTGACTTTGATGCAGTTTCTGTCTGCAGTTACTCCTGGAAGTGCTAGAGGGGGCTGTATCCCACTCAGTCGAGATTGTTGACAAATCCGAAGTTCAGAGGAGTAGACAGAAGAGGGCTGTGAGAGACAGAGGGGTGAGACAGAGACGTTTGATAATCTACAGGGGAAATAAAATAGACGTGCAGTGTGATAGGGGGTGAAAGAAGGAGTGAAGCAGGATATCTGGCTCCTGATAGGACGCTACTGATACTCGGCACTGATGTGATTGGTTGGGTTAATTTTCCTTCACACACGCTCTGTCTTCTGTCACCTCTTTATCTGTCTTCTGTCTCTTCTCTACTAGGTCGACTCTCAGTAGAGCCTGCTCGTCTCGTCGTTCTCGCTTGTCCTTCCTCTGTCTCTCTCTCGCTCTTGCTTTCTCTCTCTCTTCCTTCCTTTCTCTCTCTCTTCCTTTCTCTCTCTCTTCTTTTTTCTCTATTATTTTCTCTCTCTTCCTTTCTCTCATTCCCTTTCTCTCTTCTTTTCTCCCTTTCTCTCTCTTTCTTCCTTTCTCTCTCTGTCTTTCTCTCCATCTCTCTCTTCCCTCTCTCCTCCTCCTCCTTGTGACCCAGTACACACAGGGAATGCTTTCTCACACATTAATGTCACCAAGTTCAGGGAGTAATTAATTTCTTCTTCCAGACCCCATACCAGGCAGAACTATACTTCACTACATGTTTCCATCTTTCTTTCTCTCCTGCCCTACCGCCCTCACACCCAACACAGAGGTTTTCCCATCCAGCCTTTTGAGAGCATTTCTCCGTCTACACTGCCCATGTTTATTGATATTCTGAGCATTTAAGCCCGAGTGACTAATTGACTCAAATGAAAAAAATCCTGTTTCACTTCAAGTTCCAACACAGAACAGAACAGATGCAGAATAATGATGCTACATCATGGTAATATACCTTTTCTTTTAGCAGAGTAACTCGTTTCAGTTTGTTGGGGACCAAAAAGTGACAAAGTTCCAAACTCCTTCAGCCCCTCCACTCCACATTGACACGGTTAGGTCTAGGAGGACGCACAGTCCGTGCTGTGGGGGAAAGAGGTGAGCGTGTGGGCCACAGAGGAGGGTTAATACGCTCACAGTGTTCTACCCAGGAAGGACTGCACCCCAAGCAGCAGAGAGGGAGCGGTGCCTGGGGGTGGAACCTAGCCTCTTACAAGGTTAGGGTTTGGTGTGATCCTGCGTTAAGCTGTTTTGCAGTTTGGATTGATATCAAGTCTTTCAGATGCCTACCTTAATGGTTTACTCCCCAGATGGGTGTGTTTGGGTTTCATGTGTGGAACGGCAGAGTGGCAGGCATGAGATGGGCACCGCCAAATCGGATGGAAACTAATCTAGTAGAACATGCTCTCAGGGCAGTGTAGAAATGTCCCTTGTGAAGTCATTTCCTCCGCAAAAACAGCAACTAAGTGGCTAAAGATGTGGCTGATTATGCATTTGATTAATGGAAGTTCGTAGCCCTCCTTAACGTTCCAGTAGAGTTGTCCCTGTGGACGTTCTGGAGCAGGGCGTCCACTTCCCCGGGGGGGAGGGGGGGAGGCAAGGGTCTCCATCCATTTCCTTCCACTATTTGAAGAAGCCAACCTCCAGATCAGATCCGAAAAGCTTGCTCTTAGGGTTAGGGAAAGGACAGTACTTCCTTAGTCATTTCTGATGGTTGAGTAATGCGAATGACATTGTCTTTCATGGATCCAAATTGTCTAATTCACACTAACTCATCAGTTATGGAGTTTAGTGTCAAATGGTGAACAAAGTCAGAAATATGTGGGTAACCATCTTTGCTTTTTGGGTTCCTCTTTCATTTACCAATGACTTGGAACTAAAGCTAGGAACGAGGTAGAACAAGAGCAAAGTGTGCCAGCAGTTCACACACAGAGGGTTTACGCAGGCATGTGTAAAGGAATCCAAAATCGTCTGGAACCAGATCCAGATCAGATCCTGATAAGCGAAGGATTTCGGGGCTCCTCTTGGTAAGTCACTGAGCCAGACAAGAGGCTGCTGCTTCTGGGAGACAGCTCCATGGGATGAACCCACATGCATTGGAGTGGCAGAGACGCCTCAAAAGGGTACTGCTGTGTTTTAAAGCATTGGTTAACATGCTCTGTCTGGGGATTAAAGGAACGGCTTGAGAGAGATCGCTTTTTGCCTGTCTGTCTGTCTACGTGTCTGCCTGTCTGTCTGCATCAGTCTTAAGGATTCAACCTTCCTTAACAGATGGAGAATACACTGTGCCAAGTCCAACATGCCAAATATATAAATGGGAAAAGTTCAAAAGAAATAGAGAGATTGAGGGAAGAGTATAGATAGAACCACAAATACTGTAGATCAATAGAAAGATAGTCTTAGCTGAAAGGATGATGGAGTGAACAGAGGAAGATGGAGTGAAGAGGAGAGAGACCAGGGTAAGAAGGAGGATGGTGGAAAGGAGAGGGAGTGAAAGAGAATGACACAGACAGAGAGAAAGAGAAACATAGACAGAGAGAGAAAGAGAGAAAGAGAGAAAGAGAGAGAGAGAGAGAAAGAGAGAAAGAGAGAGAGAGAGAGAGAGAGAGAGAGAGAGAAGGAGCAGTAAACTCCAACAGGGCTGAAGGGGGAGTGTCTGCGCTGAGGGAGGCTACAGAGTAGCACCCTGACACAGACCCTCACACCACCACCCGACTCCACGGTAGGGCTGCCCTCTGTACTCTTACTCTGTGTGTGTTCCTGTGTGTCTGTGTGCGTGCTCGTGTTGGTCTGTTAAGTAAGTCTGGTAAGTGTGCGTGTACGTTTTCTCTCCAAAGTTTTTTGCCTACATACAGTAGTGTATGTGCCCAGGCAAAACTTCTGTCAAAAAGTCTGTGAGTGTGCATGGGTTTGTGTGCTGAGAGACATCAGGCTTCTCTACAGGGCAAACACTGTGTAAAAATCTGCTCTGGCTTGCTTGTACCAGCTACAATACAGGTTTTACAACCCCTTATATTAAATTCAGTTGGAGGAAAAAAAAACTGATTGACAGGATTGGTGTGTTACAGTATTTGTGTGTGGATGTGCGTATATTGGCTCCTTAGTAATACGGCGTAACTTCTGGTCTTCATACCCGTGACTTATCTGATCTGTTGAATGTTAAAAGTGTTAGAATAAGTCATATTAAATGTACTAGCATCTAGGGTTTGTTGGTCTGTGAGTGGTTTCAGCCCTGGTGTGAGGAGTTGTGTGTGGGCGTTCTTGTCAGAGTGTGTGAGGGGGTCTGACATTGTTACCTGGTCTCCTCTGTTCTGGTTGCTGTGGTCAGACTGGTATCCATCACAGTCTGTGGTTGTCTAATTGAACACATTAGACTGAACAGTGAATGGAATGAACAAACTTTAGGTTACTGAGCCGTTCTCTTGTAATCCCACTATTTTGAAATATCTTTTTATTTAGATGTTAAGAAGTAGAATTTGGCAGAAAGCATTATAATACTAAATCTGTGAAAGTCAAATTCTAATATGGGAAGCATCACTCAATTCATGTTCAATTCATATAATGTATAATCTAATATACATTATATAAATTATGTTTTCCCTACATAAAAGCATGTTCTTAACTTGAGAGGGCATTGTGGGAAGGAATCGAACACACATTTTCCCCTCTCTTGATGTTCCTTCTTGGTGTGATGTTGGAGTCCTGGTCCCGCTGTGTGGGTCTGTGGACAGGGTGGACCTTGTCTTGTCCCTTGCACTCTGTGACATTGCTCGTTAAAAACAGTGATGCAAATGAAGTTGGATTTAATTGGCTTCTCCCCTGTTTATTCCTCATCCACTCTCTGTCCTGGTGGACCAAAGGGCTCTGACACAAACTCTGAAATTAAGGAATTTAGGAAACTCACTTCTGACAATTTAGACCTCAGATCGCTGTTTGATATATTTCAGAGGGGCAAAAAAGTTGTTTTGACCAGATGTTACTCTATGTCTTTAGTTGGTACTGACGATAATTTTTATATAGAACACAATTTAAAATTGTCAGAAAAAAACAGTGAACATGTAAAATGTAATACTGTCTGTATTCATCATTCTGTCCATAAAATACATGAAAATACATATGTTACATTTGTGTTATATGTTTCCAGACAGTAATTTTGCCATGAGACATGTTTTGCCTTGGAATTTGGTTAATATTTTTGTTTAATTCAATTTGAAAACATATGCATGTTAAAATATAATTAGTTATTATTTGTAATTAGTTACGTTCATTAGTTAGTGAAGTAACTTTTTTTTAATTAGTTACTTTAGTATAAGATGGGAGAAAGTTTAGCATTAGAAGAGATTCTTCCAAAGAATAATATTTTTTTTGTTGGAAGAGCACTATACAAATTATAAATTATTAATGGTCAATTGATCACTTTATACATATTGACAAATTGACAGATTTTCATTTATTTCAGACTTATCCATTATGGACGTATATATATATATATTTTGGTTGTAATTAATTTTGTTTTCCCATTTGGTTGAACCCTGAAAAAAAACAATAACAGTATGTAATTGTTAACTTGATTTATAGGATTAATAACTTCAAGCCAGTTAAACATGTGTACAATAAATCAGAAGCACTGGTAATAAAAATGCTTTCATAATTTATATTAAAAACCAAAAAGAATGTTATTTGGAAGTTAGAGAGTCAGAGGGTTTGTGAAAATCATCAATTTATTAGCTTGCCCCCCTACTGGCTGAAAACACACTAAATTAAATCTGTCAAACAAACCACTCTGTTTAGTGTTTGTTCTTCTTTATTTAAAATCCTGTTGCTGCCTGCGTACTTTGTTTTCTGTATTTAGCTCGTGTGTAGAAGTTCATGTCCGTATTTTATCACCAACCAAGTACAGTACCACGAAATCAGTTGTGATTTTAGCTGTGTCAGTTGCAACAACTTGAGCACTTGAGTAAATAAACCAACGTGTTCTAGCAAAAGTCTTCTGGGACCTGCTTGGCAGACAGTGGCTCGAGGGGGGGGGGGGGTCACATCTTTTTATCTTTCCATTAAGTGGTTCAGCATTTTCTATTAACCCCCTTTTTGCTATCCTACTCATCCGCCTTGCTTTCTTCTGAACTGGCACAATGTGGTTGGCAAGTGACAGGAATACGTGGAGAATATTATGAGACTGTCATGAAAGAATAGTGGTAGAAATAGCTAATAAACTTTTTGTGAGTGCTGCTCACTATGTACTGTACTGTTTTTGTGGTGCTGAATCTGTACTGTACTGTCTGTGTTTCAGACCGTCCAAGGTCTTTCCCTCACCGCTTGTTCCGTCTCATGAAGAGGTTGTGGAGAACATCCAAGAGCCTCAGACGGCCCCATTCCATTTGTAACCCGCCAGAGCCGGCCGCTGCCTGCTCCAAACTCACTATCTGCTCCACCCCTCCATTGACCAACCAGCATCCCATTTCTGTCCTTTTCCCAACGTCCCATTTCTACCTTTTCCAGCTGGCCCTGTCCCATTCCCACTCACCTTACCTTTCTCTGAACCTAATTGTCCCCTGATGGGCCCCTCATCCGACTGTTCCTCAACTCCACCATCATCGGCGCTCACGTCCTGCCCCTAACAACCACCAGTCGCATTGCTATGGAGATGAAACCGCCTTCAACAACAACGATGATGATGATGATGGAGAGGGAGAATGAGGGAGAGAGGGAGAAAGCAGAGGAAGAAAACGAGGGGACGAGGGAGAACGGACGATTGATGCTGGCGGACGGCAGCCTTGGAGATAAGGATCCCAAGCTGACTTCCAGGCCGGGGCAAGTGTCCAACGGCTTCCCCTCTTCTACCTCCCCCCAGAGCCCCAGGGATGGGGCAGGGGGAAGCACGGGGGGCCAGGGCGCCCTCAGGACGCTGGTGGTCCAGCAGACCAGTCTGGATCATCCTCGGGAGACCTGGAGCAAGAAGATGGACTTCCTGCTGTCTGTGATTGGTTACGCTGTGGACCTGGGGAACGTGTGGCGCTTCCCCTACATTTGCTACCAGAACGGTGGAGGTGAGGGGTGAGGGGTGGGGGTTGAGGGGTGAGGGGTGAGGGGTGAGGGGTGGGGGGGTTGAGGAGGAGGGAGCTCTCGAGATGTTTGTGAGGTTAACACACAGTTTGGTTAACAGTATAATTCCATCCCTCATCAGGAACCAATCCTTTCCAGATCATTTCTAATGTGTTGCTAAGTTAGTAGTGTCCCCAAGGTGTTTTTGTAGTACATCCAGCTGCCCCTCTCTTGTTGCCACACTCCCCAGCAGCAAACAGGTCTCTCCTGCCACTTGATTGAATTTGTAATAATAAAATCTTTGCAATTTCCTGTTTCTCTCTCTCTCGTTCTCACTCTGTCTGTGATCGTGCATGTTTATATGTGTGTGTGTGTGTGTGTGTGTGTGTGTGTGTGTGTGTGAGGTGTGCGACCTGCCGAGGGAGGAAGAGATGGAGAGACAGGAATCAGGAGAGCCTTGATGTAGTAGAAAGACTATTAATTGTGTGCTTTATGAGAACAGCCTTAGACTCTTTCAGTTTCCCTAATAACCTGTCTTCTAGCTCCTAAATCAACTATTATCTGGATTTAATGTCAGAGACCAACCCATGTGCTGTAGAACAGACAGACAGACATAAATTAATGTTTATCCTTCTATAGACATGACAAATTTCTTTTGAAACCGTTAATATAATAAATAAATATTTATATTTGGAATTTTTACATCAATTTAAAGCACTCCAATTCTGAATTTGAGTCTGAATGAAAGACTCCTTGAATTGAATGTGTCTGTGTAGCTGAAACATAGTTGATTGGATCTGTCCATGACCAATGACTAGTCAGTTGTTGATGACCACTGAGAAAAGATTGACTTGATTTGTGTTTAGGGGCATTCCTGCTGCCTTACCTGCTGATGGCGGTGTTTGGAGGAGTGCCTCTGTTCTACATGGAGCTGGCCCTGGGGCAGTTTCACCGCAGTGGATGCATCTCCATCTGGAAACACATCTGCCCCATCTTTAAAGGTACAGACACAAGGGGAGAGGAGAGATTAAGATAGGAGAGAAGGACGTAGGAGAGAAGGAGAAAGAAGGAGATAGGAGAGAAGGGGCTGGAAACGAAGAGGAAACAAGACCCTGATGACCCCTGCCATATCCCTGCTGCAGCCTCCTCATCTCCTCACCGTGCCCATGTGATGCCCACACTCTCTGTTATGGAAATTGTCACATTTTCTTTAAAATGCCAGGTGCTTAGAAACGTGATATTATGTAAATCGTAGTTGTTTTTAAATGTCATCTCCTTCTTAAATCAAACTTGAATTCGTTTCATTGATCTGTGATTGGGGTGAGTGAGCACAGAAGTAAAAGACTGACACTGTCGCTCTGTCTGACTGACTGACTCTTACTGACTGATTGATTGACTGATTGATTTATTGACTGACTAACGGAGCAGGCAAGTGTCTCTTCCTTGCCTCTCAAATTCCTCTCTCATCCCTCCCTGCCTCCTTCTTTCCCTCCCTTCCCTTCAGGTATAGGGTTTGCCATCTGCATCATAGCACTGTACATAGCCTTCTACTACAACACCATCATGGCTTGGGCTCTGTACTACCTCCTGTCGTCCTTCCGACCCACCCTGCCTTGGACCACCTGCTCCAACAGCTGGAACACAGTCAACTGCCTGCGCTACCTCTCCACCGACCAGAACGTCACCTGGACCAACTCGTCCACCTCGCCCGCGGAGGAGTTCTATACGTAAGTGCATGTAAGTGAGATATAGAGGGTGGGGGAGGGGTAGGAGACAGGAGGTGAGGATATCTGGGGTAGTCTGTGCGATGACAGAGGCAGAGAGGTAAGGGAGGTGGGAGAGAAGGCCAAGGGTCTGCCTCAGTAACTGTGTAACTGGGAAAGGAGGAACACTTGGGGAAGTGTCTGTGTACAAGTGTGTGGGGGTGTGAGGGTTCTGAGGGGAGGTGGAGAGACACAAAATCAGGTCTCTGGGTTGGTCGAGGTCAGAGGTCAAGGGTCGGGATTCCCATCTGTGTGATAAGGAGAGATTGGTCTGTCTTACAAGCATAGAACTGTCCAAGCCATTTTCATCATCAGTCAATCAGCTGTGGTCATATCCATGTCATTCATTTCTACTGACTCTCTACGTCCCATCACTAAGTCTGCTTTCCCACAATGCCCCTATAATTGGAAGTTATTACGGTTATTACGTGCCCTGCCATTTCGGATCAAATCCTTCTTCCTGGTTTTCTCTGCTTCCTCAGTAGAACAAGCTGTTCCGTTCTCCCAATTCAAAGGAAGCCATGTTTCTCCTGTCTCCCTCCCTCTCTCCAGGCGCCAGGTGTTGCAGGTCCACCTGTCCCCAGGCCTCCACCAGCTGGGGGCTGTGAGCTGGCAGCTGGCCCTCTGTCTGCTCTTCATCTTTACCATCGTCTACTTCAGCATCTGGAAGGGGGTCAAGACCTCCGGCAAGGTGGTGTGGGTGACGGCCACCTTCCCCTACCTGGTCCTCTTCATCCTGCTCATCCGTGGGGCGACTCTGCCGGGAGCCTGGAGGGGCGTGGTCTTCTATCTTAAACCTGATTGGGAGAAACTGCTCAGCACTACGGTGAGTTGTGCTTGGATTCTTGACCTGCTGGCGTCAGCATTTATGACAAGCAGCATCCAGTAAACTCTGAGGAAATCCAATGATCAACCATCTCTGTAAAGGGACTGACTGAAAACAACAGCCTGGACGTATTCTTTGGTAAACTGTTTCTACCAACCTGATGAGGTTTCCCTGCTTGTGTCATGTGATACTATCTATCAGAGCTGCTACGTACATTCATCATTTCCTCCCTTTCTCTCTCTCCCCTCTCTCTCTCTCTCCCCTTCATATCTTTTCTTCATTCCATCTACACCCTCCAAACTCGATTGTTTCCCCCCTCCAGGTATGGATCGATGCTGCAGCCCAAATTTTCTTCTCCTTAGGGCCGGGCTTCGGGGTATTGCTGGCCTTCGCCAGCTACAATCCATTCCACAACAACTGCTATAAGTGAGAATGCACGTCCTCTGCACACGCCTGCTCACCACTTAGCAATCCACTCTGCCCGAACCCATGACCTTTCATTCTAGATATTGTCAGTCTAGTTCAAACACTTCCCTCCCACCCACCTCACCCTTCCTCCCACCCCATCCCACCCCTCCCCTCCTCCCACTTCCCCATTTTTTTGGGTCCGTTCTTCCCTGTCTTAGAGATGCGTTGGTGACCAGCTCCGTGAACTGTCTGACCAGCTTCCTGTCTGGATTCGTCATCTTCACCGTGCTGGGCTACATGGCTGAGATGAGGCAGCAGGGTGTGGATACTGTGGCCAAGGATGCCGGTAAAGATCCTCCCATTTGACCTTTAACAGGTCATGTGACCCGTCCGTGTCAAATGTCTTCCCTGAAACGAAGCCGTCCCTCTCTTCTCTGCAGGCCCCAGTCTGCTGTTCATCATCTATGCGGAGGCCATCTCCAACATGCCTGCAGCCACCTTCTTCGCCATCATCTTCTTCCTCATGATCATCATGCTGGGTTTGGACAGCACGGTCAGTCCACATACCCCCTTCTGTCTGGACCAGCCGGTCCCCAAACTCCCCCTCCAGCTCAGACCTGCCCCAAAGAGCCTTCAGCCCCAAGTTGACCCAGCCTCAAGTTCCAGCATCCAACCCCTGTCATGCTGCATCCATGAAAACATCCGAACGTCTCCTCCCTCCCACAGTGTCACCCTCAACCCCAGCCTCACCCAGCCACCTTACCCCCCTCTCACTATCATCCCAACCCTCCTCAAATCTCAGGGCTTCCCTAAGACGCCTGTCTTCAAACTCCCAACTCAATTTCCTCCGATCTACCGGAGACTATGTTCCATCCAGCGGGCATCTCACCTCAACTTTAAAACAAAGCAAATATAGCCATATTTATTCACGGCCGATGCGAAGCGTGGACTCATAAAGGCATGAACATATAATATCAGCTGTTGGTGAGGTAGGGACCACTGTCAACACACTGTGTGATAGGACTTCAATATGAGTGTTGTGTTTTCATCCTGTCTTCATAACCGGCTCTTTATCTCACCTCAGGGTGGGCCAGAGAAGGCCAGCCGGAGAGGCGAGGATCTTATCATGCACAGATAATCACTCTCTCTTTCTCTCTCTCTCTCTCTCTCTCTCTCTCTCTCTCTCTCTCTCTCTCTCTCTCTCTCTCTCTCTCTCTCTGTCTCTCTCTATGTCTCTCTCTTTCTCTCTCTCTATCCCTCTCTCTCAGCGGTCCTCTTTCTCTTTGTGTCTCCCTCTCTTTCTGTCGCTTTATTTCTCTCTTTCTCCCTTTCCTCCTCTAGCTATCCCTCTCCCTCCTTCTCTTTTCCACCATCTCTACGTCTCTCTAGTTATATCTAACGGTTGTTAGAGCATGCGGGGGAAAAAACAAACTCAATTGGCCTGATATTGAATTCTTCTCTTGATATTGGTTCTGGGCTAATCTTTCTCTTCCTCTCTCCCTCTCCTGTTGTCTGTAGTTTGCTGGTCTGGAGGGGGTGATCACAGCCATGCTGGATGAGTTCCCTCACCTCCTGACGAAGAGGAGAGAGTGGTTTGTCCTGGGCCTGGTGTGTGTCTGCTACCTAGGGGCCCTCTCAACGCTCACATATGTAAGTCTACCTCACCAAACACCCCTTTGTGGTCAGACGATCATGACTATGGATCCTAAACTTGATATGATTCATCAGTGCAATGTCCCTGTCTTCATGCCTTGAGACACATGTTCGACTCCCTTCCAGGGTGGTGCGTTTGTGGTGAAGCTGTTTGAGGAGTACGCCACAGGGCCTGCGGTCATAACTGTGGTCTTCCTGGAGGTCATCGCGGTTTCCTGGTTCTATGGTAACCGCAACAATGTCACTAAAAGATAACATATAACACCACACCCTCATAAATGTAAACTTTCGCCACAAAGTTACTGATTCATACAAGTCTACAGAAAAACAAGATGGTGGACCTGGAATGTATTTATTTGGGGAGTTACAAACTTTAAGAGTATAATGTTGGCTCTAAGTGTGTGCGTATGTGTTTGTGCGTGTGTGTCTGTTGCCGTTTCCAGGCACCACCAGGTTTTGCAGCGATGTCAAACTGATGCTGGGATTCTCCCCAGGCCTCTTCTGGAGGGTCTGCTGGGTGGCCATCTGCCCCTGCTTCCTACTGGTGAGACGCACACACACACAGGGGTCAAATAGCCAGACACTGAGAGCGTGGGTGACCTGGCCACGCAGACAGGGGAACAAGTTTTGGTCTGAGATGAAAGAAAAAGAGGCTTACAGACGCAATCTGTGGCATGGATTTCAGCCCAACTGAAGTCTCTTCCCTCCTCTCTCATGGATTCTCCCTCCTCTAGGTCTTCCCCTTTTCTTTCCTGCTTTTTCTATCCCTTTGTATGTCTCACACTTTCTTTTTTGTTCTCTCTCTCTCCTGGTCAGTTCATCATAGTGAGTTTCCTGATCTTCCCTCCGGAGGTGACGCTGTTTGACTACCATTACCCAACCTGGACCACCGTACTGGGCTACTGCATCGGCCTGTCCTCCTTCATCTGTGTGCCCGCTTATATGTTCTTCCACCTGCTCACCGCCAAGGGAACTTTGAAACAGGTGAGGGCAAGCCTTCTTCTTTTTCCTGACCTCTCTCTCTCTCTCTCTCTCTCGTCTTTCCTTTCTCTTCCCTTCTCGTCTCTCAGATGCCATGATCAAAGGACCGTGGACAGTTTAAGACACACACATCCAACTGCACACACACACACACACACGTACACAGACAGGCGGCATGTGTTCAGTGTCACGTCCCAGGGAATAAAGGTCCTTGTTAGAAGACAGACTTCAAAGGGCAGGGCACACACTTACCTCTCTCACTCATTCTTGCTACCTTTAATATGGCTGTCACCCAATATTTACCCTCCTGTTAAAGCACACAATAGCACTGACGCAATGTGTCAGCAGAGTGTTTCTGTGGGTGTGTGTTTTCGTGTGTGCTCCTGTGTGCTGTGCTGTAAAAGCACGTGTGTACACAGTTCAACCAAAACAAGGCCGGAATGGTAGAGCAATCTCTAACCACTCAAGGTCTGTTATCTAACCATCTACTCCCTCAGTAGAGGGGTTCAAAAGGTTGTCGGATTTGGCTCACCTTTTTTTTTCTTTCCTCCACCCTTCTTTCACCCTTTCCACCTTCCCCTGCTCCGGTCATCTCCTCCTGTGTGTGTACCATCCCTCTCATCATCTTCCCCCCTTTCTTCTCCCCAGCGTCTGCTGAAGGGCATCACTCCGGAGGCCAGCTGTGGCTCTCAGGGAGACGGCCTTGTCACCAACGCAGTCTGACCCTGGGGGCTGTCTCCCTCTTCTGGGCACAGAGCACAGCTGCAAGACAGGCGGTGCCTGCCACCTCCGCCCGTCCTCCAGAATCCCCCCCGTCCCCCCATCCCCCACCTCCAGCACTGAGGCACTCGCTCAAACCCCCAGTCCCAGCCAGGAGAGAGGGCTCTGGCTTACTTAATGTCCCCCTCTTCTTCTGACTTAGATTAACCAGTGATCGATTCGCTCATGCTGTTAGGGTTAGCATCAAAATCCCAGTCTACATGTGCACTTCAGAGGCATTCACAGGTGATATACACTATATTACCAAAAGTATTTGGTCACCCATCCAAATGATCAGATGGATGGGTGACCAAATACTTTTGGTAATATAATGTATTTTTAGGTGTCTCTGCTCGTTTAGCTTCCGGAGTACAATGTGTTCCTGCATCAAATCTCAACACATTCAGCTCTACGCACACACTTTCATCAAATGCATAGCGTGTCTATGGACGCACAAAACGGATATGTATGGCATATCCATAGGCACATAAAAACGTACCTCTGTATTTTGCCAGGTTAAATAAAGCCACAAAGCATCTATGTAGTTTCATCAATCACCTATCTGACTGCTTACTAGTTGAGTTGAGTTCTACTATTCTGGGTATTCATTGCAAAAATCAGGTATCTTTTTACATGTCTAAATGAAGCCAAATACAGGACTTGATATGATATCTCTCCAGGGGTTACCAGATGTTGACAGTCATGCTTTTAGGAGAAGCGGTCTGTGCTGTGGGTTAGGCTTGAGGACTGTTGTAGTTTGGTTTGGTCAAGGTTGGTTGTTTATCCTGTGTGGCGTTTGGTGATGAGATTATTTCTGCATGCCACACCACAGTGCCAGGATGGCATGATCTGGGGAGGAGGCAGACTGGGCAGTAGTGGATTGTGAAACTTGTAGTAAAGAGAAGGAGAGAGAAGGCGAAAGATGACTTGAGAATGTGCGTGTTCGCGTCTCTGTGTGTTTGTCTGTGTGTGTGTGTGTGTGTGTGTGTGTGTGTGTGTGTGTGTGTGTAGCCCAGACAAGCCCAGAGGAGGAATGAGATTTGTGATTGAGAGTTGTGTACAAAGTCATCTAGTGGGAGGAGAAGGTGGGTGGGGGGGTCATATGATTGCAATATAAGATGTAAATTAATTTAAATAACTATTATTGCTGTCGAATCAATGTATGCTTTAATGTATCTGTTCAAGTCATTCACCATAGCTTCCAACTACTCACAACATTTAGTTTCGTTTAGCAATATTTTGATGTTCATATCTAATTATCAATAGTGAAAACCAAATATTGATCATGGTCTGTCTCTGCACCTTCATGTCTGTCCTTCAACACCGCTCTTCTTTTAACCAAAAATGTGGTTGTGTATGAATGGAGCTACCCGTATGAAATCCTGCAGTACTTGTATGTAGCCAGTCTTGATATAAACGTGTGTATCCCTTTATTCTGTGAAACTCTGTCGATCCCATAACTGAAGTGCGTGTGTGTGCACACGTGCGTGTGCATTTTTGTATGTGTGTATGCAGGTGTGTGTGTGTTTTTGTCTGGATGTGGGTGCCTATTTCCTAGTGAGTGCCTGTGAGTATGCACATGTGAATGCTGTGTGCTTTTGTATTTGTGTGTGTGTGTGTGTGTGTGTGTATGTGTGTGTGTATACATTACAAGCAGAAGTAAAGGTGAACTTCTTTGTCAGCTATGTCAGTGTGTGCATGCAGATGTGGGTAAAGTGTTTGACATGCGTCTGTGCAGTGCTTTTAAACTGACATTCTTAAACTTGTTCTCTGCCAATTCTAAAATGACGTTTAGCCAAGTAACGTTTTTTTCTCTCTCTTGTACTTCTGAAGCCTATCTAAATATAAATATATATATATGTCCGTAAAAGATTGTATTAAGAAAAAAGCCTGTATAGAATAAATATATGAAAATATACTAATTAATAGTTAAATAAAACAAAGATATACAGAAGTCAACCTTTTGTCTTGTTTTCTTGTTCACATTTCAGAGGCAATTCTTGATAGAGTAACATTTATAGAACCAGAAACTGATGTGGTTGTTGCACGACAAACTAACAGGAAATTCTAAAGGCCTGTGATGTGAAGAGTTAATCTATTTAATCTAGTTGTAACCTAATTTGTGATTGGGAGAACTTCAATGCCAGCTGGCTGTGCGTGCCACAGAGGACGTGGCGTGGGTAAACACTGTGGCCTGTTTGCACACTCACACGCTCTGATACAAACAGTGTTGAGTTTCAGACCAGATGACCTAGGACTCGTTGAGTGACACAACGACACTGAGTGGACGAGAGAACACCTGAACACCTGCTTAACCTGAACACCACAACAAATACTCACTTTAGTAGCCCACTGAAATAAAAACGTTGTTGGAAAAACAAAGGATATAAATAAAGCATAAAATATTGTGCAAAGAAAAAACATTTGTGTGTGAGCACACTTACACACACATTATCAAAGCTCAGTGTATTTTATTGTGGCAATATCCTCTGAGCTCCCGTCTCCTGAGTGATGGACACTTCCTGTGTTTCTGCCT
Source organism: Neosalanx taihuensis (assembly GCA_030340665.1). Taxonomy (NCBI): domain Eukaryota; kingdom Metazoa; phylum Chordata; class Actinopteri; order Osmeriformes; family Salangidae; genus Neosalanx; species Neosalanx taihuensis. The sequence continues at coordinate 7,734,217 of CM059297.1, read as the reverse complement.
GTCTTATCAAGCTGGATCTATATTAAACACAGACGCGGTGCGGTGTATCCCTACGCCTCTGCTCTACCTGTCTGCTGTCCCCACATTTGGCTGCCAGAGACCCTATCTGCTCCTTCATGTGGGCCTCATATCACTTCTTTTTCTCCCCTCTTTCATTTTCTTTCTCTGTCTTTTACTTGGACGTGTTTTCCACAAGTTTATCTTTCATCTGCGTCTACTTAAAAAGAATGACCAAAGTTTCTTCCTCTTCAGAAGGTTTGACATTTTGAAATGTTGCCTCTTCTCTCCCTCTCCACTTCAGACGTTGATTTATAGGTGTTTGGAGTACATTTCACCTCTTCTCTTCTCCTTGATTACTTTTTCTCCTTTCCTTTCCTTGTTCCCTCTCTCCCTCCCTCTGCTCCCCAGCCTCTCTCTGATCCTATGCTGATAAGACGTTACTCTGAAGACAGGAAATTAAACCTTTTTTTCCCCTCCAATCCGCCGCTGGCTTTATCAGTCGAGCTGTGATTCCCAAGGCCATCGCACAGCTAATGAACTCATATTGCTCTGTGACAATACCATCTTATCTGCACAGACTACCCCCTTATTCCTCCCCTCCTCCTCTCCTTACCTCTCCTGTACTCTCCTTTTTCCACTACTGTGGAAATTTCACTATTTATGCCTAGCAATAGGTTTGAATAAACATCCTATTAAAAAATTATCCAATTGATATAGTATAAGTTGCTTGGTGAAGTCCAAGTTAAAAGTCAGGACAATTACTTCTAACCTCTGTGTTTGGGCTATTTATTTATGGATTGTATGGGTTATTACTGATATTGTAACATCATGGTGGTGAACAGTTTTTCTTTCATTTACTTGTGGCTTTCCTCCAATAGACACAATGAGGGTCCTGCTTGTGTTGGTCTGCAGCGCCTCCTGTTGGTAAAGTACAGCATTACAGATAGTGTTGCCCCTTTTTGGCACCTAGGTAGACATGTCAGTCTTATGTATTATGTCAACCCTGTCAGTATTATGTATGCCTGAACATTGGCTCTGACCACTGAGATGCTGTTAAAACAATGTACTTCTGGTTATCTGTTGTACTTCATTGATTGCAAGTATTCTCTAAATGAGCAGCATTTAAAATGTATTTGTACACAATGTATATGTACAATGTAAGTATGTATGGGTGTGCGATCTCCATTCTGTCAACTGTGTTCTCTCTTTTCACCTCTCAGATGATGATTCATTGTGTGTATCTTTGTACTTAAAGCCACACCCTTAAGAAACATACATGGTTGAGCTCCAGTCTGAGGTTGTGGCTTACATTTAGCAGACACTCTTATCCAGAGCCTCTTACAGCACATACAGGGACATTCCCCCTGAGGCAATTAGGGTGAAGTGCCTTGCCCAGGAACACAATGTCATTTTTGCACAGCAGGGAATCCAACCGGCAGTCTTCTGATTACTAGCCCGATTCCCTGACCGCTCAGCCACCCCCTTCTTGCTCTTCTCTGCTTGGGTGGGGGAGGGAAATGATCGAGAGGGGGAGTACCTCATCACCCAGTGGCCCAGATAACTCTTCCACTTCCCTCTCCTCCTTCCATCTTCCCCTTTATTACCCTCTATGAGGAACTACAGATCACAAGAGACCAAGCATAGACGGGTCTTTTCACGCTCGCAAATGCACTTAAAATGCACAAACACAATATATTACGTGTGTATTATAGGCATCATCAATGTAATAATATGCTTAAGGGCCACATACACACATTGCTTCCAGCACACAAACAGTTAAAGGCCGTTTGACAGCTGGGCCAATGTGCGCATGCGCTTATCTTCTGAACGGTTTAGACAAGGAACCACATAGCAACGACCGGATAACCTCAGAGTTTATGCCTATCCAAGAGACGGATTATGACCAGTAAAGTGTCCTTTTTCATGCAGATTTCGATCTCCGAGCATTTGGATGGCGCTGGTCCACGTTCAGCGCTCGCCAACCCCCAGCAGCTCCTCCAGTCCCTGCGTGTCGGTGAGTCCAGGGAAGCAGGCCGGGCCAGCAGGCTGGGGACCCGGGGGGAGACAGGAGAGAGATCAGGGTTCACATCGCGATAGAACCACTCCTTTAAAATGACTCATTGGTTGCAAAAAGTACAGGCATCTTATGAGTTAGTTATTCTGGTGACTGTACAGTACTGTTATACTGTATTACAGGCACCAAAAGCATAGCCAGCTCCACAGATATGTTACTGTACTGTCCATGCATTCTCAAGGTTCTAGGAAGAAATGTTCCAGCCAACATGGACCCTAGCTCAGTGATCTCACATCACCCCTAAAACATCCTAATGATATCATCTACCTAACATACTTATATTGTTCTAGTTAGCACAGCCAACTAACTAGCACGACTAGATAACAAAATGACTGGAGGATCTATTATAACTGTCCCATGAATGATCCTTCAGTGTCAGGTCATATTGAGTCCACAGGGGAGACTTAACTCACTCACTGTGACATTTTGAGCGGGGTGTAGTCCAGACTGTGCACTGGAATTGTGTGGTCTAGTTGTAGGGAGAACATACTTCGCTATGGCTGTCATCAGTGTCTGAACCGGAATCACATGAGCATGCCAGTGGACTGTATAGACTAGCTAGGACAATGATAGATGGACTAGTTAACATACCTTGTAACATCTAGAAAGGATACAGAAACAAGCCTAGGACAGACATTCTGACCCATGTCTGACTGAGTGACTGGAGGGAGGGAGGGACAGAGGGGTATAGATTGACACTGGGTTACCTATGTGGTTTCCTTGAGGGTCCCAAGGGCCTGTCATGGACACTAGCTGGGTATGTGACCATCTACACCTGAGCTCTTTCTAGAGGAAGGGGTTTGTGGGGGAGGGAGGGAGGGATGGAGGAAGATTAATGAAATAAATTAATGAAAGAGAAAAAACAGAGAGAGAGGATGAGGACATGCATTGGTTCCTCTCATTAAGAAGGAGGCCTAAAAAAATTAATATCAGTCTTTCATGTGATGGCCAACATGGTAACCATGGTAGCCAGAGCAGCCTTATTCACAGGAATAGCCTATTATATTTACTGTGCTCTTCCATAATTGCACCAAATGGGGGGAATGTAAGGTGATTTTTAGTTTCTATCACTGTAACTGCATTTCTCTAATCACATTTGCTGGGCAATTGGTTGATTTCAGACGTCATCCGTGTGAGGGTATACTTAACTTGTACAGACTGTCCTGGTGTGTGTCTGTTGGGCTGAACATAACGTGTGTGTATTTGGGTACGGTGAAGGGAGGCTGGGGTTCTTTTCCCAGGATTGACAGGCTGATATCGGGGAGAAAGTTGCATAGGTTTGGGGGATTACTGGAGCTGGCTGGGATTATGGCTGGGCGGTCTGTGTTTGAGGACAACAGCATGAGCTTGGTCGAAGTGGGGGGAGGGACTCGAACACACAGCCATTTCAGCCTTATCTGGCTGCCTTGTTCAGGGTTTTTCAGCCTTATCTGGCTGCCTTGTTCAGGGTTTAGTCAAATACCACACCAGACTGTGGACACGGATGAAAGCTGTTATCAGGCCCAGCAGTTATGGCCTGGAGCCAGTGTATAATATATTAAGGATAAGCTTCATTCAGTTTTCCTGAACCTTTTGGAAGAGACAAAATGCTAAATTTGTTCCAAATCTCCCCTTGTGTAGCCGGTGTTCCAAGATGCTAGTTCTAAATGTGAGTGGAAACTGAGCACTGTCTGGATCAGTTTGGCCTACTTTAAGATGCATCATCCCTCCTTTTGCTTGAAGTTCACTGAACACACGTGATTGGACCGATCAAAACTGGGCCGGACGCATCATCATCATCATCGGGGATGCATTCGTAGCCTGTTTCTGTCTCCAGTTTGTCGGCCTCTCTAATGGTTTTTCTCCCCCCGTTCTCCAGGAGTCAGGCAGTGGGGAGGACAACCGTCGCTCCCAGACCAGGAGGTGAGGCCTTATACAGGACACTTAAGACTGTAGCACAGGGAAAGGCAACCCTGGTCCTCGAGAGCAATAGTCCTGAAGGTTTCAGGTGTTTTCCTCCTCCAGCACACCTGATTCTAATGAATGGGTCATTATAAGGCTTCCTCAGAGCTTGATAATGACCCATTCATTAGAATCAGGTGTGCTGGAGCAAGGAAACATCTGAAACCTTCAGGACTATGGCTCTCGAGGACCAGGGTTGCCAAGCCCCTGCTGTAGCAGCTACCTGAAGAAGAAAGGTCAGATGATGCTGTTCATGTTACTGGGCCAGCTGTCTACCTGTATTTCCTTTAAGCTGCTCTCCACTAGGGGGCGCCTATAGCTAAGCAGTGACTTCTGGGGCAACTATGAACTCAAGCAGCCATGAGGCAGGCAGACTGTCAGATGAGTGGGTCACTATGTTTTGATTTTACTACAAACTCTGTTGTTGGTGTGTGATTGTGTCTTTGCATATGTGCGTGAATGTCCCCCTTCAGTAACCAATGTAATCCAGTCCGTCATATTTGCATGCTTGTATCACGTTTATATGATCTCTCACGTCAGTGTGTGTTTACAGGCTGACTGAACAACAACAGAGCTGTACCTTGTGTGCGTTTGTGTTACATGTAGTCACTGTTTTGTTTGTACCTTCGAGTTTCACTTCCTTATCGGCCCATATCAGATCTAACTGCAGAGTATGCACCTAGTATAGTAACAACTTCATCATAGCAGATGTGTTATTGACAGGAATGCAGTTATGTTAAATTATGTTATATGTCGTTATATTTTGTGTACCAGCCTATTCTATATGGAGGAAAGAAGGTTTCAAATGCTGGACTGTGAACCCTCAGAATGGTACAACAATATTGTAGAACTACACCGCTTCCCATAAGTCGTCCCGTCCCCCCCACCCCCCCTCTTCTCTCTATCAGCACAACATGCTGAGTTCACCCTGGGAATGCAGGCAGCCTGTTCTTTCAGTCCAGCGCTGCACAGCAGGACATCTGGGCCTCATTACCTATGAGGTCATTCTGCAGTGCAGCAGCTGATGTCATAGCGCCCAGCCCAGCTCAGCCCTGAAACTGCCTTCATGTTAGACTAGCCTGGGCCGTGTGGAGAGCTCATTATTTGTGTATATGTCACCCCCCCCCCCCCCCCCTCCCCACCCTGCTATTCCCCCATATTTCATGGTCATGACCCACCCCCTTCTCACTGCTTATGTAACATAGTGAAGTCCCAAATTAACTGTGAATTATACGTGCTTTCTCCACATAAGGATTCAATCTAAGGGAAAACAGTCGTTCTAATGGGTTCTGTGAGGAAGCGAGCAGTTTCGAGGAAAACATGTGCAGTACTTTTGTTTCCGGCCCACTGAGACTGAAGCCGTTGCAGATAAATGTAGGATGTAGAAAATGTAGAAAAGGAGGGAAAAGGAGGGAAAAGAGGGACAGGGAGCGAATGACGGAGAGGGAGAGAAGGATGTCCAAGGTGTCCTGTAGTAGTCCTAATATTTGTACAGTGGTGACCTTGCCTACTTATTTCCTTGCAAATACTGACGTCAGCTCTTCCACTGTGACTTGATTAGAACTTCAGTTGGCAAGCTGCAAAGACCTGCACTCAGACTAAACACACATATGTAACGCACACACTCATGAACTACATGGGCTGCATGCGAAGACACGGATGTTCATCTAGGATCTTCATGTAGTACAAACACACACACAAACACACACACAAACACACACACACAGTCCTGGTCCTAACACTTGTCCGTCCAGGACTAGCAACATGCCTCAGCAGCACTGTGACCTAGTTCCCCCCCGCCCGGATGAACAGAGCTTCTCTGTGTATCTTATCAGCTGTTAAAGCATTATGACCCTGCTAGTCTCCCGTGTCAAGGCCAAGGGGAACCAGTGGTCTAGAGTGGTCTAGAGTGGTGAGCAAACACTGAAACTGGCAGTAGGAGGAACTGGTGTAGCCAGCAACCAACTTCCTAGTTTGCCTTGTGTACGTGCGCGGGTGTGTGTGTGTGTGTCTCCAGGTGTTTCTATACACAAAGGTGAAGTTCGGCTACTTTAGCTATAGACTCGGCACACTTTCTCCCCACGGTGTCGTCCTGCACCTCCACCCTAACAATGCCAGTGTGCGTTGTGTGCCTTATCCTGTCAAGTCAGTGTAGAATGTTCTTCTACCTTGTTTGTTTTGGTCAGCATGGGTTTCTGGTGGGTTGAGAGTGGGACACTGGAGGCTAATAGAGTTGCAGGGCTAAATCATAGGGTATTTAAACACGCATATACTATAACATAAACTCACACTAACTAACTTGCGTACCACTGATGCACAGAAGTACAGTTAAGCCCTTTCACAATGGAACACGATGGCGTTATGCGGAGTGATTCTCCCACAGCAACACTCAGGACCTGTTTTTGTTCCCGTTGGTCACAGCCAAGAGAGTGTCAGGGCTGTTGTGCAACACATCTCTGGAACGTTCCGGTAAACGGCCCAATAACACCGTCTCCGATTACCACCGAGACAAACCAGCTATGTTTAGTAGCACTGGACTGCAGATGTGTCAACTCAATGAGCTCCATCATCCGTCTGTTGGGCACGCACAGTGTGTGTTTGGGTGTGTGGATGTGTGCTTGTGTGTGTGTGTGTGTGTGTGTGTTTGTTTGTGTGTGTGTGTGTGTGTGTGTGTGTGTGTGTGTGAGTGTGTGTGTGTATGTGTATATGTGTGTGTGTGGAGGGGGGGGGGGGGGGGGGGGGGGGGTCTTACATGTGTGGCGATGGTAAGGAATGGATTAGAACTCATTTCCCTCGAGTCACAAGGAGATCAGAAGAGCTTGTAAAGGGCTGTAACAAGAGAAATGTGTTGTTTGTTTGTGCGTCTGTCCGCTGCCTTGTTATGTAACCTGATGTGGTTTTGGGTCCAGAGGAATCAAGTGTACATGGGCAGGCGTCACAGACGCGCCCGCGACACGTCACAGGAAGTGTGTCGCATGCGGCCGTTGCCAGGGAAATGAGAAGTCAGTTACTGCTCAGGGATGTTGAAGTGGCCGAGGGTGACCACTCGAACAGCTGCCATGCCGGCTGGGTTGTTGTTGAGCTGGCTCAGGCGCTCAGACACAAGGAAAGGAAAGAGGAAGATCTTCGTGCTGTCGGAACAATTAGTCCTTCTAAGACGTTTAACCCCCCCCCCCCTCGCCCCAAAGGACAGTAAGAATGTGAAAAACAAGGAAGGAAGGAAGAGTGTCAGAGGTCAGAGGTCACACTGTCACGGTTTACATGGAAGCTGTTCTGGCAATTTCCCATAATGTTGCAGATGTAGTCTCTTGAGCCACATGAGGGCCTGTTGTGAAAGAGACTTCCTCCGTTTTACGTTCCTTAAAGACAACCAGGATGTGAAAGTAGACTGAACTGGACTCACTGTAGCTCTCATGGGCATCAGGACTACAGCACTGTGGCCTGGTTGGGTTGCCAGGTGTGTTAAACAGTTTACACTTTAGAGAAGGAATATGGTACTGCCACTTTGCTAAAACTTAGTTCAGTGAGGTTGTGAACACGGCACTCTAAGGTTACATATTTGGACTCTAGTTCCAGCCTACCTTGATAAGACACAACACCTCACACCTGGCTATAGATAAGCATTACGATAGTCTCATGTTTACAGAACCACAGGCAGCTAAAGGCATGTTGTTGCTAGCTGTGAATAATCAGCCCTACTGTTTTCCAGTGATGCTGGACCAGTTCTAATGGACTGCTGCGATTTGTTTGTGATTATCAAAACGAGGCCTGTTTTAGAGGTCACATAAGTGGCATAAACAAGCCATAGCTACCAGCTTGTCTTAAAGCTTGAGGGTCCTAAAGTGACATCTGACATTTTAGTCGTGTAGCAGACGCTCTTATCCAGAGCGATTTACAGCAAGTACAGGGACATTCATGCTGTTGGAAAATATGGTGATATTGTTATGTAAGGATGTTATGTTGTAAAACCTTAATTCATGTTTCGGGAGGGGTTTGATTTCACATCAGTCAGGGACTGGATATGAATCCTGACACCTAAGGTGTCTCACAGTGTGACTCTGACGCACCAGGTCAGATTATGTAATCACATTGGCTCTGGCCACTGTGGAAGAGAACAGGGGTTTCCAGCTGACTAGCACCTCACATATAAACATTCCCCATGTAGCTGAGCAATGGACCGGACCTAGGACACTATTCTTAGGGGCCAATGTGGACACCAGATAATGTGTAGGCAGTAGAACACCTTGACTGAGAGCTTGACACATTCAGTAACCATCCAGCCACTCAGCATAGACTCACAAGCTGGCATGTAGAAGTTCAAAGTGCAGATGTTTGTGTCATAGATATGCATGTTCTGTCTTAGTAGTTGGTGAACTAGTACCCAGTGTTCAGCAGCCCAGCTCCTGGGTACTAGGACCATGTCTATGACTAGGCTCCGCCCCTCTGGCACTCTCTTTCCCCATCTATGAAGCACATGTGCGCGGCTCCTCCCACTCTGAACTTGGCTGGATAGTTTTGATCACAGCCTCCTTGTCCCCTTTAGAAGTCACACCGAGAGTCGTGGAAGGGAATACGCTGCTCAGCTGTTACATTTCAGACCCAACAGCCTTTATACTACAGATATTTTGGGGGGTTGTACAGCCAGAGAAGGCGGACGCTGTTTTAAGCTGTTTTTTTTTTTCCTTCCCATGTCCTGAAACTAAACGGAACATTATGTCCCAGTGACCTCATCTTTATCAGACTGTCGTAGAAAAATATTGTTATCGATCGGCGTGGATTTTCGTGTATCCCCTTCGTGAGCGATGTCTCCCATCTACTGAACCGCTCCACTGCTTAGCGCTGATCGCGGTCTGAATGGAGTGAGGAGCGGAGTCTGTGGGACACATTTGTCCACCGGTCCCGGTTCTCGTCCTCCAGTCCCAGGCTCGGTGGCCACACCATGACCCTCGGCAGTGTGTCCGCCACCGGGAGCTCCGCAGAGGGCTGCTTCTGCTCCTGCTGCGGGGCGAAGATGATGCCCTACTGCTCTGACAGTAACCTCAACCAGCTGTGAGTGGGTCAGCCTTATTCATTCAGCCTTGACTGTCTTTACCTGCTTAATATTGTTGTGTGTGTAAGGATTAGGCTGCAGTGGAATGAGATGGATTGTTGCACAATTAGTTGTGGTTCCATTGAAGTGGGTGACCGGAGGTCTAAGTGTTTCTCCTGGGTAATGTCACTCAGCAGGATGTCAGTCATCTGGACATGGCTTCCTCTCTCTGTTGAGAAAGAGTTCTGTCGAGATCCTTGTTCCAGTGCTGGTCTGATGTATGAGCAGGATGTGACAGACAGTAGTCATTAAAAGCCAAGGTCTGTACTGAGTCATAGAGAAAACCTGCTGCACCTGACCCACTGTGGCTCCTGCCAGGAGGAGGTGCGTTGCGGTAGATCCGGTTTGAGCAGGCTCAAGTCTCAACAACCTCAACACCTTGGATAGAAACACCCATCAGTAAATATCTTTTGTTTTGCTGATATCCTTGAAAGTCTGAAGACCACCATGTCTTATCTGAGGTGTGGTGAAGGTCTCCCTGGCTGCTCCTGAACATTACAGGGACCAGCCTGCTGTTCCAGACATCCACATTCTGATTGGAGGCTGGCCTGCTAAGAACACAGCTGTGGTTATTATTTGTGTTTGTTGTTTAATCATGCATTTTTTCCCCAGAGGAGAAATAGCATGTGTTGAATGTGCACATGTGCAGAACCATTGGTCCAGCCAAGGCTGTGATTTCCATCACGTTGCCCACAACCCTGATAAATCTGTCAAAGGAGGACATGCAGGGTGTTTGTGGAGGTTCTCGCTCAGAATCCTTCTCCATACTACAAGTAGATGAAAGCTAATGGTCCCCCCCCCCATTATTATCAGTCTTCACGCTTGTTTACAAATGATTTTATTGCGCCTTTCCAGTGCTTCATTATAGAGCCCAGCTATCTATTGGACTCTGGCCAAGTCTGAGTTTGCCCAAGGTGGTTGACTAGAACACACACACAGTACGGCACGTGTTTATCCCGTAAATGGCACCAGATGTAGCTCCAGGCCTAACTTCCTTGTTTTGAAGCCAGTTTCTTAAGTGTTGTTTGGTGAACAACAGCCATTTTTCCAGCAGCTGGACGTGTCCGTACAGAACCTGGTCACGTTTGACGTCGACCTGTCTCACCTGTGGACAAACGGCATCAAGGTTTGGAGACGGTGGAAGGATCTGGCTCCGGATGCTAGGCTAGTCTGTAATATTTCCCAGTGGGCTCTGGCTTGTAGTGGTTAAGGTGTGGTAATTACAGGTTTGACATGTGCTGCCTGGCAGTTAGCGGGAAATGTCACCTGGAAACCTCCAATCTAAAGCAGCATTGTCCTACTCATTTTAGAAATAGCCCTCCTATGTGTGGGTGTGGGTGTGGGTGTGTGTGTGGGTGTGGGTGTGGGTGTGCTTGTGTTGTTAGGGAAGTGGATAAGAAACGTGACAAGCTGTGAGGTGTATGTGACAGGCCTGGGAACCAAACTAGATCACCAAACTGTTGGTTGTGTTGGTTACTAAACGGTTGCATGGAGTCAAACTCCCAATTTTTTAATCTGAGTTCTCTCTCTCTCTCCACCTCTCTACCTCTTTCTCTCTCTCTCTTCCTCCACCGCTCTCTCTCTCTCCCTCCCTCTCTTCCTCCATCTCTCTTTCTAACAGAGATGGCTCAGGTATATTTTTAAATGGAGGACTTTAAATGGTGAGAACCCTCTCACCCTCCTGACTTTTGGTAGTTTGATATACTGGATGTCCACACTGGGACTTTCCCTCACTCACTCTGCTCCTCTCACGTTGTGTGTTTGTGTAAGTGTGGCAGCATGCAGTCCTGGGTTCATATTAGCCTGGCTGGCGTGCATCGGCCTCCCTATGAACCCGGGACCAACCGTCCAAACTCACGCTCTCATCTTTAATCTGTTCCCTCTATCTCTCTCTCTCTCTCTCTGTCTTGCTCTCTCTCTGTCACTCTCTCTCTCCCCCTTGCTCTCTCTTCAGGATCCTTCTCCCCTTACTTATTCCCAAGCGGCGCACACAAGTTTTTTGTCTCTTGTTAATCTGTAAAGCATAATCTGTAGAGGTGATAGAATGCCCCAACCCCCCCCCCCCCCCCCTTTCCTTTCTATTTGGTTCACCTCCCCCTCACTCTGTCCCTCTGCACTGAACTCATAAGGCCTTTCGTGGGCCTGCCTGCAGCCTGGGCCTATATTTATCTCCTTGCCCTCCCTCAAGCGACTAATATGGGCAGGGCCAGGTGGGGGGGGTGTCACAGTTATCTGTTAAGGAGAGGGGTGGGCCATCACATGGCCCCTACATAGCAATGATTGTGTCTGTGCCCTAACAAGTACTGACTCTGTGGCTGTGTGCCAAGAGATGACCCTCCCCTCTGTCGCTCAGTCAGTCAGTCAGTCTGCTCCCGGTGACTCCCCCCCCCCCCCGCCCTGCCCTGCCCTTATCTCCCCCTCGTCTCTCACATCCTCTGTCACCTACTTGGGGAGGAGGATGGAATCATCTGCCTGTCTCGTCTCTGACTGTGGTTGTGACTCTGGTCTATGCCCTTACATGTCTGTGCTGCTAAATGGCACAGAAAACGGGTCATGGGCTTGGTGCCCATGGTTGGTACACACACACACACACACACACACACACTCATCCATGGTCCTTTGTACACACGGTACATTTTCTTATGTTCTCACTTTCTTAAACAATTGAAATCTATACGCAGGCTTTATTTGCAAAGCCTTTTGACCCATCCCCCCCCCCCCCCCCCCCCGGAAACAGGTCAATGTCTTTTCCCCTTGTTTTGAATAGGTTAGGGCTTGTCAGTAGGCTGTGGTTCTGCACTGGGTTAGCGCGCTCTGAAGATCGGTCTGGGACACCTTACTGTACAGCCTGCTTACACTACAGCTCGGGAGGAACACTTGTCTATCAATAGCATGCATTTCGCTTATATTTAGCCACCGCAAAGTGTGTTAAGTCGACATGGATATATGACTTGCCGTCTAGTTTTAGAATCCTTTTTCCGTGCGCGTGAAAGAGAATGAGAGGGCCTCTAAGCAGAGTATTCATCTGCTGCTGGTCCGTGTTGTATTACAGTTGACTTTGTACAGTAGGCTAAAACGGATGGTCTTTATCGCCCTCCCTCCCTCCCTTCTTCCGATGAGGGATGAGAGTGGTTTTTGCCATGCTGAGAAGACAATCATGTCAAGAGGAAGAGGGGGATGAATTAAGAAAGGCAGAGAGATTATGGAGGGAAAACGAGAGGCAGGACTGATGAATTGGGAGCAGAGAACGAGATTATAGAGGGAGGGAGGGAGGGAGGGAGGGAGGGAGGGAGGGAGGGAGGGAGGGAGGGAGGGAGGGAGGGAGGGAGGGAGGGAGGGAGGGAGGGAGGGAGGGAGGGAAAGTGTCTGGGTAAGGGTTAGGAGGGGGCTTCAGGGGAAGGAGCTCTGCAGAGGTGAGTGTACGGTTCAGCTGTAGTTCCTCTCCTCTCCCTCCTCCCTGGGGGAAGGGATGGTGCAGCACTCTCAGATTGCATCCCCCGTTCCCCTGCCTCCCCCCTCCCCATTTCCTGGTTCTGCTCATGGCAGCGCTCCTCTGCTGGATCTGGGGAGAGTGAAGGATTGGAGGACAGATTAGGACAGACAGGAAGTCAGAAATAGGGTGTGGAGGACAGACGGGGAGAGGGGCCGTTAGCCTAGCAGGTAGACCCTAACTCACAGACAGACAGACAGACAGACAGAAGGGAATGTTGTGTACCCAGAAGACACCAGCTGTCTCGACAGGCTTTTAATGATTTCGGAAGGATCAGCTGACAGTATGATGAGGACAGGGTCAGTGTGCCATCATCAGATGAACAGTCCCCTGGCTGGGGAGCACTCACACGCTCGCCCATCCCTCAGGAACGAGCAGCTGGATCCATCTGCTGGCCGGCCCACCAGAGAGTTAGGTAGCGGTCGGACAACCAAGGAGAACTTGCTGTCCCCAGCAGATATGTGGTGGTGAGGCCAGATCTTAATGTGATTATAAGAACCCACCCCCCTCTTGGTTCTGCTGCAGTCCCAGACAGCTGTGCAGGATGGGGGGCCGTGGGGGCGGTTGGGAGGGTAGGATAGGACAGGATAGGAGGGGGCGGGTGCTCTGAGTCCCAGTCATTGGCCCTCATGGCTATCGCCTCCCCCCGCAACCCACCCCACCTCCCCAGACAGCTGCCCCCACACCCTTGTGGAAGAGAGGACATACTGTTCTACCTCTGGTCAGCACCAGGACATTGCCTGTAGTCTGTTGTTGTGGTCTTCAGAAAAAAAAATGAAACTGGAGAAGGAAAAAAAAGGATGAATGAAGCTCTGTCTGTGACCCAAGTCTGGAACATTGTGTGTGACCTCCAAGTGACCCTCTGTCTTTCCCTCTCTCCCCTTCCCACCCCAGCATCAGTGAGAGCTTCTTGACTGTTAAAGGCGCCGCCCTCTTCCTGCCCCGGGGAAATGGCTCCTCCCCTTCCTCTGAGTCCCGCATCAGCCAGAGGAGCAAACACACAGGTTAGACACCTCACACACACACACACACACACACACACACACACACACACACACACACACACACACACACACATAAGTGAGAGGAGATATCCTGTCAGGCTATCTAAAGATGTCTGGGATCATGGATCTGTGTGCAGCTGACATGACCTCTGACCCCCCCCCCCCCCAGGTGACCTCCAGCAGCACCTGCAGATCATGTTCACCGTGCTGCGTCCGGAGGACAACATCCGCCTGGTCAGTACTGTCCTCCTGTCCAGACACACAGACCCACAGAGGACTGAGGACCCTCACCAGATCCGCCTCGTTCCTGTCTTCTTATCCTGCTCCCCCTCCTCTCCCCTCCCCCCAGGCGGTGCGTCTGGAGAGCGCCTACCCCCACAGCACGCGCTACATGGTGGTGGTCTCCACCAACGGCAGACAGGACACAGAGGAGAGCGTGGTGCTGGGGGTCGACTTCGCCTCCTCTGATTGGTCAGTCCCTAATACAGACTGTACGCTAATAGAACGGCAGGATTTCTAGTCTTAATATCTGTTGCACTTTATACGCTGAGTGTTGTTAATGTGGTTCCGTGTGTGTGTGTGTGTGTGTGTGTGTGTGTCTGCAGCTCATGTTCCGTTGGCCTGGTTCTGCCTCTGTGGAGTGACACACTGATCCACTTGGATGGAGATGGGTAAGAGACCACAACTGTCTGTTTCACTCTCTCTCTCTCCAGCTCTTTCTCTTCCTCTTTATTTACTGTCAACAGCACACTTCCCAGACAATCACAAGCTTTCTCAGACATCATACCTGTCTGTCTGTCTGTCTGACTGACTGTCTGTCTTCCTCTGACTCAGCCGCCTGTCTGTGTGTGGGTTACAGGGGCTTCAGTGTGTCCACGGTCAACAGGGTCCATGTCTTCAAGCCTGTCTCTGTGCAGGCCATGTGGTAAGAACTCCCTCCACTTTATATCCTCCGTCCTTCCTCTGTCGTCCTCCTTCTTCCTCATCTCTTACCTGGCACCCCTCCCCTCACCCCCCAGGTCGGCCCTGCAGTCGCTCCACAAGGCCTGCGAGGTGGCCCGTTGCCATAACTACTACCCCGGCAGCCTGTTCCTGACGTGGGTGAGCTACTACCAGAGCAGGGTGACCTCTGACCAGCTGTGCATCAACGAGTGGAACGCCATGCAGGATGTCCAGTCTCACCGTGCCGACTCTCCCGTCCTGTTCACCGATGTGTGAGTGGCTGAGCACGCACGCACACATGCACGCATACACACAGACTTACACACGCACACACAGACCCACACAGGTTCATAACTCACTCGGGCTGGGCCGCTCCCATCTAAACAGCCATATCTATTGCACAAGCTTCATGTTGTTATTTAAGGCCTGTAGATCATTAGGTTGTTGGTGTGTGTCGACCCAGAGAGAGAAATTACCCAATCCGAGTCATGCACACACTCACACACGCTCACACTCGTGAGGGTCTCTTATTGCCACAACACTGGAGTCTGAACGCGGCCCTGGGAGACCTGCTGTGACCCCTGCTGTTCTACCACAGGTCAGAGGTCAAACACACTTCTCTCCCAGGGCTCCTAACAGCTACTGGACTGGACTAGACCAGGCGAGGCTCGGCTATATTGGACTAGGCTAGGTGATGCTATATTAAACTGAACTGAACTGGACTTGACTAGACTAGGCTTTATTGGACTTGACTGGTTATCATACTGACAGATTCGACTGGCTGGAAAGGGAACATTATCAACAGTCAAACAACACAGCCCTATCGATCAAAGGCTTCCGCCACTCAGAGATTGCAGTGAGAGTTGAACGTGTGTGAGTGGGGGGGTGTTGGGGGGGGGGGACCTCGTGCTGGGTCTCTCTCTATTTCCAGAGCTGACCCTTAACAGGCCGCCTGCAGGCCTGCTAAAATAGACCCTGGGGTAGGCAGATTGATTTACTGATGGAAAAGAAGAGCCAGACAGAAAGGTAGGCAGGCAGATGGACTGAAGCAGGTGGCCAAGCAGGAGGAGGAGGAGAGGATGGAGGGATGGAGAAAGACAGCAGCAGGAGGAGAAAATGGAGGGAAGAAGTGGTGAGAGATGGTGGGAGAATGAGAGGCGATATTCCGCCCCACACATCAGACAGACATCCCTGGATAGAGAAAAGGGGAGAAAGAGGGAGCTGAAAGGGTGAAGCCTTTCATTTACAATATAGGAAATTCCCTGGCTCGGCTCAAATCCAGGCCAAGCTTCGCAGTGGAAAAATACACATGGACCCACACACACCCTCAGACCCACACACACATCCTTCGTAGGCTTGTGGATTGTTCACACACACTTAAAACACAGCGACAGTAGGAGTGTTTGTTGATCTGGGGGATTTACTGAGATACTGGTCCCTAGCGTCCAGTTGTCATGGCTGGTGGATTAAGATGCTGGTGAGTGTTTGAGGGTCATGGAGGATGTGTGTTATGCAGCACCTTATGGAGTTAAGAAGTTAGGAGGGTGTTCAGGGTAGGGATCTGTCTGCCTGTCTGCCATCGCTCATGTCTGCTTCTTGCCGTCCATCTGTCTGCCTCTCTTGTCTGTCTGTCTGTCTGTCTGTGGCGGAGGCCTGTTTCCCAGTATGCCATCCTGTTGGCACTAGTTGGGTAACTTTAGCCCAGTCATGGTTTGTTTTCGTGCCCCAGCTCCTCCCCTGGAATCAGTTAGCCGGGCTTGAGAATCTGTTGCTAAACACCTGCCAGAAAAGGTCTGGTCTGCAGCCACGATGCTGGGAAGATCCTACACAAACGCACGCTTGGTTTTCCACAGTTCACACACACCTGGATCCGTCTGCCAGCACTGACCTAGATCAGGCTTCTGTCATGCACATGGTCGGCTGGAGTTTGTGTCGAGGAAAGGCCAGACACAGCTCTCTCTCTCTGCCTCTCTCTCTCTCTCTCTCTCTCTCTCTCTCTCTCTCTCTCTCTCTCTCTTTCTGCCTCTCTCGCTTTCTCTCTCTGCCTCTCTCTCTCTCTCTCTCTTTCTGCCTCTCTCTCTCTCTCTTTCTCTCTGCCTCTCTCTCTTTCTGCCTCTCTCTCTTTCTCTCTCTGCCTCTCTCTCTCTTTCTCTCTGCCTCTCTCTCTCTTTCTCTCTCTGCCTCTCTCTCTCTCTCTCTCTCTCTCTCTTTCTCTCTCTGCCTCTCTCTCTCTCTCTCTCGCTCTCTCGGGGGATCTAATCAGGCCATGTGCTGCTATCACAACCATGACGACACAGCTAAATACGTCCCCAATGCAGAACGAACGAGAGTTAGAGAGAGATAGAGAGAGGGGGAGATTGAGATAAAGATAGGGGGCTAGTCCTACTCTGGGCGACAGCTGTTGGTTTGCTGTTCTGCAATGAACTGGGTGTCAGTGGGCTGTTTTGGGGCGAGGCTGCTTTGTTTAAGGGCTGAGTCTTGGTGGGAGTCAGGTGGCTGAGGGTCAGTATCAGAATGTTGCCGGTTCGATTCCCGGCCGTGCCAAATCACGTTGTGTCCTTGGGCAAGGCACTTTACTGTACTTGCCTCAGGGGGATTGTGGCAACGTCCCTGTACTTGCTTTGGATAAAAGCGTCTGCTGAAATGACTGTGTTAATGTTTCTAGTTGTGTTAAGAGATGTCTGGGGCTCTTTCTGGGTTCAGCAGGAGCTGGGGAGGGGGCGTGAGAGGGAGGAGTTAACTGTGGAAAGTTGACGAGTTGTGTAATGTGTGTGCGTGTGCGTTTTTAGGCCTACTGAGAGGGAACGCACAGAGAGGCTTATCAAGACCCGCCTCAGGGAGATTATGATGCAGAAGGACCTGGAGAACGTCACGTCCAAAGAGGTGGGTCTCATGCACAGATACACTGCCCTGCACGCACAGCCCTGCATGCACAGCCTGGACATCCTGCACGGTCAGCCTCTGCTCACACAGCTCTTCCAGGGCTCTGGATACAGTGTAGGGGGCCCAGCTCCTCCTCCTGCTCCTGACCCACCTGCTCCTCTCTCCTCCTCAGATCCGCACAGAGCTGGAGATGCAGATGGTCTGCAACCTGCGGGAGTTCAAGGAGTTCATCGATAACGAGATGATCGTCATCCTGGGCCAGATGGACAGCCCCACCGAGATCTTTGACCACGTGTTCCTGGTGGGCATCTCTTCAGGAAGCAGGCGCCCTCCCTCCCTCCCCCCCCTCCCTCCACCGTCTTCCAGTCCACACTCCTTCAGAAGACCCCTCCCACACATGGTTACTGACTCAGGTGTCTGTGTTCCTGCAGGGGTCCGAGTGGAACGCATCCAACCTGGAGGAGCTGCAGAATAGCGGGTATGATATGAGATGGCATCCATATCTAGATCTAGAACACGTCCCCAGTCCACAGAACACGTCCCCCCCCACAGTCTATAGAACACACCCCCCCCCAGCTCAAAGAACACGCCCCCTGTCTATAAGACCTAGATGTCCTCTTAGATAGACCTCTTAGACCACATGGGTGCTCTTCTCTAGTGCTGGTTCTAAGGGTGTCTGCTCTAATCTCCCTCCTCCTCCTCTCACAGGGTACGCTACATCCTGAATGTAACCCGAGAGATCGACAACTTCTTCCCGGGTCTGTTTGAGTACCACAACATCCGGGTGTACGACGAGGAGGCCACCAACCTGCTGGAGTACTGGAACGACACCTTCAAGTTCATCTCCAAGGCCAAGTAAGGGACACACTGTTCCTGTTTCCCCCTGGAACTTCTCAGCTTCGCTTTCATCTCTCTTGTCTTCTCCACTTGTCTCTCTTTGTGTCTCTCTGCTCTCTAACCTCTCCGCTCCTCCTCCTCCTCCCCCCACAGGAAAGCGGGGGTCAAGTGTCTGGTCCACTGTAAGATGGGCGTGAGCCGCTCTGCGTCCACGGTGATCGCCTACGCCATGAAGGAGTACGGCTGGGACCTGGACACTGCCTTCGACTATGTCAAGGAGCGCCGAGCCGTCACCAAGCCCAACCCCTCCTTCATGAGGCAGCTGGAGGAATACCAGGGCATCCTGCTGGCCAGGTACACACACACACACACACACACACACACACACACACACACACACACACACACTCTCTCTCTGTACCAGACCAAGCTGAACTGGTGGATATTTGAATCGCGTGTTTCTCTCTTCACAGCAAACAGAGACACAACAAACTGTGGCGTTCCCGCTCTGACAGCGACCTATCAGAGCGCCACCAGCAGTTTTGTAAGCCCGCTCCTGATACGCTAAGCCACTCCCACCCCCAGAACAACAACAACAACTCCCCCCCGCCCTCCCTGCATCACTTCCTGGGCGCGGCCGTGTTACAGGCCTTGAGGGCCGACCCGCAGGATTCCAGCTCGCCACCCTCAGACACGCCCTCGGACGCTGCAGAACGCACAGGTTCCCGTGCGCGCGCCTCTCCCCCGCCTGTGTCCAATGGCCACAGTGCGCTCCAGGGGCGCGGACGCTCTCAGGACCCCGTCCTCCCTCCCCGGCCCAGGCCTCGGGCAGCCACCGTAGTGCCTGAGGAGAGACGGGACACTGCCTCTCTGAAGGCCACCCTGGCCCTGCCTCTGGTCACCCCTCACCCACCTCAGGTCCTCCACATCCTGCCCCCCTCCGCCCAGACTCCTCCCCCACGGGGTCCTCCCTCCCCCAGCCCCCTGCCGGAGCAGGGCATCCCCCTCGCTCTGTCCCTGGACCTGCCCGACCTCAGCAGCTCTGAGACGTCCAGCGAGGCCGACACACCAGGCGACTCCCTGTCAGAGCTGGTCAGCGAGCGGCTGGACAGCAACGACTCGGTCCCCATGGCGGTCAGTCCTCTCAGTCCCACAGCCACGCCCCTCGAGGGCCCCTTCCCCACCGACGACCCCAACAACAACAACCCCACGGACCCCAGCTGGGGGCGACCGGGCGGGGGCCTGGACAGCCCCACAGACCGGTCCTCCAGCCTCAGCACTGACAGCATCGACTTCGTCAGCGCCAGAGAGAAGTTCCTGGGCCTGTCCCAGGAGGACAGGACGCGCTCCCTGTCTGAGCAGGGGCCTCAGCGCACGCCTCCGCCCTCAGAGGAGCCCGGGCCAGATGAGGCCCCTCAGCAGGAGAAGGTGAGGCGGCATGTTCCCAACACTTAGTTAGCTAGCGGTGTGGCTGCAGACTAGCTAACTAGTTAGCATAAGAGGAACAGATAGCTATCCGTGATCTTTTTCCCATTCTACCCCAAGCATGGACGCCAGCTAGCAGTGATCGACACTGTGATCTATTAATCATGCTAATAGTTAAATGATATCTGCATTTATAGATTGAAGTTGCTTCGTAGACGTTAGCGGTGTCTGCTAACAGGGCCTGTCCCTGGGCCTCGTCTATCAGCCATTAACTGGATTAGAAAGCTCAGTGGAGCAGATCAATGGAGACGAGTGGATCTGATCTGTAATCCAATAGAGGTGGAGTGACACCATGTGCAGGGCTTTGCAAGCTGTACTGCCACCTACTGGAACTACAGGGTACTGATGGTGTTGGACCTCTTTCTTCCTTCTCTCTCTCTCTGTCTCTCTTTCTCAGATCTCTCCTCTTGCTGAAGACAGAGTGGACAGATCCATCCTAGACAAGTCATCCCACCTCCATTTTAATCACAATCATCCCCCTGACAACGGAGTATCGGTCCGCCACATCGTCACGGAGATCGAGTCCATCTCCCACCCGCCCCCCCGGAGCCCCCAGCAGCCTCGAGCGGACCACGGGGAGGAGGACCAGGAGACAGGCGACGTCACCCGGGGGTCGCTGACCCCTCCCTCCTACCCACAATCCCCCTCCACCCCGCCCCCGGATTGGCCGGTGGGCTCGGTCCGCCGGGTGACCAAGCAGCTGGAGCAGAGGCTAAGACAGGAACTGGACACGCCGTCACTTCCTGCCCAGCGGTCGCCTGAGCAGCCCCCTTCTCGCTCCCCGCTGTGCTCAGTGGGAAGTGACCTGCGGTCTCCTCTGCCCTCCCCCGGTGCTGAGGCGCCCCCACCTGCCCGCTCGCCCCTGCCGTTCCCCATGGTCCCCGCCCACACACCGAACACAGACTGCCCGCCACGCCTCCATGCCCCCGGCCCCAACGTCCTCTTCCCCTACCCCTCTCAGCCTACTCTGTCCATCTCTTCTGCTGCCCCCCATGGGAGTCAGCCAACCCCCAGCCAGCCATCACCCAGAGATGTTGAGGAGTCCAACACCGACTCCAAGAGAGGCGTGAACAGCTTCTCCGACATGGACACCCTCCCTGATCCTCACCCAGACCCTTCACCCATCATCATCATCCAGCCATCCCTGGATCCCTGCCCCGAGCCGCTGGCCTCCCCGGGCCCCCTACTGTGGCTGGATGGGGTGACGCTCCTGGACTCGGAGACAGAGCCCGCCCCGCCCTGCGATGACCTGGCCAGACTGGCCCCCAGCAGCCAGGAGCTGGAGAGGATCCAGGAGACTCTGAGGGAGCTGCAGGCCTTCCTGTATGAGGCGGGGGGGCAGACGGGGGCCCCCGACACCCCAGAGAGCCTGGAGCATGACTTGGTGCAGGCTGAGAGGGCCCGGAGGATGGGGCCAGAGGCTGAGCGGGAGATGTGTCAGGGTGCTGGTCCGAGGCGGCCCCCCAGGGAGACTCCGGTGTGGCAGAGAGCCATGGAGATCGAGGCTCGGATCCGCCAGGCCGGCCTCACGCCCCCCTCCCTGATGAAACGCTCCGCCTCCCTGGCCAAGCTGGACTGCCTGGAGCTCTCCACCAACGACCTGAACGACTGGGAACTCTGCCCCGCCCCTTACCTAGCCTCCTCCTCTGCAGCCCCTCAGGACCCCCCCTCCCCAGCCCACCCCAGCCCGGATGACGTGTGGAAGAAGCAGCGTGTGCTGTCGCAGAGCCCCCCCAGCCCCAGGGGTCAGACGCTCAGGGCCGGGGCGGGGTTGCAGCTCCAGGGGGCGTTCCCTCACCCTCCCTTGCCCCTCCCCGACTCCTCTCAGCCCTCCCCCCCTCCCCGGCCTCCCCAGCAGGGGGAAGGGGGAGGAGAGGAGGGCTCCCCGGACCCCTCCCAGACGTCCCGTAGCGTCCAGGCCCCCGCCGTGATGTCAGGGCGCCAGCAGGGGAGGGGCCATCCGCTGCGGAGGCTTCGCAAGGCTGCCGACAAGAAGCGGACTAACACTGTGCTCTACAACACCATGTGACCTCACTGGCGCTAGCCTATCAGCGCATGTGTGTGTGAGTGTGTGTGTGTGTGTTTGGGAGCACGTTCACACGTGCATGCGTTCTATATGCCCTATAATTAGGACTGCCTTGTAGTCAGCTTGTGTAGATAGAAGTGTATGACGGATGTGTCTTTGCGTGTTTGTAGTCGAAGCCTGTATATATGTGGTCGTGTACGTTAAGATGAATGGGTAATACTGGATGCTATGTGAGTATACTGGAGTCATATACTGTGTGTATATGGAATATAACACACATGCACACACAACCCGTTTATGGTTTTGACGTTTTATTTGGAGGGAAATGAGAGGGTTGTTTTTCTGTGAACATGCACTTTACTCTCTCGTTTAGATTTGGTTTGTTTTCTGTTTTTAAATGTCTTTTTTTATTCATAAAATCCATATTGTTTGTACCAGGGGAGTGTTTTCATTTGCACTGAATCTTAGTTAGGCTGTCTGTCTGTGTGTATGTACAGTGTGTGTGTATATATATAATGTGTGTGTGTGTGTGTTCTGTTTTGTACAGAACTGTAAAGTCTCATGTCTGTATTCTTGTTCCGAACTGGACGAACATATGATTTTTTTATTCTGTGGTTTATCTGTGACTGTTGAAGGAACTAAATGTCATACCTCCAGACCTGAAGAGGTGTGTGTGTTCTTTCTAATATGCTGAACGCCCCCCCCCATCTGTTAGTTCTGCTTCTTCCTTTATTTGAGATGTCAACAGTGAAATCGAACTGCCTCGCCTCCCCCTTGACTGCCCCTTGGTCGACAGAGTAGAAACTGCAGGTTGGACGCTCCCATCACTTTCATCACCATCCTCAGGTACAGCTCATGTCAGAAGTAGAACAGATAAACCTATGCAGAAACACAAAACCTCCCGATGTTTCGACGCACCAGCCGTACCCAGCAGGTGAGATACCTGATGTGTGAGTGTGTCGTCTCCTTCCGGATGGTTCCCTCTCAGGCTCTGAGGGTTATTTAGAGCTGACAGGTCAGACACAGTAATGGAACACAGGTATCCCATCAGACACTTTTACGCTTCAGTCAGATCATGGCGTCTCCTTAGAGAGCTCTCCTTAATACCTGGTCTTCCCTCAAATAATGGCTTCTAAAACATCGCCTTACGAAAATGACAAGTACGGTTCAAACTTGAACTACTGTGCTTCTAATAGTATGTAATGGTATGGAGCATCAACATAACTTGCTCTAATTAGAAAGACTAAACATGAGAAAAACCACACAGATAAGACACAGATAAGCCCAGACCCTTAAGGTCCATTGAATAGTCTTAATCACGAGATTTTGTTGACAGGAAGTGAGGTGTCCATCTGGTGCCTGGGCGTGGTTGCACCAGTTCATCTTCCTCCTCTTCTGCATACTGATGCTAAGATGTAGGTCATCCACCTACAGCTCCCTGGAGGTTCTACACACACACACACACACACACACACACACACACACACACACACAGCACAGCTCTCACGCTCTCAAGGTTTTAATGCTATTCATTGGGTTGAGTGACTCATCTGGCTCTGCAATAGAAGCAGCAGTGGACTACAAATTCCCTGAGAAGCTGCTCTTGAATGCTGGGCTGTGCCTACAGTGATGCTATTAATACTAATTTATCTTCTTAAATAACAACCAAAATATACTCATTTATGGATTTAGTTACAGCTCTATATCCAACATGGTCAATAATCCCCCCCAAAAAGACACATGAGAATACCACAAATGCTCAGAAAGGTTTTTTTTTATTTCCTTTTTTTATATGCTGCCAATATCTGCAGCTCCTGTCGTTAGAGAAAACAGCTGCTGTCAAAAGTAAAAAATGAAATGAGTTTTACGCTGAACAGGCTGGAGGAGTCTGCTGTGAGCTCCTGACTTGTGAGGACTTTTAAGGTCATTAAAAAATCAAGCGGTTGATGACACTGTTAACGTACCCTCCCCCCTACTTAAATAAAAACACAGATCAAAGTTGGGCTCAGATCAAAAATCGTTTTTTTTGGACAGGTGTAGACTATGGTATGCCAGGACCACAGCACACAGACACACACAGACACACACAGACACATAGCCCAAGCAGAAGACTAAAACAGCAGTTTAACCATCTCGTTTCTCCATCTTGTTTCTGAAGGAGCTTCTCAGAACACCAACATCTCAAACGTACATCAAACACATCGTACCCTGACTACTGTGATACCTACTTACTCATGCCCATTCACTTATGTGCTTCTAATGTCCTAGTGTTGATAATGTGGATGAACTTCCTGTATCTCTGCAGCTCTCTAACCTCTCTCTATCTACCACTACAGGAAGCCCTGCAAAGCATTCAGGAAACGCCACCAGATTTCCATTTGTCATTCAGGTCTGTTGATGCACGATAAATCAAATGTTGGACGAAGGTTCCCCATTATCCAGTGAAAACAAGATACCTTAAGTTGTCAGCAGGCGTACTGAGACTTGTTAAGAAACAAGCACGAAGTCGAGCCATTAACAGTCAATTACAGGCCACCCATACGCTTAGTGCAGTACGCCTTCCTTTTTGTGCTAATCAAAACAAATGTAGCAATCTGTTCAGAATGAGACGTTTCCTTGGTTACAATTCTTCCGAATCCCCCCTCCTCTGTTCATCCCCTATGAGGAGGGGTCCTTATTTTTGGGCCTGGATAGTTGACATCTGCGTGAGCAGATTCCTCTCCCAGCCCGGGACTAACACACACCTGCCTCAGCTCACGGTTTGATCCAGGAGTGTTGTGGCTGGTCTAGGCTGCGCTAGGCTGGGCTAGGCTGCGCTAGGCTGGGCTAGGCTGCGCTAGGCTGGACTCACCCTTGCAGCTGTGCAGGACCAGAGTCATCTGGTGAGAAACATCCGGTGTTGGACACATTGAGATGGCTGGAGACGCAACACAGACATCCAGCATTTATGGCCCTCCCCCCACCCCCCCACCCCACTTACATACACGTGCACAACACACATGCGCACACGTGCACACGCACCCTAGCTAGCACCACTTGAGTGGGCAATTGGTGGGACATTCACGTTTCTTTAGTCCTGTGGTGAGGAGGGGAGCAGGCCAGCACCACAGAGGAGTCTGTCAGACCAGGGATGCAGGGTCCACAGACAGACAGACGGACAGACAGACAGACAGGCTGATCAGTCTGTCAGTCAAACCGATGGACAGACAGACATACAGAACGACAATTCAGGCAGCTGGACATGACTGTAGTCAGAGGAGAGTTGTTGTCATAATCTGGGAAGGGTTATGATCCTCTCCCTCCCCTCGACCCCGCATGGACCAATAGCCTCTCATTTCTCCATGAGTGACAGCTGGATGATGCGCTGTAGCTCCTCCTCTTCCTGCCTCCTGCGCTGGTTCGCCTCTTCCTGCTCGCGTGCCGATATCTCCATGGCGATGCGGAGCTGCTCGTCGTAGCTGCAGGGGGTTTTCTTGGTGGGGGTGGAGCATCGGCTGGCTGGGCGTGGCTTGTGCTGGGGGGTCCTACGTAGGGGGGCAGAGGGTTGATGTGTGATGTGGACGAGAGAACTATCTTCCCACAGCCACACAAACGCACATTTTACAGTACGAGACAGGGAGAGAGCGGGGGCTAAGACAACAGAGATAGATGGACTCGCTCGGCCAGAGTCAACAGGCACATTGTGTGCTGTGAAAGCAGGAAGCTCTGTTGGCTCTGATACACTGGAGATTCCTGCCTAAAACCAACACTGGCAAATAAGTTGATGGCTCGATGGAGAGAGAGGGAGAGGAGTGGAGATGAGAGGAGTGGAGAGGAGTGGAGAGGAGGGGGCTTGGGGCAAAGTGGGGTAGCGAGAGAACAAATAAAGAGGTGGAAGGAGGAGGGGAAGGATGATCGCTAACCGTTCTTGACGACTGGGTTCACAGGAAAGGGGGTGTGCTCCTGGCTTGCTATTGGTCAGGGCTTCCCAGATGGTCACCTAGACAGGACAGACAGGAAGGGGAGAGTCACAACAGGAAGCTGATGAAAAACAGACGCAGGAACATTGTGTCTACAAACACTGTTGAACAGTAGACAGTCCACCAGAACTCACTGTCCTCCAGCCCCCCAGTTAAGAAGAGGAGTTTGAAATGAAGCAGAGTGAGTCCATGACATCATCACACCTGGTCATACTCTGTGCCCACTTCCAGGAGGCTCTGCTGGATGGCAAACTGCAGCAGATCTTCCTCCTCCTCCCGGATGCCCTCCCTCTGCTTGCCCCCCAGCCTGCTGTAGCCCTGGGGGGGCTCGAACACCCCGGGGGAGATCTCCCCGCCTCGACATGATGCTAGAGGGGACACGGGAACACATGAGTAGGGGCTGGGATGGGGATGCTACAGAGTTAGGGTGGTGCGTGTGCGTCTTCTCACTGGTGGAACTGGAGCTGGACACACTGGACGAGTCGCTGCCCGGAGAGGGCGTGTCTATCCGGGGGGGGTCCTTCTGGCCCTCCCCCTCGGAGTCTGCTTCTCCCCGCCCCATCACCGCCTCCTCCTCACAGCCGTTCAGATTGCCGAAGGTGATCCGGGCATTCAGGATGTGGTAGATGGGGATCTCTGGATGGAGGGATGGAGAGGAGAAGACAGTGACTCCTGCAAACGCGTCACTGAAATGGCTGTTCACAAATGTGACCATTCAAAGCTATTTTAAATCTGTCTGGTCTTCTATAAATGCACTCCCTCTCACCTATCTTGACAGGGAAGCCTGGTGGTAAACGCAGAGTGATGAAGTCCCGGAGCTTGGCGAATAGAGAGTTGGATATAGCCATGAGGTCGATGATGGGGGCCACCTGCTCAGCCAATGAGAGAGGATGGGACTCACACAGCCACAGCTTGGCCTTGAACCTGCGAAGAGATGCACACACACACACACACACACACACAAATGCACACACACAAACACATTTACGTTTCACCCTAAAAACATTCTCGCTCCATCACCAGATAATAATGAGACAAGAAGTCTGGAGAATAAACACAGTTTTTATGGCCAAACACAGAATATATTAGTTTAACAACTGTCCCTCAAGCACTTAGACTGGGTTTTCTCTCCAGCCAATCAATGTTTACAATTTTCACTTATAAATAATGACCGATGATTAGTTAGATTAGTGATCAGTAAATAGAGTTACATTTGCACTAAAGTCCAGCAATATTTCAGTCTGTAGAGCAGTGATTAAGATGCTCATATCAAATATAGATATAATTATCTGTGTAAAATAGCCCCGACTGTGTCTTTTTCTGTGTATTTCTGTGTGTGTGTGTGTGTCAGGTCACCTCTGGGTCTTGGTGGTGAGTTGGCAGGGGTGGCCGATATCTCTGGTGCCCAAGGTCAAACTGGGATTGAAATACTCCTCGGCCGTCAGGGCTGTGGGGTTGGTCACAGCAGGACAAGCCATCTGAGTCACCAGGGCCTTTGAGGGTTAGAGGAGAGAGAGGTTGATGAGAGAGAGAAAAAAAAGAAGCTGTGGCAGAGACTGAGAGAGCCAGCGAGTGAGCTAGTGGGAGGGACGGAGATAGAGGTTGAAAGATGAAGGGAGGGAGGGAAGCCAATTAAAATGGAGATCAGCATCTTAAAAGAGCAGGTCACAAGCCAGGGAGCCCGCCACCGCCAGCCTGTAAATATCAGCTGGCAATAAAGACTTCCAAATGTATGCCTTCATCTCAGCTGTGTGGGGGACAGACACGAAGAGGAGGAGGGTGATGAGGAGGACGAGGATATTAAATCATAGGCGAATGATCAGATAACCTGTGGGGTTGCTGGGCTGACTCACCCCATTGTTAGGGCCCATATGTTGCTCAGCTATACCTAAGAAGGATTGCAGAGGAGTTTTACCACCTGTAGAGGAGAGAGAGAGAGAGAGAGAGAGAGAGAGAGAGAGAGAGAGAGAGAGAGAGAGAGAGAGAGAGAAGAGGAAAAAGTCAAACATGTGCATGACTGACAGATGAGCAGGTGAGCTGGAGGGAAGAAGGTTGACCCACCTTTAGGCTTGGCCTTGTTCTGGTCTGACAGGTGGTCAGTCCTGGTCCTGGTGACCAGCTCCACGTTAGAAGCTCCGTACACCTGCAGGAGAGGGAGAGTAGGGCAGGCAGACAGACACTTTACATTTATTCATTTAGCAGACGCTTTTATCCAAAGCGACTTACAGTAAGTACAGGGACAATTTTCCCTGAGGCAAGTCGGGTGAAGTGCCTTGCCCAAGGACACAATGTCATATAGCCACAGCGGGGGCTTGATCTCACAACCTTCCGATCATGAGGCCAACGCCTTAACCCGTTGAGCCATCTGAGCCCCCGAGACAGGCAAGCAGGCAGGCAGACAGAAAGAGCATTAGTCGCAATGAGTGGTATGTCACTGAGCATAAACTGAGACGAAGGTCACGGCTGGCGGAGAACAGAAGTTCATCCATCACGCCAGAGTGACGCTACGGAAACGACAGTGATGTGAGGCGACCCGTCCCGGCACGGGTTACCTTAGCTTCATATCCGTTCACCGTCTCAGTCTTCTCACTGCGCCAGCCCAGGATGCCTGTCTTATTCCTGAACACACACACACACACATGCCATATTAATATCCCATAGAGCTGAGAGACAAGCACAATTGTAGCGGTCAGGTGGATGCAGGAAGAAAAGGTGGTAACCTCGCTAGCTGTTCCTATCAGGTGTGTGTCTATCAGTGCCTCGCCTGTCAGTGGTTGCTTGGACACAGGCCAGCTCCAGCTGCCTGAGCTGGATATGAGGGCGTACTCAATTCACCAGAGTATCCCTTCTGTGTTCACAACTGGATTATTGTCATGTCTACAAGCTAGCTGACTGTGCCAAAGCTACAGAGGTGACACTAAATAAGGATGAAGAGATCATTGTACAGCCCCGCCCCCCCCCCCCTACATCGCTCACTCTCTTCATCCCTCCCTCCCTACATCGCTCACTCTCTTCATCCCTCCCTCCCCTTCCACCTCTGCCTAAAACCTTAATGGTCTACTCCTACTTTACTACCTACTTTTCTTCCTCGCACTTCTCCCCCTACCCCCTCCTTCACTTCTCCCCATGGGCACATATCTCTCCCTCTTCCTGTCTGCCTCCTGTCCCCCCCCCACCCCCACTCCAGGCGCGGCCGGCTCCTGTCCTCATCATCACTGTCTCCCACTCCTCCACTCCTCTCCTCTCTTTCCCTTCTCTTTATCACCGGCTACACTTGCCATGACCTCCTTTCAGCGTGACACGCCTTCAACACGGCGCCCGCCTCCTTCCCTTCTCCCACGTTATCAATGACTGCTACCCTCCCCCCACCCTCTCTCCCTCCCTCCCCCCACCCTCCCTCCCTCCCTCCCCCCACCCTTACTCCCCCGTCCCCGGTCTCTCACCTTTCAAAGGCAATGTTCTTGGTGTCCAGCTGGGTGGTGACCACGGGAGCAGAGAGCCGCCCTGCCACCTGCTCCTCGCTGGGCTGCAGTGCCCCCAGCAGGCCAAGGCTGGTACTGCAGCATCCGCTACCGCCACCTCCCCCCCAGGCAGGAGAGGGCGCTGTGAGCGAGGACACGCACAGGGTCTCACTGAACACCAGCTGTCTGTCATGGTCCACCTCCATGACCTCCGCACTGGAGTCTGCTGGAGAGGTGAACGAACAGAGAGGAGTCTGTCAAGCTGGCGGGAGGAAGTGACATCACGGCAACGTGGAGGCATACAGTTACAGGACAGGAAGTTATAGGGAGGCTGAACAATGAGAGGGACGGAAGGAGAGGAGGATGGAACGAGGACGGGTAGGAAGGAAAGAAGTCCTGTGAAAACAAGAGAACAGAGGGACATGGAAATCCCCCCCCCCCCCAACCTCCCTGTGACCTCTGACCTTGGCCCCGGAAAATGAAGCTGCGGTTTCCTCTCTGCCAGGTCATCTGTTCGAAGCCCATCAAGGTGGTGTCTATACGTAAACACTGGCCACTCTTCCACACTCGGTACGTATCGCTAGGGCAGATACGCGACACCAAGGGTACTGTGTGCCAACACACACACACAAACACACACACAAACACACGCACACACACAAACACAGACATTCATATTACAGCTGACCTCCACTTCACCCCTACATAATTCAGGAAGTTAGTATGCCTCTTCCATAAAGCACGACAGGAAGAGAGCCAGGCTTTGAAACACTGATAATAGAAAGATAATAACATAAAAGATTACTTACCCCAGCTAGTAAACTCCCACTTCATCTCTACATAGAAGTCCTGGGCCTGGAAAGAGAGAGAGAGAGGGAGAGAGAGAGAGAGAGAGAGAGAGAGAGAGAGAGAGAGAGAGAGAGAGAGAGGAGGGAGGGACAGAGACAGACACAGTGATAGAGATAGTAAGAGTAAGCGAGGTGGAGAAACAGAGCATGACAGGGACAGAGAGAGAGAGAGAGAGAAAGAGAAAGAGAGAGACAGAGAGAAAAGACATATTGAGAGGACAGGAGAGTATGGGGGGGGGGGCACCCCCAGAGGCAGGAGAAAGAAGCCAAGAAGGTTTGAGTGGGTAGATTAGTGAGGATACAAAACACAAACGATTGTCCATCTCTGTCTCGGTACCAGGGATGGAGGGATGGAGACAGAAACAGATAAGGAGGAGTGAGGCTCGTAATTTAACACTGAGGAGGAGAGTTTAGAAGGGTGACGATGCACGAGGCCGACTCTGACCTGCCGCAGTCTCTCCAGCAGGACAGGGATTCCTGCTAGCCTCTTGGCAGTCCGCTGGTAGTCACGGTAATGCAGAACCAGACGCACCAGCTCCGGGTCACGTGTGCTGACAGCCTCCTGGAGCACTGACAGAGAGAGAGGGGGAGGGGAGAAAAGTGTGACGTACAGTGAAGGTGAGTGTGGGAGCGAACAAAAGCAAAAAATAGACAGTGGGAGTGAAAAAGCACATCAACACCCCTCGCTTCACCCCCCCCCCCCCCCCCCCCCCCCCCCAACCACCAGGAACAATATCAACCCCCCTCCCAAAGACACACACACACACGCCGGCCTCCAGCAGGGCTCTCACCGGTCCAGCCGTTGCGGTTCTGCTTGCAGACGTCAGCCCCGTGCAGAAGGAGGAGACGCGCGCACTCCAGGTGACCCAGAGTCACGGCCAGGTGCAGGGGGGTCCTCCCCCGGGGGTCCAGAGTCTCCAGATCCACCTGGGGAGGAGAAGGGAGAGGTGGGGGACGGATTGAGGGAGGGAACAGAGAATCAAGGTCATTTCCCATCTGGCGCCCACAGCACCTCTGCTCTTCTGCCCATGCTGGCTTCGACAGCGGGCGGAGACCAGAAGGCGTCAAGGCTGAGGTGGAAGGAGGGCTGGGGAGATGCGAAAGAGAGTGACAGGTGGGAGGTAGAAAGACAGGCGATAATTGAGCTATCACACCCTCACGTGAATAACAGCGTCCGACAGCGCACAGCACGCTGTGCTGTAACTGGAACGGCAGCTGCATACCTGCGCCACCCAGGTTCATCTGAGATACGATATATGTTTTTCTCGTTACTGAGTTGAACCAATTCTATCCCTTTCCCAGGCTGACTGATTAACAGGCTTTCTGACTGGCTGGCAGGCTGACAGGGATCTGTCTAGAACAGGGGACCCTAGGGTCGTAAAGCAGACCTGGACATACGGTAGACGTCCTGTTAGTGAGAGAGTTAGGGAGAATTCTGTGGTTAGGAAAGCTTGTTTTTCACTCCACAGGCTTTTTAAAGACAGGGTGAGAGAAGGCAAGGGTGATGGGAGCGGGGGTGAGGTGAGGGTAGAAGAACGGAAAATGTTGAGGAATCTAGGTAGACATGGGCAATGCATCCACAGTATGTCAGGTAAACTTCTGAAACATATACAGCCATCATCATCACCACCATCCTCCTCATCCTCATCATGATCAGAGCCCAGTAATCGCTCCTCTGTTAGGCTGCTTAGTGAAGCAGTTGTTTTGTTCAAATACGTGCCGAGTACATGCGTACAGAGTGGTGTTGAGGTGTTATGAGAGACTTGTGTCCTTTCTCGCTCTCTCCCTAGCGCTTTCTCCTCTGCTCCAACCATGCTGCAATTAGCCTCTTCATCGCTATAGCGACGCCTCAGCTCCCTGCTTAGCAACACCTCCAGGGGGAGTGAGGGAGGAGAGAACAACAAGACGCAACCACCAAGGAGATCCCTAGCTGAGGGAGAGAGAGATGGAGAGAGAGGAGGAGAGAGAAAGAGAGAGAGAGAGAGAGAGAGAAAGAGAGAGAGAGAGAGAGAGAGAGAGAGAGGGAGGGAGAGAGAGAGAGAGAGAGAGAGAGAGAGAGAGAGAAAGAGAGAGAGAGAGAGAGAGAGAGAGAGGGAGGGAGAGAGAGAGAGAGAGAGAGAGGGGCCAAGGAGAGCGAGGGAGTGCACTTCTACCAGCTGTGTGTAGGAGTGTAGGTGAGGGGAGGGAGGGAGGGGTGGAGGGGTGGATGTGCTGTCAGACAGAGGCCAGCGGACGAGCCGTTGTATCTCGGTGCAGAAAAACACTGTGGAGCTTTGGACGGGCAAACACTCTGGACGGTGACTCACAAACACACAGAGAGATAGAGAGATAGAGAGACAGAGAGAGAGAGAGAGAGAGAGAGAGAGAGAATGGTGTCAAGAGGAAAAAAATCTCCTGTTAACACTGGCTCACACTACTAACCCCAAGACACGGTGGAACACTTAGTCACTCGCATGGAAACATTGTGCATCTCACAAAAACACCATCCCACCGTTATGGAGCTACAACACTGGTACATCCACAATGGAATCACTCACACACACACACACACACACACACACACACACACACACACACACACACACACACACACACACACACACACACACACACAGTTATGCTTAGAGATCTAGGCTCCTAGGCTCAATATCTGTAGGACTGAAGATGTATCATGCCATAAAAGATCCCTACTCTCACCCCTCTCTTTTTCCATCCACCCATCATCAGTCCATCTATCTTTCCGTTCCCTTTCTCCCTCTCTCCCTGCTTTTCCCAGCTCCCTCCATCCCTGCTCCTCCTCCCCATCCCTCTCTCATCTACCTCCCGCACCCCCTCACCCCCTTCCCACCGTTCCTCTCAGCCTTTCCCCGGCTCTTCCTAGTCCTCCCCATCAGCCCTTGCTTTTCGACCCTCCCTCCCTCCTCTCTTCCTCTCGGAGGCCTGCTCAGTAGAAGCTGCATTATTGATAGACATCTCTGTCTGTGGCATCTGCTGCTGCACTCTGTGCTCGTGTGTAATGTGTGCAGGTTGCTCGGCATACGTGCATCTATGGACATGCGAGCGTGGGTGCAGCTTTGCGTGTGTGGCTACGCTAATTCTGCTTGGCAGCTGCTTAAGCTAACATGAATCTTTCATAGACATGTGCAAAAGGTTTGCACCCCTGTACATGAGCATTCTCACCCTCTGAGGGGATGCTTCTCCACACGGCTTCAACATGGCAGTTTAAATACGGGTCAGTACAGAACAGTCCGCTCGCCTGCAGCAGATCTGATGACCACCATCGCTGACTTACATTAGCCGATAAGGAACGCTTCCCTTCCTGCTACTGATTGGATGTGGATCATGGAGCACAGGAAGAAGGGGAGGCTGTAGAATACAGGGGAAAAGAGAGGCTGGAGAATAGGAAAGAGTGGACAGGAAAAAAGGCGGGTGAAAAGACAGACAGAGAGATGGACAGACAGAAGCAGCAGATGTCCAAGAAGCTGACAGCCTGGGTGTCGTCCCCAGTGAGTGTCTCTGACTCCAGCCCGGCACTGGAGATGAGGAAGATGTCATGTAGCTTTCACCGTTTAAGTTAGACTGACAATAACACCGCCCCACCACCCCCACCCCCCCCACGCTGTCACTACATACGATTGCATGAACAAATAATAAATAAGGTGACACATCATTGGCCCGGTGAAAAGCAAAAAAACAGTATGGCAGTGTAAACGTGAAACCTTGCATGGTTTAGCAGTGAGGCGGAGTAACACAGTGAAACGTCCCCAATTGTGTTGAATAGCTGGAATTGCAGAATTCGAATTCCTCTTGATAACGTTCTAACAATATTCCGTTTTGACTGTGGTTAACTAACAGGAGCTTTGAAAAGGTTGGCACTGTTTAGTTGTCGGCGTTATGTACTGAGGAGCGTAATGGGCTTCTGGAACCTTTCACGTAGTGGTGCAACTAGACTGTAATGAAATCAGACAGCTCTTCTCCTCTATCTCTGCTCATTTCATTTCCTTCCTAGGAGGAGCCATGCTCTGCCTCTGTTGTCGGGGCTGGGCAGGAGGGGATCTGCACTCAGGTTATACCTCTTTTTTGTCCCCTTTTCTTGTCTCTCCCCTCCGGTATCTCTGTCTGCGACTCAGAATCTCAAACTCCCTGTTTCGACAGTATTCCCCCCCCCCCTCTCTCTCTCTCTCTCTTTGTCTCTCTCTCTCTGTAAAAGGTTCCTACAAGTTAACTGAATCTAACCCAACTTTAGCCTTTTCCCTGGTGACACCCTGCTGTAATTAGTCTTTGGTTTCATGGAATGGAGGAGGAGGGAGAACTGGGGAGGAGAGTAGAGAGGGAGGGAGGAATGGGAGGGATGGTGCACCCCAGAGGGGGGTTCGGGAAAAATCTGACTGGATAGATGAGATGGGAGTGGAAGACACAGGAGAGGAGGGCAGGTTAGATGGAGCTGTGAGGAATGAGATTGCGGGCGGGCGGGCGGGGGGCAGACAGATAGCAGGGCACACAGACACAGGGGGCAGAAACACAAGAGAAGACATCAAATGTGATTAGTGACTCTTGTCTCTTGGCCAGCATGATGTCATACTACCGTCGGAGCTGCTGAGTTAACATTAACGTAAAGCTGAGAGCAATTTCGAAGGGAACAGAGAAGAAGAGAGGAAGAGAAGTCTGTCTAGAGACAGGCTATCAGTCAAAAAGATCTGTTCCCTGTTTCTGTGAAGCCTGGGCTGGATTTCTGTTTCCCTGCAATTGAGTCAAGATATATGGATCGGTCGCCCTGCATTTTTGTTGTTGTTCCCTTTGTTCATCTTTTTCTTTCCAAACAACCCTCTCTCTCTCTCTCTCTAGCCGATACCCAATTACATTCCCTGTGTGCTGGTCTTGCATTTCTCTTTAACATAGAGGAGTTCTGTAACCCAATCCTCCTGTACACACTCTCACCGGCAAAGCCTTTCTGAGGTTGGTCCAATAGCACTGATCATGTCATCACCTCTCTCTCTCTCTCTCTTCTTCACACACACACACACGCACACGCACACGCACACTGCGCACACGCACACGCACACACACACACAGAGAGAACACTATCCAGTATATAAAGTCCATCCCCATGAATAAATAAATAAAAAGTATATTATAGCTACCGTTACTTATCGGTAGTCATTCATTGTCTTCGTGATAGTTAATAAGTTATGTATTGTATCCATTAGCTTCCTCCCACGTCTTATTGACACACCTGGGTTCTATGTGTTAGGCACAGCTGCAAGAACAATGCAACCTTATGTGTGCCGCCCAGCCAATCAGGTATCACAGCAGTCCACCTGTGTCTCCCACACCTCTGTAAACACACCTCTTCAAGCCTGCTGATGGAACCATGCGAGGGCAGAATGGATCTGTCAGCAGTCAGTAAATCCTGCGCTGTGCAGTAGAGGAGCTTGATAAAGCTGTAATCAGGCAGGGCTGCCCTGGGCTGTCTGGGGCTGGATGGAGCGCTGCAGGCTGTGCCAGGACTGTATCATCTCCAGCATCTAGAGCCTGTACAGTCAGCTTCATTATGAACATCTGAAGTAAGGACAGACTGGACTGTGTATATAGTGGAAAACCAAGGGTATGTGGGTGGGTTATGTGTTAGATTGAGTGTGATTTATTTTCATGAAGGATGTCTTTATGGAAATATGGAATGGTATCTGTTGGAAATACAGTGGAAATATGCTAATTGAATTCCAGGAATGATTAAGCCAGTTTGTCGAACAAACAACTCATAAACCCAACAGGTAAAAGGGAAACACAAAACGAACACATAGTGCGCACAAACACACACCCACACACACACAAGTATGATTACGTGACATGGGACTAGGAAGTAACATTTAATCTAACAAAATTGGTCAACTCACCTTTACAAAATGCCACTACCCCTTTTTACCCATTCGCAGCCTATAACACTGTAGTCTTTGTACACACAGCTGAACACAGACAGATCATTGAAATCTAATCATGGGCAACCTGACTTTGGTCTGCATGTTGAAGCAGCTGACAAACTGAGCATCTGAGCATCACTGGAGAAGAAGCCTTGTGGAGCCTGCATGGAGCTATTCGTGGCTGCGAAACTGCAAGGTCCTCTTATGTAATACGAAGCAACATAGCAAAATTATTTACTCATGTTACACCATCACACGTAGGCAAGCCAAAATCCCATGAGTCAAATGAACATTCTTACGAAATAAAGATGCTTGCTCTTATTTCTTTTCCATTGCGTTCTCATTTTAAAAGACCTAATGAGAGAAATGACTTATTCATGCCACAGCCTTCTACATGGCCAGTGTATTTAGCGCCCACATGCTTTAAGCTTTTGTGTCTTTATTCAGGCAATGAGGTGGGCTGGAGTGTTATAGAGTGCAGCTACAGCATGAAATCACAAGGGCACACCTCATCCACTCACTGTAACAATACTATCCCTTCATGAATGCTACCCTGTAAGTCTTCTCCCAAAATCTGCGTTGTATGTTTCTGAGGATGCGTCTGCTGCCAAATATGACATCATGGAATTACAGCAAAGCCTATGGGGGAAACATGTTCCACTCCAACTCAAAGAAACAGCAGCTGGTACTTTAAAAAGGGATGCCTCTTTAGACCTCGGAGAAACGTGGGTGTTTAACACTCTATTTCATGATCAATCCCATAGATTCATCCAGATCTCCCCCCATCCCACCTCTTAAACATAGTCCTCCAACTGTGACTCATCTGGCTTAATGCCATAACCTCAACCTCGACCACAGTAGACCACCCTAAATCCGGGTGTGTTTGTGGCTGATCCTCACCTGCTGGTCCGAGGACAGCTCCTTCTCCAGCTGCCGATGCTTGTTGTGCCACACTAAACAGTGGATCACATAACGATTCTTCTCCGGAGTTTTCTTGGAAGAAATCATCCTCGGTCATAGTTGTTTTGTCTGCACTTTCAAATGGACTGTTGGTTCATGTCGCCTTATCGTGACAAGACGTTTCCTATAGGCGCACTATAAAAAATGGATTAACATACCGTCTCCTATCCAATATTATGTAGGCTATGTAAAAAAAGAAGACATTATACCTAAAGGCATATTGGCACGTTTTCGTATCGCCTACCTTACCATGCCTCTGGCTGTTTTTCTCTACTGAATTGAGACTGTCTCTGATGCATCTCTACTGCCATCTCTGCACGGATGAGTGAGAGAGGCGCACTTGAGTTAGTGATGACAAGTCCGCAATGAAATGTGTGCAAACCTCAGCCAATCACATAGAGAGGATAGAATCAGATTCAGAATCAGAATGAGGTTTAATCGCTATGCAAGATTAACAAACATAGAATTCACTGTGGTAGAAATAAGCAAACATAGAACATATATGTGACATAATAATAAAAAAATTAATACAATGTAAAATACACTACAATTTTGATACAAATAGCATAAGGACATAGGACTGAGAGATTTGGCCCCCTTAGGATGTTTTAAGATATGGATTTGATGGATGATGCCTATATTATTTATTTCAAATTGTACGTGTATTAAGAATGGTATTTTTGTGTTATTATTTTAACATTGTGCTGATTTGGGCAATAGTTA
The DNA here is from genome assembly GCA_030340665.1 of Neosalanx taihuensis. Taxonomy (NCBI): domain Eukaryota; kingdom Metazoa; phylum Chordata; class Actinopteri; order Osmeriformes; family Salangidae; genus Neosalanx; species Neosalanx taihuensis. The sequence goes on along the minus strand of CM059297.1, from coordinate 7,696,577 downwards.
CTGGTTGGATAGTAATCCAAATAGTTTCGTATGCAAAGTCATTCCACATGTTTTGGTTTGTGTTTTTGACTTTGGTTCTGGATTTAAAGGTGGTAGTTCGCAGCATAGACAATGACTAGGCTTTCTCAACAGCCATAGAATAAAAGTAATTGTCATAAAATGTCAGATATGCCACGATGTAGCCCATACGTGAGTGGAATGGCAACCAGATCGGCAAATATAATCTTTCTTTCTTGCGCTCCTCTTCTTCCCGCAGGCGGAGAGGAGAACTGAGGAGGAAGGGAGGAGTGTGTCTGCTGCGGAGGACAAGATCACCAAGTGTGTTAATGTAGACTAGATATGAGCTTGATTAACATATATTCACAGCGACATTGGTGACTCAAGTCTCATTTTTGTGGGGCGTTAAGGAATAAACTAGGATAATCGACCAGGAAAAGGGGAACTACGAGCAGATCGGAGGGGAGCCGAGGAGGAGCAGCACGTCGCCGGCTTCCGGGGGATTCGGGGCGGCATCGGGAGATAAGCAGACATCGGGCTTCTGGAGAGAAAAGCGATCATCATCCCCCGGGATCGATACACCTACGAACTCCGACAACCTCCACGGCTCTAGTGGAACCTTTCAACATGTCCAGAAAGGTCCAGAGAACCGAAGTGTGCGCCGACTGCAGTGCGCCAGGTACGAAAACTAGGGAAACAACAATGAGTCTGGGGGGGGGGGGGGGGGGGGGGGGGGAGACATTTAGTGGGACTGAGGGGGAGGAAGAGGGAGGAAGAGGAGGCCTGTGTCCGCTGTCACTGGTAGGGGGACCGGGGGAGGAGGGAGGCCTGTGTCCGCTGTCACTGTAGTGGGACCCGGGGAGGAGGAGGAGGCCTGTGTCCGCTGTCACTGGAGTGGGACCGGGGCAAGAGGGAGGCTTGTGTCCGCTGTCACTGTAGTGGGGACCGGGGAGGAGGGAGGCCTGTGTCCGCTGTCACTGTAGTGGGACCGGGGGAAGAGAGAGGCCTGTGTCCGCTGTCACTGTAGTGAGGACCGGGGAGGAGGGAGGCCTGTGTCCGCTGTCACTGCTGGACCAGGGGGGATCAGCAGAGCAGGAGAGCGGCCCCCAGGCCCCCCCATGTCCCCAGGCCTGTTATAAACACTAAAGAGTCATGATATGGCTGATCACTTAGTCCCCAATTCATGATTTAACTTAACTTAAACACTATGTAAATACATGGGTGAGAGAGGGGGGATCATGTTTAGATTGGACCGACAGAGATGGAGCTCGACAGCCCTGCTAGCTTGGATCATGAAGCCGTTACTAAGTTACCAGGCTGGGGTATCATTTGTTTTGATTTCATCGGTCGGATCAATCTGTCGGTTTGTGCTCTGCTAAGCTAACAGCTAATGGCTAACTCAGGCTGTGAAGCTTAGCCCAGCTTTGTATGCCAGTCAGTTCATTCTAATGTTGTTTTGGGCCGTTTCTTGGGGGTTTTGCACATATTTCTTCAACACAGATGTCAAGACAGATGCCAGCACTAACTGACAGGTTTATTATTAAGTTGGTTAGATGGTTACAGCAGGCAAAGCCTCCAGTAACTTTAGCTAGCTAGCCACAGTAGCTCATTTGTTAGCCCAGCGTCAGCTAGCTAGCCAGACATGGAAAAGCACCTCCTCACTGTCTTCACAACAATAGTGAGATACAAACACTTAAGTATCCATTAACGTCCCTCTGCTTAGTTACACAGTGTACAGGGCACACAGTATAGAGGAATTATGAAGAAGAAATTACTTTAGTAATGTACGTGTGATATTATCCAGCTGTGTTTGTGCCAGTATTATGAGAGTTATTGAGCCAAGGGATTCTCAGAGATGTTTTAGGCATTTCTTGCATCATTAGGGCTCCTTGAAGTCCGTGTGACCTGCCCCTTCCCTGCTGGCAGAGCCCCCCCCCCCATGTTTTGGGAGGAGATTGGGGGACGGGGGTGTTTGTGTTCAGGATGAGGATGTGTGTGTGTTTTGGGGTGGGTCATGGCAGCTGCTGTCCTCACAGCTGCTCTCTGTAGGAATGTGTGCGCATGAGGGAGAGAAAAGAGAATTAGAGAAAGAGTGTGTGTGTGTGTGTGGGGGGGGGTGGGGGGGGGGGGGGGGGGTGGTGGGGGGGGGGGGATGTGTGAGTCAGCCTCTGCTCGCCTTCCAGCTGATTTATGACCCTGTCCCTGTTTCCCTACTCTGTAGTTACCTGGCTGCCTGAGCTCTCCCTGCGTTTAGCTGGCTCATCCCTGCCCCTGCACCACCATCACTGTGGTTGTCATACCAAACAAGCATGGTTGTCATTCCTATTTCTATAAACAATGGCAATAAGAGCTGTCACTAGCCTAAACACCAGCCAGCAGAAGGGAAGTCGCCTCTAGTGTCAAAAGGTCTGTTTTGACCAGGGTACCACTCCCTCCAACCATCCCCCCCCCCCCCCCCCATATCATTGAGTGTTTTCTGATATTCTCCAGAAAGCTCTTAGCAGGCCAGCCGGCTCTGGCAGACCCCTCCCCAGTTTTGTGGATGTGGTCCTGCCCTGGTCTGCCCCACCCCACCCTGCCCTGCAGCTCAGCACTCCACAGCTTCACGCTGGGCCACTTGGTGGCCATTAGGGGACAAAAACCTAATAAGCTCATAACTCATGTCAGATTGGGGCTTGTTGGATGAGCCGTCTGTCTGTTTAAGTGGATGGGTGCATGAGTTTGCCTTCCCATCTACCCACTAAGTGCGGCGGAGTGGTCATGAAGGGGGATAAACACAGCGGTTGTGTGGAACAGGACAGGCTCGGTTTCACTTTGTAAATGAACACAAGCCCAAATGAATCGTTACAGCCATGCAGTACAACACACCAACTAGCACAGTGTTCATGTTAAAACCAACAATCCTTAATTTATAGTGTGATATTGCTATTTTCTGGGTCACTGTAGCTAAATCCTAGTATTGCCAACCTGAATTCAAATTGAAAACGTTAATGAGGGCCATTGAGTGGAAAGTTAGATTTTTCTTTAAACTATTCTCAGCCAACGGCCAGGTATTGAAACTCGCATTTCAAAATCCTTTACTATTGATCAGACATATATGTAGGCCTATTGATCTAACTATGCTAATGTTTTTTCAGCTAACTGTTTCCCATCAATAAGTTCAGCCCTTATGTGACTCGTTCTTAATGCTGATGGCGTCAGACCCAATCTAATGTTCCTGACCCGAGCCCCAGCCAAGATCTATGCACTGTCCCCAAGCTTACGAGATCCAAACAGCTCCACAGAGTTCACCAGATGATTACACTGCTTCAGCTGTGCTAACGGCCCTCGCTAATATTATCCCAGTCTAAATGACTAATGCAGTGTATGTAAATGCTTGGATGACTCATCATGGAGCTCCTTAGGGTCTAACTCAGTCTGACCCGGTCTGCAGCTGGTCTACACGGCTAGACCACAGAACCTGAGGCTTAGGCCGTTTGTGTTCATGACCTTCAAACTCTGGCCTGATCTGGTGTGATGTCATTAACCCACTCTCTAGGGTTAATCTGTGAGTCTGGTATGTACAGAGCTGCTTATGGCCTTATTAATCACCCCAGGTTGTAGACTATAGAATGAGTTGCAGTGTTTTCTTAGTGTCTATCCCTATTATTGACTTCACTGAGTTGACATAAATTCACTATTATCGATACAGGCATTTTAGGCATCATTCTGAAATTATGATCTCTCGCAACATCGGTATAACTCATACAAACCCATTTCCCCCTGTCTCTTTTCCCTCCTCCGTCTCTCTCTCTCTCTATATATTATCGTCTCTATCAGATCCGGGCTGGACCAGTATCAACAGAGGGGTTTTAATCTGTGACGAGTGCTGTTCTGTTCACCGCAGTCTGGGACGACACATCTCCATCGTCAAGCACTTGAGACACAGCGGCTGGCCCCCAGCACTGCTGCAGGTACCCTGGAGAGCGGGCACTAGGGAGGAACTGCAACTGGGGATCTAGGGGCTAGACCTGGGGGTCTAGCGGCTGGACCTGGGGATCTAGGGGCTGGATATGGGGATCTAGGAGCTGGATATGGGGATCTAGGAGATGGACTTGGGGATATAGAGGCTGGATATGGGGATCTAGGGGCTGGACCTGGGGGATATAGAGGCTGGATATGGGGATCTAGGAGCTGGACCTGGGGGATATAGAGGCTGGATATGGGGATCTAGGAGCTGGACCTGGGGGATATAGAGGCTGGATATGGGGATCTAGGAGCTGGACCTGGGGGATATAGAGGCTGGATATGGGGATCTAGGGGCTGGACCTGGGGGATATAGAGGCTGGGTCTGAATGTGTCGATAGTGTGTCTCATGGTGGGTTCGGGTCCACTGAATTTTGCTGCTGTGTTTCAGATGGTGCAGACCCTGGCCAGTAATGGCGCCAACTCCATCTGGGAACACTCTCTCCTGGACCCCGCTCAGGTGCAGAGCGGACGCAGGAAACCTAACCCTCAGGACAAAGTCCAGTGAGTGTGCTCAACTCAGAACCCTGATCCTTATCCACACTCTGCATGCCATTACACTTGAGATTATCACTCTGCTGGAGTGTTAAAGAAATGATGCGGGTGCAAACTATTCTTAAAGACCTATTCAGCAAAAGCAAACCTAGCAAATTTGGGGAAAAACTCGGTTGCATCGCTCGCTCTATCTGTCTTGCTCCCTCTGTGCTCTCTCTCTCACGCTCGCTCGCTCTGTCTCTCTCTCTCTCTTCCCACACTGTGTGTGACATCCAGCCCCACCAAGTCCGAGTTCATCAGAGCCAAGTACCAGATGCTGTCCTTCGTCCACAAGCTGCCCTGCCGTGATGATGACGGCGTCACCACCAAGGACCTCAGCAAGGTGAGGGCAATCAATCCCACCTCATCTCAAGGGGTCAAAGTTCACAGGTTAGGGTGGATTCCTCTTAAGACTGGGCTGGTACAGCTTCCTACAGGGCAGTGTCAGCAAATACGCATGCACACGCGTGCACACACACCAGCACAGACACACACCAGCACGCACACACACACACTCATGACCCTTCAGTCTTTCTCCGCAGGAAGCAACTTAATGACACCACAGGAAGTTCTAATGGGCTCCACTCTGACTGTTGAACTGAACTAATGAGAGGATTCACACAGTGTTAACCCCCTCTCTTTCGCTCCCTCTCTCTCGCTCCCCCTCTCTCTCTCCCCCTCTCTCTCTCCCTCTCTCTCTCTCTCTCTCGCTCCCTCTCTCTCGCTCCCCCTCTCTCTCTCCCTCTCTCTCGCTCCCTCTCTCTCGCTCCCCCTCTCTCTCTCCCTCTCGCTCCCTTTGGGGCTCTTTGGGGCTCTTTCTTTACTATTTCGAGGAAAGCGAAAATGTCTCAAGAGAAGTGCGTCTCCATCTGTTTTATCAACGAGGCATAGAGATGTTAAAGGGATTTTTTTTTCTCTCCCCTCCCCTCTGTCTCCCCCCCCCCCCCCCCCTCCCCTTCTCTCTCCTACTCTCTCTCTCCCAGCAACTGCACTCCAGTGTGAGAACAGGCAGTTTAGAGACGTGTCTACGACTGCTGTCTTTGGGCGCCCAGGCCAACTTCTTCCACCCGGTGACTGCTTATGGAAAAGCTCGCACACCCACATGCGCACACACCACGCCTGTTATCCTGACCTGTGTGTGTTACCCCCCCCCCGGCAGGAGAAGGGCACCACTCCGCTCCACGTAGCAGCCAAGGCGGGGCAGGTTCTGCAGGCAGAGCTGCTGGTTGTGTACGGGGCCGACCCTGGAGCCCCTGACATCAATGGACGAACACCCATGGATTACGCCAGGTACCTCACACACACACACGATTGTCTTGTGTAGTCATATGTTTTTGTTGTTTCAATGCACAGCACAACAGTGCGCAGGGCACAAATTATATATTTAAGCGGTGTGTGTGTGTGTGTCAGGCAAGCGGGCCAGGTGGAGCTGGCAGAGAGACTGGTGGAGTGCCAGTATGAGCTGACAGACAGACTGGCATTCTACCTGTGTGGGCGTCGCCCAGGTAGGTCCTCCCCCCAGTAGGCTCCACCCCCAGCAGGGTCTTTCTGCATCAGATGAATCCCCCTGTAGACTGTGAGGCTTCACTAGGCTTGACCTTGTACCTGTCTGACCCTCCAGATCACAAGAACGGACATTACATCATTCCTCAGATGGCCGACAGGTGAGGATCTCAACCGAATCAGTGATGAATAGTGATTCTATATGGAATGGATGTGGAGGGATTTCTGCAATTCCGTGATTTGACCAATAGGTTGCGCCATGCCGTTGGTCAGTGTGTGTCACTCTGCAGTTGGTTGGCTCAGTAACATTGACTGGCTGACTGGTTGGCTGACTGGCTGGCTGCATGTCTTTCTGCTCAGCTAATCTGCTGTATGAGGCTGGGTTTAATGCACATATTCAGACATTTTAATTGAAGTGAGGTACGCTTGATTGGCTCTCTGTACATGCCAGGCAGGCTGAGCGTGCTTGAATCTCTTCTCTTTAGACAAAGTTCACTCGTCCGAGGCGAGCTGCGTATTGTTGGGTGTTGCCTGCTTA